>JANUYF010000003.1:257240061-257840061 GCA_026167975.1 Phrynosoma blainvillii | reverse complement strand
CAGGATGCCACTCAAATTAAATTTTAAGCCAGGAGAGGTAAGCCGATTTAAAAAGCTGAGCAATAAATTCCATAATCTCTCTCTCATGTATACACAAAGAGACATGCACATATTATTATTTTATTCATTTATATCCCACCTTTTCCCCATTTATGGGTCTCAAGGCAGCATACAAAATACTAAAAACAATAGTTATAATACAGAAAAACTTCAATAATATATATATAAAAACTTCAATAAAAGTATTAGTATAAAAATCATTTAAAAACAAATAATGTAAAAATAATTAAAAAGACTACACACAAACCATAAACACCATAGCACACCCATTAAAAGCTCATCCTAGTCAGTTTCTAAAAGCCTGACAACATAAGAACGTTTTGACTTGCTGATGGAAGGAGATCATCCTGGCCTTCCTAAGGAGAAGATTCGAAAGTCTGGAAGCAGCCATTGTTTCCACCAAATGATCCTGATATGGTCTGATGATACTTAAAAAGTCTGCAAAGGCCCTTAGAGTGCCATAACTGTGTGTGAAAGGGCCTCTGGTGACTTCAAGCCAGTAGTCTATCTACAGCAGCAAACCATATTTCAAAAGTCAATTGGCTGGCCTCAGGTCAGGCATTTGGCAAGAGTGGTCTCCCCTGCCAGCCTTCTGATCTGAAAGGAAGAGGAAGAAAGAGATGGAGAAATAGATAGAGGTTATAGAAGCAGTGGTAGAAAGAGAAGGCATGAAAACTGGTGGTGGGGCAGGAAAGATATTGGAAAAAGTTGGCTATGCTTTATTTTAGCTCAGACCCTATTCAGTACCAGCTTTCATTCCACCAGCTGTGAGCAGATCCCTCTTCTAATTTGAACTATAATACAAAAAAGGTTCCATAGACCATATGATCCAAACAAACCATGTTCAAACTGTGGTTTATGATCCTGACCTATCAAAACTAATCACAATTTCTTGTCTGGATGAAACAACAAACTGTGGTTTATTTAAAACTGAAGTGGCTTGCTTCAGCCTCCTCCTCATAATCTTCTCAGTGGCCTTCTTGGTGGCTGCTCCCACTCTCTGGAACTCCCTTCTGCAAGAGGCTAGGCTGGCCCCCTCCTTTCTGGCCTTTCCCCGGCAAGTAAAAACATTTTTATCCAGGCGGGCTTTGTAAAATCATGTCAGGGTGGCTTTTATATAGGGTAGCTGTATTAGGTTATGTGTTTTAACTTTTTTATGTTTTTAATCTTATTTTTTTTTACTTATTGCTTTTTATATATTGTATATAAAAACTCAGTTATTTTTAATTGTTTTTAAGGTGTTTTATCCAATGAGCTGCCTTGGGTCCCTTTTCGGGAGAAAGGCAGCATAAAAATGAAAATTTAAAAAATGGTCACAGCAAAGGAGCAGAGGGGAGTTCAACACTTGTGTGTATTAGTTCTAGTACTAGGCCTGTAAATACAGATACTAAGAATTACATTTAAATGAATAGTCTTCATTGGTGACTATTTGGGTTTGAGTTTTAATGTGCTTTTAGTGTTAATTGGTAGAAGCTCATATCTAGTCTTTAGACTATGACACACTGTAACACATGGTAGCTCATTTCAATTGGCAATGAGTCAGTGGTTGAGTGGGTAGGCTTAAAGAAATATTACCAATGGAATTATTTTTTAAAACAAGGATGGGTAACTTCAGTGGATCCAGGAAGCAATGTCTGCCCGTTGGGGTCACGAGATTGCCAAAAGTGCCATTAAAAAGCCTAGCTCAAAGTGGCTGGAAGTCTACTTCTACTTTTGAAAGCAGGTATTTGCTGACGTTAAATAGTGCAATGAGGCCTGCAAACTATTGAAAAAGTAAACTGCCTCTCCTGGAGACTTTCTGGGGAGGCAATTAGCCCATAGTCTCAGCCTCAGAGGAAGGTACCAATTATGCCAAGGAAAATCTGTGACATAAATGAGAAATTACTTGAGGGCACACAACAACAACCACCAGGAAATCAGTAGTCCAGCAGAGCCAGTGTGGCATAATGGTTTGAGCACTGGTATAGGACACTGGGAGATCAGGGTTCAAATCCCCACTTGGCTATGGAAAGCCACTGAGTGTCTTTGGCAGGTCACAATCACTCAGACTCAGAGGAAAGCAAAGGCAACCCCCCTCCCGAACAAATTCTGCCAAAAAAAACCCCCAACAACCCAAAAACGTGATGGGTTTGCCTTAGGGTCTACATAAGTCAGAAATGACTTGAAGTCATACAACAGTATCAGCAGCAACAGCAACAGTAACAATAACAACAGCAACCAGGGCATGGTCAGTCTGGAACAGTTGGAGGATGGGTTGGGACCCACAAAAGCAGCCTTGGAGACCAAGGCTCCACTTGACCCATCTCTGCTTTGAAATATCCTTAGTAGCTGAACATTTACCGTATTTTTCGGCATATAAGACGCTCCGGCATATAAGACGCACCCAATTTTAAAGGAGGAAAATCTAGAAAAAAAAGATTCTTAACCAAATACTGTAGTAAAATATTTTATATCAACTTTATAAAGTTAACAGCAGTTTAAGAACAATTTTAAGTTGTAAATGTAAGTTTAAGCCAGCAGCAGGGCCAGGTATTGCACAAATTCCCTGCCCAACTTTCTTGCAAGTCTCCTGTCGCCTTATGGTGACTCCATGAATTTCTTAGGGATTTCTTAGGCAAGGAAGACTCGAGAAGTGGTTTTGCCAGTTCCTTCCTCTGAAATACAGCCTGCAGCACCTGGGATTCTTTGGCGGTCTCTCATCCAAGGACTATCCAGGGCTGACCCTGCTTAGCTTCCAAGATCAGATGGACTGGTACCTTTGGAGTTTTTAGGCCATTGTTTTATGGAGTAATTTATGGCTTATTTTGACCCTACCATGAGGGTTTTCTTGGCAGATTTCTTCAAGGGGGGGGGTTGCCATTTCCACCCTCTGAGGCTGAGACAGTGCAACTTGGCCAGGGTACTAATCCAGTGCCTTGGAGTAATTTCTGGCTCATTTTGACACTACCATGAGGGTTTTCTTGGCAGATTTCTTCAGAGGAGGGAGTTTGCCATTTCCACCCTCTGAGGCTGAGACAGTGCAACTTGGCCAGGGTACTAATCCAGTGCCTTGGAGTAATTTCTGGCTCATTTTGATCCTACCATGAGGGTTTTCCTGGCAGATTTCTTCAGAGGAGGGAGTTTGCCATTTCCACCCTCTGAGGCTGAGACAGTGTAACTTGGCCAGGGTACTAATCCAGTGCCTTGGAGTAATTTCTGGATCATTTGGATCCTACCATGAGGGTTTTCCTGGCAGATTTCTTCAGAGGAGGGAGTTTGCCATTTCCACCCTCTGAGGCTGAGACAGTGTAACTTGGCCAGGGTAATAATCCAGTACCTTGGAGTAATTTCTGGCTCATTTTGATCCTACCATGAGGGTTTTCCTGGCAGATTTCCTCAGAGGAGGGAGTTTGCAATTTCCACCCTCTGAGGCTGAGACAGTGTAACTTGGCCAGGGTACTAATCCAGTGCCTTGGAGTAATTTCTGGCTCATTTTGATCCTACCATGAGGTTTTCCTGGCAGATTTCTTCAGAGGAGGGAGTTTGCCATTTCCACCCTCTGAGGCTGAGACAGTGTAACTTGTCCAGGGTAATAATCCAGTGCCTTGGAGTAATTTCTGGATCATTTGGATCCTACCATGAGGGTTTTCCTGGCAGATTTCTTCAGAGGAGGGAGTTTGCCATTTCCACCCTCTGAGGCTGAGACAGTGTAACTTGGCCAGGGTACTAATCCAGTGCCTTGGAGTAATTTCTGGATCATTTGGATCCTACCATGAGGTTTTCCTGGAAGATTTCCTCAGAGGAGGGAGTTTGCCATTTCCACCCTCTGAGGCTGAGACAGTGTAACTTGGCCAGGGTACTAATCCAGTGCCTTGGAGTAATTTCTGGCTCATTTGGATCCTACCATGAGGGTTTTCCTGGCAGATTTCTTCAGAGGAGGGAGTTTGCAATTTCCACCCTCTGAGGCTGAGACAGTGTAACTTGGCCAGGGTACTAATCCAGTGCCTTGGAGTAATTTCTGGCTCATTTGGATCCTACCATGAGGGTTTTCCTGGAAGATTTCTTCAGAGGAGGGAGTTTGCCATTTCCACCCTCTGAGGCTGAGACAGTGTAACTTGGCCAGGGTACTAATCCAGTGCCTTGGAGTAATTTCTGGATCATTTGGATCCTACCATGAGGTTTTCCTGGCAGATTTCTTCAGAGGAGGGAGTTTGCCATTTCCACCCTCTGAGGCTGAGACAGTGTAACTTGGCCAGGGTACTAATCCAGTGCCTTGGAGTAATTTCTGGATCATTTGGATCCTACCATGAGGGTTTTCCTGGCAGATTTCCTCAGAGGAGGGAGTTTGCCATTTCCACCCTCTGAGGCTGAGACAGTGTAACTTGGCCAGGGTACTAATCCAGTGCCTTGGAGTAATTTCTGGATCATTTGGATCCTACCATGAGGTTTTCCTGGCAGATTTCTTCAGAGGAGGGAGTTTGCCATTTCCACCCTCTGAGGCTGAGACAGTGTAACTTGGCCAGGGTACTAATCCAGTGCCTTGGAGTAATTTCTGGATCATTTGGATCCTACCATGAGGGTTTTCCTGGAAGATTTCTTCAAGGGGGGGACTCTTTCCACCCCCGTCCTGGGTGCTCCAATGGACTCTTCCTGGGATGGGAGGATGTCCTCTGACCCCAGGAAGAGTCCATTGAAGCACCCAGGATGGGGGTGGAAAGAGGAGGAGCACATTCAACTAGCCAGGAAAAGAGCACTCTTTCCACCCCCATCCTGGCTGCTCCAATGGGCTCTTCCTGGGATGAGGTTGAAATGAGGCCTACTTTTAGCCTAGGCCTCGGCAGTTTGCCCTCAGCTTTTATATTCGGTTCATTAGGCGCAGCAACTTCCCCACCCTCGTTTTGGGGAAGAAAAATTGCGTCTTATATGCCGAAAAATACGGTAGTTTCATTTTTACAATGCTTTCTTGGTGAGTTATGGTCTTAACACTAACATTCTGTAAAGACTGATACCAAGCAATAGCATCTTATTCCATTTATCACTGTAATATCCTTATGGGACACCTTTCTCCCAGCTGCCCTTTCCATTTTTTTAGACTTCTGGATATATCAGCCTCAGGCAGCATGACCAGTGGTCAAATGATGGGAGTGGTAATCCAAAACTATCTGGAGGGTTTTAGATTGGGGAAGTCTGCCGTAGGACATGTGATTATGATTCTCATATTATGCATTAAGAGAAAGGCAATGGAGATTTATTCTAGGCCACTGAGGGAAGCCTGGCAAAGTTGAGATGCTGATCTCTTGGTTCAAAGAAGAATAATCTCATCTACCCACTGGTAGACTCATACTCACCTTATTTCCTAGTAAATGCTCTATAACATTAAGCAGTTGTAACTTCTGTGAGCACTGAAGAGTTCCATGGGGCAAATCTATAAAGATTGATTTCCTCTGAAGGATAAATTAACCTTCAAGGGCCATGGTGTTTACAACAACTGTTTTGGTAGCATGTACCAGAATCAGAGCATAGTGGCAGGAAACAGAATTCTATATGAAGGATTGTAGTTACTAGCCCAGGCTCAGTTCCCGTGAGCCTAGGGTAGTGCAAAATATTTTTCAGCCTGAAGTAGAGAAGCAAATGGAGCACTCCCTTAGGTCAAGGTAGATAGTACCTAAAGCCAGCCAGATCAATCACACAAGTGGTCCTCCTGTTCCCTGGGTGATAAAATATAATAATAATGAAGTAAATGGATAGCAATTTGATACCCTTGCATGACACACCAAATCTGCTGCCTGAAAGCAGCATCTCAGTTGGCCTAAAGGTAGGGCCATCCCTGACAAGGCAACAGTATGGATTTTCACAGGTTTCTGTTCATGTTAAAAATGAATTAAGTCTGAAATTCTATATTGCCCTCTGCAACACACATTTTGTTGAGCTCTGGCTTCACATCCTAACTGTAATTCAACTCTTAACAGGAATTTTTCCTTCTTTTAAGTGTTAGCTTCTGGAAGAACTATCTTCCAGTTGCCCCCGTCTAGGAGAAAACAAATGGCTTTACCAAGGGTGGTCATTCTGTAGCATTAACAAGAAGCATGGTTGTTTTTCCAGTAAACCACTTTTTGATACTCTCATGACAATCCAAATAAAAGTGTCCTTTATTAAACATATAGCCATGTATTGAAAGAAAAATCTGCAATGAATAAATAATATTGTGGTTTTTAAAGGCCAAAGTTATCTTCTGCTTTTGAAGACACATTGAAGATACATTGAAATGTTCTCCCATTTTCCTTGATATCATTTTCATATCTGTGCACACTGCAAAATCTTTCTATAAGAGTCCTTTATCAGAAAGTTCGGCTTGTGACTCAGAAGAGCTGTTGCTAGCAATACTAAGATTATACAACCACACACAGAAATGGGAAATATGATGGCATGGACAATCCTAACTTTAGTATTCAATGATACATCTTTACACTTGAGGATTTTGTCTAGTTCCTTCATAGCTGCCCTTCCAAGTGCTAGTCTTCTGATTTCTTTACTGCAGTCTCCCTTTTGATTAATGACTGATCCAAAGAATGGGAAATCTAGAACTATTTAATAGAATCAAAGAGTTGGAAGAGACCACAAGGGCCATCCAGTCCAACCCCTTGCCATGCAGGAACTCAAAATCAAAGCATTCCCAACAGACCTCCAAAGAAGGAGACTCCACCACACTCTGAGGGTGTTTCACTGTTGAACAGCTGTCACTGTCAGAAAGTGCCTCCTAATGTGAGGTGGAATCTCTTTTACGGTAGCTTGCATCTGTTGTTCTGGGTCCTGTTCTCTGGAGCAGTAGAAAAAAAGCTAGCACTCTCCTCAATATGACATCCCTTCAAATATTTAAACAGAACTATCATATCACCTTTAAACCGTCTCTTCTACAGGCTAAATATACCCAGTATCCTAAGTCATTCCTCATAGGGCATGGTTTCCAGACCCTTCACCATTTTAGTCGCCCTCCTCTGGAAATGCTCCAGTTTTTCAACATCCTTTTTAAATTGTGGTGTCCAGAACTGGACACAGTATTCCAGGTGGGGCCTGACCAAAGCAGAATACAGTGGCACTATTACTTCCCTTCATCTAGATACTATATGTCTATTGATGCAGCCTAATATTGCATTGGCCTTTTTAGCTGCCGCATCACAGAATTGACTAATGTTCAACTTGTGGTCTACTAAGACTTGTAGATCCCTTTCACACATAGTCTTGTTAAGCCAGGTGTTCCCCATCTTATATCTAAGCATTTAATTTTTTTGCCCTAAGTGCAGTACCTTACATTTCTTTGTGTTGAAATTCATTTTGTTAGCGATGGCCCAGCTTTTTAATCTATTAAGGTCATTTTGAATTTTCATCCTGTCTTCTGGGGTATTAGCTATTCCTCCTAATTTGGTGTCATCTGCAAATTTGAGAAGCATGCCCCCTATTCCTTCATCCAAATCATTGATAAAGATGTTGAATAGCACTGGGCCCAGGACAGAACCCCACTGGACACCCCATGGGTCACTTCTCTCCAGGATGAAGAGGAGCCATTGCTGATCACCCTTTGGGTTCGGTCAGTCAACCAGTTACTAATCCACCTAACAGTTGTATTGTCTAGCCCACATTTTATTATCTTGTTTGCAAGAATCTAATGGGGGACCTTGTCAAAAGCCTTATTGAAATCAAGATATGCTATGTCAACCACATTCCTTCATCTACCAAGCTGGTAAATTCATCAAAAAAAGAGGTCAGATTAGTCTGGTATGACTTGTTTTTGAGAAACCCATGTTGACTTTTAGTGAATATGGCATTCTCTTCTAAATGTTCACAGACTCTCTGTTTAATGAACTGTTCTAGAATCTTTCCTGGTATTGATGTCAGACTAACTTCATGATACTTGTTGGAATCCTCTTTCCCCCCCTTTTTGAAGATAGGGACAATGTTTGCCCTCCTCCAGTCTGCTGGGACTTCTCCTGTTCTCCAGGAGTTCTCAAAGATTATTGCCAGTGTCTCTGAGATTACATTTGCCAGTTCTTTTAATATCCTTGGATGTAGTTCATCTGGTCCTGGAGACTTAAATTCATTTAGGTTAACCAGGTATTCCTGTACCTCTTCTTTACTGTGCTGCATTTCCCCTATTGTGTCCTCTGCTCCATTTTCCTCAGGTTGAGCACCCTTTTCCTTTTGTGATAAGACTGAGGCAAAGAAGGTGTTCAGTAGTTCTGCCTTTTCTCTGTCCCCTGTTAAAATTTCAATGTCTTCATCACCTGCTTTAAAGCTGCAATGAATGGCACCCTCCAAAGGACCCTCCAAAGTGAGTACAGTGGACCCTTCCCATCCATGGGGGTTCAGATCCATCCACACCACCATCCTGGATTGCAAAAACCATGGATGGTTGCACCCCATATTATTCAATGGCAGTAACATACATTTGGACCTGTCAGTATGTTTTCATGCATGTATCCCCTCTGAAGAGCATAGGATGTGACCATCTGTGGATGGTCAAATCTGCAGATTGCCAGTTTGCCAATACGAAGGGTCCACTGTGGTTTTCTTTTCCTAACCAGTTTAAGGAATATTAAAACAACATTTGTTAGAATTTCATAACTTGGAAAATAGGAGTAAAAATCTACTAAAACCTCAGTTGCTTCTCCAGGGCTGTATCTGAACACACAATGACACAACATGAGATAAATGTTAAATAATATGATTTTTCAGCAGCATCAATCCTTCGGTACATGGCCCCCAGGTTGTACATATGCCATAACTGGCAATACCATTGTTGGCATTTTTCTTTTGAAGCAATCTGTATCTTCCATAATGTTAATTGTACTCATAATGGCTTTCCAGGGTCCCTGGCTCCTTTAGGCAATTGAAGAACGGGCGCTCAGGATGCTGTTTTGAGAAAAACAACATTAAAACTTTAACTGACACAGTAATTTACTATACATTGCATGTCTGAAGTATTATGTTCGTCACATAGCCTTCCTTGGGTGTATTTTATCCTGCATAATGAATGCCAGTGTCTTGTGCTTGGTTCCCCTGCCATCATTCATAGTGATGTAATCAATGTAGAAGCCATTGAAGAGCTGCAGAAAAAGGAGTGTGTGCCAGACCAAACATGAGAAACGAAATTTAAAAGGGGTGCCATATCAGACTATTAAATCCATAAAGATTTGTTACATCATCATTATTGGTTTTTTGATATGAAATTGGAGGCACTCCTGACACCAGACACGATGGATGGTGCACCTTGGCAGTTTGAAAAGCTGGTCTGGATAAAATATACTCTCTCATACTATTTTTCTCTAATGGGAAAAACCCAAACTACTCAATGACTTCATAAATATGAATTCTGTTTACTGTGAAAGATACAATAATATGTGATGTAGGCATATGAAATTGTATCCCCTGTGGTATTTTTTTTAAAAAAAATAGTACTAAACTGCAGCATTGGCTGTTCAAAACAACAAAACTATGCTGTTTCTCTTATTTTGTCCCTTTTAATTCTGCTTATGTACACACCCACCCATCTTGATGCATTAACAGAATTACAGTTTTCAGAATTCCCTTTGAACGACTTTATTAAATCACTCTCAGGAAGATTCCGGGAAGAGTCTTTTGTTATGTAACCATTGTTCACAGAATAGGTATGTATGTATGTGTGTGTGTGTGTCCAGATATCAACATTGTCAACTGGTAAGATGCCTCTTTGGATAGCTTAGCATAGTGAGAATGAGCTACAATGAGTCTTACACATGTGTACTCCCCTGATTCCTCTCTTTTTTGAGCATGGTTGCAAGGAGCTGGAAAGCTTTAATTTCAGATTTTAATATAGCTTACAAGGTGGCTTGTTTTCCATAACTATAGTTAAGATTAATTACACTTTTTCTACTTCCTTCTTGCTAACACTCTGTGGTCAGGATGATGTTGGGGGCATATCCATACATATGACATAATGGGATCACTGGTTGAAACACTGCATAGAAACTTTTGGTCTCTTGTCCCTCATCCCCATGTGGGGAAAGAGTAGAAGGACCACAGCATTTTCATCTGGCACCTATATATGTCAATTGAGAGCAGCTATCTAGGGCCTTGTCTGCATGGGCCAAATAAAACATCTCCCCTGTCTTCTTGGTAGGGAGTCCAGATGATGCACGGCCCAAATCCCAGTTCTGGTCAAACAATCCAGACAATGTCCAGCCTGTTCAGAACTCTTAAAATGAATTTTTAAAAATATTTGGAGCTTTCCATAGTAATGCTGAGTGGCTGTTCTGAGGTCAGAACAAGGTGCCTAGCCATGCGATCAATGCCGGGTGCTTCGTTCTGACCTTAGGAGCAAGTGACTTGCCACTGCCACCATGCTGGCTGGCACAGCAGGATGCACATGCAAACATTAACCTGGCTTCACAATGGAGTGCCTCTGGTAATAGGGGGAGGTTGGGCAGCTTTGAGGCCAAAATACTCTGTTCCTGAAGTATTCTGACCTGGGCAGACACCACCTGTGTAGCCAGTGGAATCACTAGGGCTGGTGTCATCTGGTGTGGTATCTGATGGTGTCACCCCGCCTCACTGACCTCCTCCCATACCACACTATACAGAATCCTTAGGAATGTTTTTTTTCTTTTTGTACTAATGTTACTCATAAATTGTAATTCCTGTATATCACTGAATGCAAATTTAAAATTATACTTTTAGCTTACAATATCGTACACGTAGCCCAAATGTATTTATGCGTATATAGTTTCATGTGGTTAAAAATATGGTAAGATGTGATTTTTTAAACAAAAGTTTATAAAGAATAACAATTTTATTAAAAATATATTAAAAAAGTATATCTATCTATCTATCTGTCTGTCTATCTATCTATCCATCCCTGGGGCCCCTCCTTTCTCCTCCCACTGAGCCTCATCCCACTCATCCCATCTCTTCAGCATTTTAATGGGGCACAGGTGAATGCAACAGCCCATTTCTTCCAAAAGGCAGATGTTTGAGGAGCAGTGGTGTCACCCCCCTTAGGGTGGCACGTCTTGTAGTCTGCACCCCTACATTCCCTAGTAATGCTCCTGAGCACATCTCCCTACAGACTTGGAGCTAGAGCAATGCACATAGGCATCTTGAAGGTTATGCCTTATTATTAATGATCAGAGACAGCCTGATCTCCTTCATCTCCTCCATTGTTTACAGAGGGTGAGGTTTAGTGGAGGCTTGGCTTTGGATGATTCTTATGCCTCCAAGGGCCAGATTAGGAACACTGACCACAGCTTCCCCATGTTGAAGCTGGAGGACATGGTAAATGGGGGCTTACCTAAAATGCTTCTAATTCCCATTCATTCACTCTGGAGGAGGAAACAGGGTATCATGGATTGCTTGAGCATGGAAGCTTCTTTATTATAACAATGTAGCTGGGTGAGCTAAATCTGGAGATTAGAGTTATGAGATCACAGGTCCTGGTCCTAAACCTGAAGGCCTGGCCCCAATTCTCCAGTCTTCAAGGTGAGGAGGAGGAATCTCAGGGTGAGAGCACTGTCTTGAAGTATCAGTGTACATAGGGTACATTTTTTTCTACTTGGTTAGACATGGTTTTTTTTTTTTTTTTAAATCAATAGCATACTCTTTGCAACTGTGGCTGATGCTGAAGATTTTATGATTAATGACATCACCAGGGCTGCCCTTTCTAATGTCATCTTTGTAATATCACTAGGTCCTAGCCTCTGTAACATCATAAGGAGTGATCCGTAGCTTTCAGAGTTTGGTGATACTATATCAGCTTCCAAGAACTCCCCAGTCCCCAAAACAAATCTAGAAGTAGTTGGAAGTGGCAGAGGGAATCTTGACTATGGACGTTTTCACACGGGGCTTTTGGAGGACGCTAGCCGGCCTCCGTCTGGCCCCACTCCGGCTCCATTTCCGGCTTGTTCACACACGCGCGGCGGCAAACCCCGCCCCTTCCGGTGCCATCCCTGCGTCCGTCCGGCTTCTTGCTCCATGTGTTCAGACGCACGGAGCCGTAAGTCTGGCCTCACTCCGGCCAAAAGACCTGTAACTCCGGCTTCTGCGGCTTAAAGGTAATTCCGGGTGTCAAAAGGAATTAGCCTGCCGGCGGCGGAGCCATTCCGGAATCGGCGGCACGACCCGTTCCAGAATGGCTCCACCCGGCTTTAGGGAGGGTAGTGTGAAAACGTCCTATGGGGGAGGCTAGCAAGAGGCAGAGGGCTCCTGCAGACTGCC
This sequence comes from Phrynosoma blainvillii, assembly GCA_026167975.1. Classification (NCBI taxonomy): domain Eukaryota; kingdom Metazoa; phylum Chordata; class Lepidosauria; order Squamata; family Phrynosomatidae; genus Phrynosoma; species Phrynosoma blainvillii. The sequence continues at coordinate 257,827,779 of JANUYF010000003.1, read as the reverse complement.
AAAATGGAAATAACAATTTTGTCCATTTCCCCCGCCCCAACCACACTTTGATCACCCCTGCACTACTGTATGGCCAGCATTAGAGCAAAACACAGCCACTGTCATAAAATTCTACTCAGCAAGTAAAAGCTGTCTATACAGTCAAGAGAGAGACCAGTGGTAATCTTTTACTGATATACAGATGGATTTTCATTTAGAGTTTACACAGAGAAGGAAGGAATGTTGGAAAATCTATCTTTTCTGCATTTTTATTTTCCATCTCTCTTTTTCTCTTGTTGTATTGGAAAACAGAACAAAGTATAATGGAGAGAAAAACAGTCCTTTTGGCAACAGATAATTGCTACATGTTCAGGAACATAATAGCACATTTCACTGAGGCTTTTTGTGAGCTAAAACACTCAATTTCTTTAGCAGTGTGAAGAACGATATCTTGCGACACATTTTTGAATGTTTGTTTCTTCCCCTTTTGGTAAGAATAATCTCTCTCATTGCACTGAGTACAACACAAGATACGCAGTTACCATTGCTTGCAAATTGAGACTATCTGCCTGATGTACTAGCCACTTAAACTAGCCACAAGGCATCTCAGGTAGAGCTTATGGAGACAGCTGAATCTCCTCTGAATAGATGGTGGATTATATATATATATATACACACACACACACACACACACACACACACACACACACATATACACATATTTATTTATTTATATGAGAACCAGTGTGATGTATCAGCTAAAGAGGTAAACTTGGACTTTTCTAGTCCTTACTGAGTCATGATGAAACTACTGGGTGACCTTGGGACAATCACTGCCTCTTAACCTGATCTACCTCACCATATCCTCTAACATTTCACAGATAAAAAGAAAGACTAAAGTAGCAAGATACATCCAAATGTAGTCAAGATGAAAAAGTTATTAACGCCCAAGCTAGGGATATTATCACATGTGGGCCAGAAAGCGAAAATAAAAGTGGAAATGAATCATTACGAAAATAAACCGAAAATAAACTTGTTTCCGCAAACGTCATTACCTTAATTGCGAATTTACAGCAAGTGCAAAGAACGTCCACACACAAGCGAAAATATCCCGTAAATGTAGTAGAAATGAGCCTCTTGCACATGCGCAGATAGAGGAATGCTTGCGGGAACCATGGGTAATGACAGGGAAATGCTCCCCAATACGTATTTGGCGATCACATTTGCAGTAAATGCGGAATCACCCTCATCGCGCAATTGCATTTCCTGAAGAAACCGAAATTCAAAAGATCTCGGATCTTTCCACTTTCTGTCGGGGTTCTGTGCGACGTCGTGTGAAAACACGGGCCAATAATCTGGTATCGTTCAGGATTTTGTGTGGATTTTGTTTGGATTGGGCCCCATGTGATAACGTCCCAGGAAAGGATGCAACACCTTACATTTGTAGGAGCCTCCTAAGAAGGACAAGTATCTGCCTCTCCTCTCCTTTCCTCCCCTGCTGAGTTCAGCACAAACTACTTTTGCATTTTAAACTCAGTTTGCATCAAATAAACTAAGCTGGAAACAATGGGCGAAAGTAGTAGGAGGAGAGAGAAACTGGGACATTTTAAAAGCAGCTGAAGGCAATGAGACAATGAACTAATTGGTACCGTCCATGTAAAATTGACACAGTCGGAGGGTATGCATCACCGAGTTGTTATGAAGATAAAAGCATAAGCCCAGAGTTTTTGAACGTTCATGTCTCCCTAAATGAACCTGCCAGAGTTTTAAGATCCTCAGCAGAGCGTTTTGTATCAGTCCCACCACTGTCTTGGGCATGTTTGGTGAGGACATGGGAGAGAGCCTTCTCCCTGGCTGCTCCCTGGCTGTGGAATTCCCTTCCATGGGAGGCTAGGCTGGCCCCTTCTCTGTTCTTCTTTCACTAAGAGGCAAATACTTTTTTGATCAAACAGGCTTTTAATGATGAACTGCTTGCAAGGAGTCTATTTATGAGGTATATGTGGTGGATTGTTAATATTGCCTTTTTAAATTATTTTACACTCTTAAATATTCAATAGCATATTAATATGAGAACTTGTTTAATTGTATTTTAATTTTTTAGTATCAGGTTTTTAGCTCTATCTTTTTAAAGTCTTTTACAATTCTCTTGGGTTCCATGCCAGGAAACTGGTGGGTAATAAAATAAAATAAAGTGAGGAGGAGTAGAGACGTGTATGTTGTCCTGAGCTCTGCTGGAAGAAAAGAGGGATACAAATGTGATAATTCATAAATGAATAAACAAAATATTTGACACAAAAGCATTTAACCAATTTTTTTTACAATGCCCTCAAAGCAACCCATAATTAAAGCCAAAAACAAGAAAGCATTTTGTAAAACAGATGATAACACGACAAATAGCACCAGTTTAACATGTTCAGAAGGCGATAGTTAAATGCATGGTGGAATAAGAGTGCCTGTCAAAACAAAAGCAGAGTGATACAGCCAGGTAAACCTCTCCAGATGAACCACTGCACAATTTGTGGAATAATTCAAGATCTATACTGATATCCATTTCAGCACATGAAAGTCAAAGGAAAAGCTTGACCTATGATTATTTCCAATCTGTTTCTGCCTCTGAGTTGTTTAAAAAAGAGGAAGGGAGGGAGAGGTGAAAAAGAGAAGGAATGTAGCAGCACATTTAAGACTGTTTTTTTTTAAATTTTAGTATGAGTTTTTGTGGATATAAACCCACTTCCTCAGATGGAATACACAGTGATATTAAAGCCTCAAGATATAAAGCATATATAGACAGTTGTGGGAGTAGGGTGAAATGTAATATAATAGGATCTGCTAAGATGCATCAGAAGTTTCTTCTCATGTGTGTTTGAAATCTACCCTCCTGTAACTTAAAAACTGTAGAACTGGTCTTACTCTCTGGGGTGGCAGAGATCCAAGCTGCACCCTCCTTTCTGTGAAAGTCCTTTACTAGGCTGAACTAGGCTGAACATGCCCAGCCCTGACAGCACAGTGCTTCAGGTTCCTGGGGAAGTAATCGCTCCAACCAAAGTTTGTGCTTGTGAATCTGAGGTTCATGGCAAATGCATTTCCCCCTTAATAGAAATTGTATGTTTTTCTCTAGATTGTACAATTGATTTTATTTCCCAAAAGAAGACTAAACATAAGTCTACATAGGTCCACATGGGGGCAGCAAATACTCACCTTGGTCTGAAAGAGGAAATTAGGAGAGTTGAATATGGAAATAATTAACATATACCATCAATGGCATGCCTTCTAGCACAGAATATTCCTTCTGATACCTGTCTGGTGGATTCCAGCTTTAACAATGCCATATTCTTCTTTCCTGAAGTTCTTTCACCATCAGTGTCAAAATGTGTTGTGTGCATGATGTGTCTACATATACTATCATACTACTGTGAACATATGCAATCTTATCTGATTTTTGAAAGCTGATGGATCAGGCCCAGTTAGTATTTAGATGTGAGATCACCTTAGATATAACAGGGATCTCCACATACAGCTAGGGAAGGATCCTCTCTGAAACCCAGAAGGACAGTTGCCAGTCAGAGTAGAGAATTCTAAGCTACATAGGATGTATCCACACTGCAAAAGTAAAGCAATTTGACACCACTTTAACTGTCATGGCTCCATCCTGTGGAAAGCTGGAATTTGTAGTTTGGTGAGGTATTAAGCCTGGTCTCTCAGAGAGCTCTGGTGCCTCACCAAACTACAAATCCCAGGATTCTATATGCTATAATCATAGCAGTTGCAGTGGTGTCAAACTGCTCCAATTCTGCACTGTGAATACATCTATAGACCAATGGTAGGACTCAATATAAGGCAGCTTCCTATATTCCTATGTTCTTATTTATGTATAGAAGAAAGTCAGGAATGTGAGGAATTAATTACAGTAACAGAATGTAAAACTTTCCTCATCTGGCAGAAATATTCTTGTCAAATATCCATGTCATTTGTTATGGGCATGATAACATCTGGCTGTTTCAGAAGAGTCCACCATTATTGTATGCTTAACTGGGATCTCTGAGGAAGTTTTAAGGTTGACTTACCTATTACATTTCCTCCATGGAAGCATCACTAGGGGTGACTTTTCTGGCCCCCGGTACAACACACACCACCAATGAACATTTATTATTTCCTCAGGACATGGGCTGTTTCCACTACTTTGCTGCTGCTTCTTGGCTTGTTCTGCTAGATTTAGCGCATGAGGAAGAAATGGAGAAGCTGTTGCACAAATGAGAGATGTGAGAAACAGCTCAGAAAACCACCTTTCCTTTAACTTGATCCTGCAGAACACACTTGAAATGTCTGGCACTAATGCTTAGTGCAAGGGCAGGAACTGTGTGTGCAGCCCTCCAGATGTTGAACTGCAGCTTCCAGCATTTCCCACTATGCGCTATTGTAGCTAGGGCTGCTGGAATTTGCAGTTCAACTACATCCGGTGGGACACCTAAGTCCTGCGCCTGGCCTTATGCCACTTTCTTTGTGATTCTTACACCTAGGATAGACAGCTTCATTGATTCTCACCACTTCCAGGTTTAGTCTTTCCATATGTTTTGGTCTACAGTTCCCACCAACCTTATTTTTTATTCTGAATGGGGCTGAACAGTTTAGCTGCAATCTCAAACTTGCAAAGGGGTCCAGGTTGTGAAAGATGAGGGCCACAGTCTGCATGGATCTTGCACATAAAGGAACAATTTCTGCTGGGAATGGGCTGTGTTGGCATACTTTGTGTGGAAGAACTATGCAAAGTATGGCTGTCTACACTGGTAGCAGCTGCAACAGCATTACAGGATAATGCAGGGGCTCTTTGAAATGTCTCCATGGGTTAAAAGCTAGTGTTTAGATCACCCTTCTTGAACATGGTGTCTTCCAGAATTGCTGGCTTCACTTCCTAAAATCCTTAGCAGGTATAGTCCAAAGTATCTGGATTACAGTTGGGGATGGCTGGTGTAAACAGAGCCTGCGTACTGAATATCCATGGAAATGGAGGAGATGTTAAATACTTTTCTTGTTACTATAACAGTAAACCTTTTTTCCTTTAGCTAGAATTCCAAAGCTCACTTCCTCCCTCCCTCTCTTCAAACGCTCACAAATGAAGTCTCCGAACGCCCCCGAGATGTGGGTAAGTGTTAATGCTTCACAGATGGAAGAAGAGCCATTAAAGTACTGCAGTATCTTTTTTTTTTTTTTACAGTGCAGATAGATTGAATGGCTTAATTGTAATTGTTCAAGACGAGGTGAGCAGCTGTGGCATGGACTTTTCTGAGCTCCAGTCCAGCTGAAATGGCTGAAAATGTCAACTGAAAATAACTCTGCAAGATCAATGACACAGGTTGACAAATGTTGAGAGTAGCTCTTCATCTATGGTCAGGGTTTGGCTTGCTGCTTTTTCCTCTTCTGCCTGGTGATCTGCCTCCCATGCTGAGGATGCACATCCATCCCTACTTTCTTCTTTCATCGTGGTTTTTTTCAGGAGCATCACAGCTCTTGAGGATGAAATGGCTGCTAGGTCTGGAGCGTACACCTCAAACAACTTCACCTGCTGAGCTTGGACTGAGCCTAGTCTTGCCCCATTGACTTCAAATTGCCCTTGCTACAGTCTTCCCAGAACTACATTTACTTGTCTTATATTCAATAATTCCTGATTTGCTAATGCTTTATTTCAAATCAGAAATACATACTCAGACTGCACTGCAGTGCAAAGATTTCCAAAGACTGACATATCACATCTACGGGTTACGAATTCTTTGATGTCTACTGCACAGTTATAATAACAAAAATCTCTTTTATGCCAGGAAGGGTCTTTCCCTTAATTTACAAAAGCACACATTCAAATTGACAAGGCCTGCTGCCAAAGTTAACAAGATTACACCACTGTGTTGGTTTCTGCACACCCTCCAACATTTCACCAGACATATGCATGCAAGCAACATGAGAGTGTATTCAAGATGGCAGAAATTACTAATGAGGACACACACACAAGCTAGGAAAGGCTGCAGTTGTTTGCTTTTGCCCAAGCATACTGGGAAGGGCAAGATTCTCCTCCTCTCTTCTCCCCATGGCTGAGTTAACTGAGAACCAAATACTTTTGTACTTTGAATTCAGTTTGCAGCAATGGAAACAAAGGGAGAAGAGAGGAGGAGAGAGAAACTAGAACATTTTAAAATTTTACATTTACATTTTAAAAGTAGCTGAAAAAGTGAGATTGCAGAAGATTACTTGGGACTGTTCCTGCCAAAATGGGACAGTTGGATGGTATGGTTTTTGTTACCACAAAAGTGTTATGGGATTGGGGAGTTTAGTTTAATGGACTCTTGAGAAGGGTTCCTAGATATCAGGGTGAGAGCACTGTCTTGAAAAGTATGAATATAGACATTTTTATCATTACTCAGTCTTATTTTGTAACTGTTTTTATTTGAATGGGATACTCTGTATAACAGAGGCTGAGACTTGTTTAACCATAAAATGACACAATTAGGGGCTGTCCCTTGTAACATCAATATGTTGGCTATGTCTTATAGGAATTACAGTCTGAAAATGTCTAGAGGGTCCAAGTTTAGTATAAAAAGGCTTTCAGGTTAGGAATTGTATGGCCTGTTGGCCACATATAGCCTGGGAGGCTTTTGTGGACCATGCAATCCGCTGGACCCACTTACATCACAAAAAGATGGTATTTTTTCCATTAAAATTGAGAATCACATTTGCATAAGTGTTCAGGGAGTACAACTCTCTGTGTAATGGCTGTTGCTCCTCCTCAACTGGGGGAGGGGGGAGCCCCAAGTAGCAAAATTTGCGAAACTGGAAGCTATTGGAAAGTCAGTCCCATTTTTGGCAAAACAGTGGTGCATAGATATAGGGAACAGTTCTGGGACAGCCAAAAATGAGCAGGACCTCATAGTTCAGGTCAATAGGTCAGATGTACTGAGAAGAGGCCCAAGCTGGGAATCATCAGTCTCTAAAAGCTGTTGCTGGTTTTCCTAGTAACACGATAGGCCCCCATTCCTATATTTGGATTACCTTTTTTCAGGTAAAAGTTGTAATAAACTTGTCATGCAGTTTGGTTTCTGCAAATCCATGGAAAGTAGCAACCCAGCCCAGGTTTGTGGTCTGCATTCCTATATAAATATCTTTCACTTTCAAGTTTGTGGTAAAAGTTGGAAATAGGTACGATTCCTCTGGTTTCTTGTCTGGTAGTCAAGTCTTGACATTGATCTCACTCTTTCTTTCTCTCATGTTTACCTTGGGGGAAACCTATGGACTGAGAGAGCACAATTTCCCATTGCCTAGGAACACCCAGACATGGGTCCAACTGTGGTTAAAAACGTACAATAAGAAAATATCTGCAATTACTTCTTATGTGCTTAGAGGGCTTGTCCTCCTGAATTTGTTTTTGAAATAGTTTGCGTCTGCTTTCTCAAAATATCATTGCTTTGCCTGCCTAAAAGAAATTTTCATAGCGGGGATCATGAATGTTGCAGATCAAGGTCTCCCAAACTTCATTCTAATAGGCCTCCCAAAGTTAAGGGAGGAAAACACTCAAACTTCCTTATGTTTAGAACATTTAGTATTAAAGTTCAATGCAGAGGAAAGGGGATGAGTTTAAATAGCTGACAGTGGGAAGTATGCTGTGAAAGGAGTAGCATTCGCTATATCTCACCCATGAGGCCATGCTCTCACAATTTGTGCCAACCCTCCCTCTTTGCACTTTATATGCAAAATAGGGTTATAGCCTGGAAAATTTACTTTTTTTTATTACAACTTTGAAAACAAATGGTGTGGTGTTTTGGGGTGTTGTAGAGGGGATGCAATGCCTCAAGTGGTTAAGACGCTGACTCCGTTGATTGCAAGATTGGCAGGTTGGCAGTTCGAGGCCTGGGCTGCATGATGGGGTGAGCTCCTGTTACCAGTCCCAGCTTCTGCCAGCCTAGCGGTTCAAAAGCATGCAAATGCAAGTAGATAAATAGGTACCACCGGTGGGAAAGTAATAGCATTCTGTACAGTCATGCTGGTCACATGATCACAGAGTAGTCTCTGACAACACTAGCTCTTTGGCTTAGTAACGGAGGTGAGCACCGCCCCCTGTGGTCGGACATGACTTGACACCCTTGTCAATGCGGAATACCTTTACCTTTACCTTTAGAGGCTGCCGTCAGAACACAATATGGAGAAAAAGAATGGTTCTTAATCAGCAAAGTGATCAGACAAGGCTTCATTCTATTACTCTGTCTATTCAACCTGTATGCAGAAAACATCGCATGCAGAGCAAGTTTAGACTCAGAGGCAGGACTCAGGAGCAAGGAAAATCAACAAGCTGATATGCAGATGACACAATACTACTAACAGAAAGAAAAAAAAATGGGAATGATTACTTAAGAAGGTCAAGAAAGAAAATGCCAAGGTCAGCCTAATGCTGGACATTTTAAAAAAATGACCACAGAAGATTTACAAGAATTCATCTAGACAATGAGAAAATTGAAATAATCAAAGAGCTCCCATACCTTGGTTAAAATATTGATCAAAATGCAACTGTGCTCAGGAAATCAGAAGACTGAGATTAAGATGAGGAGCTATGAAAGAACTGGACAAGATCATAAAGTGTAAAGACATAATTCTGAACACTAAAGTAAGGATAGTCCAAGCCATTGTATTCCCCATCACTATGTATGGATGTGAGAGTGGGATGGTTAAAAAGATGACAGAAAGAAAATCAACTCATTTGAGATGTGGTGCTGGAGAAGAATGCTCAGAATATCATGGACAGCCAAAAAGACTAACAAATGGTTCCTTGAACAGATCAATTCTTCACTCTCCTTGGAAGCCAAGATGACTAAGGGGCTGAACAGACAGCCCCTAAGGGGTGGCGTCCTGCCACCCTTTTCCTTACCAGACCGGGGCTGTGGCAACCGCATACCATGACCCCAATCCAGTGCTTTGACACTCCTTTTTAGAGTGGCAAAAAGCCATCTTGCTGCGGTGGCAGTGGCAGCTTTTCGAGACTCCTTTTGTGCAGCATATGGAGCAGGGGTAGGCAACCTTTCTCCTTTAAGGGCCGAGGGACTTCAGCTCCCAGAAGCCTCAGCCATGTTGGCCAATAGTCCCATGTTGGCCAATAGCTCCTGGGATTCTGGGAGCTGAAGTCCCACAGCCCTTAAAGGGGAAAGGTTGCCTACCCCTGATATGGAGATTCGGAGACATGGGGCACAGTGTTATCAGTATGGTGATGACACCCAGATATATTTCTCCATGTCTCAGGGGGGTTGCAGACTGCCAGAAATAGTGCAAATTGAGTCCACTTTAAGGGTTAGGATTAGTGCTAGGGAGTCATGGGAAGTGGTTTTTTCTGGGACATTGAGCCTTCTCTGTCAGAGAGCTCTGGTGCCACAATAAACTACAGTTCCCATGATTCCCTAACCCTAACCCTAACCCTAAAAGTGGACTCAATTTGCACTATTTCTGACAGTCTGCAACCCCCTACCGTCCTCAGCTTTGACTTCAGATGGCATCTCTCCTCTCAATGATTGTCTTAAGGCCAGGGGTAGGCAACCTTTCCCCTTTAAGGGCTGAGGGACTTCAGCTCCAAGAATCCCATGAGCTATTGGCCAACATGGGACTATTGGCCAACATGGCTGAGGCGTCTGGGAGCTGAAGTCCCTCGACCCTTAAAGGGGAAAGGTTGCCTACCCCTGTCTTAAGGCAGTAATGGATTGGATGAGGCAAAACAGATTGAGACTGAATCCAGATAAAATGGAGGTACTCACAATAGCGGCCCTGAAACCAGGTATTGGGATACAGCCTCCAGTCCTGGATGGGGTCACACTCTCCTCAAAGGACTGTGTTCGCAGTCTGGGGGTACTCCTGGATCCATCGCTTCAGATGACAAATCAGGTAAACACGACAGTCAGGAGCGCCTGTTATCAGCTTCGGCTGATATGCCAACTACACCCTTTCCTGGATGCTAGGGACCTAGAAACTGTGGTGCATGCTCTGGTAACCTCCCATCTTGATTTCTGTAATGCACTCTACATGAGGCTGCCCTTGTGCTTGGTCTGGAAATTCCAATTAGTACAGAACATTGCAGCCAGGTTGGTCTTGGGAACATCAAAAAGAGACCACATAATGCCAATTCTAAAATCTCTTCACTGGCTGCCCATTAGTTTCCGGGCACAGTACAAGGTGTTGGATAATAATAATAATAATAATAATAATAATAATAATAATAATAATAATAATTTTATTTATACCCCACCTTTTGCAGAGCAATCAAGGCAGCTTACAACTAAAATGAATTGAATAAAACTACCCCAAGATAAACAGTAAATGAAGTTACAATAAGAATAGCTCCCCATTAAAATATATATTAAATAGACATGTCAGTTAAAAGCACAGCACAGAATAGAACATTAAAACATTAATGTTTTATTACCTTAAAGCCCTAAATGGCTTGGGTCTAAACTATCTTCGGGACCGCCTCCTCCCATACAATCCACTCCACGTACTCCAGTCCTCTGGGAGGAATTTGCTGCAGCCTATAAAAACTAGGCTGTCTGCAACTGCCCAGAGGGCCTTCTCTGCAGCTGCTCCCAGATTATGGAATGGTCTGCCAGATGAGATCTGTCATATCACCAACTTAACCAGCTTTAAAAAGACTGTCAAGATGGATCTCTTCTGGCAAGCCTTTCCTGAATAATTATCCCGGCCTCAAGAGTTGTCCATCTCTCCCCTGCTATCGTGGTTGTTACGTCGCCACAAATACTCCTATTGTTTTTTTTGTGTTACTGTGATGTATTTTAAGTATATTTTAATAGCTTGATTGTTTAATATTATTTTAAGGGGTGGGTGGGTTTAGGGGTTTTAGTTTGTATTTCTATTATATTTTTAATGCTGTAAGCCACCCCGGTTGCATCCGCAGAGGGGTGGGAAAGAAATTATTATTATTATTATTATTATTATTATTATTATTATTATTATTATTTTAGGGCATATCAAGTGTTACTAAATATGATTGGATATTATAACTATTGTCACAACTGGCAGGGATTAAGATGGGTAAGTGGAAGCTTGACCATTAAATGTTTAGGAAAATAGGCATGGGTGGGAGAAGTGGAGGATCTTGTGGGCTGTGTTATGTATTTGGGCAATGTGGGTCAGCCTCTCTGGGCTAACACCTTGCTTCTATAAATGGGAAATAGATGGCTTGGGATCAAGAATTGGTCAGGCTGATTCACCACACAGGGAATATGTAAGGGTGGCTGGACCAGCCCTGCAGGCACAGGTGTCCCCTCCTCACCTTCAGACTATGTAATGGTTATGCAAATAACATTGTGGCCAGTTTTAATCCAATTGTGGGTGACCGGCTCTTGTGTCAGCACAAGGGAATAGCAATCAGAAGTGCTGAAAGAATGCCCATTTGTTTACCCAAAATGTCTTATTTTACACCATGGGTGAGCAACTGTAGGAGGGTAGAAAGCTGCATTAGCATCCAGGAGACCTTGAGGGCTGCACTAGCTCCTACAATAAATAAATAAATAAATAAATAAATAAATAAATAAATAAACCACTCCCCCTCCAATTCACATTTCGGGGAATGGGAGCATTTCCATCATGTTTTGGATTGCAAAAAGGCCTCTCTTGGATCTAAATTGGCACAGATTCACCACAACTTGTGGGAAAATGCCCCGTGAGCCATGGGGGATATTTTGGAGCCTTTGGGGGCAATTAAAAACAAAGTTTGCAAAAATTGTTTTCTTTTACACATGGTAGACTGGGGAGCGAAAAACATGATGGAAAAGCCTTCCATTAGTGCATTTGGGGGACATTCTGGACACACATACACACACTGTCATTCCTCTGCTCAGCCTTAAAGCCTCCATAGCCCTCTTTTGGTTTTGCTTTTGGCCTAGACCAGGGGTCGGCAACCTTCACTTACTTGGGGCTGGTCCCTTGCGGTGGTCCCTTCCGGCGGGCCGGGGGGGGAATGGTGGCATGCGCGCTCATGCGCATGCGCGTCCCCTGCCGCTGCGCATGCCCTTGCCGCTGCCACCGTCACCGCTCCGTGCGCGCTGCCTCCGCACATGTCATGGCCGCCATTTTGTTTGCCAAAATGGTGGCCGCGACTCGTACTGCGCATGCGCAAATGAGTTATGGCTCTGACACGTGCGGCCACCCGGTGGGCAAAACGCGTGGTGGCGGGGGTCGGCGGGGGCTGGTAAGCGGGGGTCCTCCGGGCGGATGCGGCCCGTGGGCCGTAGGTTGCTGACCCCTGCCCTAGACATTCTCAAAAATCAAACCCGAAGGTTCTGTGGATCACTGTCAGATGCTTCACTCCAATGCAAATGGCATCTTCTTTGCTTTTACAGAAATCCCAGGAAATTGGCTGGTTGCAAACTCAATGCAGAAAACTTTTCTGATCTAGATGCAATTGCACACGTATCCAAGCCTGAATTGATAGAAGCAACTAGCAATTGTCCTAATACTAACTTTTAATGCTTGCTTGGGACTCAATTGCTCAAAAGCTTTTTATTTTATTGTCTAAACTTATATCTGAGTCAGTTTGTTCTAACCCTACATGAGCAATTAACATTTTTAAAAGCACTCTTAGGTAGAAAAATCTGTTTCTAGGATACAGGGGATGGATATCTTTCTCTGCTTAGTTCATGTGCATCATCTTAGCTTTGCCTTGTTTCCTCTATTTCAAATGTGCTTTCTGATTATAGGGATGCTTAGTTCCAATAGGTGAAAAGCAGCTAGTGGATTTCTTGATTGATTGATTTGCTTATTAGTGAATCACTAAGGAGCTTATTGCTTGGCTCAATAATCCGCTTTACCTCTCCCAGTTTAAATTTCAATTCAGGCTGCATCCTGATCTTATCAGAAGGTTTTTGCCACTGAATTTGCTGCCCGAATACATCCCAGGTGCATCCCCACTTCCAGGAGTGCTCCTCCTGGCTCTTTTCGGATCTGGGAGTTTTCCTGCTTAAGAAAATGGCCACCGGAGCACTCCTGGAAGCGGGGATGCACCCAGGATGTATTAGGGCAGCAAATTCAGTGACAAAAACCTTCTGATAAGATCAGGATGCATCCCGAATTGAAATTTAAACCAGGAGAGATAAAATGGATTGTTAAGCCAAGCGATAAGCTTCAAAGACAAAGAAAGTGGTAATACAATTTTCATAAAGCCTCTTTTTGGAAAAGTTCTCATTGGTCCAATGCACACTAGAAATAATCCTGTTTGATACCACTTTAACTGCCATGGCTCAGTGATAAGGAATCTTGGGAATTGTAGCTTATTGTGGCACCAGGGCTCTCTGACAGAGACGGCTAAATGTCTCCCAAAACTATAGTTCCCAGAATTTTCAAGCACTGAGCCAAGGCAGTTAAAGCAGTCACAAATTGGATTATTTCTACAGTGTGTTTTGTGCTATTGTCCCCTTTCTGTTTTGAGATTTTTGAGCTAGTGATTCCTTGAAAGCACTTGGATTTGAAATCAAGGAATCTGAAATTAGCAAATGGAGATTAAAACAAAAAAATAGGGAATTTTATAATGTCCTATTAAAAATGGAAATGGAAGAAGAATAGTAAAGGAAGGGATGGTAAAGTGGGCAAAAATATAGGATATTAATTGGATTTAAGCAGATGGGAAAATTCATGGGAAAAAGTATCAAAATATACAATGTCACATAACCTAAGAGAAAATTACTATAAAATATATCTCCGATGGTACCTGTCACCAACAAAGATTTCAAAAATATATAAAAATAAAAGTAACTTAGGCTGGAAATTTAAAAAAATAAATCAGAACATTCTATCATTGTTGGTGATCATGTAAAAAAAAGTGAAGAAGTATTGGATAATGGTGAACAATAAATAACATGTTAAACATTAATATGCAGATGAAACCAGAATTTTATTTATTGAATATGGCAAAAAAAAAAAAGAATAGGAAAATAAGCACGGAAAAATACTTTTTTACATGACCACCTTGGCATGGATAGCCCTAGTGCAAAATGGAAATCTGAATTTATCCTGGAGAAAAAAGAATGGTTACTAAAACTTTATGATACAATAGAAATGGACAAACTAACACAAATAATGAGAGGGGAATAATCAGACAAAGTAAAATAAGAATGGTCTCTGGTTTATAATTATCTGGAAGAAATATGGAAAGAATTAAAAATGACAACTGTATAGATTGGGAATAAGACATTTTTGGTTTATTGAAAAATTTGCAAGAAAGAGAAAACTGATTCAGTTGGTTAAAGAGGTTGAAACTATGAAAACAAGATGAAACTTAAAACATGTTAATGTTAGATGGAAATAGACTTTGCTGTATGATAAACCCCAAACAATGGAAAAACAATGTCCAAAGATATGTAATTCGACTTGCAGTTTGGGAAACATAACCGGGTTTAAAATTCAGAAGTAATGATATACAATCTGAGAAGAAAAACTAAATTTGAAATTTAGAATCTGACAAAGTTAAACGAATATGTGTTTCATTATAGGATAAGTGAGAACAATTTGGATCTCTCTACAGCCAGGTAGTATGTGTTAAAGATGAACAAGAGATAATGAAAACAACAAAATACAAAACTGAATAGAACAAGTAATTACAAAAGCAATCTTTAACAAAGATTAGAACAAAAAAATTCAGTAATTTATGTAAATGTGGTATCAATAAATATAACAACAATAAAAAGTCTAGAAATTAAGGAAATAGATAAATCGGTAAATGATGGAAAGGAAGCAGGTATGAGAGGAAAGATGGTGAAAGAAAGTGAAAGAAGGTCAGAGTAAGCGGAATGATAGTAAGAGAATCATAGAATCATAGAATCATAGAGTTGGAAGAGACCACAAGGGCCATCCAGTCCAACCCCCCTGCCATGCAGGAACTCCCAATCAAAGCATCCCTGACAGATGGCCATCCAGGGAGGGAGTAATGGAGTTAGATAAGACAGCTAGGATAAGAAGGAAAGAGGAAAGAAGTAAAGGGAAGAAGATTAAGGATAAGAAAGATTGGAAAGATAGAAGGAATGGAAAGGAATAGAGAGGAAGGTATAAAGTGAAAGGAAAAAAGATAAAAGAGAGTAGCTGGAAGACCATCAATACCAAGTGTATTAGAATGATAACAAAATAGAGAAGAATATTAAAAAAATATGTAAGTATGTTTCTAAGTTTGTATGTTGGTATGTTTGTAAAATTGTATGTTATGTTTTTTTAAAAAGGAATGTATGTTTGTATTCTAATATGTTCAATAAAAATTATTTTAAAAAAGTGGACTAGTTTACTCCTATTCTGTAATGCTGAGAAAACTGTTATTAAAAGGAATGCACAAATAGGTTCTCTATTGCAGCCTACTTTGCCATCTATAATCAGAGTGATCTGATTTTTAACCTTGCTGTTTGCAAGAATCGCTGAGTATTGTGTGTTTTTATATTGTGTTGTCAGCACAACTGAATTATATTTTCATTGCAGTAAAGTTATAGTTGATTTGAAAATAATTGAAGAATCTTCAGTCTCAATTGGTAGTAATAATACATTTTCAGGCTCCTCCTTGATATAGTTGGTATTTTATATTAACCATTGTAAACACAACACGACATAATGAAAAAAAATTTCAAATCTGTGAGATCTCCAACTCTTAGGTTTACTGTCACAAGCCCAGGACTAAGTATCAAATATCAGAAATAAGCAACAGGGTCCTCAGTAATTTTTTGTCTATGTATCCATACTCAAGGTTGCAACTTTCAATGTGGAAAAAGTATGTTCCTGATTCTGTCCCAAGCTTTATTAATTTCAGTTAGCCAATGTGTAATAGGGCGAGTTGCATCCACACTGCACAATTATAACATTTTGATTCCACTTTTAATGGCCATGGCTCCATCCTGTAGAATCCTGGGATTTGTAGTTTGATGAGGGACTGAGAATTCTGTAGTGCACGCCTCTGAACTACAGCATTAGAATTCTCTAGCAGAGAATTGATGGGTGGCAAAGATATTGATGGATGGGAAGAAAGATGTCTAACAGAAAATTCTCAGGACCTCATCAAATTACAAACGCCAAAATAGCTGCAGGATGGAACCATGTCAGTTAAAATGGTATGAAACTAATATAATTGTGTAGTGGGAATACACTGAAGGAAAGGGAGAGGAAATTGGAATTAAACAATTGCAAGTCAAAACAATTCCTGAATTTCCAGTAGACTCCCATCAGCCTGCAGATCCCAATTTAATGTTTGTCCACGATTAACATGTAGTAACAGCAAATTCTTTTGGTAGCCCATAGGTTCAGCAGGAAACATTAACATTACGTTCCCTTGCCTTGATGCTGAAGTGATTAATTCCTAAACTCTGTGCTAGAAAAGACTAGTTATGTCATAAAAGTATTATCCATGGGTGGCAAGAAAGATATTCAAGTATTTGCATAGACTGGCTGAGGACAAATAAACTGAAATTGAGTTGACATAAGACTGTAGTGCAGATTGTCAGGGGCTCATTGATCTAAGGAAGTGGTATATGTTTCCTGTTTTAAAGCAAGGACTCCACTGGTTGAAGCCAAAGGGCTGATTTTGGCCTTGAGAGCCATGCTAAAACCACGTCTTTCCCCACAGGCCTTCCCAGATTCATTTCTGATGATAATGATTGGATAGGTTTTTGTTGAATATATTACCATTTTACAGTGTATTTTATTGTATTGCATGCCAGTTTGGTAATTTCTATGTTAGGCAGTATAATATGCATATACCATTTTTTTTTTTTTTAAAAGGCTGCCCCCTCCCGATGGTGTTCAAACTATGGAACTCCTTCCATAAACCTATTTTCTAGCACCTTCTGTTTTATGTTTTAAGTCTATTCTCTGCTGCTCCAGAAGTCAAGACTAGATTTCATGGATTTAAGTTATGTAAGAGTAGAGTTTGATTGAACATCTACATGCAGAATTATGTGCAGAATGGAGAACAGGGATAGGTAAGAATTTAATTTATTTGGTTTTGATAAGAACTTTCTAAAATTCACTATTTTGGTTACCATTTTAATTGAGAATTTGGAAGCAACTGGTTATAACTTGCAAGTAATTAATTCTTCTCCCAATATTAGAAGTATATTTACACCACATTGTGAATGCAATTGAACAAGGGATTATGTCTTTCTCTGGGTGGTATAACTAACTGTTTAATTATTTGTATACTTATGCAGGCATGGACTCACTAAATAGTGGAGGAGGAATATTAAATGGTTCAAGTATTGTTTTGTGGCTTATGCTGTTGACTCATGTGATTTTGTGTGTCATTATTTTTAATGTTGTCTTAGGTTACATATGTTTCTTTTGTGAAACAAGCCAGCAGCTTATAGTGTTTAATTTTTTTTAAAGTAAGTAAAATGTCCTCTTTAGTTACTTAAAAAAAAAAGCTAAATGCTATAATATATTGTCATCTGTTGCAGAAGGAAAATGGCTATTTTAATAACTTGTGAGAAACAGGAAATAAAATTTTTAAAACTATACTTATAATATTAATTACTGCCTTTTCAAGCTTTGATATTTTAATGATAATATTATATCATTACTAGGTTTTTAAAAAAGAAAATTAAAAATAATTACTTTTAAAAGCAACTTTCCAACCTCTATTTTAATGTCAGTTTATACTAGAGCCCCAGTCTAGATTTATACTGGGGCTTCCCTCTGCATATTCATACCCAAGTCCTCCTATACTTTTCCATTCATAGAAGAAAATTATGGAATCTGATATTTTTGCAATTTACCGCTAGGAAAACATGCAAGTTTTATGAAACCATGCTACATATAAATATGTATCTTTTGCAATGTGAAACAGTATGTTATCCAATAAAAAGAATTAAGTGAAGTAATTACAGATTATTCCAAGGTCATCTATCAACATGTCTTTGAGAGAATTAAGATTTTGGTTTTGGCTCCTACTTTTCGTTGTTGTTAAAAAAGCAATCACTTGTATCTGTGTTGTGCCCTTGTGGGCATCCTGCATTAGTCATGCCTTCTGCCCACTTTCCAGCACTTTGGTGCATTTCTATTTGTGGAGGATGTAGGGGAGGTTTTCTCAACTCATTCAGGTAAGACCAGTTCCATATGGGCCTGTGTTTGGGGAAGGTGAAATAAAATAGTTCCCATCATTATCCCTAAAAGTTAATTAGCTGTGACACTGGGAAAGGGACAACCTCATGAGCCTTAGATATTTATAAACAGAGCTGTCATTGGCAAGGTTAGCCAGGTCACCTACAGGAGACAAGTGGATGGGATTAGGTTTCTCGCAGTTTGTCATGTAGCAATGGCAAATTGCCTTTTCTTCTCATCATTTCAATGGGGCTGGTAACTATCAAATGAATGATGACTCCCATAATATGGCAGTTCTCAATTCTAAACAGTATACCCTAGCAAATGGGCTCTAACAGTGTCTGATTGTAAGGCCCAGATTCTTCAGCTGTATTCCCATGTAGTCTGACCCTTAATTCAGTATGTTTTTTGCTGTTAATTTCAGGAAGACAAAATGCAGGTATGAAATCTTTTTATGAGAGCCAGCATGGTGTAATGGTTTGAGCAATGGACTATGACTCTGGAGAGTGAGGTTCAAATACCTTCTTGGCCATGAAAACCCACTGAGGGACCTTGGCCAAGTCACATTCATTCAGCTTCAAAGGATGCCAGTGGCAACTACTCTCTGAAGAAATTTGTCAAGAAAACCCTGTATTAGGTTCGCTTTGGGGTCACTATCGTCTGGAAACAACTTGAAGGCAAATAACACCATACCACACCAATCCTTTTATAGAGCTATGCAGGCAGTCTATCCATGTAGATGCTGAATGCTTGAGGGGGATAGTGGGTTTCGTGGCTGCTAACTGCACCTGCAGGACACTGATGTACATAACAGCCACACAATCTGGCAGTTATGAATTCACCACCATGGTGAAAGAAACTCCCCACATACAGATATATGCATGCAGAATTTCCTCCAAGTATGGGAATCATAGGCAAGAAGCCTCCCAGTTTACACTGAAGGAATCCTATGGTGTGCCATACCAGCAAGAATAAAGTTTGGATGAAAGGTAAAGATAAGCTTCTAAACAAAAAACAAAAAACAAAAAAACAAAACAAAAACAAAAACAACCCCCCCCCCCCACAAAGTATGATGTGGCATATGTTAATTGCATTTGCTTTGATTTTGCTTGTGGCTTAAAAATATTAAGATACTCTGAATAATTTATGCCCAACATGTCTTTTGGGAGTTAGAAGAGTCAGTCATAGCACTTTTTATACTGTTTTTCTCTCTTTTAGGCTTGTAAAACTTTATTGTTTTCATTCAGTACCCAGTCTTCGAAAAGTAATATTTTGTTGAATTCATGTTACCAGCCCACATACTGAATCTGTTGGCAGATACCCATTCCTCAACCCCTCTATAAATTGGGTAGATACCACATCAATTGGTCTCTCAAATATACTGTACCAGTGGCCAAGTTCAGAATGCTACAGCACTTTATACACTTCTGGAGGTGCAGACTTCCAGGGCTATTGTATTATGTATGTTAAGATCTTTTTCATTAACAGAGTCATTTGGTAGCTGAAAATTAACAGCACAGTTCAGTACATATTTGTGTAAAAGTAAGATTCATTGAATTCAGTCATATTTACTCTCAGGTGTTCACAAGATTGTAGTCTTCGTGCATTAATCCAATTTGTATTCAGTTTGTAATTACTCATCTTTATACACAGTGCTAACAATTAGCAGTAAAAAAAATAAATAAATGGTGATTTAGAGAACCAGGACCTCATATTATCAGTGCTCTCCTCAGTGCCTCCACAACTTGCAGTTATTTACTTTGCTGTTATTCTCTGCCTTTCTTTAATAAATCATACTTAAGCCAGTTTACAAATAAGCAGAAAACAATTTAAATTAAAAATACTAGCACTAAATTAGGGGGAAAACAGCAGTAATTAGGCAGCCTCATAAAAATTTGCAACCAGCAAACAAAGACAGGTTCTGAATAAAAAATGCATGCCAGGAAAAATGATTTTGAGCATCTGCTTAAAAGTGATCAAAGCGTAAGGAGGGCAAACTAGGAATATGAACATCTGTTGGTTTCATTTTCATTGGTTTTCTCAGAATAAGCATCCTTGTCTCATCTTAGTTCTGTGACTGGGCTGTGAGAATTTATTTCTTCTCCATGCATGGACATATGTGGATATTTTTCTATGTTCCTAAATGCACAAAGTTCTGTCTGCATTTCCCCCACAGACTACAATATACTTCTGTGCATTTTAAAAAATAGACATTTTAAGCATTTATACTTTTCAAATGTATGCATGGTTTTTGATGCACTTTTCTTTGTTCTCCTGCCAATCTTGGAAAGAATAAAATTGGTATTTTCTTTGGGAATTGTGAATCCAGTGAGATCCCCCCCCCAATCATGTAATAGATGAGGTCATACATAGATTAGGCATCACAGCTGAAGAAGACCTCTTTCCTGTCCCGAACCAACACTGTTTCTATCAGTGATGGATCCAGGAGGAGGCCCTCAGGAGCCAAATGCAGATCTCAAGCAGTTTCATCATATTGAAGTTCCTGAAGTACACTTGTTTCAAGCCACTTGGGACTTTCATGACAGTTTCATGATAATTTAGATAATGAGGATGACTCTTGCTTTGATGGGCATAAAGTGATGTGCTTAAAGTGATACTGTATGTTCTTCAATAAATATGCTCCTGTTTTAAGAATGAAAACTGGTCATGTGACTTTTGGGGATTAACGGTAATTGCAATTCTGAGAAAAGATTCCTAAATTCTCTGCGGTGAATTCTTTGTGTTGTCCAATGCTACTCAGTATGAAGGGATCAACAGAATGACAATGTTTTATGCAACATGAATTTAATGCCCTGTCCTCCACTTCCGTTAGCAGTTCTGATGAAATCTGTCTCAGCATTTCAGCATGAGGAACTTGTTTAGGAGCGAGGGCACAGTGAGACAGCTGATCATTAAACAAAATGCATCATTTTATTTATATAAAATTACATGATAAACCTATCACTCTTTCCCTGGGCTGTTGTTGAAGTATTTGTCAGAAGGCTTTGCTTTGGGGGAGTGCACCAGTTAACTGAGACTTTAATTTACATTTATACAGCAAGTAAAATATTTGCTAACAATTGTGTTCACTGTTCAAATTCATTTTGCACTAATCCCACATAATTCGTTTCTCACAAATATGTTATAATTACCATAATCAAATGGCTGTTAGCTTAATAAACAGAATGTGGAGCTGCAAGGAAGAAAGTAATAGTAATAGGTATAGCCAAAGGGGAGAGGTTACTTTAGTGGACTAAAAATCCCCAAGGCAGCATGGCATAGACCTTAGTCCCCAAAAGTAAGTTTTAGATTTTTGGGATAGAATTGAGGATCACCACCTTTACACCATTCAGCCGTGAAACTCCTTGGGTAACCTTGGACCAGTCATCAGCCTAACTTAGTTAAGAGGTTTATTGTGAAGATAAAATGGAGACAGGAGCAGTCACAATTGGTGGCTTCCATGCCAGTGGGGTGGAAAGTCTAGATAGTAATCCAAACCTTAGAGGAGATATCCAAGATGTGGAACCTTATACTCCACATAGTTTCAGCACCATGGAGAGCAGCTTCTTTAAAGTTTCAAGTAGACCCTGCATTGGATTAATTACTTTGCTGACCTTGGCACCATCAGAAAGCCATGCATGACAAGTTCAGCAATATGGAGAACATACAGAATAAAAATTAAATAAATAAAAGGAGAAAAAGAGAATTTCTCAATGTCTGATAGGCAAAGTTCAAATGCTCCCTCTGCCTTACCCTCTGAAACAAGCAGTGATAGCAAACCAACTGGAAGAGAAGCTGGGCAAAAAGAGATACCTGATGCTTGCTACCTTGAATTACTCCTCATTGGCAACTTCTTTTCAGTGGATGTGCTGGCTCAGGATGCTTTTGTGTTACAGTAGTTCAGGGTTGGCTAAAATGGTTTTGACATTAGAAATCAAAGCTTGGAAAGTTTGTGTTAGGAAGAATGGCTCTAATGACTTATTGAACTCATCCATAATGGAGCAGTGGCAGGATGATACTTTGGGAAAGGTAGCATTCCAAATGTTAAGTGGAATGGCAGTTTCACAGGTACTACAGTGCAATGTTACATGGTGGGAAAACCATGCTTTCATGAAGATGCCTTCATGGAGTACAAAGTTGTCTTACGGGTATCATTAAATCATTCAGCACCAACACTGTTTGTGTAGTAGCTTCTCTGCTCCAGCTTTAAAGGTTTGTTTCTTTTTGGCAAGTGAATACTTATAGATTTCAGAGTTCACACTCTGCCTTTAGGTGCTTAACTTTGAACCATTGCTTTTTTCTACTGAAGATGGATGTTCAGCTATCAAATGTCTAACTAGTAAACACAGTTATAAAACTGTTCAAGAGGCAGAAAAATATGAATGCTTCCTGATGAATAATCAGCCCTGTTTTCAGTTTGTTCAAAAATAACAGTTGTGGTTACTGATGTGAAAGAGGTGACTAGTTCTTTGACGGCTTGTTCTCGGGACCGTGGGAAAATGACATGAGGCTATTTGGCTTAAAGGACGTAGTCATGCACAACCGTTGGCATGCTTGTTGGGGAAGCTGGAGTGTTTGAAGGAATAAGGAAGGTGTGAATCATCACCAGTCTTCAAAGAGAAAGGTTTTCAGTTCTTTCAGGACTGTGGAAGGCCTCTATGCCATTGCACTTGAAATCTATGTGCAGGCACTGAAAGAGTACTAGAGATTATTAGAAATCACTTTCTTCTATTAAGCAGTTTCACTCTTTTTTTTTTTTAATTAACCTCTCTCTCCCTACCTGATCTTTCCCCCTTTGACAATATTTTGAGAATAACTGTATTTGTGTAATCTATCCGATATCATTCATTCTGCTGCAGGTGGCATATAGAACTTTGAAATGTTACTTTTTGCATTACAACTCTCTGAATCTCTCAGCTTTCATGGCCTGGGGGATTCAAAGGGTGGTAGTCAAAAATGTAACTTCTTCATCCTTTGGGTGACAAATGCCTTGACGTGAATCTAGAGTACTAGGTTTCAGAGTTGCTCAGTAGAGGTTTTGCTGATCTCAGTTCTCACAATGTACATGTCTTTTCTCCTGCTATTTTTGTCCTAATAGTTGCCTCTCTGTTTTCATGGGGATCCGTTCCAGATCCCTCCGCAAAAATGGAAACCTGTGCATATTCAAGCCTCATAAGCTTGAATGGAGGTGTGGGGGCATGCGGGGGGTGGGGTGCTGCAGGGGTGCACCCCATTGTATGCCCTTCTGTTTGTCCCTTGTGCAGAAGCGAGGAATGAGGATCTGAAGACTGCTAAAACGGAGGGGCTACTGTATTACATTTGGTTGAACATGGCACCCTTACTCTGTATGGTATAAGATTAAGCAACTCAGAGAGCAAATTTCTAATCTGGGCCTTTCTCATGACAAATTTATAGCCCTTTGATTGCACTTTAACTGCCCTAGCATCATCCTATGGAATCCTAGGGTATGTAGTTTGAGGAGAAACTAGAACCCTTTGATTGAGAGTTCTAAACACTTCTCCCTAATCTCCAAACCCTAGGAATCCCAGGAGAACATTAAAATGGAACCATAGCACTATAACTGTAATATGAAAGGGTCCTGACCTTTATCTTATCAGGGGAGTCTGGTAATTATTGTCTCAGTGGGGAAGTAAATTCATTCTGGGTTTTAGTATGAACTTTAAAGGATCTATTTATTCAAAGGGCTGAAGCTCTTGTAGGGATAGTTCCAGCATCTTGGACAGTTCCATTAAAGTTTGGACAAAAGCCCAGAACAGATTCACTCTGCTATGGTGAGGTGCCATTGTTAAGAAGGAGCTAAATACATAGATTTACCTAATCATCAGTATTGTTCTTGGTTTTGAGTCACAGTTGTGCTGGGCAGTTCTATGAAGGGTTTCTAATACAGATCTTCCATGATCATATGGGGTGCTCCAAGTGGCTGGGTGGGAGACTCCTGATCTTGTTGGACCACTCACTGCACTTGGAACAATGGGAGTGACTGCTGGTTTTCACAGATGGGCTCTCCCTTCATTATTTCCCCTCAGGGAGAGGTCTTGTGCTGAGATGCTGGCATGTGGGAGATGTGGCCACTTCCAGCTTAGTTTGGTTTACTTTTGATAGGACTGGCCTTACTTAGGCAGCATGAGGCAACTGCCTCAAGAAGCAAATACTGGTGCCCCCCTAATGTTCCTAATCAACACTCTGGTGGTGACTCTGCTCCCACTGAGGGCAAAGTGTGTAACTGTCTGTTCTGGGTCTCTAAACTAGGTTTGCAATCACAGTTGATTTAAAGATGCTCTCCCATCAACAGCATAGACATAAGAGTCACCTGCCTTTGCAGTTAGTTTTGTACATGCCTGGAGATGGAGTGCCATTTTGTCCTTTTGCGCAGGCAGCAACTTGTCTTGGGATGGTCTCTATTTAAGTTAGACCACCAGGGAAAAGGAGCCACCAAAGAACTGGGTTATGTGCCTCTTTGGGTGAACAGGTTTTGCCTTTTTTACCAGATGCCAAAGTGTGATGGCTCTACATACTGTGAGCAGCAGTCCTTTTGTCTAACCATTTCTGCAGCTACATCAAAGCTTAGTTAGGCATAAATGGAAGCAGATGGCCCCTCAGCTAGCTATTTAAACCTGCCTGGGCCTTGAGTTTTGTTTCATAAATGGCACAAAGGATATGTAAATGGTACAAAGTGAACAGTTCCATGCAACAGCCTGCAAAGTGCACAGCTCATTTTTTTTGTAAGATTAGTTAAAAATCAGCCCTGATTAGTACTTGTATGGGACACTGCCAATGAATACCAGGTGCTGTGGGCTATATTTCAGAGGAAGGGACTGGCAAAACCACCTCTGAATATTACTTACCTGAGAAAACCCTATGAAATTCATGGAGTCATCATAGGTAGACAGACATACAATTATTTGGAGGTAAGTCCCCTCAAGGGAGCCAGGGTGGTATAGGACCAAAACATACTGCAGAAATAATCCAGTTTGAGACCATTTTAACTGCCCTGACTCAATGCTAGGGAATTCTGTGAACTGTAGTTTTGTGAGACATTTAGCCTTCTCTGTCAGAGAGCTCTGATGCCCCAATAAATAGCTCCCAGGATGCCCTAGCACTGACTCAGGTCAGTTAAAGCAGTCTTAAACTGGATTATTTCTGCAGTGTGTTTTGGATCGTAGTGGCTTGGGTGCTGGACTGTGATTCTGAAGACCCATTCAGGTTCTCACTCAGTAAAAATGACCCATTGGATGATCTTGGGCACACTCTCTCAGCCTCAGAGGAAGGCTCAGGCATACCTCCTCTGAACAAATCTGGCCAAGAATGCCCCATGACAGGTTTGTCATAGGGTAGCCATGAGGTGGAAATGACTTGAAGGCATACAAGAAGAAGAACAACAACAATAATAGCAACAACAACCACAACAACCACTAATTAATTCTGTAAAGAGTGCTAATACTGGACTTTTCAATTTTTTCTGGAAATGTATGTATTTTCCAAAAAAGAAGAAAAATGGTCCCCCATTGTTTCGGAATATCCACAAATGTTATGTCACTAGGCATATATAATGTTAAATATTGGTCCTTTCTCAGTGTCATGAAGCTACAGCCACAGTCTGAGTCACAGTGAGATACCAGTGAATGCTGAATTGAATTTCATCTCTCCTTCCTTGCTTCTTCCAGAGAGTGTTTATTCATTTTTAAAAAGCAACTCCATCTATACTTATAAGTTTATACATCTATATTTCACTGTGTTATAGCATCCCCAATTTTTTAAAGCACAATTTTTTCCCCTGAATTTGTAGGGTGAAGAGGTCTCTTGTTGACTTCAAAGACATTAGCCAACTATTGCTGTGCTGACCATTGTCAGCTTCTGTTGCCAATATGAACAACCAACCCACCTGCTTTCCTATAACTTAACCTTGGGGAAGGCAGTAATATTTGGTCTGAAATCAGTGGAAGTAATTTTTTAAAATGTTATATTCCCTCTGTTATAAACATAAAATGGGTGTGTGATTTGACTGCATAAAGTTTCTTGTTGCTGTGTGCCTTCAAGTTGTTTCCGACTTATGGTGACCCTAAGGAGAAACTAATGCATGTTTTTTTTTTTTACAAGATTTGTTCAGAGGAAGGTTGCCATTGCTTTCCTCTGAGGCTGAGAGAGTGTGACTTGCCCACCCAGTGGATTTCCATGGCTATGTGAGGATTTGAACCCTGGTCTCCAGAGTTTTAGTCCAGCACTCAAACCACTACATCACTCTGGCTCCCTGTATAAATAGTACTGATCATTAAGCAATGCAATTGGACTACATATTAAAAATCACTGAGTATGTAATGCAATATATATATATATATTTAGAAATGGGCAATATAATCAATAAGAATGAATTCCATCCAATGTCCATTACTCACAGGATAATTAATTCAAGCTTGTGTAAAGTGACAATTTCTTGCATGGAGAAAGTATGAGAATAAGACATTTTGCTAATTCATTTCCTCTACTTCAAAATATTTTCAGCAAAGTGTGTTTCTAGATGAGGCTTTTATTGTGCAGTTGTTTCAAACACAGAATTTTCACAAGGAGAACTGATATTGTTGTCTTCTATTTGTGAAATTCCTTTGTCATTCTAACCATTTATTCCATATTCCTCAGGAAAAGCCATTAAAAATTGGAATGATGAAATACTTATACAATGCCTTTCGATTAACAGTGCTAGGAGCTGTCTTTCTCTTTAAGTGCACCAAGTTTTATTTTTGTAAACTAAATGCACAAATGCACTGTTGAACATGTACCAAAAATAATAGATATGCACCAGAAGCAAACAAAGCAACAGCTCCCCGACCCAAAAAATTCCACCAGTTGCAACCCAGCCACAAAGGTCTTTTTAGTATAATCTAGAGGTTGGAATCATGTGTTTTGTTTTTTTCAAATGTTGTTGATCTGCAAAACCCAGCCTAGCTGAATATCACACTATACTGTTATAGGGATGGCTATTTTAGAATTATCAGCCAGAGAGCTCTTAGGCCTCACTAAACTACAAACACTAGAATTCCACAGGAGGCATTCATAGCAGTAAAAGAGCTATAACAGTGTGATACAGCCAGCATAGCCAATGGTGAGGAATGCTAGGTGTTGCAGTCAAATAGCATTTGGAGTGATGCATGACACCCACCCTGGTTTCTCTGTTCTGCACTAGTGTTCCCCACCTGGTACATACAGGTCTACTGGAAAGTAACTTCTGTTGTGTTCAATGTGGCTTATTTCCTATAGTAGGAAGGGTAGGAGTACTATTAGTCTAGTAAGTAGGTGTAGCATTGCAACTTTCAAAAGCAATCCTACATCTAGGCTACAAATGAATATCCACTTACCTGGGAGTAAGCCCAATTCAACTCAGTATGACTCACTTCTAGTTAGACAGGGATAGGATTTTACTAAGTCTCTTCAAACAATAGACAGCTTTGCCATTATTTAGCACTTAAACTTCCTGTGTCAGAAGCGTAGCTGAATATTAATCTAGGGCTGAAAGCATGGCTAATGGAATCTCTGTGATGGGTGTTAAATCAGGAAGAGAGAGACATGCCACTGGGGAGAGCTCTACCATTTTCAAATCTCCACATTTTAACAAACTGACAAGGCCCATGATCATTTCCAATATGCACAAGATGTGGCTGCATTCCAGAATTCCTAGAGAAGAATGCAGGCTCTAGACTTTTGGCTTGTATGTTAAAAATACTGTCAAGCAGAAGTTAGTTACTTTGAAAGGTTTAGAGTACACATTAATTTCTCAGCATTTGATCCAAAAAGGTCTCCTGTCTCTTAAATAATTGCTGAATGACAGAAAAGCTTGTGGATACTGCTGTTTCTGCAGTATGAGCAATGGAAGAAGTTACACTTGCCAAATATTCCTATGCTGTGTAGCTTAATAACAGCACAGGACTGTTGTTAGAGTCATAGGTGGGGAACACTAGTGCAGAACAGAGAGCACAATTTTATTTGGTCAGGAGTTTGCTGTTAAATCAGTTAAACTTGTTGCATAAGTGCTGTAGCAAAGTCAATGCAGAGAGTATGAATCACAGGTGTAATTATTTAGCAAAGAGGCCCATAAAAGGTTTTACATTAAATTCTGGATGAAGTTTCCCAAAAGCCTCTGAGGGAGTTGCAGACATCTAGGTCTCCCTCACACCAATGAAATTCTCTCATCTGATGATGCTTCATCAGGACAGTCCTACAATTAGGAAGAGCCCTGGAAGCGTTGCTGCTTCTAGCACCCTGGGAGGACCACTAACTTTTTAGACAACAACAATATCAACAACAACAATAATAATAATTTATTTATATCCCGACAACTGCTACTGTTCCTCTGCAGGGCAGTTACTTCGAAACCCCTAGCTTTTCCAGTCCTCAGACAATAATCTGTGAGCAATAGGGAATATCAACTCAGGTGGTGGGACAACTTGGGGTAAAACTTTTACTAATTTGATTTTTCATAGTGTTTGCACCAAAAATAGTGAAAAGAAAGTGATCAGCCACAACGATGTGTATGGATACTAAGGGGGGGATGCAGACCAGGGCGTCGGGGACGCCCTGGTCCGGAGTGCCGCGGGACCGCAGCCTCCGCACCACGGCGCTCCTGCGGCGACCCTAAAAGGAGCTCCAAATTGGCGCTTCTTTTAGAAGACAGGGAAAGTGTGCCCTAAACGCATAGGGCACACTTTCCCTGTCTTTTCCGCCGCAGCGTGTGAGGACGCTGTGGCAGGAGGTTGCCCTCGGCTCGCCGGCCGTGCGGAGGGCCGGCAGCACCGAGGGCAACCTCAGGAAGAGGAAGGAGCGCCGCGCGTGTGGCTGCTCCTCCTCTTCCGGGCCTCCAAGATGGCTCAATAAGCCGTCTGCCGAGGCCCTAAATCAAATTACTTGTTTTTAATTAAAATGGCCTTCATTGTTTGGCTTTTGTCTTTCCATCTTGTTTGAAGGACTGCAAATGCTGGTTTTAGAGAGTTTTAGTATTGCTGTTGTGGAAGAGAGGAGAAGCTTTTGTATAAGTCAGTTTGATTGCCTATTTGCTTTTGTCAGCATTTGTCAGAGTTGCTAATGTTAAGAGAGAAATAAAATGCCTTCTTCCATATGCAATGTGGCATAGATCAATGGTTCTTAGCCTTTGACCCTCTAAACATTTTGGACTTCAGCTCCCAGATGTATTAAGTAGCTTGGTCAATGGTCAGGAATTCTGAAGTCCAAAACATCTGGAGGTACAAAGCTTGGGCATTTCTAGCTTAGGTAAAGCCAGTTCCTGCATTAATATACTTGAAGTTACAGGTGTTGGTTAGGAACTTCACAAGTTGAGATCACAAGCAGCTGTTCTCAAGCATAGGCTTCTTATCTCCACAGGAGATAAGAAGCCTCTTCCCCTGGTCTCCTCTTCCCCTGGTCTCTGGAGCTGCTTGCTCCAGAACTAGGCAAGTGTATTGGAGTAGCAGCTTCTAGGCTTGAATTCCCACAGGGAGATTTATTTTAACTTCTATGGGATTTGTAATTTGATGAAATAGTTATAATTCTCTTTAGAGAGATAAAAGAGCTTCATAGCACAAAATGCTAGATGCCTCTTCTAACTACCAGTTGCAGGATTCCAGAGGGTAGAGCCATGACAGTCAAAGTGGAATAGAACTGATGTAATCATGTAGTGCAGATACACTTTGATTACCAACACACATGGCAGTTAACTTTGGAAATTGAAGGGAGTTTTAAAAGTGGATTGGGTTGTGGTGTGCATTTATTTCTTAATAAAATAAAATCCCACCCAAGAGATATTTCAATCTCTGTCTTAAACACAGATTTGAAAAAATTATAATTTTTGGGTCACCATTTCCAAATCCCAGAACTAGTATGGCCTGGGAATTCTGGGCATTGTAGTCCACAAAAGTAGCAGTTTGGTTTTATGTAGTACCCCCCTTCCCCCTTTAAGAATTTGTCAGGACTTATAAAGTGTGGTTATTTTAACTTTTATGAGCTGCTCTGCAGCTAAAGCAAACATGAAAACATTTTGTTGTAAAATATTTCATGCATTTGATGCATAGTCAGTGGAACCTGTAAATTTCTAGCTTTTAGTGTTAGATCATTTGATACATCACAGCAATTTAAGCTCACTTAAGTGAATCAAAATTCCTGTACCATTTTATTGTTTTCTCTAGAGTTAGTTCACATAGGATATGAGTCAGTGAGTTCCACTGAAGCAATTCAGGGTGTAACAAATATATTTATAAATTCCACATTCCGGAAAGAACAAAAAACAGTGAAATAACTTTTTTGGAACTAATGTTCAACAGTAAAAGAAGAAAAAGCCCAGGTACTTTTACAGATTAAAGAAATATGTCTCCAATCTTGCTAAGCAAGTTAAAGAGGAGGGGGAGGAGGAACAAGGGCATTCAGATAAAATGAAAATTTGAAAGGTAGAGGGAAGCCTGCTGGGGCTTATATGGTCATCAGAAGAACATTTTCATCTTGGTTCAAAGGCTTGTTCAAAAATCCTGACTTTGTAGAGTAATACTTATGGCTAGAAATGACTTTAATCCACAGTTTCTCAAGTTAATGTCCTTGAATATGCAGTATTTGAAATTCAAGCTCTGGTTCCATTAAATGTAGCTTCTTGTGAATTGGCATAATAGAGCCAAACAACATTCTCCAGTGATACAGCAATATCTCATCCAAGCTTTGGTTATTCCTAGAATGCCTCTACTCCTAGAATACCTCTACTAGCAGCAAGTTGTATTCTTTGGATCACACCCATAAATTAAGTTTTAAGCAATAACCTGCTGTTCCAGTCATAACATAATGGCTGTAGTATTAACCAAGGACTGCATCAGTTAGTGTGACAAGGCAAGTCAGATGTAGGGTACCTTGTCTAGCAAGTTAACTGGTTTTCTTAGTGCTAGAAATACCTGACAGGACAACTGACATTTAGAACTTCAGGCAATCCTATTCTGTACTCTGGTAATGGCTTTCAAATTTCTGATTTTGTTTTTATTTTATTTTGTTTGTTTGTTTGTTTGTTGTCATTACCAGAATAATCATTAAATAATAATGATAAGAACAACAACAACAAACCTCTCAGGTGTGTTATACACATGGATAATTTGCTTAAACATCTCCTTCTCTGATCAGATATGATTAGCGTCAGCCAACTATTGGACTAAATAAGTCCTAGAATTTTGAGGGATTTCCAATTTAGGAAGCTTTAATTTGAGTTTATGTCAATCCTTGCATACTTTTTTTTTTTTTTAAACTTGTACTGAGTAAGTTATGGGATATTTTCTAACCCTTGTGACAATTCCATATCAATGCAGCAGGGAATCTACACCAATTTCATCCCAACCTTTAAAGGAACTGTCTGAGGTGGTGCAGCATTGGATCAGTATCTTGAATGAATTCGTCATCTTGAATAACACTTTTAATATGCAGATTAAAACAGGTTCAATAGATCTGGTAAGGAACTGCTGTCCTACTGAGAAACACTGTTTGAATCCATCATGTCAGTGCAGAGAAGGTATAGGTTTAAGTGTCATGATGGAACTCAGCAGCCACTGTTGACTGAAGGCAAAGGTCAGGGTATAATATGTACTTCTTGTATCTTCTGGCCACAATGAGAACCGAAATGCCCTCCTCTCTAAAATGGGATCAACCTACTGATAATCCAAGTATGTTACTTCTATTTTTTCACATAATGGTTCATCCAAAAATGGCACAAAGCATTTTAAAAAATGGTCCCAGTACATTACACTGATTATAAGAAACATGTAACTCCATGGCAGAAAAAACAGTAGATTGGCTGGTTTTTTTTTTTAAATTTTGAAGCTGTTTTTGTTTGCTTGTGAAATAAACTTCTAAATGGCAAGGGGCTGAAATTTTGGGAAGTTTAAAAAAAACAACACAAATATTTGGGTACTTTGATGTGGATGCCTAATTGTATACCTAGTTCTGTGAAGATTTTGCAGCAAAATATCCCATCCTGAGCATGAAGGTTAGCATCTCTTTGACTAGAAAGAAACGAACATAAACTAAGGCAAGTAAAATGTTTTTTTAAAAAAACAAAAACTAAGGTGCTATTCTTATATTTAAAAAGGTGTTCCTCTCTTTTGGAGTGGCAAAAAGAGTTTAGGGACTGAGTGCCACCTCTGGCATCTCCAGTGAAAAGAAAAAGGAAAGAACTGGCATGAAAAGGTTCTTTGAAAGAATCTGGGGGGGGGGCACTGCCTTTCAGAGAAGGTAACACTGAATTACTACATCTGTTCAGGTATAAGGTCTTTATCTGAGAACTTCTTGAAGAGCCTCTCAACATGCAAAATGGGCTGCAATGGGTGGCTACAAGAGAGAAGGTGGTAGCCCCTTATCTATGGCATGCCTTCACCAAGAATTTTTGCCTGTAGTCTATGTCTTTGCAGCACTGGGTGAAGACTTTCTTCTTTCATTCAGCATTTCAAGGACAGTGCTTGTCTTTTCAGATCATAGTACTCTTTGAGTTTACTCTGATTTTGTACAGGCTGTTTATATTTTTCCTGCTGTTTCTTCATTGGTTTTATCTTCTGCTATCTTTCGCTATGATGTATAGTTTAGTTTATATTTTTAATGTTTTGTAGACCACCCTGATGAGAGCCAGCATGGCATAGTGGTTTTAGCATTGGCCTATGACTCTGGAGACCAGGGTTCGAATCCCCACTGAAACTGTGAAACCTACTTGGTAATCTTGGGCAAGTCACACTCTCTCAATCTCAGGAAAACTCCCTTTGAAGAAATTTTCCAAGAAAACCCCATGAGTTGCAATAAGTTGGAAATGACTTTAAGGCGCACAACAACAACAAAGATCGCCCTGATAACATTTGTTATTGGGCAGTTTAAAAGTAATTCATCAATTGACCAATAGATAGATAGAGGGCCAATTTTTGACTAGACATGAGGTAGTCCTTATATTCCTTGAGCATGAAATAATGAAAATTGTGGCTTTTGTACCAGATAAAGTTTTAAAAGAAATAAATAATATTCACATTACAATACAATGCCTGTTAGATCCATTGTGGATTTAGAACAGGGTGAGGAAAATATGGCATGTGATCCCTCCGTTTGCATCCCAGAAGTCCCTAGCCATTTCTAAAGCATCTGAAAAAAACACCCTGAAAATCACCTTCTCACTTCTCAGAAATTAAAGCAATTCTTATTATGTCAACTTAGTATACAAATATTGTCTAAGATGAAAGTTTGACCATGACCATCAAATTTCAAACATCTTTATTCTTTTAGATTTTCTTTCTTTGTTTAGACACAATCTTTCTGCGTCTAGACACATTTAATTAAAACTCCTTTTGGGCTTCAGAGATTCAAATGAATTCTTCATCATGGCTGTCCCTCTGGCAGGATATGGATCACACAGATAAATAATAATAATAATAATAATAATAATAATAATCTGTAGGGGCACAGCTCTTTTCCAGGGTATTCTTAGCTTTGCCTAACTCTACTTTCTCTTTCATAAATGACATCTTGGACTTTCTACAGTTTTAGCCCAGTTCTAGACATACTGATGAGTGATTAAGATCTATTGGATACAAAGGGACTTATTTTTACATGAGTAAGGGGGGTTGCAGACTGTCAGAAATAGTGTGAATTCAGTCCACTTTTAGGGTTAGGGTTAAGGTTAGGGAATCATGGGGACTGTATTTTATTGTGGCACTAGAGTTCTCTGACAAAGAAGGTTCAATGTCTCAGAAAAATAACAATTCCCATGATTCCCTAGCACTAACCCTAACCCTAAAAGTGGACTGAATTCACACTATTTTTGACAGTCTGCAACCCCCCTAAGTTTAGGATGGTACTGTAAATATATAAGAAAAGAAATCACCTTCTAGAAACATTGTGTATTATGTAAGCTACAACTGTGTAAATTCTGCTCATTTGGTTGTAAACTACCTAAATAGTATTTTGGAATTGGAAAAAAACAGAGCTGGCTCTGCCATTAGGAACATAGAAACCCCATAGCTGTTCCCTTTGCAGTTTTCAACCATTTTCTTGTCTTAGAGGATGGCACTCCATGTGCCACATGGCCCATCCTGCAGGTTTTAAGATAACTTGCCTTTCTTAGGCATGGTGCTGAAGTCTCCTAATTCCAGATCCTCCAACATTTTTCAGATGAAATTCGACATGTGTAGCCAAAGAACACTGGAGTGTGGTCAAGATGGCAAATATTATGAATGAGCAACAGTATATCACCTAGGAGAGGCTGCAGCAGTTTGCTTTTGCAGTTTAGCAGTTTCCTCCTAAACATTAGGAAGAACTTCCTGACAGTAAGGACTGTTTGATAGTGGAGCACATTCCTTCAGAGAGTGGTGGGGTCTCCTTCCTTGGAGGTCTTTAAACAGAGGCTGGATGGCCATCTGTCGGGTATGCTTTGATTGAGAGTTCCTGCATGGCAGGGGGTTGGACTAGATGGCCTTTGTGGTCTCTTCCAACTCTATGATTCTATGATTTTGCTTGAGCCTAGTGGAAAGGATAAGATTGTGGCCCCTTCTGTCCTCTCCCCCCCCCCCGAGTTAAATGAGTGGAGACTCCTTTTTGCGCTTTGAACTTTTGCAGCAATTGAAGTAAGCTGAGGACAAAGGGGGAAAGTGGGAGGAGGAGGAGGATGAGAGAAAACTGAGCAATTTTGAAAGCAGCTGAACAAGTGGTATGCTAGAGGTTTAAATGGGTCTGTCACTGGATCCAATCTGAAGCAATAGTATGGAAAATTCAACTAATAAGATTTAAGGCCCTTTTCAAAAAGGGGAAAAAATGTACATACCTGTTAAACTAAGAGAGAGATTTGTTATCTTCTGATTGACATTGTCAAGAATTAGAAGTCCCAGAGTTCCTTATGCATAGAATGCCTAGTGAGAAGAGCAAAACAAAGCCCCATCAGACAACTGAGACAAGGGCAGGTGCTTCTTCTAGTAGGATTTGGAAGCCTTTGAGTAGTATCTAATTCCCTCATAGTTACAGTTTGGATGATATCATGTGGGTATTGCACAGATTGAAAGCAACCAGAGCATTTGTTTTACATCATGTTCTGTCTTAAAATATATGACAGGGGAACAGGAAGAAGCTTACAAATATCAACTTCACAAGTATTCCACAGATCTTTCTGAGAATTTTTCCTGTGTGTTGTGCTTGGGAAAAAAAAAAAGAATTTCAACCTATTTTTTTTTTTACAAGAATGCCAATAACCCTACTTATATGTTTAAATGAGGTTTGCAAGAATTTACTGGCAACTAATTCTCAGTGAAGGTTGTATAGCCCTATAATTGTTCTTGGTTTTTTTGCACGTTTCTTGTGACTGTTGCAGGACCTGAAATACCTTTTAGCAAGGCAGTACTCATCAAAACCTACAGATTTTCTAAAATGGAGCAAACCAGCTAACTAGTTTCTTTATTGGTTTATTGGTTATTGGTGTGAATCTGCAACAAAAATTGACTTGGGGAAGTGATTCATGTTTTTCAATACAACAGGTGAGAAAAATAAAGCTTGAACATTAATTAGCCTAATGATTGCAGCCATATTGATTTATTAGATTTTTTTTTTTTAAAAATCAAATATATTGGTAGTACTATCCCTTTATTTATCCAAAAGTTACAAAACAGTTAGCATACTTATAGGAATCTCATCTAGGAGTTATTATGAAATACAAGTAGCAAAAGTGGGTGTTTACACAAATACAGAATAAGTAGCAGTAATTTCAAAATTAAAGCAGTGCTTCCTCCGGCTCATGTGTGAGATATGGGACTGTGGCTGCAGTTGGATGTAAAGAGATTGTATTGCAAAGAAGGCCTGTTAGAGCCTTTGATCCAGCATGTTCTCAACTTGGACCAAAGAAAAGAGAGAGAGAGAGAGAGAGAGAGAGAGAAAGAGAGGTTACACGTCAGAGGCCAGAAACAAAAAAGGGGAATGGTCAGTCCTAACTCAGTTCTTTTGGTATAGATTGAGTATCCCTTCTCTGAAATACTTGGGACTAAAAGTGCTTTGGATTTTGGAATATTTACATACATATAATGAGATATCTTGGAGATGGGACCCAGATCTAAACATGAAATTCATTTGTTTGGTATACACCCTATACACATAGCCTGAAGGTAATTTTATACATATTGTTTTTAATATTTTTGTGCACAAAATAAAGTTTGTGTCCTTGAAACCATCAGAAAGCAATCTGAGCCACCTGTGTGGACAATTGGGGATTTTGGAGTATTTTGGATTTCGGAATTCCAGATGGGAGATAATCAATCTATACAACAAAGGGCAGTGATTTGAGTAACACTTCCCTCATACCTAGGCCCAGAAGCAGATGAAAAGCCTTCCCTCCAACCATTGGGGTCCCTACGGTTGGTGTCACCCGGTGCGGTAACTCATAGTGTCACCCCCGACCCACATTGACCTCCTCCCATACCACACCCATACAGAATCCTTAGCAATATTTTCTATGTTAATGTTGCTCATAAATTGTAATTCCCATACATTACTGAATGAAATGGTTATAGTTGTGACATAAACAACTAGCGAAGTTAAAATTATACCTTTAAATTACAATATCATATGCACAGAATAAATGTGTTTACATACATATAGTTTCATGGGGTTAAAATGAACATTTGGTAAAATGTGATGTTTTAAAGAAAATTTTAAAGTAGATTTTAATTTTTTTTAAAAAATCAATTTTGAAATTTTAAATTTCAATTTTCTTCTCCTTTCTCCTCCCACTGAGCCTCTCTCCACTCACACCATCTCTTCCGCATTTTAAAAGGACACAGGTGAATGCCACAGCCTGTTTCTGCCAAAATGCTGATGTTTGAGGAGCAGTGGCATCACTCCTCTTAGGGTGTCACCTG
The DNA here is from genome assembly GCA_026167975.1 of Phrynosoma blainvillii. NCBI lineage: Eukaryota > Metazoa > Chordata > Lepidosauria > Squamata > Phrynosomatidae > Phrynosoma > Phrynosoma blainvillii. The sequence goes on along the minus strand of JANUYF010000003.1, from coordinate 257,790,805 downwards.
GTGCAATCTGTATCCCCCCCCACACACCCCTACTGATGCCACTGCCTCCAACCCAACTTCTGTGGCCTCAGAGGGAGAGAAGCAAAGGCAGCTTCCAATGGACTTAATCCCCTCCCATACTGCCATCCCCTCTTCTTTTTGTGTCATGTCTTCATTAGATTGTAAGCCTGAGGGCAGGGAATTGTTTTGTTGTTCTTTTACTTGTAAAGTGCCATGCACAGTCATTTGTTTGTTGTTGTGTGCGTTCAACTAATTTCCGATTTATGGCAACCCTAAGGCAAAATGATCATGGGGATTTCTTGGCAAGATTTGTTCAGAGGAGGTTTGCCATTGCCTTCCCCTGAGGCTGAGAGCATGTGATTTGTCCATGGAGGGAGCCATGTTAATAGTTTCCGCAGGGACCCCACACTCAAATTATATTGGGGCTGTGCTCCCATTGCCAGTATTAAGTAAGATTCAAATGCTAGTCCAATCAGCTTCTGAATCTGGAATGGAGGAATGTGATGCCATTTTATCTTGCCCTTTGCTTCAGGTTGCAGAATATCTTGAACCAGATCAGTGGGAGGGGGAACCCTTTGGCATAAATATGAAAGAGTGTAGTGGGAATCAAATTCCAGAGTCATAGTCCAACACTCAAACTAATATGCCAATGCTTGCCATCTTAATTCAGTATAAAATTGGTAAGAACAGGAACTGGGATTTTTCAGTAATTCTGGATGTACCTTAATGTTACCTGTAATATAAATACAGAGATGAAGGTGAATGAGGTGAAGTACTGGGCTGAAAGTGGGTTGCTCTTATTCCTGAACACTAAAAATAACTTCAGGATTAGTCTGAGTATGGAAAGCCAACTGCATTTTAAACCCTTTTTAGAGAAATCATTGACTCTCACAGATCTTCATGCACTGCTAAATTATATTCCTGCATTGTAGATTATATTCCTGCATTGTAGATTCTAACAGATGGGGTAGCATGGAGATGTCCTCCCTCTGGAGACCCGACTGGCACCAACACTCATGTTCTTTAGGCACCAAGTTAAAACTTGCTATTCATTGAAGCCTTTGGGCCTCATTAACTCATCCCAAATATGGTATACATAGTTTTTTTTTTTTAAATATTCAAAATCTGTTTTTAACATTATTGAAGTTCAATATGTTTTTATTTTGTTTTATCGTTATATTGTTTTACACTGTGTATCTTGTGTTAATGCTTTTTGTAATTTGCCCTGAGTTGTTTGATACAGGGCAGGGTATAAATAACACACACACACACTATGTGCCTGCCCCTTCATTAGAAAAGAGACTTAGGGCTGATGCCGACTGGCCTAAGGGTCAGCCTGGAGGTGGAGCTGGGGTGGGGTGACTGCACGCTGGCTGCCCTGACTCCATCCCAACACTGCCATCATACTGTGTGCCTGACCACATGGTGCATGGTGTCAGGGTGCCCTGTTGGCACAGTGTGCACACACGCTGAGCCAAAGGGCCACAAAAGAGCCATGGCGGTGGCTCTAAGGCTGGCTTTTTGCTGCCCAAAAAAGGAGTGGCATTTACCAGCTCTTTTTGAAGTGGCAAAAAGCAGGATCAGGGCCGCGGCGTGTGGTTGCCATGGCCCCAATCCGGTGCTCCCAGGGGCTGCACAGAACCACCCCTTATAGGCCGTCTGCATTGGCCCTTTGACTTTTAAGGCTGGCTAGACAAATACCATCCCCATCCACTTACTGCTGATGGCTTCCACTTCAGTGCAGTGGTGAATCTATTTTAGGTTTTACTACAAAATTTTAAAGAATTGTCTAAAGTGCTGAACCAACGTGCAGGTTAGGGTTCAATGCCTTGGATAAATGCTTTCAAGTTTGGACTGAATCCCAGAACAGAAGTATGGCCCCACTCTCATGAGATCCAGCAGCTGCTGCTGCCACTATCTACAATTCAGTACTCCAAAGATCCCACTGCTTCATCTACGTTTGAATGTGTATCTCATAGTAATTTCCATTTGGATTTCATTTTGAACATATAGGCTGGAATCCTATTGGTTAGTCCGAAATACAGTATACCCATTGAATCAAATGATGAGTTGTTTTGCTGTTAACTGTCCTTGAATTGGCTCTGACTCATGGAGACCCTGTGGGTGAGACATCTCCAAGACCCCCTGTCCTCCACTGCTCTGCTTAGGTTCTGCAGGTGCCTATGACCTCTATGATTGTGTCTACCCATCTGGTGTGTGGTCTTCCTCTCTTTCTGTTGCCTTCTGTTGCCTTCTCCCTAGCATTATAATCTTTTCTAGTAAATCATGCCTTCTCATGATGTGGCCAAAGTATGACAACTTCAGTTTTGTCATCTTGGCTTCCAGGGAGAGTTCAGGCTTGATCTGTCAAAGACCCATTTGCTTGTCTTTCTAGCTGTCCACAGTATCCTCAACACTCTTCTCCGGCACCACATCTCGAATAAGTTTATTTTCTTTCTGTCAGCTTTCTTCACTATCCAGCTCTCACATCCATATATGGTTATGGGGAATATAATGGTGTGGACAATTCTGACTTAAGTGCTCTGCTCGATATCTTTACACTTTAGGATCCCATCTAGTTCTTTCATGGCTGCCCTTCCATTCTTAGTCTTCTTAATTCTTGACTGCAATCCCTATTCTTATCAATGTTTGAGCCAAGGTACGTGATCTCTTTAACTATTTTGATTTCTTCATGATCTAGGTTGAACTTAGGGTAAGAGGTGAGTTAAAATATAGTTAACCCCACTGCTTCAATGACTGTAGTTGGGACTACCAATTAATCCATATGTTTAACAGATGACTGTGTGATCCTCGTAATGTCAGTGTGAATTGTGTTCTCTCCACTTGGCTCACCCCTCGGTTATCTTTTTTCAGGGTTTACCTCTGCCATTTGTATATTTGTGGGTCTGGGGAGTACAATAAGACACAACAAACTTTTTTTTTTTAAAAAGAAATCTACATAAAACTGTAACCTAGAGCTTGGAAAGGTTACTTTCTTGAACTACAACTGAAGGCTTGGTAAGCAAGGCTGGGAGCTGAAGTTCAAAAAAGTAACTTAGACAAGTATGATCATTATACCGATGCAACGTCTTCTGTTGTCACATCAAGAAATTATATCAAAGCATGAGGGATGTTAATCTTTGTTTGTTTTTCCCCCTGTTTCATGCAAAAACAACTCCAATGACTTGCTAGTTGCTCCATGAGCATATGAAGGTTTTTACAAGGTTTGGGCACTATTTTTTACTTTTGTGACTTTGTTGGTGAAAATATATTTATTAATACACAATTTTTTTAACAGAAAACTTTTTTTTAGAATGAAAATATGTTTCCTGTACAAAAAAGACTATTTTTGCAGCTGACTCAGTAAATTTTACACAAAAAGAGCAAAGAATCGTGGGACTCTTCTTTGATGGAGTGTGTCTAGGGTTGCCAGAGCGAAAACTGCAGAGGGCTTCTGTACCTTTGATTGTATAAAAAAGGGAATTTCAGCTGGTGTTGTGTTGTTACCTGGCTGCATGACAAGCAACACTGTCTGAAATACTCTCTGTGTCCTCATTCCCACTGTGATTTGAAGTGAATTGCTGATTGGGTTATAGGACCGTTGTTCCCACTTGAAACTGATTCAGATCCTTTTGAGCTCGGTTGCAATCATGATGAAGTGAGGCAAATACAAAAAAAACCCCTATGTTTCCTGATACTAGTTTTTTGGCAGTTCTTTTGAAAAGAATTGATTCTGAAGCATGTTCAACAAGTGGGAATGACGGATCTGAATCGGATCATTCTGGAGGGGAGGAACTAATGGCAGAGGGGTGTTTACCATCCCTCCTCAGTTTTTGGGAAATCAGCCATCCCCCCCCCCCCCAGCACTGCCTTTGTCCTTGTGGTGTGACCTATGGATAGATAGATAGAATATGTGATCCATTGTATTTGCAACTATATAGTTCCCAACCCAGGCTGCTCAAAGGGGAAATGGTGTGTTTGAGTAGCCTGGGTTGCTGAGGGGCAGAGGAAGGCTCAATTGCTAAAGTCGCCCCACTCGGTGCCTGGAATCGCCCCATCCTGACTGTGTTGCCGCTTGCATCACTGATGATGTACAGATCATTGACATGCATTTTGAAGCAGCACAAACTAGTGGGAATGACAATTGTGCCAAAAAAGAAGTGATTATAAGGGAATAGTGAAAAGATCTGCTTTCATCGTGGGAACAATGGACCTTTTGGAATCGATTCACTGACATGGAGTGAAGGTGAATCACAAACCTGTTTAAATGTAAGTGGGAATGAGCCCTTTGACACAGGTATTAAAGGTACAGCATGCCCTTCCACTTTGCTGTCTGGCAATCCTAGGTGTGTCAAGCATCACACATAGTAGAAGGAAGGTGGTCTCCACCCATTTTTAGTTCTGTGCTGCCATCTTCTGGTTGCTTTTCCCCCCATTGGGCAATTGCATGAACCACATTTGGGCATCTTCATATTCCTGATATAAAATTAGAGTAAAATAAACAGAACTGAAGCTCCTAACTGGATACAACTGACCTGTGATGCTTTAGCTGAAAAATGAAATGTAAAGGGATTGAAATTAAACACATATTAACTCCCTAAGGGTCTAAATATTCTAAAAGCACCAGATCCCATCTGATCTTGGAAGCTAAGCAGGGTTTGCCCTGATTAGTACTTGGATGGGAGACCACCAACAAAGATCAGGTGCTATAGGCTATATTTCAGAGGAAGGAACAGAGAAAATCACCTCTGGATATTCCTTGCCTAGGAAAGCCCTGAGAAATTCATCTGGTTGCCATAAGTCAACACACATATGAATTTGATATTTTAAATGCATTTGTAAAATGCCTTGACAAAAATGTAGAATAGGAAGAGAACATGCATTATATATTTAGATGCAGATGTGATTTTAACCTGTACAACAAATGATGTACATAAATACTTTCATGTTACAGATGGATTGGATTGGGGGGTGAGTGTAAGGGGAATGTAAGAGGAAAAGATATATTTGTTTATCCATTTATTTATACACACATATAGTTTGACATTCTGGTATTTCCTTTGTGGTCAGCCTCTTTAATTTTTCTTCAATGTTATTCTTGCAGTTAGATACCAGTCCCATATATCTGGGTGGGGAATTCATGGCCCTTGGGATGCAGTCACTAGTCTAGAACCACATATTTGTGCATCAGAGAACCCCATGATAGGTTCACCTTAGGGTCACCATATGTTGGAAATGGCTTGAAGGCACACAACAACAACAGTTCCATCATCAGCAATAGTCTAGCAGAATTGGGTCCAAACACAGTGCAGTAAAAGTCCAGTTTGAGACTGCTTTAACTGCCCTGGGTCAGTGCTAGGGAATCTTGGGGATTGTAGTTTATTGTGGCACCAGAGCTCTCTGACAGAAAAGGCTAAATGTCTCACAAAACTACAGTTCCTAGGATTCCCTAGCACTGAGTCAGGGCAGTTAAAGTGGTCTCAAACTGGATTATTTCTGCAGTGTGTGTTGGACCTCGTCTCCAAGTGAGCTCTCTGGGATGCATTTCTGCTGGCATTTTGTATCACATTATCCATCAGAAGTACTGGGATTTTTGCAATGGCAGAAATGATATAGGCAAGTTTGCTGATAGCAGCAGTGTTCATATGACAGTGTGGTTCTCAGTATGTTTTTTTTTTTTTGGGGGGGGAGCAGTGTCTCTCCACTACCTCAAATGAAGTCCACCTCTGCTATATACACTGGGTCTTTGATATTCGCTGGGGTTTGGTTCCAAGACCCCTGTGGACACCAAAATCTGTGGCTGCACAAGTCCCATTAAATATAATGGCATAGTAAAATGATGTCCCTTATATAAAATGGGAAAGTTAAGGTTTCTTTTAAAATTTATATATTATAAAAATATTTTCAAACCATGGATGCTTAAATCTATGAATAAAAAAATCTATGGATATGGAGTGCTGACTGTACTAATAGTGAAACCACTTCTTGGAATGCTGATCCCTATACTGTTAAAACAGCAAGCTCTATGCCCAGGAAACCTCAGTGTTAGTCAAAGTAACTTTCTCCTCAAATTATCTTATACAATGTGAAGTCAAAGGCTTTCATGGCCAGCATCTTCTCTGAAGATGCCAGCCACAGATGCTGGCGAACCATCAGAAAGAAACTCTTCTAGAACATGGCCACACACCCTGAAAAACCCACAAAATACTATTTTATACAAGTCTAGGGGAACAACAATAGTGACAGTCTCCCTCTGAAGAATGAACAGTGCTCAATGGATACAAAACACTGCTGACCCTGTGTGTCCAGGAAAATGGAATGGACCGTATAGGGAATGTGTATAGCTGAATGCTTCACACTGTAACATTTAGTTGCATGTTCATAACATTTTATTTAAATATTATGTAGCCATTCAAATCCAATGTGCTTCAGGAAACCATTGCAGAAACATAGTTTTAGCTTTTTAACCCCCTCCCCAGCAAATAGCAACAGTGGGAGTACAATTACTTACTCCCCCCATTTTGTGTGTGAAAATGATCATTAGAAACATTAAGAACATAAAATGAGCCCTACTATATCAAAAAGAAGATCTATGTAGTCCAGCATTATGTTCCCACTATTTAGTACACCATTCATCCTATCACCATTTAGACAATTGGCATAATTCATATTCCTTGGTGAAATTCAAGTGCTGGCCCCAAGTGGAGAAGATACGTTGAATAAATGGGATTTATGTAAGCACTGACTTACAATTCAGCAAGTAATTCCATGAGTCAAATGTTGCTGGAAGTAGCAATTGGATTTTGCAACTGGTTACAATCAGAATGAAAAGACTGGCAATCAGGAGATATATGGCCCTCTGCAGATGGGCCCTTTGCAGCGTCCTTGAGGCAGGGATGGGGAGGGGCAGCTGCACACCGGCCGCTGCAACCCCTCCCTGAGGATGCTACGGTGCAGCATCTTGACGCACTGTGCCGGAAGGGGCACAGAAGAGCTGCGCGGCAGCTCTTGGCGTGTCCTTTTTGCTGATTCAGAAAGGAATGGCATTTTGCTGCTCTTTTCTGGACTGGCAAAAGGGAGGATTGGGGCCGAGGCGTGGGGCAGCCTCGGCCCCAATCCTCTACTTCCCAGTCTGCATTCCCCCTTTTATCTGATAATTAGTACTACCACTCCAACCCTACTTTTTAAATGATGCAGTCCCCTTAACATGGCCATTTCCATGTCATTAGAGGACAGGTGTGAGGGAGCACCAGAGATCTGTTGAGTTATTTTCCTGTAGTTGAATGTGTTGCAAAGAGACATTCTCTGGAGGTCCTTAGGTGGTCCCTTCAGATGATATTCTTGCGGTGACTCCAACTAGAGGAAAATGGTTGAGCATCTCCACTGATGAGTCTGCTCTTCAAAGACACAGAAATGGCCATGTTGGTGGTTGTGTCCCTTAATCCACTCAAAAGTGGGTTGGGAGGGATTTTGGTCGGTACACATTGGTAAAGAATTCTGAACTTGACAGTGACCCAAAAAGTGGGTTACAATAGAACAAGTTGGACTTATCGTATTGTAACTCACTAAGAGGATACCAGCCAATAGATACATACTAGAGAATTATATTTAATCTATACAAAAATTCTAACTGTAAAAAAATAGGAATAGTATGATTGTATAGGGAGGAAGGGTCAAACTATGGATATGCTCAGAAGGGAAAGAAAAGACCAAAGCTGTGGTGCATCACTAGGGAGTGCAGGAAGTGCACACTGCACCAGGTGACACCCTAATGGGGGTGTGACACCACTGCTCCTCAGACATTTACTTTTTGGTAGAAATGAGCTGTACCTTTCATCTGTTTCCCTTTAAAATGTTTTAAGAGAAGGTGGAAGTTGAGTGAAGCTCAGTGGGAGGAGAAAGGAGAGGCCTCAGAATTTTTTAAAATTAAACTTTCAAAATTTCAAAGTTTTAATTTTTTTAAAAAAAGATTTTTTTAAAAAAATATGCTTTTTAAATTTTTCACAAAGGTGAAAAACTGACTCAGAGGAAGCTGATGAAACTTGTGTGATAACAGTTCAAAAGTGCACAGTCACTGTGGACATGTGACAGGAAAATGATGAAGTACTGGCAGGGGGTTGGGTCAGAATCCTAGCCAGAGTTTGTGTATATAAGGAAGAATGTTTCAATGCATTGTGATTAGGTGGATGTCGAATGGTGGCTGAGCATTTTGTTAGATGGTGTAAATGTTGCTGTATCATGCTTGTAAATGTTTGCTGTAACTAGGATTAAAAGCCTCTTTGGAAGAACCTCAGCTATGTGAGTAAAACTCTGTTTGGATGAAGCAGTTTTTGCCTACAGAATTTCCAGTGGTGTTTGTTGTCTGTCTGTCTGTCTTCTGCATATGGACTCAGGGGGGTTGCAGACTGCCAGAAATAGTGCAAATTGAGTCCACTTTTAGGGTTAGGGTTAGTGCTAGGGAATCATGGGAACTGTATTTTATTGTGGCACCAGAGCTCTCTGACAGAGAAGGCTCAATGTCTGAGAAAAAAACCAATTCCCATGATTCCCTAGCACTAACCCTAACCCTAAAAGTGGACTCAATTTGCACTATTTCTGGCAGTCTGCAACCCCCCTCAGTCTTCTATCTGCACTAACAAGGTTTATGGGCCCAGTAGCCGCTAGGATGATGCTTGGAGTTCTGTGTAAGTTTAGCCAAAGTTCTCAAGCAGCCAGAGAATTTGGCAGAAAAATAGTTAAAGACTGTCTGCCTGCTAGTCTTTATCTTGGAGCTGAGGTTTGGAGGTCTGCCAAGAGACTGTGTTCATGACCGATTGCAAAGAAAAAGCAAAACATGGAGCTGAGCCTCCATTTTGTGAAATAAAGGGCTGACAAATATTCATCCTGGTCAGCATATGCTGGAGCTCAGTTGGTGAGAGAGACTTTATGGAGTGTTGTGGCAACACCTTCTTCGGAGGATGAGGCTGAGGGTGACAGGAGGGCGAGAGCAACTCTTTTGCTTACACTACAGCCATTCCAACTGATCCACATGTGAGAGAAAGGAATTGCTTTTAAACTTTGGAATGCTTTGAAAGCCTGATAACTCACATGATTTGGATGAAGCATCTGTATGGCTGGAAGCTGCAAGAGGGTGAGTCTGTGACACAACATCTCAGCAGCATGCAGGAATTGTTTACACAAGTTGCTGTCTGTGGTGTAAACATTCCAGAAAGTCACAAATCTTACATTTTGCTCAGGAGTTTGTCCAAAGAGTGGGATTTCCTGATGCACAGCTTGCAGAGCATCACAGAGCGAGACCTGACCCTGGACCTGGTAAGAGCGCAGATCCTAGAGGAAGTCCAGAGGCATGATTTTGAGGCCAGGCTGCAGAGTTCTGCAAGGAGAGAGAAAGCCAGTCCAACCATTCATGACATAAAGACATCTCCCACAGTGACTGAGGGTGAGAGGGCTGCAGAGAGAGATGCTGCTATAACTGCAGGAAGGCAGGGTATCTCCAGAGAGAATGCTGGATGTTTTCTACAGTGTGGAAGGAAATGTCAGCCAGCTGGAAGGAAAAGAAGCCTCAAGAAAGGAGGGGCATTGCTTCTCAAGCTGAAAGGAGTCTTGCTTTTGCCTACCAGGCAAGCACTCCAGGGGGTGTTTGGCTCTTGGACAGTGGGGCCACGCATCACATGGTAAACAGTCCAAAGCTCCCAAAGTACTTAAGGCCTGCTCCAGTGTCCTCTGTGTGTTTAGTAGATGGAGCTCCTAGCAAGGTTCAACAAATGGGAACTGCTTTCATTCCCAGTTTTGGGAAAACATTTAATAGTGTACTTTGTGCAAACAATCTTGAAAATTGTTTAGTGAGTGTTTCCTCACTAACAACTGATGGGTATCAAGTGTTGTTTCAAGGGAATGAGTGCACAATATCTTCTAATAGGTCTATCAGTGCTAGAGAGGTAAAAAGAAATAAGCTTTATCACATGGTGACAAAAGCAAAGTGTGCAAATGTGTCTAATGTCCCATTACATTGAATTGTGCCCATTATTTGCATAGATTAATGGGGCATGCAATTTTTTCAGGTCTCTCTCAACTGGAAAAGGTCTGTCCAGCCTAAACTTTACAGATTACAGCAAAACCTTTGACTGTATAGATCAGGGACCGGCAACCTACGGCCCGGGGGCCGGTTAAGGCTCTGGGCCCCGGACTTACTGGCCCAGGCCGTAGGTTGCCACCGCCGCTGTCGCTGTGCGCCACTGCCGCTTGCCGCCATCGGGGTGCGTTTTCAGCCACGCTTGCTGCGGCCGCCATTTTGGAAGTCAAAATGGCGTTTGTGATGCATTTGCGCATGCGCAGTACTCTTGCACATGTGCAAATGCGTTGAGGCCGCAATTTGGACTTCCAAAATGGCGGCTGTGACATGTGCCGTGGCGGCTGCAGCTGCGCGCGCTACGGCAGCGGCCGCATGCACGGGGGGTTGTGCGTGGAGGAGGAGGGTGCGCGCACGCACGTGAGCGCGTGCGCCACCATTCCCCCCCTTCTCGGCCCAGCCGAGACCTGGGCGACGGGAGATCGGCCCAGGTCTCTAAAAGGTTGCCTGTCCCTGGTATAGATCATGAAAAGCTTTGGTCTTAAAGAAATGAGCGTGCCACAACATTTGATTTTCTTGATGCACAACATGTACTCAGGACAAGAGGCTATTGTTAGAAAAGAATACAGAGAAACAGAATGGTTCTTAATCAAAAGAAGGGGTCGAGCAAGGCTTCATTCTATCACCATATCTCTTCAATTTGTATGCTTAAAAATATAATGTGCAAAGCAGCACTAGACTTAGAGGAACGAGGTGTGAAAATTGGAGCAAGGAACATCTACAATTTGAGATATGTAGATGACACCATACTACTAGCAGAAAATTCCAAGGACCTGGAACAATTACTGAAGAAGGTCAAGGAAGAAAGTATAAAGGCTTTGCACATGATATTTTCAAGCATGCTTTAATGCTGAACAAAATAAACAAAACAAAAATAATGACCATGGATGATTTGTATAAATTTAATGTAGATGATGAAGAAATTGAAATTGTCAAAGATTTTCCATATCTTGAATCATCCATTGATGACAATGGAGATTGCAGTCAAGAAATCAGAAGAAGACTAGGACTTGGAAGGGCAACTATGAAAGCCAAGATCTTGAAGTGCAAATATATTTCATTTAATATTAAAGTTAGAATTGTCCATGCAATTGCATTTCCCATCACTATGTATGGATGTGAGATCTGGATGGCAAGAAAAGCTGATAGGAAGATTATCAACTCATTTGAGATGTTGTGCTGGAGAAGAGTTCTAGGAATACTGTGGACTGCTAAAAAGACAACTAAATGGGTCCTAGAGCAAATTAAGCATGAATTCTTACTAGAAGCCAAGATGACTAAATTGAGGCTGTCATACTTTTGTTGTATCATGAGAAGGCATGACTCATTAGAAAATATTTTAATGCTAGCTAAGATAGTGGGCAGTAGGAAAAGAGGAAGATGACATTCCAGATGAACTCAGTCAAGGAAGCTACAGCCTTGAGTCTGCAAGAGGTGAACAGGATTGTTGAGGATATGATATCTTGCAGATGTCTCATTCATAGGGTTGCCATAAGTTGAGGCTGACTTGAAGGCACTTAACAACAACAAATAGCATTACTATCATTACTATTTCAAAATAACATCTTACTTGAATCTTGTGTAACTTGGAGGAATGTAGCAATGTTTCATATTTTGTTTATGTGGAATCATCATAAAATATGCTTGCAATTTGCATGAGAATTATGAATCCTAGCCTAGTTAGTGGAGGTGATACATTCCCCCTGTTTTGCCATCTGTGCATGTTCCAGCTTTAGACTAAATGTGACAGTTCTCCAGATATCTTGGGAGCTGACAATGGTTGATCTAAAATCTCAGAAGCTCTTGGAAATGTTGTCTTTAATTTTTTACCATTCTATGAATCTTTCAGCCAGTCATGGAATGCTGCTATGGGGCTCGTGGAAATTGTAGTTCCAAAGTAATTTTTCCAAGCTCAGAATCTTGGAATATATATCTTATGATTTAGTAAGAAAAATATTTGTCATGGAATTTGTGCACTGGCCTGTCCCAACCTGGTGTCTACAACTCCCACCTTCCCTATCCAGCATGACCATTGTCAGGAGGTTGGGGAAGTTATCTGGAGGACATGAGGTTGAGGAAGGCTGACATGTGCTGTCAAGGGGAGAGAGGCAGGATAAATTTGAATGAGATAAATATGGTGAAATTTGACCTCCTTGAGTGATTGTTCCCAATTGTTTGTCTATAGAAGTGATGGCTTCATTTGTTAGTGGGATGTTGAATCTATCCCAGATTTTAGTCCAAGCTCCAAAGGAACTAGCCACGGTGCTGACCTATTTATGGGATATGGCTTAGATTCTTTGGTAGTTTCTTTAAAGATGAGATGGAAAAACAGAGCCAATTCGCTTTTCCACTGACACAGAAGCTGCCAACTTCCTGATGAATGTATGAAATGCTCTGACTTCACAACAGACTGCTTGGCTGATCTGAAATAAGCTTTTACAAGCAAATAAACAGATTCAGTAGTTGATGTTAAGGAAAATGCAACATGGGACTTACAGTAATAGAAATAAAATGTGTATGTGAAAGTCACAGTGATTAAGCAGGAGCAATCATGAGGCTACACAGGTGAAAAGGATAATGTAATTTGGAAGCCTTGAGAGCCAAGGACAAAGTTATAGAGTGTATATTGAAAACACCTGTTATAGATTGCAAACACCTGAGATTCATTAAGTAGTCAAGGTAAAATGATGAAATACTTGGGTTGGTCTTAAGTATGGGATGATCCATGTAAACCAATCAAAATGAATGTACACACCCACTGGGTGGAAACTGACTAGTGGGTGGTGACTAACAATGGCTATAAGTGCAATGTTTGCCAATGCATAGTGTTTTGGAGATATTGTGAAGTGTAGAGATTGTGATTTGTAGGGCATATAGTATTTATGTATATAGTAGAATAAAGTAGATCTTTTATATAAGACTACTGAGTTGTCTGGTGTCTTGAGGGAAGATACAAGAGCCAGAAGAATCCTGGAGAAGTTTGGAGACATCTCAGGAAGAAGAGAGAGAAGGCTTGGAGAGTTTGTCAGGGTCTTCAGCCTATTCTCTGAAACTCTGCTGCTTGGGAAAGAAGCATCAATGGTTTGAGAGGTTTGGGGATCATTGTTGTTTTTAATCATAGAATCATAGAGTTGGAAGAGACCACAAGGGCCATCCAGTCCAACCCCCTGCCATGCAGGAACTCACAATCAAATCACCTCTGGCAGATGGCCATCCATCTCTGTTTAAAGACCTCCAAAGAAGGAGACTCCAGCACTCTCTGAGGGAGTGTGTTCCACTGTCAAACAGCTCTCACTGTCAGGAAGTTCCTCCCAATATTGAGGTGGAATTTCTTTTCCTGCAGTTTGCATCCCTTGTTGTGGGTCCTAATCTCTGGAGCAGCAGAAAACAAGCTAGCTATCTCCTCAATATGACATCCCTTCAAATATTTAAACACGGCTATCATATCCCCTCTTAACTGTCTCTTCTCTAGGCTAAACATACCCAGTTCCCTAAGTTGTTCGTCATAGGGCATGGTTTCCAGACCCTTCACCATTTTAGTCGCCCTCCTCTGGACACGCTCCAGTTTGAAGAAATAATTATAAGTTTTGAGTTTGGCTGCTATCCTCCTAGTTGTTGGAGAGGAAATCAATTTTCTCAGCAACAATGTATTGCTATGACTGATCTTTGTAGTAATTTAAAAGATTTTGGAGCAGCTTGATCTTAAATGAGCTGAACCTATTCTACAAATATTTGGTGGAGATAAAAATTATAATAGCAGCAGCAGCAGCAGCAACAACAACAACAATAACATTTTCAGATTCTCCTTGGAGGCCATCATGAAAATCTACCTTTCAGAATTTACTGCTATGCCAATACCTTGTATGGTTGCTGATAATTAACCTGCAACTCTGGAGCTGAGCTAAGGAAAGTAACTTTTTGGACAACTCACGTCATCCCCTAGGAAGCATCGCCAAACTTTGTTCTCAAAGCACTTGATAAAAAACAATCTGCACAAAAGTTAAGAAACAACATAGTCCCTGCCTGTAACATCTAATAGACAAGAAATAAAAGGGGGAAAAAAGAAGGAACAAAGAGCAAAACAAGAAGCAGCAATATTATTTTCATTGGTGGTGCATAGTCTAAGCAAGACCTCCATTCTTTCCAAAAAGTTATGATGGTGAATTCTTAAGCCTAAATCCACTTGCTAGTCCCATTTAGAAAAAAACTTACAAAATCAATGGAATTTGCATATGTGTTAACTTACCATATGTGTTAATGCTGTAGCTGGTTCAATAGGTTTACTCTAGCTGGAGCTAGCAGTCTCAACAGTATTCATTACTTGGCCTTTTTAGCTAACATAGCAGCAATTTGGACAGCACTGAAATCAAAGCAAATCTTAATCCTAGGTGTGTCTCTGCAAAACTCCCAATAAGGTTAGTAGGGTTACTCTCAAGGAAGTAGGAAAGAGCTTGGAAAAATATTTTTTTGAATGAAAACTCCCAGAGTGCCCCAGCCAGCATGGCTTGTGGCCTTCTTCTTTCTAAGTAGAAATCAAAGTGAGTTTTAGTCAGATGCTAAGTCTTGTGCAATTATTTGATCACTTTTATGATGTAGTAATGGTGTGTTTTAGGACTGCTGCAATAATATAAAATATTTGAGCACAGGTCAATGGGAAAGCAAATTTCACTTCTAAACGTCACACAATGTACAATTCTATCAAGGCAGAAGGCTGATGCTGACTGTAGTCAGAGTCCAGAGTCCAGATTAACCCTTCTTGATATTTGCCTTGTGGTTTAATCACCAGTGCCACTAACCTACATTTGTTTGAACATTGGCTGGTCTCTGCTTTGAAGCTGCTGTTGCAGACTTTGGAAGCTATCTCCCCATGTATGCTTTACTTCTTTATAAATTTAATCACACTATTCAACTCTAAATGTCAGGAGAGTGGAAACGTTCACTGTGTAACAGACTGAGTATCAGTGAATTCATCTGCCAAGAAAGAGCAAATGGTGGGTTACAATTGTACCATCGCTGTCTTTTATCAGGAGACAGTGTACACCAATTTGGAGCAACAAATTAGTGACAACAGGCTTATTTCAAATATATAAATGTAAGATAAATTCCAATGTGCAAAAGCAAAAACATCTTTCTCCTTCTAAATGTGGTTAGATGAGGGAGGTGGGGTCAAATACAATTTGAACTATCTGATGCAAAATGATTTGTGTCTCATATGCCTGCCCTGCCTGCTTGGAAATAAACATCAGGCAGGAGAGCAGTTTGGAGAACATATAACTATGTTCATCATATTGGCTAATCCATAGTGAGTGTACACAGCAGTCTTCCCAAATCTGGTACTTTTCAGATGAGGTGGATTCCATCATCCCCCATGCCTTTCCATGTGCTGGGGAGGATGGAAGTTATAGCCTAACACATCTGGAGAGCACTGGGTTCCAATTTTAGGAGCTTATCACACTGCCAAAAAAGCTGGTTTACCTTTTCTGGCTTCAATCTTCTTCCAGGATACACCCAAATGTTATCACATGTACATCGCTGCCGATTATTCTGCAATGCCGCCGGCCAAATACAGCCCAGGTCAGACGAGGGTCAGAGCTGCGTTCAGCCGACACTTTTTCGAAAATGGAAGCTTCCAGCTTCAAAAATGTGTGGTGTATCCCAGAAGAAGATTGACGCCGGAAAAGGTAAGCAGGCTTTTTGGGCAATGCGATAAGCTCCTTACTTTATCTTACATGCAATCTTGTATTCACTGTGTGGAGATGGTTTTGAAATATGCTTATAATGAATTATGCTTAGAAATCCTTGAGTAGTGGTCTTTTTACACTACACAATTTTAGCACTTTAATTGCCATGGTTCCATTCTATGGCATGCTGGATTTACATTTTAGGGAGATATATTTAGAATTCTCAGCCAGAGAGCTCCTCTAGTGTCTCACCACACTACAAACCCCGGGATATTTCCATGTCAATTAAAGTGGAATCTTTAGGCTCTGACTGTATGGCATGGAAATGCTCTTAGAGAATACTGTTGGTAGACTACACTAGTGATTCCATGTTTGCCAGGGCTGCATAGTGGTAGCAAATGAAGGCAAACAAAATATGTCAGCTTCAAGCAGGCTATTTCTCAGACTCAGAAGCTTTCTTTTCTTCATTTTAAATTGTTTCATGGTAAGGTTTTAAAGGTAAAAAACATTCAGGAATGCTTTACCATTGCCTCCTTAGCTTCAGCACTATTACCATTATCTCTTGGGAATCCTCTGCCAGTGTCACCTACTGCTGCCCAGTTGCATCAATTCTGGTACTTCTCTGTTGGCATATCCATGGAGTTTATCACATGGGGAAAAGTGGAAATTTAAACAGGTCAGAACCCGTGGTTATCCAGCGTATTAGGCACAATTGCGTGAATGTTTTTCACATGATGTCACATGCAAACCACTTAGAATCCAAACAGAAAGTGACATGAATCAGGGAATAGTCATTTTTGGGGAAATACTGTATTTTCATTTCCATTTCATTCATGAATTCACTTTCTTTGCACACTGTAGTGTGAAAGCTATTTACGGGATTATCCCCATTTTTGTGCTTGTTGTCAGATTTCACATGGTTCTTTGCTGCTTTGCTGTGCTTTTTTGTGCTGAGAGATCAGCAAGCACACACACACACAGACAGAGCGTGCCTCTCTTCTCCTCCAGCTTTCCCCATTAGCCGGGGTCTGAAAGGAACATCTGGTAAGGAAGGCAGGGATGCAGTAGCGAGAGCGAGAGAGAAGTTTTCTCTTTCCTTTCTTACTTCTTTTGGGTAATGTTCTGTTCTTTTTACTTTTAACATGTTGTTGTGCTCTGCATGTGAAAACCATTAGCACGTATGTGTGTTTTTCTGGGATGCAGATGCTTTAACCATTTTGGGGATGGCAGCACATAGGTCTTCATGTGATAAACTCTCATTGGAACTGTTAAGTCTGTTCTACTGGTGCAGCTGTATGCATCTTAGTCCAAGTTCTCAATTTAGAGTTTTCTGCCACGAGTCACCCTGCTAAGGAATTTCCTCTCTCTCTCTGTATGTTTACTCTGTTGGTGTGTGGATGATGAGTGTTGTAGTGATGCCCTTTGGCACCCAGCAGAGTCTGCAGGACAAGCTGGCTGCTGTGATCCACAGCCACTGTGTAGATTTGCCATCAACTGACTCAGCTTCTCTTCTTCAGCAAACCTGTCTTCCTCAGTCAAGAAGACACATTGTAAAGTCCAAAAGCATAGTTTATTAATGCATATAAAAAGTAAAAATAAGATAACTAAGTAAAATCCATTGTGATGAACTTGTCCAGTTCAGCCATACAAGATTACATCTTCAACAATCCCAAAAGCATTAGATCCAACTTGTTGCAGTTAAAACCACTGCTGCCAGCCACACACGCTCACATCATGAACAATAACAATTCTTAGACAAAGGATTTTCTAGGTCCTTCCCATACTCCACCTTCTAGGTGTTAACCTTATGTTAATTGGACAATGTCTGTATGATGTCTACTAACCCAGCCTCTTGCTGTCCATCATCCACCACGTGACTATCTTTCCCAAGCTAACGATGTTTACGTATTTGATATATCTTTGTTATCCATAACAAAGTCTGGTTCCATTAGTTTTACCTCTGGGAAAATACATGTTGACGTCTGTTTTAGCCACCTGGTGTTGATACACTCTGTTTCTCTAAATATTGTTTTGTGCTTTGTCCAAAAGCTGTTCTCAAGTGGAAAATTACAGACACACACACATCTTTACATTTCACCTTTGACTGTATATCCCATCCATATCCTAACAATCCCCTCCTGAAATGTATAGATGTGTGAGATCACTATTATTATTTTTTTGTTAAATTGTTGTTAAAACCATTCCAGCACAATGTTAGTTCTATATATCTAAAGTGACATCTCAATCTGTTATAACGATTGTTAATGTTGTTCTATTTCCAGAACCTTTGTTAATACATCTATAGTGTTGTGTTTTAGCCTTAAACCCTTAGGCACACAATTTTATTTTTAACTAGCTCTCTCTAGCATTTTACCATAAAACTCCAATCCATTTTGATCTATATCTTAACATTTTTTGTTATTGTCATGAAAAAAATGTATGTCTGTAAATCTCTATATATCACAACTGACAGTTCACAATTTAAATCTTATAACAACTGTTTAATCTATTTTATCTCATCTAATGTTATATATTTTGTTTTATCAGCACTTAAAACTCTATCAACACTTAAAACTATATATCTTTATTTTTTTAAAGCTATTAACCTTTTTTTATATTTAATGACAATCCTTAACCTAACTGTCTGTCATATAACTTTAAAGCAAATGAGCTATCTATAAAACATTTTAACCTCAATATGGCTATTCTAAATTATAAGCCCCTTTTTCTTAAAAAAAACTCATTAAATGTTTTATTGTTGTCTAATCTATTATCTTAAAACATTTTTTTCTTAAAACACCTATCTAAACACAATTGTAATCTATTATTTGTCAACTATAAACATCAAACCTTTTACAAAGCTTCTCTATATCTGGATATTTAAAACTCTTTGTAACTTTACTTTATTCCAAACAAAACCTTCTGACTTTAAACCTGTCACCATTCTTTGCACTCTGCAAATCACACTTTCTCTACTCTTTTTATGTTGACTTATTAAACACATTCTATCAGCAGTCCAGTAACCTCAAAAATAAGATCTCAAAAATCAAAACTTTTGATACTAAATCTCTCTAAACAACTTTTCTTTCTAGTCTCTTGAATCTAAATAAACATAAACTGTCATCTCTTTGTGTTAACACATCAGCATTTAAACAAGCAATCTCAAAACCAAAATGTTGTACTTACTAGCCCCTCCTTACTGTTAAAAGCTTATTTTAGTCACAAGCTCTCAGCCTCAGACTCAATGTTTTTTATCAATGTTTTAAAACCTTTGTTGAACAAATCCTTTTGTTATTAACCTAGCTTTGTATTTTTATTTGCCATCAGGCATCTTTTATTTTGTATATCCATTCACCTTGTGATTTTTGTTTTTAGGTCTATCAACCACATTTTAAACACCTCTTTGTCAGTTTTAAACACTTAAACTTCTTGTTGCACTGTAGTGTATCATTTTCCCTCTCTCAACAGGAAAAAATCTTTTAAAACTTTTAAAACCTCTGAAACTCTCTAAAACTCTTTGATACTGTGTGAAACTCTTTAAAACTCTCCTTGAAACTCTCCGGCTCACCAGCCACTTATGTATAAACTCTTGTCCTTTGTATAATAAACTTGTGTGTTGTTTTTACTCTCTATGAATTTTTCCTAACATAACATGTATCATTTTTTTCTCTCTCTTTTTTGTCTAGACTTGTGTGTCCTTTTTTTTTTAATTTCATTCTATTTCTTGATAATCTTGTCTGTATTGTCTGACCTAAAGTGTTTCCCTCACTTCCAAAAGATTAATGTTTGTTGTGTGTTGTGTGTTTTGTGCCCCTCCATTTCTTGGCACTTGTGTGTTTTAAACTGTCTCATCTTTAGTAAAACCTCTTGTTTGAATGTATCTTTTTTCAACTTAGAATCATAAAGTTGGAAGAGACCACAAGGACCATCTAGTCTAACCCCCTGCCATGCAGGAACTCTCAGTCAAAACTTGAATGTTTTTCACAATTGTTATTTTTTAGACATTAAAACTTTTCTCACCATCAAGGTGAAATCTCTAACTGTTATTTTTGAATATTTTATAACACCATCTTGACACTTTGGTTTAATTTCTCTTTTAAAACATGTTAGCACATATATCTTTGTATATTATCTAAAACCTGTCAGATACTTTAGATTTAGTAGATCCCCACATAACATGTGAAATAATGTTGGATTTCTTTTCTCTCAGCCAGTTTCTCAAACTGTGAGCCAAGAATTCTCTTTTCTTTCTCCGGTCTATGAGCAAAGACCCTTGTAATCAATTTTTTACATTTATCCATTGTTAAAAACTTTCAATTGTATCACATCTCTGTCTTAAAACTCTGACATATAAAAACTCTGGAAAATCTATCCATAATCACTAAGAAAATATTTGTTGTCACTCAGTAACACACATTTGTCCCTTTTGTTTAACAGCAACCTCAACAGGTCATTTTTGCAATTCACTTGCTCCGGTTTTGTCACAGGAAAAACCTTGACTTTTTACTCTGTGACAAACCAAACATCTCCCAAATCATTTGTATAATAAAACATTTTAAAAAAAATTTAGGATCTATCTCACCAGTTTAAAACAAGCTATCAAATCTTATGTTCTCTAGGATTCTATATTGGTGATGTATATAACCAGAATGTAATGATTCATTTTCTATATCTGCACATTTAGCATTTGTTTCACTTTGTATAAAACACATATTTTCCCTCTTATAGCTTTTGTATACACCTCCCCATCCGGGGTGATTTTATATTTTTCTCCCACAAAACTCAGTGTATATCCCCTGACACACCAACTAAACACTTGTTGTAAAACAGGTATATATAAAACATTTTCAAAGTTTTCTCACTAAAACTTGGCATGTAGACATTTCTCAATTTCTTTTATCATCTCTTACCCCTCCATCAGCTAGATAAACATCTTTAAGATTGGAGGATTTTTTTATTTTTCAGCAAAACTGCAACATATGTCCCAGAATATATAGACTCTTGTCCTCAGGTTTCACCTGTTTGAGTCACAGTCACAGCTCTGTAAAACAGCTTGTAGCTTCTCTGTTTCTCCCAATGTCTCTGGGTTGTAGATAGATTGTTGATTGTAGCAAACATCCTTGCATTGCCATTTTCAAAACTCCTGCTCTGTTGTAGTTAAAACATCGTTTTCTCTCCCGTGTATCAGCTGCCTTTTTAAGACGCATTTACCTTGAACTTTTAAGTGCTGTCTCAGGCCTCTCCTTGAAATCTCAGATGCTTGCTTAGGTATCCCCGAGCTAAGCAACTTTTCTGGCCTTTCTTCAAGCAAACCGCTTGGCTTAACAGTTCCATCCTTTTGGAACTTCAGGCCTCTAGCAACACTGCTACAGCCCCACACAGCATTGACCACTGTGTAAAACTTCACCCCCACCAGGGATTTTTGTATTTTTCACCAAGGACTGTAAAGTCCTTTGACCACAGCATTTATGACAAAACTGTGCAGAAAATCATGAATTCTTCTTCAGTTCCCAAAACTGAAGAAAACATCTCCTCTCCCAAAACTTTAACTGTGACTCAGAGAGGGTTAACAGAATGAGTTCTTTGGCATAGGCACCACCTGTTTCCAGCATCCTGCTGTTTTAGAACTCCATACATTTTAACATATATTTGTGACTCAAGTCCCAGAGCCTTGTTTTTCTCTGCATCTTACTGTTTAAAGAGTGGAGATTCCTCAGACACCCGTCTTTAAAGAGGTCTGCACTCTGCCATCCGGCAAAACAGCTTATCAGTAAACTTTAACTGTTTACTTACATCTGGAGAAGATTTGAAGCCACCTCTGCTTTTTCAGCAACCGCTGAAGCATGGTTTCACTTGTCCTGGACACAACTGAAGTCGTGGATAGGCAATACTTGCCTCTTGGCCACATTGCAAACATGTCATCTGGACTCTTGGGCTTTTGTCCTCCTGGACATTTGGCCTCTTTGTCTTCTGGCAGACCAGCCACATCTGGCAAACAAGCCACTCTTCTGGCAAAAACAGGCTTAACTGGCAGACTAGCCATTTTTTGCAATAACAAGCCTCTTCAGCCAGACTAGCCACAATTGGCAAAAACAGTCTTAAATGGCAGACACAGCCATAACTGACAAACTAGCCATAAACTGGGCAAAACAAGCCACAGACTGGGCCCGTAACCCTTGTTGGTGTGTGGATGATGAGTGTTGTAGTGATGCCCTTTGGCACCCAGCAGAGTCTGCAGGACAAGCTGGCTGCTGTGATCCACAGCCACTGTGTAGATTTGCCATCAACTGACTCAGCTTCTCTTCTTCAGCAAACCTGTCTTCCTCAGTCAAGAAGACACATTGTAAAGTCCAAAAGCATAGTTTATTAATGCATATAAAAAGTAAAAATAAGATAACTAAGTAAAATCCATTGTGATGAACTTGTCCAGTTCAGCCATACAAGATTACATCTTCAACAATCCCAAAAGCATTAGATCCAACTTGTTGCAGTTAAAACCACTGCTGCCAGCCACACACGCTCACATCATGAACAATAACAATTCTTAGACAAAGGATTTTCTAGGTCCTTCCCATACTCCACCTTCTAGGTGTTAACCTTATGTTAATTGGACAATGTCTGTATGATGTCTACTAACCCAGCCTCTTGCTGTCCATCATCCACCACGTGACTATCTTTCCCAAGCTAACGATGTTTACGTATTTGATATATCTTTGTTATCCATAACAAAGTCTGGTTCCATTAGTTTTACCTCTGGGAAAATACATGTTGACGTCTGTTTTAGCCACCTGGTGTTGATACACTCTGTTTCTCTAAATATTGTTTTGTGCTTTGTCCAAAAGCTGTTCTCAAGTGGAAAATTACAGACACACACACATCTTTACATTTCACCTTTGACTGTATATCCCATCCATTTCCTAACATACTCATCTAGGTATTGATCAGTGATCATCTTGTTTTCAATAAACAGACAAAAGAGAATATGCAACACACAATCTTGGTGATTTTAGAAGAGGGAAAACAAATGAAGCAAACAATGGCTATAATTATGTTGGAATTTCAAAAGAAAATCAGCATGTGCTTTATAGATTACAGCAAAGCCTTTGACTACATAGATCACAAAATATAGAATGCTCTTAAAGAAATGGGAGTGCCAATACATTTGATCATCCTAATGAGAAGCCTATAGTCAGGACAAGAGGCTACTGTTAGAACAGAATATGGAGAAACACAATGGTTCCCAATTGGCAAAGAGATCAGGCAAGGCTGCATTATATCACCCTATTTGTTCAAATTGTATGCAGAAAACAATATACAAAGAGCAGGTTTAGACTGGAAGAAGGAGTGAAGATAGGAGGAAGGAACATCAACAATCTAAGCTATGCAGATGATAACATACTACCAGAGGAAAACATCATAGACCTGGAACAATTACTAAGGAAAGTTAAAGAAGAAAGTGCAAAGCCAGGCTTAAATGCTGTATGAAAACAAAAATAACAACCACAAAGGGTTTACATAAATTCAACCTAGATAATGAGGACAATGAAATAGTTAAAAGTTTCCCAAACCTTGGGTCAAACATTGATTAGAATGGAGACTGCAATCAAGAAATCAGATGAAGACTGTGAATGGAAAGGGCAGTTATGAAGGAACTAGACAAGATCATAAAGAGTAAAGATATACAACTGAACACTAAAGTCAGAATCGTCCAAGCCATTGGATCCCCCATCATTGTGTATGGATGTGAGAACTGGACAGTGATGAAAGCAAATAGGAAAAACAATAACTCATTTGAGATGTGGTGCTGGAGAAGAATGCTGGGAATACTATGGACAGCCAGAAAGGCAAAAGAAAAAAGAAAAGAAAGAAAATGGTGCTATAGCAGATCAGGCCTGAACTCTCCCTGGAAGCCAAGATGATGAAACTGAGGCTGTTGTACTTTGGCCACACCATGAGAAGGTGAGACTTGCTGGAAAAGACAATAATGCTAACAAAAGTGGAGGGTAGCAGAAAGAGAGGAAGGCCACATATTAGATGGATAGACTCAATGAATGAATCTATGGCCCTGAGCCTGCAGGGCCTGAGCAGAGCAGTTGAGGACTGGGGACTTGAAGGTATCTCACTCATGGGATTGCCATGAGTTGAAGTTGACTCAAAGGTAGTTAACAACAACAACAACAACAACAATCATGTTGGTGATATATGTATGCATAACTTGGAATTATGTGCACATGTGTTTTTTTTTGGGGGGGGGTTGGACATTACACAAGAAGATATTCACACTACACATTTATAGGGCAGTGATTCCAGTTTAACTGCCACAGCTACCTTTTAAAGTCCCAAATACTTGCCTCTGATGCCTGAAGGCTGGGCTGGGCAAGGCTGGGTAGGAAATAGAGGCTAGCACCCTGTTAGTAGTATATGCTATTTTTTATCATTGCAGAAATTTGTATTCCCTTTTCCTCTCCACAATAACCAACTCCCACAACTTACTTTTGAGCTCCTGCAGCTCCCCTGTAGACATTCTGTGCCTGATGGAGAGCAGTGGGGGAGCTGGAAAAGCATCTGGCCGTTTTCCCATAGGCAGAAGAGAAATAATTATATCATCTGTTGAGACTCTGGAGGATTCTGGCAGACCTCAGTAGATGATATAATCATTTCATTTCTGGCTACAAGGACATAGCCAGGTGCTTCTCCAATTTTTCTCCATTCTCCACCAATACCAAATGGCTATGGTGTGGCTGCAATGGCTTAATGGTATTGAATGGCCAGCTGTAGTCAAACAAGATGCTACCCAAGCATAGATTTCTATGGCCAGATTGTCAGGCTAATGTCTGTGAAGTACATCAGGTCACTAGGGCCCCCAGACTGTTGGTTGCTAGAGAAGAAATAATGTATCATATACATTTCTCAACCAGATACACTTACTGGGTATTTGGAAGGTCAAGCATGGGGATCACAAGGAGAATTGAATGACGGGTGAACTCCTACCTATTTTGGCTCATACAGAGGGAACTATGGGTAGCAGCCCTGTTGTTCCCTGAACATGTATTTGCTTACTAAGTAAAAGTAAATGAAAGACTGAAGTGGTGACAATGATAAGCGGCAAATCTGTTTGATCAGTTGGGAGCCAAACCGTGTTGATTTCTGCTTTGAAGAAGCCGATTTCAAAGTGCTCACAGGAAATGCCCCAGCAGATAAACTTTATCCTTCAAGGTTCATCCTAGGCACTATTCAGCTTTTTTCACTTTGTTATCTGATCGGACAATTTTTTATGATTCCAACCCCACAGCTCCCAAGTTTAAAAAGAAAAAGAAAAAAAGAGGTTGTGATAAAAACAAGAACTGACTTGCTTTCCTGGCCATGAATTAATCGCTTTGCCCTGATAGGCTGACAACCACAGCAGCTACTGGGGATCACTCTGTTTGTGTATTCAGATATTATCTATTTAAACATAATTCACTGGAAGATTTCTACTAATTTGTGTTATTGTGGCAAAAGTAAGTTTTACTGACTGAACACAACTTCTGTTTAGAGCATGGAAAATTGACTTTTCCACTCCAGCTCCCAGAATCCCAGCTAAGATGGCCATTGATGATATTAGCGGCAAGATTCTGGGAGAAGAAGTCCAGAAGAGCTAACTTCTCCAAGTTCTAGTTTTCTCTCCTAGTGTTTAATAATATAAGTACGTTGAAGGAAAAGGGCTTTCTGCTATGGAGAGATCATAAGTTTTACCAATGTCAAGAAGGGCTATCTTGGAATAAACAAGAAAGCAACAGCTGTGAAAATTCTGAATATATCACTCACTTAAAAAAGGCCAGAACCCTGCCCTATGAGAGTGTGACTGTGCTGGTACATGTGGCAGCACTAGGATGAACAAGGCCACAGGCACTTCAGATGTGAAAGCAAAAAGGCATTGGAAAAATGGGCCACTTTGGAGATGATTGATTGTATCGACCTTCGCTCACCACTGCTGTGCAACCCTGGAATAAGTGCAACCTTTAATGAAGTGGACTACCAGAATTTTGGCCTAGTCAGCTCTTAAAGAGGTAAATGCTCTAGGATCTTCATAATCCTCACTAAGATCAATGGGACCTCCTTCTACGTAAGTGGAATTACATGAGCCTTGTCAAACCAGGTAGCTTTCAGATGTGTTGGTCTAC
Source organism: Phrynosoma blainvillii (assembly GCA_026167975.1). Taxonomy (NCBI): domain Eukaryota; kingdom Metazoa; phylum Chordata; class Lepidosauria; order Squamata; family Phrynosomatidae; genus Phrynosoma; species Phrynosoma blainvillii. The sequence continues at coordinate 257,764,832 of JANUYF010000003.1, read as the reverse complement.
AATTTACACTCTCCACTCAGAATGGGAAAATAAGGATAATGGGATATCTAGTCCAACGCATCTGGAGAGTATCAGGTTGCAGAAACCTGGCCTGCAGACACCAACTGATCTTAAACACTATTCACCTACATAACATGGATGGTAATACAAGGACAAAACCCTGCCACAAATCCAGACACCAACTCTGTCCCCACATCTACTCTAGCAGCAATATTACAGGGGCCAATAACATCAGTCACAACATCAGAGGTGCATTTACTTGCTCTTCCTCCAATGTGATATATGCCATCCTATGTAACCAATGCTGTGCTGAACTCTACATTAGACAAACAGGACCATCTCTATGCAAGAGGACACAAATCTGACATTAGAAATGAAAATATCTGAAAACCAGTTACAGAACATTTCAACCATCTTGAACATACAGGTCACAGTCCTTGAACAAGGGAAGTACAAAGGAAGTCTAGAAAGAAACAGCTCTCTTGAATTGTATTCACAAATAGCAGAGGTATGAACAAAGACAATGGCTTCATGGCACACTACATATATTAATATAAGACTTCTCGCTACTCCACATATAACAAAAGGAAGTTATATGTGGGTTATCCTCTCAGGGGTTATCTACACATTTGTTTTGCAACACAACTATGTAAATAATCTCACTAATGCATTCCCAATTTGTTGTTCACACTATTTTTCATCAGAACCGCATCTATGCACATCTCCATGAGCTCTGTTGCCCACACATGTCAGCACTGTGAATAAAGATGGAGTCGATGATGTACTCAAAACACATTCAAGATATGTAGAGCTTTATCCCATGTCTACCCACATTGGTTATTCACACAGTGACAATGTGAATCTTTCAGGAAAACTGAAACAACAACAACACCCCCCCCCCAAATCCTGAGATAGATTATTCCCAGTTTTGTGGGGAATTTTTTAGCAGCCCCTCCAAACTTTATGCATGTGAACAACATAGATTCAACCAACTTCTACCAGGATTATTTACACCATCTGAATAACCCCTCAGAGAGAATCCTGAACCCAGGGAAACTGAATTTTGGTAAACAGATTTATTGCTTTCACATATCAACAGTAACTGTCCACTGTAAATAGCTGAAAGACTTGTATCACCTCTCCCAGCCCTTTAGACATTTAGGGCAAGAGTCATAATTTGCATCTTTCTAGATCCATTCTGGATCCCACAACTTTATAAATATGCTTTATACCAGAAACCTTGGTGTCACTCAGTACTGCATCCAAAGAAGTGAATTTATATTCACAAAAGTTCATGCTAAAATAAAAATCAGTTAGTCTTAAAGGTGCTGCCACATTCCTTTTCTCCCCCCTTTCCTCCTTTTCATATTGCAATAAACTGAAATTGATTGTTTCTCATAGCAGTGTTTATTTAAATATCATTTTAATGAAGATGGACTAAAATCTGGCAATGTGGAATGAGTTTGGTAGTGGCAGCGAAACCAGGATAAATACCTGGGTGAAAATCTGGAGAAGAAAACTGTGGGGAGCTGGCCGCTGTTCCATTGCAAATATAAATGTATGTCTATGTATGCAAACAGAGCGCCTGCCCATTAACCAGGAGTGAATGGAAAACAGTGGAAAACAAACAGGACTCAGTACATAAATAATTCCATCATAGACTGTCCATCCTGCTCATTCTCCCAGGAAGGCCTCTCTCTCTTCCTTGAGAAGGAATGTGCTTTCCTTCAGGGCCTCACACACTTTCCCACGCTGACAGCCTTGCAAGTTAAAGAAGTGCGTGGGAGCCCTGCAGTTTCGATCAAGTCAGGTAGGCTGGGTTCCTGCTCGTTGGGCTGCATACCTTTGAGCTCTATCAGCATGCAGCAGAACAGTAAAATTCCTGGCATTTTTGTCATAGCCTCAGAGGCAGAACAAATGCTGGTGACCTGCTGTCCTGCCAGGGCTTCTGCCCCTTACCTTTTATTTTCAAGTCAAAGGTTAGGCCTATTTATGTAAATCCTCTGCCATGTGGCAAGTAATCTGACCTTCTGGTTTTCATTCTCCTAATTGTTTCAGGTATTCTGCTTCTGGTAGGAAAAACAATGAAACTGTGTTTTGGTCAGTTAAACCTCATCCTAAAAGAAAAGGGGACACTTCCTGGCCTTCCTGCCCTTTGAAGAATGTTAAGAGTCTTCAAAGTTGACCTAGTTTGCAAAGGAGAAACATCAGTGACTGGTTGATGCCTCTGAGTAGCTGCTGACATTTGATTAGTAGGGAATAGGTTTTTAAATATATGTGTCTGAAGTTTGCAGTTTCTCTCTGCAAAACTCTTTCCAAAAACACTACAGTCAGCCCTCTGTATCCACAGATTTTTTAAATTCATGGATTCAATCATCCACAGCTTGAAAATATTCCAAAATAATATAAATTCTAAAAGTGAACCTTGCTTTTGCCATTTGATATAAGGGATATCATTTCACTATGCTATTGATTAATGGGACTTGAGCATCCATGTATTTTGGTATCCATGGGAGATCCTGGGACCAAATTCCAGTGGATACCAAGGGCCCAGTGTACTTTTGTTTTAGGTGCATGCACCTAAGTCTGTATATTTTTGAGTGAATGATCAATGAAGTTTCTGTTTGACATTCATTCCTATTAACTTGCATAGCTAGAGTCTTTAGTTGCTACTCTCAGCTGCTTAAATCCTATGGACTTTAACAGGGCTTGAGTTTAACAAATATTTGTTGAGGGAAATAAACAAATAAGCACCCTGAGGAATGAAGATGTCTGTTGCAGTGACAGGAGTCATGTAGCCCTCCAGATGTTGTTGGATGGCAACCTCTCATTCTCCATATTTGAGTTTAGATCTACTGGCTAGGGCTGATAGGGACTGCTGGCCACCAGCATCTGTAGAGAATGCCAGTATGATACAGTGGTTTGGGTGATGGACTAGGACTCTGGAGACCTGGGTTCCAATCTCTACCCCACCATGGAAACCTATTAGCCGTCTTTGGGCAAGTCACTCTCCCTCATCCTTAGAGAAAGGCAACAACAAAGGCTCTGTGAACAAATCTTGCCAAGAAAACCCCATGACATCTTCATTGTAGGGATGTCATAAATTGGAAATCTTGAAGGCACACAGCAGCAGCAGCAATAGCAGCAACAACAACAACAAAGCATGTGGTTTTACTCAAGTCTATTGAAATTCACAAGTCATTGATAAGATATTAATAAGCTGGAATATGTACAGAGGGGGGTGATGAAGATGCTTAAAGGTCTACTCCAAAATCTAGAAGTAAACCAATGGGTTCAAATTACAAGAAAAGAGATCCCATCTAAATATTAGGAAGAACTTCTTTATAGGAAGAACTGTCTGACTCTGGAATAGATTGTCTCAGAAGATAATGGACTCTCCATATTTGAAGATCATTAAGCAGAGGTTGGATGTGCATCTTTCAGGATTGGTTATTTGTGTATTGTGGATTGTGTATTTGTAAATACACAAATTGTGTATTTGTGAACTGGTTATTTGCTTGGAATAATTACCCTTGAGGTACCTTCCAATTCTATGATTTCACATTTCACTATGGTCTTGGTTCATATAGATCAAGGATAAGCAACATGTGGCTCTACAAGTGTTGTTGGACTATAATTCATGATCCCTCACCATTGGTTATGCTGGCTAAGGATAATGAGAATGACAACAACAAATGGAAAACCATGGTGACCCAGCTGTGGTATGGCTGAAACCTTTAAAAAATGATCAACTTATTAAGGACTGAGCATAGGAAGAAGGTAGGATTTGTTTACTATAAGTAGACTGCATCATTTATAGGATGACATATTCTGCAATCAAGAGTAGTCAGCCATCTGTCATGGGTACTTTGATGGTGAGTTCCTGCATGGCAGGGAGTTGGACTGGATGGCCCTTACGGTCTCTTCCAACTCTATGTTTCTATGATTTTATGTTCCCAGAAAGGTCATAAAATGCTGGAGAAACCTGGCTAGACAGTGGTTGCACTGCTGTGACCTAATAAGCATGCTCCAGTGTTCAGCGATACTTAAGGAAAATGGTACATATGGAGCAGTTCTTAGTGTTGCTTGGACTTTACATTGCTTAGGGGTTGCCCTGCTTGCCAGAAATGCAGTGGAAGGTAAGTGTTGAAGTACATCACAGTGGCACTTTGTGGACACTTTAGGATGAACTCATTATCCATATTATCCCATTATCAATATCCATTATCCATATACAGTAGTGCAATTTAAGGCCCCTGCTTCTTCCAAATGCTGCACTATCCTCCCTGTAATTTCCTTGTACAGCACAGGTGTGTTATGTGGAAGAGAAGAAACAGCATCACCTAGCCAGCAGGCTGAAGCCAAGTCCTATGGTGCAAGAGAATACCACAGAAGGTAGAATCATAGAATCATAGAGTTGGAAGAAACCACAAAGGCCATCCAGTCCAACCCCCTGCCATGCAAGTACATACAAGAAGAATAGGAACCCAAATGATCCAGGAGTTGCATTTAAAATTTCAGGTTCAAAATGGCTGCTGCTGTTGCTGCTGCTGATTTATATGCCATCCTTTTCCCAATCTGGGGCTCAATGCATCTTACAACAGGTAAAAGAAGCATAGCTAAAATGTACCAAATACAATATCACAAAACAATTCTCTTCAGCAGCTAGTCTTCAAAGGTTTGTCGATTTAAAAATAATACTAAAAATAAAAATCTTAACTTGCCTGTGGAAAGATAGCAAGGAGGGTGCCAGTTTAACCTCTCTCAGAAGGGAGTTCTAGAGTGAGGGAGCAGCCGCCATGAGGGCCATATCCTTTGATCCCACCAGATGTACCTGTGAGGATAGTGGGATAAAAACAAGGCCCTTTGCAGAAGAGCTCAAAACACAGGTAGGCTCATATGGAAGACTATGGTCCTTCAGATAACCTAGAGCTGAGTCATATAAGGCTGCACCTAAAAACAACAGTCTCTTTTCTAAACATTTGATCCTTTGCTAATGATGTTGCCAAAGTTTGTGATTATCTGGCTGGGTATGTGAATTTGCCCAGTTTATAAATGCAGCTGTGCAATGGATTGACAACCATTTCCCCAAGCAATACTTCCATGGCTCAGAATATTATGTGCATGCCAGCAAGGTACCCCAAACTATTTGTTATTCAGGTGAATACTCTGCAGTTTCTTTAATGTTAACCCACTCTTCTCAAGAAACTCCCATTTGCTCCTGTGATTTGTAACTTTGTCCTTGTAGATATAGATATATAAATATGAACACACCCACGCACCCACAATCCTTAAATGGCAGCGAATACCTGCTTTAGCTCACTTGAACCCATTAGCTCCATCCATCGTTTTATAAAGTTGGATCTAAAACTGATGTCTCTTCTCTCTCCCCACAGCACTGAAGTTTTGTGAATAAAAACTGTGCTGCAATATGTCGTGACTAACATGCCATGAAGCTTTTATTCAAACAGCAGATGAAGCCGGTTCATTTTAGAAAAGAGTAGGAGGAGGCAGAACACTCCATGGAAGCTGACAGAGCATACCTTGCAAGAAAAGCAAGGAGGAGATGCTTGAATCCAACTGCTTTTGGATCTCAGTGTCAAAGGCTGAGGAGGCCATACGGGGGCGGGCTGGGGGGAGTGGTAGAGTATGTTATCAGTTAAGTTACACATTATATGAGAACCTTGCCACATTTTATGGCAAGCTGATGGCATGTGATTGCATGCCACTAGGAGATATCTTGAAAGTGCCGAAATATAAATGAGCTGTCCCTCCTCCTTGTGTTTATTTTTATTGATTCAGTTCCAGGTAGTGCAATGCAGCACGCAAGCCAGCTCATGGTGGCAAATGTATGCAGAACGAGTAAGGAAAGAGAAGGAAGAAATCCAGAGCCAATTGATATTGGGCTGTGGAAATAAGCTCTATGGTGACTAAGGATGTTTGTTCATGCACTCCCAGCCCTTGTGTGCTCCAATGTAGCCTCCTACTATACTGTCTCCTATTGGAACATTTAATTTAGGGGTGGTCAAAGTGCATCCAGCTCTTTGGAGGTACACAGTCATTACTGATACACCCCCATGTACTGCCATTGCTGAAATTGACAGGGCTGCTGTACAATCAGAGCACTGAAATTCGACAGCATCACAGAAAGGCCTTCTTCCCTCCTTTCCTGGAGGCTAATCCTGGCTCTTCTGAAGAAGATGTTTTGCCTTGCTTTTCTGTAGGGCTCTATGGTTTAGAAGAGCGCTCTGACACCATAGAATACTGTCACAATATTTAATTTAAATCAATAGAGCTGCCCAGGGCAGCTCCTAAAGGGTGCATTAGCAGAAAGAGGCTGCCTTCACTGAATCATGATGGTGGACAGGCCTTCAGCTTTTCAAGGGCTGAGGCCTTCTTGTAACTATAATTTGCAACATGGAATTCATTTCCAAGAGCCCATGGACTTGCAAAGGAGTGAATGGGTAGAGCACTGGTGGGAAGGGGGGGACCCTATGGCTGGCATCCTATTACGTAGTTACAAGACTGTACGCTACAATTTCGACCTTGTAACTGCTTCATATTCACATTTGCAATTGTGGTAGTATTACTACAACTGCAAATGACCCTGAAACCCAATTAAAAGCCAAAGAGCCATCCTTCATGGTTGAGTTCTATGGTGCTGGTGCACTGAGAAGGGCATTGCAGAATGGCAGGAAGGGGCTGATCACAAATCCTCAAGTGCCTCACTCACCAGCACCACAGAACTCGTTGCTTGGGAAGTTGACTGGTTTTTAAAGTGGATTTCAGGGGTTGCATTAGGAGATGGAGCATAGCTATGGTATCATAGTTATGCTTCTACTTCAGGATCTCAGACTACCTAAATATTAAGCCTAAACATGGTTGTTGTGGAACAAAGAGTGTTCCCGTGACTTCCCATAAATGCATTCTGACCACATTTGTGAATCTTTTCCTTGACAGGGGCATAGCTACTGACTGGCCAGAAACAGCCAGTACATGTGCCACCATACTGACAACAGTTGCTCACAAGAGATCAATGGGCACTGTATATGATGCTGGTTCACTCACTCCTGTCTCTGTCACCATCTTGTGACTTACACTGGTAATGCTTGGAGGCCTTCTTTCATCCAATCAGAAATGGGTCCTCTTTCTGCAAGTCACACCCCCATTAAGACCTGTTGCTGAACTGTCCGTACATTAAAGTAGGGGTGGGCAATCTCAGAGCCTAGAACCAATTCCACCCTCCATGGGGTACTGATCCAGGTCTTTGGAGTTCTCTAGATGGTCATGCCCCATTTCCATGATACTATTGTATGGCAGTTTTCCAAATTTTCTACAGACTTTGAGGGGCAGGCATTGGCAGTAAGAGTTTTAATCTTTTCTGGTTCTACTCTTTGCATTTGGCTGTGCCTATGGCAACCTCTTCCCATTGCCTTAAGAACATTACTGAAATTAATTTTTTCCCTCTGGTAGAAAGATTCCCACTCTTGCTTTAAACCAAAGATGAACAATGCAGGCTCTCTGAAGTTGTTGGACTGAAGTTCCTGTCAGTTTTACAGAGGTAAAGAATAATGGTACATTCGGTCCAACAACCTCTTAAATTGTGTTAGTTGTTCACTCCTCCTTTAAGGAGATATTGAAATTGGGAATTTTTTTGCAAGCACATTCACGCAATCTCATGCTTTTTCTGAGTAATAATAATAATAAAATTTATTTTTACTCAGCCCCTTTGTTGAACAATTAGGACGGCTTACAACAATTAAATTTCATACAAATCCAAAATAAACATCCCCCACCCCTCCCCCCATTAAAACAGTATTAAATTACACATCCATTCTGAGTTCTGAGAATGTTATCTATGCTGTTATATGAATGCTCAAAGAGAAGTATGAGAATGAAGACATTTGATGTAATCATGAGTTCAACTCCTAACTATAGAAAGTAGAGAGAGTCTCAACCCAGTGACTTCCAGACGCTGCTGGACTACATGTCTAAATAATCTCCAGGACAACTATGGCCATGCTGGCTGGAGATGTCTGGAGCTGTAGACCAAGAGAGTTGAATAATTCCAAACTGGAGAAGATAGATTAACATGACTTTGGGCTCTAGTCTGGAAACAAGGTATGTGTAAGAGAGAAGAGAGAGAAGGAGTGAGGAGGGGAGGAGGAGAGGTGGTACTTCTCAGAAGGTTGGCTTTGCCTTCTCAGCCTCCAATCCAACCCACTCACCCATGCACTGCAAGCTGATTTATGCTTTTAGATTGGCAGTAGAAGTTTCCTCTCTTATAGATGAAGATCTGAAGTAGAACATATTCCTTGTCAGTTTCTCTACTTCTTTTACTTTAATGATGTGCCATTGTAGAAGGTCCATTCATATTGGGGATCCTCCATCTTGAAGATCTCCAGCACTTCTCCATTGCTGGCATGTTGCTTTGTGCTTTTTACAACTGAGCTTCTGCACAGTCAATTAGTCAGCCCTTGCTTGAGATACTTATTAGTTCCCCCCCTTTCTATTACACCCACATAATTACAACAGCACAAAAAGTGGGATGGTGAAGCAGCAGCATTTTAAAAACTACATATTCTGCTCTCTAAGTAATCTTTCCCACCTACTTCTTCCCCCATCAGCAAGGGTGTCAGCTGTGTTGCTTCTAAGATACTCTGAGTCATCTTCTTAGGCAGCTTGTAAATACTTCAGTGTGCCCATCAATGTCAAAGCAGAACACCTTGCTACAATATGATGGAAGGCCCTCAGCTTCTATTCAAATCAACCCAACTTTATTGTAGGGATATTAGTAAGCTGAACTTGGAGAAGATAAATGTTAGACAACCTGTCCCAGCCTGCATGTGGGCTCTAGGAGCTGCCTTCCAAAAATGTAATTTGTGTCTGCTGTATTAGCAAGTAAGCCTGGCATATTCACATCTGTAACTATCTGTTGTTGTTAACTGCTGTCAAGTCGATCTCAACTCATGGCGCCCCTATGGATGAGAAATCTCCAAGACCCTCTGTCCTCCCCTGCTCTGCTTAATTCCTGCAATCCCTTAATACCCGTGACCACCTTAATAGAGCCCAATCTGGCATGTGGCCTTTCTCTCTTCCTACTTCCCTCCACTTTCCCCAGCATTATTGTTTTTTTGAAAGAGTCCTCCCTTCTCATGATGTGTCCAAAGTACGACAGCCTCAGTTTGGTCATCTTGGCTTCCAGGAAGATTTCTGGCTGGATCTGCTCTAGGACCCATTTGTTTGTCCTTTTGGCTGTCCGTGGGATCTTCAGCATTCTTCTCAAGCACCACATTCTCTCAAATCCATTGATTTTCTTCCTATTGTCTTTCTTAACTGTCCAGCTCTCACATCTGTACATGGTAATAGAGAATACGATGGCTTGTATGATTCTAACTTTTGTGCTGAGTTATATATCTTTGCACTTTAGAATCTTTTCTAGTTCATTCATGGTTGCCCTCCCCATTCTTAATCTTCTTCTGATTTCCTGGCTGCAGTCCCCATTTCTATCAATGTTTGATCCCACGTATGAGAATTCTTTTACTATATCTATTCTTCATTGTCTAGGTTGAAATTGTGAAGGTCCTCGGTGGTCATTATTTTTGTTTTCTTTATGTTCAACATTAAGCCTGCCTTTGCACTTTCTTCTTTGATCTTCCTTAGTAGGTGTTCCAGGTCTGTGAGGTTTTCTGCTAATATTATGGTGTCATCTGCATATTTCAGATTGTTGATATTCTTCCTCCTATTTTCACTCCTCCCTCTTCCATGTCCAAGCCTGCTTTCCTTACAATATGTTTTGGCTGAATAGGTAGGTTGAGAGGTTGAATAGGTAGGTTGAGAGGATGCGGCCTTGTCTGATGCCTTTGCCAATTGGGTACTATTCTGTTTCCCTGTGTTCTGTTCTGACAGTAGCCTCTTGTCCTGAGTACAGATTCCTCATCAGAACTATTAGATGTGTTAACACTCCCATGTCTTTAAGGGCATTCCATAGCCTTTCATGATATATGCAGTCGAAGGCTTTGCTATAGTCTATGAAGCACATGCTGATTTTCTTTTGGAATTCCCTGGTGTGCGCTATTAGCCATTGTATTTTTGCAATGTGATCCTTAGTGCCTCTTCCTTTCCTGAACCCTGATTGGACCTCTGGGATTTCTCTTTACATGTGTGGTTGGAGTCTATACTGCAGAATTTTGAGCATAATTTTGCTTGCATGGGAGATCATTGCTATGGTCCTATAGTTGCTGCTGTCTTTGGTATCTCCTTTTTTGTGGACAGGGATGTATACTGACTGCTTCCAATCTCCTGGCCAGTGTTTTGTTTTCCATATCTGTTGACATATGTTGGTCAGCACTAGAGTTGATTCTGTCAGTGTGGATTGCAGCAGTTCAATTAGAATATCATCTGTTCCTGGTGATTTGTTTTTTGCTATTTCTATTATTGCAGTTTCCACCTTGCTTTTTAGAATTTGAGGTTCATCTTCATATGGCTCTTCGTTCCATGTGTCCTTCATGTTGTCATCTCTTTTGTGTAATTCTTCTGTGTATTGCATCCAGTGTCTTTTTATTCCTTCTTGGTCTTGAATTATGTTATTTTTATTGTCATAGAGCAGGGGTAGGCAACCTGTCCCCTTTAAGGGCTGAGGGGCTTCAGCTCCCAGAAGCCTCAGCTATGTTGGCCAATAGTCCCATGTTAGCCAAAAGCTCCTGGGATTCTGGGAGCTGAAGTCCCTCGGCCCTTAAAGGGGAAAGGTTGCCTACCCCTGTCATAGAGCATCCTGGTCTTTGGTTTGAATTTTCCTTTGATTTTCCAGATCTTGTGAAATATATCTCTTGTTCTTCCCTTTTTGTTGTTGTCTTGTATTTCTCTGCATTGGTCATTGTAGTAATTTTCTTTATCTTTCCACACAATCCGTTGTACTGTCGCATTCATGATTCTTAGTCTGTTTCTATCTCCTTTTTGTTTTTCTTCTCTTCTTTTCTTTATTGTTTGTAGTGTTTTTTCTGTCATCCATGGTTTTTTTTCCCCTCTTTTTGCTTGTTGAAAGTGTCTGTCTGCATTCTTCTCTTATTATGTCTTGGCTTCAAACCCTAGTTCTTCTGGTTCTTGGTCTATTATGTTTAGTAGTGCGAATCTGTTTCTTGTGTTGTCAATAAATTCTGTTGAGATATTATTTAGATCATATTTTGGTATAATCATTGGTTTTGTTTTCTTCTTGAGTCTTACTCTTATTTTTCATTTGAGTAATTCATGATCTGTGGCACACTCGGCACCTGGTTTAGACTTGGCCACCAATATAGAATTCTGCCATTTTTTGCTTCCAATTATATAGTGTATTTGATTTTTTGTGTTGATCATCTGGTGATGTCCATGTCTTTCTGGTTGTATGAAGAATGCATTTGCAATGAATAGGTTATTGGCTTCACAAAAATCTATCAGACACTCACTTGCTTCATTTCTTTTGCCTAATCTAAATCTGCTTACTGTTTTTTTATTCTTCATTGCTTCCAATTTTTGCATCCCAACCTCCAGTGATCAGCTTGACATCCTGTGTTGGTATGCTGTCAATTTCTTCCTGTACTCCCTTATAGAATCTATCAATTTCTTCCTGTTCTGCCTCTATGATCGGTGCATATACTTGAATTATGGTGATATTCATAGGTTTACCATAGAACCTTTCTGAAATGTTTCGTTCTGATTTTGCATTGTATCCACTGACTGCTTTGGCCACATCTTTTCTTAGTATGAAAGCCACCACATTTTTTCTTGTCTTTTCATTCTCTGAGTAGAACACTGTGTAACTATACCGTTGAGTAGAAGCCCAGTCTGTTGCTATTAGGAGGTGGTATACATCACAACAAGAAATACATCTTCAAGTCATGAAAGCACTTCAGTGCTGAAGGAGCAGTTCACTGATGAAGGCACGTCTGAATGACGGAGTCAACTGGGTATTATGTCACTACTCAGGTGTAGTTGGATTCTAACTCCCACCATCCATGGTCACTTTTTTGTGAGGGCTAATGGGGGCTGTAGTATAATAATATCTGGATGAGCACTTGTTCCCTATTTCTGTTATAGACAAAGGTGGCAATGGTGGTGAGAAGAAATGGAAGTTCATATTCTTATGTCTCCCTTGAATGCTGGCATGTGATAAAAATCAGGGTGTAATCTAGGAGAAGTTATCTTGGGTTTCTGACATAGTGTGAGCATTATTTTCTCTTCTACTACTACCTTTGCTGAAAGTAATCTGCATAAACTATACCCATATTATGTTCAGGGGTGGTTGCTTGCTTGTTTCAGCAAGCATAGACATACCATGCTTTGTAATATGGGCACTCTACTGGCAGCCAGGAGTAGCTTCCATGTCAGTGGGGCAGTACGTCTGTGCCAGATTTTACTCCACTCCAAGGTGCTGAACTCTATCCTAAAGAGAAATTCAGCACCTTGGATAGCTCCTGTGAAATCCAAAATCAAATCCAGACTGGTTTCCTTTGTCCGCTGACATAAACTGCTTCTGGGCAGAGCCTGTATTTATAATGGCTATCACTACTAGGCAACCAGGATAGGGAAGGTTTGAATAGTATGGTGCATGATTTTTTTTTTTTTTGGTCTGCTTAGAGGCGTCTCTTATTCTGAATTAGCAATAACTGTTGGCCTCAGTGGTTTGCACAGGGACAATTTGCAGTATCTCCACAAGGCTGCGACTAGTCACTTCAGTCTTTCCTTACAATGAAAACCAATACAGTCTAAGATTTTACCATCATTCTGATTTCAGATATTGCCTGACAATGACATCTGAGAAATATAATCTGCACATATCACTGTGTGTCTGCTTTGCCACTGTTCATTGTTGCTATCTCCACTTTTTAATGGTACTGAAAGGCTTCCCTTTTTCTCTGTTTTTGGAAGGGCCCTTCTCCATGGCAGAATGGCTTCCAACCACATTAACAACAGCAAAACCATCATTTTCCATATTGATTTCCACTGCAAGTATTAGTTCATAAGCAGAGACTTCAATAATGAGAAAATATTTCCTGAAAATAATAATACTGAAATTGTGTGAATATTTGTCTTTTTAAATGTGAGTTAATGCTGCTGTTTCACTTGATGGCGGCTGCTTTGGAGTCATTCTTGTCTGATACATGGCTGTTTTCCCCTACCTTTTCCCCAGATTAGTAACTTGGGTGATATTAGCCAATCAATGATTACAGTGCTCCAAAGCTAATCAGATTTGACAATATGATGATGTACGTCAGCAAATGAGAATAAAAATGATGATCCCTTCTTGATGAATTGTATCCATGGGTGCTCCTGCCATTGTAACACAGACAGAATAAGGTCACAAATGTAGACAGAAAGGTTTGGCAAAATGATTACAAAACTCAGGACTAGTAAAGTCAAATGAAAGTGAGAGCAAGGGAGAGTAATAATGAACACCTCTGCAAGGAGGGCTGAACAGTATTGAAAGGGGCGTGTTTTTCCAACAACACTGTCAATAGAGTGGGTCCTTGGTAGCCACTGGGTTTGATTCCAGCCCCCCCATGGATAACCCCCCCATGGATTCCCCCCCCCCATGGATAACAAAATCTGTGGATCCTCAAGTCCCATTAAATATAACGGCATAGTAAAATGGCATCCTTTATTAAAATGGCAAAATGAAGGTTTGCATTTTGGAATTTATACATTAAAAAAATTATTTTGATGCTGTGGATAAAAAATCCGGAGATATAGAGGGCTGATTGTACATATCTTTTTCATGTGCATTAAACACTTGTGTATGTGTGTGTGTTGGGGGGAGTTCCTTTTTTGTACTTCAGCTTTCAGAATCTCCCAGCCACCATAGATGCTGGCTGAGAGATACTGGGAATTGTAGTCCAAAAATATCATTTCAAAGGACTGGAGTGTGTATGTATGCATGTGTGTCTCCAGCCTTCCATGGAGATTATCTTCTGGAGTAGAAAAATGTCCCACACAAAGTGGCCTTGCATGACTAGTAAGTTTCACTTCCTCTTCTGTGTAAAGCAAAGGTCATTGAAGCTGAAATGAATGAGACATTGATGAATGAATATTTAGATAAACACTACAGCTCCTTGCAAGTGTGATCACAACATCCCTTTTCATTCTGTGCAATGATTGCAGAGGGGTTTAATTCCTATTGAGTTCAGTGGCAGTGCCTATGCTGTCAAGAATTAATCCAAAGTGAGTTAAGAAAAAGAAACGGGGCCCTCAAGCTATAACTATTTCATGTCCTCAGCCAAGGCTCTGGGGGAACATGTATGTCACTCCATTCATTCCCCTGGGCACCACTAAAGAGAACAAGAGTAATTGTGAGGCCAAACAGCTTTTCATCTCACTCCTTTATTTACCTTTCCCATTATTTCCTTCCACTCCCAGGTAAAGAAATGAAACCTGTCTGAAAGGATGACCTGCAGGGGTGTGGCAAAAAAAGTTAACATGAAACATTGTTGAATAGTTAGTCACTCTTTAATGAATTCTGGAGGAGGCTATGAATCATTTGTTAATTTTTTTTTTTAAAAAACCCTTTACATTCCTAATTTGGTATGCTATTTTGTTCTGTTTATAATCAAGAGATTAATTGGACCCTCAAACAAACATGCCTCTAACGTACATTTTACATTCACTTTACCTTATTTGTATATATGAAGTACATTCCCACCCCTTCTCATTATAAATGTAGATACTTAGGTGTTCCCGCTGAAATGAAAATAGATGCATAATTGATTCCAGATTCCAAGTGGATTGGTACATAGTGGTAAGTCTTCTAGAAAAGACAAGGGCTGGAATTCATGATCAGAGTTACGCATTCATAACTGATTTGTATTCATGATTCCTATGTTTCAATAGTGTAGGGAATATGAAGGGATCATAAAAGCCCCCCAGTCCTAAATTATTTGGCATCAGTGACTGCAATTGACAGGGGTCTGTTCTCCTGTCAGCCAGGATGCAGCATTTCCACCCCCTCATGTGAGTGATCTTTGGTATGAGGGGGAATTACGACAGGGCCTCTGCATCTGGCTATCACACCAGAGGTCACTGGATGGGTGGGAACATCAGTCTGCTGCCCCCTGATTGACAGGAGAACAGACCCCTCTCACGTGTAGCGACTGCTGCCTTAGAAGTCCAGATATGGTTGGGGGGAGTTGAGTTGTTAGATGCTACTTAGTTATGTAACTAAGGTACTATTGGCAGATACTACAAATTCCATATACTAGCAGCAACTCCTTCCCTTGATTATAGCTCCTTAAGCAGCCCCGAAACACCCTCTGTGCACAAAAAGGAGGTAGCAGCAGGACTGAGTAAATCCCAAAGCACTGGTTTAAAAATAAAAACCTTCTTCCAAACAGCTCATAAGGAGCAAAGACTGTTGTGGTAGGGAGGCAGAATCAGTACCAACAGAACTCCTCTGACTGTAAAACTGGTCCCAATTTAAGCTCATTTTGAAGAAGCAGTGGCAGAAAGGCTACCAGAACCTTACATACTGATGCCAAGACTGGAGACGGCAAAACTATGCCTTTCCAGATGTTGGAGGACTCCATTCCCATCAACCCTAGCCAGCCTGGTCATTGGTGAGGTATGATAGAAGTGCTAGCTTTCCAACATCTAGAGGGCTCAAGTTCTTCACTTCTAATTGAGTAACTGGTAAAAAGGAGACTTGATGCATGTTCCAAGCCACTCCAACTAACAGAGCCTATTCAGCAGTAGCACCAATATTGTGGAATTCATCCTCCTTCTTCTTCCTCTTCATCCTCCTTCTCTGTTGTCTTTAAGGTTTCTGGCCATGGCTGTTTTATTTTGGAATGCTTTTGGATGACTATGATATCCATTGAATTCCCTCTTGCATTAATCTCTTCCTCACCAGCAAGCTTGCCCAGTAGTGGTGGACAGTAGTAGCTTTATGATTAGTGCTAGGTCATTCCCCAGTGCAATCAAAGACTCACCCTTTTGATTTTCTGTAAGGCTCTGGTTGGTTGTATGCCAGGGCATTGTGAGCAATTAAAATGGCAGTCCAATGCCAGAAGAAAATATTTCAAGTGAGGCCAGGATACACATCAGGAGAAGGCCCTGTCAGCTAGTGGGGCCCTGGTGTCTGTCCAAAGATGCAAGGCCCAAATCAATTCCTTGTCCTTGAGCAAGAGAAAAACTGTGGCAACACTTTGAGATTAATTGTTTTATGAGTTTTCACTGCCAACTTTAAATCTGGATACATGAGCAGAGCTGAACATACGTGATACTGTAGATAACAGAAACCAGAGAGAAGCCTTGGGAATAAAATCAATATATTCATAGTCCTTTATGCCAGTTAATACCTAGACCTTTTTCACATATAGGAATTTCAATCACAGTTGTATGCTAGGGGTAAATGGGCCTTATGTACAGGGTTAAAAACATTTATGCAAAACCTAAAGGCCAAAGGGAATTTCTAGGAGCTGGAACAGATTAGAAATCTGCTCCCTGAACTCTGTAGAAATTATAGGTGCAGAGCTGGAAAAAGTTACTTCTTTGGACTACAGCTTCAGAATTCCCTGGCCAGTAATGCCAATGGTTCAACTGGATGTTGACTGTGGGATTTTGGGGGCTGTGGTACGAAAAAGTAATCTTTTCAGGCTCTGCACAGATGTCAGTTGTCAGAGTGCCAGTGTCTATTGGAAAGTTCCAACTTCCCTTTGTTTGTCTTGCTTATGAATACATTCAAAACATCTCAGGACATGTTTACTGTTTCATTTGAAACGGGTAGGTATCACCAAGAAATCTAGTGAGATAGGAAGAGGGAGGGAAGGGGATGGGGGAGGGAGAATGCATAGCAACCAAATACATAGCAAGCTACAAAGCAAGTGAGGTTTCCATGGTCACATTTTTTCCCAGTGACAACCCATTTTTAAAAAAGAAAATACAGATTTGTTCAGTCAGGTTAAGAACATAACAATGATTGACAGATAAAGAAAGCATCATGCACATACCTGTTTCATCCCAGAAGGCTTGGCTTAATCAAAAAGATGAATCTAAAGGGCCATCCAAGCTGTTGATTATGCTCTTGCCATGCTGTGTATTTATTTAGACAAAGAGATCAAATCTAATCCTGAACCTGGTAGTGAGCACATTGTACTGATCGAAAAACCTACCAAGATTTACATATACCATTTAGATGCATTTGACATTTCAGGTCAGCCATCCCTTAGATGTACGGGTTAAGCTCCTTACTATGTACATAGGAAAGGGTTCCTGTTCACTTCCTGTCCATTTCCTGATTCAATAAAGACCTCTCCTGAACCTAAATGGGTGTGTGTTTGCTAAAATGAGGAAAAAATGGACATCGGAGGCATTTGGGGACAAAAAGCTTTTTTTTGTTGAAAACTTCTTTTGGGGCCTGGGGGTGGGTGGGTTGCATTTTTCCCATCCCAATGTACAGCCTATACTTAAATAACAATATGAGCATGAGACCAATTCAGTTAAAGTTAGGCATTTTTAAATCCCACCAATTTCAATGGACACATTAAAGTTCATGTTCAAGTTACCAATTGAAAGTGACTAACTTGGCTTAATTGTGATTCAGTGGGTTATGTGGAAATTTAAAACACAGCAAATAATTTAGAGCTCTTTGATGAAGAAGAGTTTAGAGCAAGATTATTACTTTATTTAGAGCAAGATTATTGACAGAGGGAATCTACCTGAAATAAAAAGGTATATTTTTAGTATTTCCAAAGAGAGGGAGAGTAAAAAAATCTTATCTGTTTTTTTTCTAGCTAATGACTTTGGATTAATTATATCTTTTGTCTTGAAAGTAAAGCAATGATAACATAACACTACTTCATATTAATCAGGAATCCTAGAATGCATCTACACTATAGAGTTACAGCAATTTGATACCATTTTAAGTGTCATGGTTCCATCCTATGGAATCTTGAGATTTGTAGTTTGGCAAGGTGCTTACCATTTTCTGCTAGAGAGATGTATTGTACACCCTCAACCACAGCACTCGAGCACTCCAAGACTAAAAAAATTAATACAAAACTACAACTCCTATGATCTAATAGAATGGCATCATGACAGTGAAAGTGTTATCAAACTACTATAACTGTGTAGTGTAGAAACGCTCTAGATAAGGAAGGCTGAAAAATATGACATCCTATGTAGTAGAAACACAAACTTTTGCAAATGGAGAGGGACAATCTGGGGGCATGCCTGGGTGTGCGCCGCCATTCAAGCCAATGGAGCTTGAATATTTGCGATTTTTCCGTTTCCATGTGTGTGTGTGTGTCCGGAACGGATCCCATGTGAAAATGGAAGGGTGACTGTAGAATGAACTAGACAAGATCCTAAAGTGTAAAAATACACAATTGAATACTAAAGTTATGATTAGCCATACTATCATATTTCCCATTTCTATTTAAGGTTGTGAAAGCTAGATAGTGAAAAAAATCATTTGAAATATGGTGGTGGAGAAGAGTTCTACAGATACCATGGACTGCCAAAAGGGCAAAAGTATGGGTGCTAGAGCAAATCACCCTAGAATCCACAATGGCTAAACTGAGATTGCCCTAGTTTGGTCATATCACAAGAAGACATGACTCCAAAGAAAAAACACTAATGCTTGGTATGGAAGAAAGCAACAGGAAAAGAGGAAGACGGTGTTACAGATGGATACACTCAATCAAGGAATCCATGACCTTGATTCTGCAAGACTTGAGCAGGGCTGTTGATGATAGGGTAATTTGGAGGTCTATCACATTAATTTTAATCACTTTGATGGCTTCTACTTCTCCTAAAAACTCCAAATCCCAACAGAACAAGTTATAGCCAAACATTAGTCAGTGGAGAAGTCTACCCAGAAAGCAAGGTGTGGGAAATGTTCTTTTTGGTCTTCTGGTTACATAATCCCAGAAGTATACAATGATATCAGAAAAATGACCTTTTCCATGTTTCCTCTAAGGCAGAGATGGGCAAAATGGAGTCCTTCATGCATATTGACTTATATCTAGACTGCCTGTTTTCTGCCCCCCCCCCCCCCCCCCCGGAAGCATTGCCTATCTTGGGAACTTTCTGAAAACTTTAAAAAATAGGTTCTAGGGCATGTCTGAACTATTTAATATGATAAAATTACTATTTTCCAACTATTTTCCATAAGATTTTTTTGCCTTTTAAAAAAGCAATCTTGCAGTCTCAAGAGGATCTTGGGGCAGATAATTGGCTCCCTGAGTTGCTACACTTGTCCATCACCCTCTCTCCCAATTTGTATTGTCCTCATTTTGCTCTGCTCGATTACTGCCAGATTTAAAATAACACTGAGAAAGAAAAGGAGACTCTATTTCATGAGGTATTTGAACACCTATCAGAAAAGAAGACACTAATTCACGAGCTATTTGACATTTCCTTTGTCCCTGATAAGTACAGTGACCTGTTTTGCCGATAATCATTGCTCTGCATTATGAATTAGCCAGAAGTTAATGGGAACACAATTAGTGTACTGCCAACAAGACAATGGACATTGAATGGAACAGAAAAAGGAAAAGCTCAAGCAGTTGGGAAATGATCCTAGTTGCATGGAGACAGTGTGTATACTGTCATTAAAAATATTTTAACTTTCTGTTCTAGGCAACCCACTCACATGTACCACATATACCTATCCCCCCCCTCCGTCATCATACTGAATTGAAAGAAACAGCATTTGGGGATTTATGGGAGAGTTGTGCTTACACTCATATAATAGAAAATCAGTAAGTGACCATAAATGAAATGACTAACTTCTTTGCACTTTCCATCCTCTATTTTTTCTCTTCTATGGGGTAAACTGCAGGTCTTTATACTTCCATGGGATCAGATGGGGGGAAGGAATGTAGGGGATTGATTTGATAGCCCCTAGGATTACCAATGAGCTGTGGTCTCCCTTTGAAATGAGAGTCCTCTGTTTGAATTTGTCTTTTTTTCTAATTAATTTTTATTGTGTTTTTATAATAAAACACAGTCTGTAGAACAACTACAAAAACAACAACTACAACAACTAACTAACTACAAGGGCCAAGGGTATGTATCTGATGATTAGTTATTCTGCAGCAGAATAAAAAAAAAATAGTTCTCAGCAAGAGCCAGAGAGTCTGGCTTGTCAAGGCATAGAGTGTCCGTCCAAAGATCCATCTGTGAAGTAGGAGATTGGATCTGGTGGGAGTGATGATTAACAAATTCAATAAAGATCATCCAGTCTTCTTGAAATGTGTCAGTATTTTTGTGTCCAATGCAAAATCTCATTGTAGCAGACAGTTTCTCCATCAACTACATACCCCAAATTCTAGACCACCAGTTCTCAATGGAGAGGTCATCTGACTTCCAACATTTGGCTACTTCTAATCTGGTAGCAGTAATAAGAAAAATGATCAGTTTCCTATGTTTCAAGTTAGAATTACTTTTAACAAATATAGAAAGAAAAAGCATTGGACAGAAATGTATGGTTTGATCGGTGATACATGAAATTTGATAGAGAACTGCATCTCAAAATGTTCTCACTTAAGACATTCAATCCACATATGCATATAAGAGCCTCCAGCAATCCAGAGAGAGTGTTTTAGCCATTTTAGACAGCATTACAGGTGTGAGACACCATCTGTGGATGGTTTTCAAAGTATTCTCCCCCACAGATGCTGAACGGGATTTGTATGGGGGTGAAGACCAAATATGAGCCCATGCAGTGTGTGAAATTATGGCTTTCAATTCTGCTTGCCAAAATGAGTGCATATCTTGGCCTTTCCCATACATGTATTCCAGCAGATGTTTGTAGATAACTGCCACTGTCCCTTTAGCATGAGATGCGGAGTTCAAACAAAAGTTTTCAAAAAACGAGGGTGAACATGGAGATTCTCCTTCAAAGGAAGCAATTTGGTGTACTTGAAGCCAGGTAATGTTAATTTGTTGTAGGAAAGTTTTTATGGTGGTGATGGGCTTTGGTAATCCACTAGTGAACAGTCCGCATCTTCTCAATTACTCAATAACAGCTAATGCAGCTCTTGAACAGAGAAATTCTCACAAGGCCTGCATACAGGAGTTAGAACAAATTAATAACTTTCTCACAAACAAAGTGCAGGATTTGGAGGACAGAAATAGACACTTAAATATCAGAATTCACAGGATTCCTGAACAGGAGGAGAGTCAAAATATGATTTCATTCCTCCTTAACTGGTCGAATACTACCTGCCTAGGTCCTGATCTCCTTTCAGCTGATATAGAAAGAGCAGATTGGACATTAGCTCTTAACCAGAGACAAGGTGCTCCCCGCAGGGACCTAATTATATATTTTGCACATTATCCGAAAAAAGCACAAGTACTGAAGAAGCTTTCCAGTACCCTGAACCTTGCCTACCAGGATTCTACTGCCTGCCATGATGATATTGATTATTGTTGTTATTACTTGTTCTCGGGGTTTTCTTGGCAAAATCTCCACAGGGGAGAGAGTGTTCATACATTTTTTTTAATTTTTATTTTTTTTAAAAAAATTTAAATTAAACAATTTTAACTTGAAAATAGATCACCTCATGAAAAATCACTCGATTCACAGGTATTCAATCAACTCCAGAGAAAAAAAAAGTGGAGCTGGCAGCTCTTGACAATAGAAAGATTCAAACTGCCATACATTATACTAAATCTTACTATTATGAATTTAAAAACAAAAATTCTCAACTCCTCACTAGAGCTGTCAAGTGTAAGGTAGGGAGGAAAACCATATACACTCTCACTTCCCCTGAACGGAATATAGTGAAAGCTCCTGACAAAATTATGAAAGATTTTCAAAAAATTTATTCTAAACTATATACCTCTGAACTGCCACAAACTTGGGACATGGACCAATTTATACAATCTCTAAATTTGAACAAGCTCAAAGATTCTCATAAATCGCTGTTAAACAAACCTATTCACCCAGATGAACACAAAAAGACAGTATCTAAGCCGAAACAGAATAAGAGTCCAGGCCCAGATGGCTTCCTAGGTGAATTTTACAAATTGTTATTTGACAAAATTTCACCCCATTCTATTGCTCTTTTTAACACCATTATTAATAATGCTCTTATCGCCTGTTTAAATATTTGAAGGGATGTCATATTGAAGAGGGGGCTACCTTGTTTTCTGCTGTTCCAGAGATCAGGACCTGGAACAACAGATGAAAGCTACAGGAAAAGAGATTCCACCTTAATATTAGGAGGCACTTCCTGACAGTGAGAGCTGTTCGACAGTGGAACACACTTCCTCGGAGTATGGTGGAGTCTCCTTCTTTGGAGGTCTTTAAACAGAGGCCATCTATTGGGTATGCTTTGATTTCCTGCATAGCAGGGGGTTGTGGTCTCTTCCAACTCTATGATTCTATGAATTATCATTTCTGCCTCTAAAAAGGACAATTGAGTCCTTTGGCAGTTATTCAGGTCTAAAAATTAACAAATCCACATTAATGGCTCTAAACACTTCATACCAACAGCAAAAATCCTGGCAGGACCTAATGGGCTTGTAACTTCGTCCCTCAGGTTTTTGCTATTTTGGAATAATCATCATGAAAGACACACAGCAGCTCATACCCTGAAATTATAACCCAGTAGACACATAGATGCTATGTAAATCTAAAGAAGGCTTTAAATCTTTCCATCCTTGACAGGATTGCATTAGTTAAGATATTCATGATCCCTCAACTCTTTTTCCTGTTTCAAACAATCCCACTGACTCCTCCCCATCTAGATTCAAGAAATGGCAAAAATTAATTGATCAATTTATTTTTAATAAAAAGAGACCTAGATTTCCCAAATCCACTAGACACATCACTTCTAGTCCCAGATACTGCATTATATTTCCAGGCTTTCCAACTCAACCAAACTATTCAATTAATTAAGGACAACAGTGCTATCAGATGGGTAATCTAGAAGTTTATAATATGAAGTCCACTAAATTTACTTGCCTCTACACCAAAACAGAAACTTGGTAGGTTATCTAATCTGTTTTTATCTAGCTCCCTACTCATCTAGCATAAATGGAAACATATTAGTTCCAGATCCCTCTCCCATTAAACCTTTTCTTTTTTTCCTTTTTTTTCATCCTCTTTTGCACCTAGATGAATTAGCTGTATCTTCTATATCTCTCATGCAGGCTGTCAGGACAGTGAACTTTGAGTTCACCAGCTCAAGGGCCTGTGCCCAGTTTTTTTGTAAGTCCTGCACTAAATTTACACGAAGCCTTTCCAGGAGGTCTGAAAATGATGGGTCCTGTGTCAGGGGACTCTCACCTCTGCCTCCCTTCTCTCGTGTCATCTCTATGTCCTCCGTTTGAGTTTTTGGCTCTTTAAAAGATGAGCAGAAACCCAAAATTGCTTAATCTATTGACCTTTTAATTCCTTGCATCAGATGGGTATTTTTGATCTTGGAAAGTTGGGAGAAATTCACACCAATTAATTGGTAAAAGCTGAGATCTTGTCCTGTTCAAGTTTTATGCATCCACCATGATCAATGGATAGCCACACCTACCTGAATTTGCCTTAAAAAAGTATTGCTATGGAGCTTTCCACTTTTTCATCTAATTTTGCCTCAGTCCACTTTGGTTATTGTGCTAGCTACAACTGTACATCTTAAGAAAAATTGGTTTTTGGGTTTGCACATGTGTACTAAACATTTTTTTTAAAGTCTGAAGGGATATATACAAAGGTCTTACAATATTAGCTACTGAAAACTACTACTATAACAAGAACCCTATTTTTTATGGGGGGGGAGGGGAGGAAGAAAGGCAGGAAAAATCCACAGATGGAGAAATATAACCAAGAGTAACCTTCCCCAAGTTGGTGCCCCCCAGATGTGTTGGACTGCAGCCCCCATCATCTCTACCTGTTGTGGCCTAGGAATTGCAGAGAAATGTTTGAGTAGTTTAGTGCACACATGAATCAGTGTCGAACACTGGTGGGAGCAAGTATTCAAGCAAAGCTATTATTCAAAATGAACTAGTCCAGGAACTCGTATTCTCACACAGATAGGTAGCTGAACACAATGTAAGTAATCTGTTTAATACCCACTTTGGGGGAGAAAAGTCCTAATTTAACTGTTGGATGCAACTGTTCTTTTCTGGTGCTCTTTCATGAGTCTGTCTCACTGCAGGTACAAATAATTGCAGGTACCACTTACATCACTGAGACAAGCAATACTGAGCCAGCCAGATAAACTTTGATGGTCATTACAACAGTAGGGACAATTATACTGAAACAATTAGACTGGCAAGTAGTCTACCCATGGTTTTCACAGTGTAAAAAAGCAAAACAAAACAAAAACCCTCTAGAAAGATTGTCATTTAAAAAAAGATGCTAACCAGAACAACAACAGCAATCATCTTTGCTAAGTCCTGACAAGTCGTTACAACCTCCGTAGCAGACAGACAGCAGGACAACAAGGAAAGCTGGGGGGAACATGCAGTCCATTAATGGCACTACCTATCCTTGGCACTTGGGGAAATGTCTGCAGCACAGAGGGATTTAATGGGTACCTGCCTATTATCACTTTGTTATTATGAGAACTTTTCAGACAAAGTACTTAACTGATGGCCACCAGAGAGCAGGGCATGAATGATGGATGGCACAAGGGAGAAATGTGTAGGAGTTGAGTTTTTCTATTGTTTCCATTCTGCGGCAACTTGAGTTGCAAAGAGAAATTGAAAATACTAGCCAAGAGGTCTATTCCATTTTGTTTCCAGAGCCTAGAAATATTACTTTTTGGACTATAGCTCCTAGAATCCCTTATCCACCATGAGAAGTAAAAAAAGTAACCATTACAAGCACTGCTAAGGTAGTACCGATCAGAAAAACTGAAGACATTATGTGCAGCATGGTAAATGCCTACAGGCTTATATGTATTCTTCTCTGTGCCCTGCCATGAGTCTCCTTCAGCCCTTGAACTGGGCTCTTGCCAGGTTCAGGTCTACCCAGTGGTGTCACTAGGTTGTGTGTGGGATACAGACCACTCCAGGTGACATCCTAAGGGGGGGGGGTGACACCACTGCTCCTCAAACACCTACCTTTTGGCAGAAATGAACTGTGGCATTCACCTGCTTCCTTTTAAAATGCTTTAAGAGATGGTGGGAATGGGATGAAGCTCAGTGGGAGGAGAAAGGAGAGGCCCCAGAATTTTTTTGAATTCAAATTTCAAATTTTGTTAAAAAATTAAATTTAAAAAATTTAAATTCTTTTTTATTTTTATTTTAAAACATCACATTTTAACCAAATCTTCACCATGTATATGTAAATACATTTAGGTTGTGCATATGATATTATAATTTGAAGGCATAATTTTAATTTTGCTAGTTGTTTATGTCACAACTATTAGCATTACATTCAGTGGCATATGGCAATTACGATTTACGAGTAACATTAATGCAAAAAAGCATTACTAAGGATTCGGAATGGTGTGAAATGGGAGGAGGTCAGTGGGGGCGGTGGCGGACAGCATGAGTTACCACACTGGATGACACCAACCCCAGTGACACCACTGGGTCTACCATTATCTATTGGGACCCTTCCATACATACAGCTGGGTACATGGGGCCTCTGCCTGTGGATATAAACATTTGATCAAGCTGTTCCTGCAAATTTCCTTCTATCTTGTTTCACCATTCAATCAGTGCCATTTCACTATGTATTCCCACCCTACCCTCTTTCTGTATGAGTGCCCACAAAGGTGATGGTATTATTTCACACATACACACACACACTCTCTCTCTTCTTCTTCTTCTTCTTCTTCTTCTTCTTCTTCTTCTTCTTCGGACTTGAGCATCCATGGATTCTGGTATCCATGGGGGGGGGGTGGTGGTCCTGGAACTAAATACAAGTGAATATGTAGGGTCTGTTGTATTTAGGAAGGAGGGACAGAGGTAAGGAACCATCCCCAAAGAAAAGGTGTTTCAGGGAGATTTCCTTCTTTTCCTCCAGATCTTCAGCAGCAGTGGCTTAACAAGGCAGCACTTATGTAAGCAGGTAGAGAGAGACTCCTATCCCCATGAGCTTGCTCATGCTGCCTGGCCCAGCCACTGGTGCTGAAGAGCCTGATGGCTAGCCTGGGCAGCGCAGAGGCAAGTAGATGGGGAGAAGAGGTTTCCTGCATGCCAGGATCCATGCTGCCCAGCCCAGTCCAGCTGCCAGCACCGGAGAACCTCATGCTTTGACTGGGCAGTGCACAGGCATGTAGGTGGGAGAAGAGTTTCTCCATGTGCCTGTCTTCTTGCTGCCTGGTGTAGCCACCACTAAAGAGCCAGACAGCTAGGCTGGGCAGTATAGAGCCAGACAGGCAGGGAGAACAGTTTCCCCAAATATCTGCTTCCTCACTGCCTGGCCCAGCTGCCTCTGCCACCAAAAATGGTATCCTTGTGAGCCTGCTTCCATGCTTCTCAGCCCAATGTTATTGATCACCAGTTTCAAATACTGTGTATACTACCCTGATGCTGATTAATTTGTTAATGTTGTTTTACTCTATTTGGTCATTGTATATTTTTATTATGCTTAATACAATTTCTTTATAAACATGCATTGGGAATCTCATTGAAATAAACTTGTCTTCTGTTGAATCATGGAAGCTGTTTGCCTATTCTTCAGTTGATATCAAAATATTGTCTACCCAAAGCTTGTACATATCGTGTGACAATCAAATTAAGAAAACAAAAATCTCAGTAAAGCAATAGGCAACATTTAGCTTTCTTAAATCCATTGATGGGGTGTAAAATAGACATCAGAATATTCAGATAGCATTTTTGTTAATAGGATCAGGGTATCAATTTTAAATGTGGTCTAAGAAGTATAAAACACATGTAAATAATAGCTAAAGAAAGCAAGGGAGGAAGTTAGTATGTGTGATGATACGAAGGGTGAAGAAAAGAATGTAAGGGGGGGAGAATGGAAAGATAGGATCAAGTAATTGAAGGTCTGAGTATGTAGCAGAGAGTGTAGGATGTAGGATGGTTGAAGAACAATATGAGATGAGAGAATAAGGAGGTATGGTAAGGAGACATGAGAGCGAAGATGAGTAAAGGAAAATAAATTAGATAAGAAGGTTGGAAGGTAAAAAAATGGAAGTGAGGAAAGAGAAGAAGGTAATGGGTGGTAATGACAAAACTGAATGTCAGGATGGGGGAATATATGAAAGTACAAGAAAATACCATATATACTCGACTATAAGTTGACCTCATATATAAGATGAGGGCAGATTTTGGGACCAGAATTATGGATAAGTTGAAGATAAAACTTATGGCCATGTAACTAAGGATCTAAAGGATGAAGGAAAGGAGAACAATGCCAAAGAACTCAGAAAATTCCAGCAGGCATAACTGTGGTCAGACTAAAGGCTGCATAGAGGAGAGAATATAGGGGGGACAGCGCTACACTCTTGTCTTTCACCAGTGAATGGTTCCTTTTTTAAAAATAAAAGTTAAAGTACAGTACCTACATTGACCCATGGATAAGTCAACTCAGGTTTTTTGGGTCTTTTTTGACTAAAATTTCTAGACTTATACATCAGTATATACAATACAAGGTAAAGAGTGTAGATACGATGGAGAGAAATTAGTAGAAGGTGACTATGTCAATAGATGATTACAAGAGATAGACATAAGATAGTCTTTAAGATATTACTAGTGTTATTATTGTTAATACTACTATTACTGCAGTTATGTGTTTGATATAAGTATATTATGAGATATATAGGTATGTTAGGTGATATAGGTACATTTCTGTTAGTGTATGTATATTTATGTATGTATGTTTTGTGTATGTTTTTATTACTTAAACTGTTTTATTTTGAATAAAGATTATTTTTTAAAAGAATACTCAGATAGCATTTTCAAATCTGTCCAGTGAATAATGACAATAGTAGGCCAATATGAAAATTCAAGAAAGCAGAGTGATACAAGTTTACATTTCAAATATCTGACAAAACTAAGCAGGATTTTTTGGCATCTGTGAGAAGGATAAGACCACTGCCAAGTGTTTCCTAATAGACATCAAATTTTATGGCACATTTCACACTTGATGGAATGTTTTTATTTGCTATGACTTATTGAAATCCAATTTAAAGGTCAACTGGAAGGTGAAGATGTTACTAACTCAATGGCAAGATGTTTATCAAAAATATTGCAGAAGATGTAGAACCAGAACATAGATCTCAGTGTGTCAATTCCATAGTCATGTTTAGGTAGCAATAAACAAGACAGATGGTTATTGATTATAAAGACAAGGTGCACATTGGGGTCTTAACGGCCAGTTATCCGAAGTATGTAGACAATGTGACGCCCATCCTCAGTAAAGAACATGGTCTGCACCTCTTTATGGAGGAATAATGACAACCAGCATCTTTCCTGGCTTTTCTCACACTGAGTTGCCACCAAATAGTGCAAGTTTAAGACATCATGTCTTAAGCATTTTATTGACCAACCTTAAAAGAAAATATTATATAATCTACTTTTTCTATTCTTCCAATCTGGGGGAGGACCCCTCCAAAAGGCTTTTAAAATATGCCCCCCACCCAAATTCTTCCATTCCAGGCTTCCAGGCCTTCAGATCTCTAGGAAGCATTAAAAGCAAATACTGTACTGGATTTATTATTATTTTCTCTAGCTTGCCCAATCATTTTCATAGCCAGCTGGATAATGCATGCTGTCAAGGATGCTTTAGCTGTGGATTTCCTGCATCAAGTGTCAGTACTCTGGCAATCTTGAGATCCCTTCAAACTCTAAAATTCTAAGATTACCACATTATTGTTGGTCTCTAAGACAGGCAGGAATGATGTCTGATGGCTTCCATGTGAGGGAATATGCCCTGGATTTTAGTTCAAAAGAGTTATCAGAGGTGCTGAACCCATTTTTGGAGTTAGGGTTCAGCACCCTGGATAACACCTTTAAAATTTAGATTAAACCCCAGGGTGGATTTATTGACATTCCACTGACATGGAAGCCACCAGCTGCCAGTGGTAGGCAGAGATGGTATAAGCAATAATTGTACCCTTGTGCTCCTTTGTCCAGTAATCTTTTACCAACCTTACTGGATCTGACCCAGGCCATTACTTTCATGCGCAAATGTAACATTTAGATCAGGCCTTAGCTATCCTTGGCTTTTCCTGCTGCTGTGTTTTTAAAATCAATTGGATTTAAAGGAGCTCTCCTTTTGGCTGGATCCTCCCCAGTTTTGGCTGGCTTCTCCCCAATTTTGACTTTTCCAAGGTGTGGGATAAAGAAGTGGGGACTAATTAGAATATTCTGTTTTATCCTGTTTTCTCTCAGAACATGTTAATGGGCATCTTGTTGTATGTGGTAGGTTAATGAGAAACCCACCTAACTTTGCTTATTACGGTTTTGTAAACAGTTTTACTACAAAGACAAAAAATTGCATTTAAACTGGTCATTAAGGTACTGCCATAGGAGAACAGCAGATGTAGTTCATCATAATTCAAAGTAGTATGAGTAATGCAGTGAATAATCCATTGTCTTCCTAGCAGTCTTCATAGCATTGCTTCAAAAGTCTTTGTAAAAGAGCTGTCTGTGAATCCTCATGATTCTGACTAACTTTGTGTTCATTACACCTTCTATTCTCCCAGCTCTTAGTTGTCTTCTTAACTTTTGGTTTGTAGATGGTGATTAATACTTTAAATAAATCAAGCAAGAAACCAAGTCAGGGACTCGCATCCATAGTAATACGCATGCAGATTAATATACTTTCTCTTGGAAATGCCTTATCTTAGAAATTAGCGAAGCAGATTGCCTAACGAAGAGCAAATTCTTTAAAATGAAGCGATTTATTCAGACAGTTTGATTCATATATTAAACGAATATATCCTGTCCTCAGCATGTTTCAGATGTGGCACTTTATAGAAGAAAAAAGAAAAATATAATCAAGAGACCTTTTTTAAAAAACCCAGGTTCATTTGTCTATAAAAGAACAATACCATAGCTAAAGCTAGCTGCTTTAGATGAAAAATCTGCAAGATATTTCAATCATAACTAATATCACAATATGAATGATAAAACTAGCTACTTTGGATAGAGAAATGCAGAACATTTGTTATATTTTTTTTAAAAAATTGTTTTTTTTAAGTTTTTGTTGAACACATTTCACTGTGATACTGTGAATCCAGTCATGTATATCTCATCTCTCTCACACACACTCACACTCATACACACACACACACACACACACACGGGTATTTCTTATATATTCATAAGAAAACTATGAAAAAATAATATCCTTCACATAAATATGAGAGTTTAGTGATACATCATATATGATGAAGAGAAATGTATCCCAGGTTTGCAGGCAAATGTTGGGTATAATATTGTTCACCATATGTTCCCAGTCTTTTAGGAAATAAATTAGAAACTTTTATAGCTGTTTTATCTTCTCTTGTTACTGAATAAACATGTTTGCTGTGATAGGTTAGACATCTATATTAATAGACAAAACTCATTAGGTTGGCTCCATTGAAGGAACATCAGTTTAAACACAGAATCAAAATTTGGGGTCAGTTTCCTTATTTGGTTACACTTCTATCCCTGTCACTTTGCAAATGATCTTGAAGGCATATGGGCAATTCTATATGAAGTGGTCCCACAGCAATCTTCTTGGTTGGTGAATTTTAGCTGGGAGAAACTACAGTCTCTATTGGCTGGGATAATCAATATATTCTTAAAGGAAGACAAGATGCCAGAAAGTCTCAAGCTGCTGAACACCTGCTCTCTGTATTAAATCTGGGAGTGGTTGCTCTGGAACTGCAGCACACCTGGATCACTTCAATTTCTGGACCCTTGCCATCCTGGCTTTTGCCCTATAAACCCAAGAGGCACCAGATCCCATCTGTTCTTGGAAGCTAAGCAGGATCAGCCCTGGTCAGTACTTGGATGAGAGACTGCCAATGAATACCAGATCTAGACTGTATTTCAGAGGGAGGAATTATTTCTTGACTAAGAAAATTGTATTAAATCCATGGGGTCACCTTAAGATGAGGTGACTTTAAGGAACATATGTCACGCTGGCAACGAGGCTTGAATGAAACTTATCTATACCCAGGCACTTAGATACCAGTATGAAATGAGGAAGCTGGACCGGACACCTCTAGGTGAAGAGATTTCTCCAACTCTGTAACCCACAATTGTTTACCTTCAGATACAGCCTTATATAGTCTTGGCTGATGCAACCAGTCCAGCACATGGAATAAGCCATTACCGCACAGTCACACACAGGTGTAGTACAGAATCCACATCTTGGTGTCTGGCCTCAAGGACATTTATCTACATGTCTTGGTCTTGTCACACACACCACACACACATGATGACTTAGCAGTTCTAGATGTTAATTTCCCATAGCTAATATGGCTGACAACATAACACATACATACATATGACATCTAAAAAAGGTCCATTTTGGACTCTGCTTGATTATCTTCACCCACATATTGATGGAAATAATTGTATCATTAGATATTTGTATGTATAGACAGGATATTGTATATGGCTTTGAAATGGCTCTTGAATAGTTCTGCTTATTTCTTACAAAGATCTATTCATCACTGAGAAATTATATGGAGCAAGGCAGCAAAGACATCCCAGTGGCTTCTCCTGTTGTTCTTTCAGACTGTTGCATGTGGAATTGCTTGCATAAGTATGCAGTGGATACCTCTTTATACATGCATGTGAAAAGTACAACCACTGGCATAACCTAGCATAACCCAGCGTAATGCTCCCATAGATTGCAATTACAAGTTAAGATGAGATTTGTTTGATTGTTTTACTCCCCAATGTCCACGATTCTGCATTACAAGGTGCATATGTATCACATAGCTCTGTAGCTATTCATGATGCTTCCACTCCAATCTACCT
This sequence comes from Phrynosoma blainvillii, assembly GCA_026167975.1. Lineage (NCBI taxonomy): Eukaryota > Metazoa > Chordata > Lepidosauria > Squamata > Phrynosomatidae > Phrynosoma > Phrynosoma blainvillii. The sequence goes on along the minus strand of JANUYF010000003.1, from coordinate 257,732,963 downwards.
TGTAAGCAGCACAGTTCCACCAATACAACCATCTTGCTTTTTTGCATTGTTGTGGAAGAGCCCATCATTTACAGTTATGGAGTGTGTGGCTTTACTGTACAGTGGAGGAAGAATATCACATCATTGAAGCATTATCTCATGATCAGTTTTCTGTTATGAGATAGCAAGAAGATTGAAAGGAGGACGATGTGCTTTGTACAACAGGCCAGTGGCTGGTAGAATCCAGATTTTCTTAACAGAGTAAATAAAAAAGTATAGAGGTTTTTTAAAATAAATAAATAAAAACACAACCCATTTTATTTATTTTTGAGAAATAAAAAAGTAGAGATAAAAAAATACTATTGTGGTAACTAAATGCTTTTGTGTGCACCTTCCCCTTCTTACAAAGATCTTAAAGGTAAAACCTACATCCCTAATTGTAAACAGGCTGGCAAGTATCCACTGTTTAATTTTGGCACACCCTTTGATTAATTGTCAATTTTAAGTTATTTTCAACTCCCTTTTTTCAAGAAAATGAGCAGAAGAGGCATGGTTTGATACCTTCAAGCCTCTTGCTCAATTTTTAAAAACAAATATGATTATAAGTAAACAATGATGTACAAAACATATCACAACAATAAACCAAAATAAAACAATTCATCTCACAACTTTGAATTGTGTTGTGAGTCTCCTTTTTGGGTTCTGATCAATGTAAGTGGTCATTTTAAAGTCCAGTGCTGTCTTTGTGTAAATCTAGTCCAGAATGTCCGACCAAAGGTTCAGATGAGATGGAGGCTGTCTTCTCTTGTTTCTGTCTTTGTTTATTTTTTATTTTTTTATTAATTTTTTTATAAATTTTATTGAACAAAATGACAATAACAACTATACATACAGCAAACTACAAGCAAGAATCACGAAAACCAAAGAAAAACAGAAAAAAGGGAAAAAAAGATAAAGGAAACAAAACCATATATTACCATACAGTACAAACAACACAAAATGTATCTTTAAAAATAATTAGACATTACTAGTACACTTCCTTTCCCCATTCATTCATTTCTACTAATATTAATCTTCCTTAGAAAAAAGTCTCCCTACCTATCCCTTCAAATCTTTATCCCCAAACATTTCCTTACACACATTCAAACTATTCCTTCCTTTTCCTATCTTCTATTTTATCTTTCCTTTCTCTCTCACACCCTCCATCTTGTATTTTATCACTTTCTCACCCATTTCTACCAACCGAGCCAATTTACTACGTATATATATATATATACATACATACATATATATAGACAAAATAACTACAATTACATACTAACACACACAAAAAACAAGACTTCCTAGCTACTACTTCTCTTAATAAAATATATAGTGACTTCTTATAAATTCTTTACCTAAACCTTTATTGTCTCAGCCTAATATAATAAATCTTATCTTTCATACCTTGCCTTCACTTTCCTCCCCACTAATATGTTTGACTTATACTTATTCATTTACATTTCCTAGATTTTGATGATATGTCCTGTACAAACTCGACTTGGCTTAGATTTACTATACTACTTTGAGCAAACTAGTTAACATTAATTTCCAATGACCATCGCAATCCCTCCCCATTGCTCTCTTATAAATTTAACAACTTTCTCCCAATCTTTGTTATATTTTTCTGGGGAGTAGCCCTTTAACAACAATGTCAGTTTATCCATTTTTAAAATATCGTATACCTTCCAAAGCCAATCTTCTTTATTTGGGATTTCCTTCGATTACCATCTACTTGCAAAGAGGGTTCTGGCGATTGTGATCATATAAAACAATAATTTTCCATGATTCCTTTCCAATTGGTCATCCAAGATTCCTAAAAGATAAATTTCTGGTTTTAATTCTATTTTGGTGCCTATTATCTCATTAATTAGTTCATTAATCATCCCCCAATATCTTTTTGCATATTTGCATGTCCACCAGCAATGAAAAAATGTTCCGTTCGACTCCCTACACTTCCAACAACAATTATTACAGTTTTTATATATTTTGGACAATTTACTGGGACTCAGATACCATTGGTAAAACATTTTGTGCCAGTTCTCTTTCAAATTTTGGGAAATATGTCTCAAATGTCTCAAATCCCCCCCCCCCAATTTTTTCCCCATTGGACAAGATGAATATTATGTCCAACATATTTGGCCCATTGGCCCATTGTATTCTTTACCATTTCATCTTCCATTTCATTTTTTAATAGGGATTTATACAATAACCCTATTGATTTTCCTTTTTCTCCACAGAGAATTTCTTCTATTTCTGATTTCCCTCCCTCTAATTCCATGTTCCTTAATATCTATTTTCGCTTTCTCGTAGAGTTGTCTATATTGGTACCAACCTAGATCAAATCCTTTTTCCTTCATCTCCTCTTGTGTAAGAATTTTTATTGTCCCTCTTTCAAATTTTAACAAATCTTTATAAAAGCACTAATTATCATATCTAATCATTTCCCTTCTGTAGAAAGCTTCTTGGGGAGAAGCCCAAAGAGGTATACTCTGAGTGATTTTACATTTATGTTTTTTCCAGATTTTTAGTAGAGCCTTCCTAATGCAGTGTTCGTTGAAGGATTGATTACATTTCTCCTTCCCATATAACAGATATGCATGATAACCATAAACTAAACCGTCTCCTTCTAATTCTAACATCCTTTTATTCTCCAACACAATCCAATCCTTCATAATCCATAAACCAAGGATAGCAATGATCAAAATGATGGTTTTACCGAAATTGCTATATCTATTTCAAATGTTACCAGTTGTGTCAACAAAAAGACCATTTAAAGAATGGAATAAGGATATTACAAGATTTATATGGAAAGGGAAGAAACCAAGGGTGAAACTAAAAATCTTACAAGACGCAAAAGAAAGGGGAGGACTAGCACTACCTAGTTTCAAGCTGTATCATTATGCGTGTGGTCTGTTATGGATGAGGGTTTCTGTCTTTGTTTATAAAGCCAATGAGTGGGAACCATTTGTCCATGAAAGGCCCTGATTTTGGTCATTCTGTGCAACTTCCTATTCTGTCTGACAGTTTTTCAAGTAACCACAGGTTCCATATTTCCCCCCACCACTTATCTAAAGATACCTCCCCTGTTTTCCAGCATCTGGCAATTTCTACACAGGCTGCTGTAATGAAGAAATCTATGAGGTTTTTATGTTTCAAATTTGAGTTTGTGTCTACATATATCACATTTCTGGATATAATTTACTTCTTGGTTGGTAATCAATTAAATTTGTTCAAGTACCAATTGCCAAAATGTGTTTATTTTGGGGCAGTCTAGCCACATGTGTAGAAATATGCCATTATCATTACAACCAGGAAATGTTTTTAACCATTTTGGCTAGCTTCACTGGAGTCCAGTACTTGTGTATAATTTTCAAGGTGTTTTCTCTAGTCAATGCTGATCTGGATTTAAAAGGGGTAGAAGACCAAACTATAGTCCACTTTGAAATAGGAATTGAAAGATTCAAATCCATTTCCCAGGTTAGTTCTATGCCACGGATGTTTTGGTAAGAGTGGTCAATCGAATAGTTGTAGATTAAAGATATTTGTCCTTTGGTGTTTTGGGAGGGGGAAACACATTGTATCTCAAACAAGGTAAAGCCTCTTGATCCATTTAACACAAAACAACCAAAACAAAAACAAAGGCAAAAAAATTATACTTGGTTTTAAAGCAGCATATGTTTCCTAGCGCTTGCATTTTCCTGCTATACATCCGTCCTTCCGCATTTGCTGGGGTTAGGGGCACAGGACCCCCATGAATGTGGAAAAACTGCAGATAACAAAAACACTATGTTTTTACCTGAGAGAACCTCTCTACAATTCTCTAGGTCCTCCAGTGCAACTCTGGTCAACATCTACCAGACATTAACCATAGAATTGTGCTGGAGGAGCTACAAATGCCTAGTGGAGTGTTTTCTCTAGGAATTTCTAGGTCCTTCAGTGTGACTTTTGGTTAAAGTTGACCAAAGAGTTGCTTTGGAGGACCTAGATATTCCTAGAGATAGCATATTAATAAAGTCTGTGCATAATCAAATCTGCAAAACTCAAAGCTGCAAATGTGGAAGGACGAGTGTAGTAGCTAACACTACTATTCAGTCCCTCTTCACAATTTTTTTTTCTATAGGGAATGTGGAATACATTTTCCAAATGTTCAGTGGTTGTTGTTTTGTGATTTTAAGTCATTTCTGACTTATGATGGCCCTACGGTGAAAGTATCATGTTGTTTTCTGAGGCTGAGAGTATGTGATTCTCCCAAGGTCATCCAGTGGGTTTCCATGTCTGAGTGGGGAATTAAACCTTGATCTCCACAGTCAGAGTCCAATGCTCAAACTTCTGGTATTGTCTCTTTTTCTACAGTTTAAAGTTTGTTGTTTTTCCTAGGAAAATACTATAAATAGTTTTTCTAGATTAGAGGCCAGTAGACAAAGAGAAGAGACAGTGGGACAGCAGACAATTAACTATTGACTTCTTCATGCATGTTTTCTTTCTTACACTGTACTTTGAAAAAAGGTTGTTGTGAAGATGCTCTGGATAGGTTATTACAAACACAATCAAACTATGAAAACAATATTTTTAATTTTAAAATATTTCATTTTAAACTACTGTTAGCAAATATGAAATTAATAAAATATTGGGACACATGTGGAGTTCCCTCTATGACCCCGAACTGACCTCCGTAGGATGTCAGCCATAATCCTCTAGATGGCAGGTCAGGTAGGCACAGGGGGGGCCTGCCCAAACAACTGGAAAATTCCCTACTAGACAGGTTTGGGAGTTGCTAAAGGGGGAAAGACCATTATCCCAAAAGTCAACATAATAGGGCTTGTTTGTCCTGAGTCTTACACCTGATGGGGCAGTGATCGGATTTAAATGCACCCTTTTTTCTCTAGCCTCCCCTCCTTTATTGTGTCAAGACCCAAGTGCATTGTTTAGGTCAGGGGTAGGCAACCTTTCCCCTTTAAGAGCCGAGGGACTTCAGCTCCCAGAATCCCAGGAGCTATTGGCCAATATGGGACTATTGGCCAACATGGCTGAGGCTTCTGGGAGCTGAAGTCCCTCGGCCCTTAAAGGGGAAAGGTTGCCTACCCCTGGTTTAGGTCATCCTCACACCGTGCCTTAACAAAGTTAAGGCAATCAGTGCCTATGTCCAGGCTTCAGCCAAGCCATCAAGTCTATAGCTAGAAGGAAGATATTACCTATATAAACCCCTAGATTTTTAGACTCCACGTGCTATCCTTAGAGTGCATCTTGACTCGACGTTAGTCTGTGCTCTGATCATAGCTCCCTCAGCCATCCCTTCCCCCCATTTCGATGGCCGTGTATCATCATTACCATCATCTACATCCACAGTGGATCCCAGAGAAGCCTTTGGAAGTGAGAATCTCCCATAGTCTGGCCCATCTCAGTCTATTCCCACTTTCACTCCTTTACTTCTAAGTGTGCAGTGTGAGTGCATGTTTTATATTTGTGTGTCTGCAGTTTTCCCCTTATAATAAACATTTAGACCTAGATTGAAGAAGCCTGTCTCAGCATCATTCTTTGTGGGAACTCTTAGTCCTCTGGTATACACATTGGTACTCTGGTCTCACGGGGTGTTGTTAGGGCCCCACTCTTGCATATTTTGAGCTAACTGGAAATTCCACTAACACTACCAACACCTTCACAATACATGCTTTGCTCCTACATTTAATATTTGTTGCCAGTTATCCAACAATGCCTAGTTTTTAAACAAGCATTATAAAAGCAAAACTATTAATAGAAAGGCTCCCCCTTCCCCTAATCCCTAATCCAATGCCAATTAAAAATGTGAAGGTATACCCTCCAATTCTCCCATTTAGCAAGGGCTGCCCCAGTTTCAGCTGCTTTTAAAATGTCCCAGTTTCTCTCACCTTCTCATACTTTTCTCTTAATCTTACTTCAGTTGCTGCAAAATGAGTTCAAAGTGAAAAGTATAAATCCACGGTTTTACATATTCACGAAGTGACGATCTCCATTTATATCGATAGGGTGTGCCCCATTCAAGCCTATGGGGTTTAAATACTCACTAATCTCCATTTTCATGGGGGTGGTGGTTCTGGAACAGATCCCCTGTAAAAATGGAGGGCCAACTGTAGTTTCCACTCCGTTAACTCATCTGGAAGAAGAAGATGGGATGGAGTCTTGTTCATTTGAGATCCTCCACCTTTTTTTCAGTATCTCCTAAACTCAGTACATAAACTCCACAGTTTCCTTACTTCTTCATTAATAACTTTTGTTCTCTAGTCACATGTCTTTTGACCACATTCTGATGTTGCTCAGCCTCATTTGTCCTGGTTTGCATTTCCCAAATGTTGGGAGGGGGATCATTTCCTGGTCAAGATGGAACTAAAAGCCACTGTCTACCCCCTCGGCGGTGGTGGACCCATTAGAATGGTCCGCCCTCGAAGGCTAATGGAACCAATTGGTTTCCAGAAGGCCTTAGAGGGTTTGATGGTTGGTAACACCGGTGATTCTGTTGAAGCCTTGGTGGACACTTGGAACACCGATCTCACCAAGGCTATCAACACAATAGCTCCCAAGCGTCCTTTCCAGCCCGCTTCTAATTGTAAGCCCTGGTATACGGAGGACAATGACTAGAGTGCGAATGGCAAAGGACTCATCTCTCATCCAACAGAACTCACCTTAGGAAGCACCTTGATTCCTATCGGGAGGCTTTATGTGCAGCGCAGAAATCCTTCTGTTCTGCACGTATTGCGTCTGCAGAGTCTAGCCCGGCAGAGCTGTTTAGGGTGGTAGGGGAGCTGATGAAGGTTTCACCTCCGCCAAATCCCCTACTCAACCCAACGACAGCCTGCTGTGAAGCGTTTAACACCCACTTTGCAGATAAAATCTCTTGGATAAGAGCCGACTTGGACGCCAGTGTTTTGACAGAATCCGTAGACAAGGTATCCAGCAACTCCATTGATGGTAATTTACTGGATCAATTTCAATCTGTGAGTACCGATGACGTGGACAAGCTCCTTGGAAGAGTGAGGAAGACGACTTGTCCTCTTGACCCATGTCCATCTTGGCTGGTCGCCCAGGGTGGGGATGCATTGAGAGTATTCCTTCGGGATACGATCAATGCGTCCTTTAGGGAGGGTTTTGTACCATCTTGTTTGAAGGAGGTGGTGGTTAGGTCACTCCTGAAAAAAACTTCCCTGGACCCCCTGGATAGAAACAACTATAGACCAGTCTCCTTGCTCCCTTTTTTGAGCAAGGTGATCGAGAGGGAAGTTGCTTCCCAACTGCAAGCAGTCTTGGATGAAACCGGTTATCTTGATCCATTTCAAACCGGCTTCAGGACAGGATATGGAGTTGACACAGCCATGGTTGCTCTGACCGATGACCTCCGCTTGGGCATCGACAGGGATAGCGTGACCCTGCTGGTGCTCTTGGATCTCTCAGCTGCCTTTGATACAATAGATCATGCCATCCTCTTGGATCGCCTGAGAGAGGAATTGGAGGCACTGCTCTGCAGTGGTTCCGTTCCTTCCTCTCGGGCAGATCCCAGAGGGTGAGGCTTGGGGACAGTTGCTCTTCCAAAATAGAGCTTAATTGTGGCATCCCTCAGAGTGCCATCCTGTCCCTGATGCTATTTAATATCTATATGAAGCCGCTGGGTGAGATCATCCGGAGGCATGGAGCGCGGTGTCATCAGTATGCTGACGACACCCAGATATATTTCTCTATGACAAGATCATCAGTTCAGACTTCAGATGGCGTCTCTCCTCTCAATGACTGTCTTAGAGCAGTAATGGGTTGGAAGAGGAAAAACAGATTGAAGTTAAATCTAGACAAAACGGAGGTACTGACAGTAACAGGCCCGAAACCAGATTTGGGAATACAGTCTCCAGTCCTGGATGGAGTCACACTCTCCTCTAAGGACTGTGTTCGCAGTCTGGGGGTACTCTTAGATCAGTCGCTTCACATGACTTGTCGGGTGAATGTGGCGGTCAGGAGTGCCTGTTATCAGCTTCGGCTGATACGCCAGCTGCGCCCTTATCTGGATATGAGGGATCAAGAAACTGTAGTACATGCTCTGGTAACCTCATGTCTGGATTACTGCAATGCACTCTACACAGGGTTACCCTTGTGCCTAACCCGGAAACTGCAACTGGTGCAAAACATGGCAGCCAGGCTAATTACCCGAACATCAAGGAGGGAGCACATAACACCAGTGCTTAAATCCCTCCACTGGCTGCCAATTAGTTTCCGGGCACAGTACAAGGTGTTGGTTTTAACCTTTAAAGCCCTACATGGCTTGGGTCCATCTTATCTCAGGGACCGCCTCTTCCCGTACGACCCCCCCCCCACGCACTTCGGTCCTCTGGGAGGAATCTGTTGAAGCCTATGAAGACTAGGCTGGCACAGACCTCCCAGAGGGCCTTCTGTGTGACCGCTCCCAGATTCTGGAATGGGCTGCCGGATTATATCCGTCTTATTACTACCCTTGCTGCTTTTAAGAAAGCAGCAAAGATGGATCTCTTCCGGCAGGCTTTCCCAGAATAATCCCCCGGCTCTAGTGGAGGTTACCTTATGCCCCTTAACCTCCCATAGTACATGGACATGCCCAAGTTGTTTAATTTGTTTTTATTTGTTTTCATTTTGTTTTTATTATGTTTTTAAGAACCGTTTTAATTCTGCTATTATAGTTTAATTTAGTTTTAAGGGGTGGGAGGATTAGGGTGTGGGATATAGGAATTTTACATTGTCTCTTGTTTTTAAATTATGCTGTACGCCGCTTAGAAATTAAACTTATTATTATTATTATTATTATTATTATTATTTATATGTGAAAGCAGAACAAAATGCCCTAGCATTCTGTTCCATTTTTGGCTTGTTTTGTACAGTAGCATTAAGAAAAGCCTGGCTAGACCAGATCAAAGGACTATTTGAATCAGCAACCTGCATCACACTGTGGTCAACTAGATTCCTATGGGGTGCACACATGGGTACAAGTGGGACATAAGGACAATATTGCTTTCTCATTCATTTTCCCTTACAGCTAGTGCTTACAGCCATACTGAAAAACCACAGGCTACATCATGATAAGGCAGTGAGTGCTTTATCTTCCATAAATTTGTTCAGTCCCCCTATAAAGCCTTCCAATTTGGTTGCCATCAGTATATTTTGTGGTAGTACAGTCTATAGTTTAACTATGTGCTGACTGAATAAACAATCATGTTGTCAGTCTTAAATCTCTCATTGAATGACAAAAGTTCTAATGCTTTCCCCTTTTCCGATACCAATTTCATAAGCCTTCTGTCTTGTCACCCAGATCACCACTATTCATTTTTTGCTAAACAAACAAGAATACTTAAACATTTCTTCAGAAGGAAACTGCCCCATCTTTTTCATCATTTTACCCCTTTCTGCATCTTTTCCAGCTTTTTGAAATGCATTGACTAGAACTGTGTGAGGCAAACCAATTACTTTCATACTGCAGGTTTGTATAAACTTTGTATTATATTATAAAGCCATTACAATATTGGCATTTTTATTTTTGAACCCACTTCTGATGATTTTCAACATGTAATTTACCTTTTTCACAATCACCTCACATAGGGCTGACATCAAGCTATCACCCATGATTCCAAAAACTTGTTCCTTGTCTGTCAATGCCAGCTCAAACCCCATCATTATGAGATAAATTTCATGACTCAATTTTTTAATGAGAGATCTGCAGGTATTGCAGTTTCTGTCTTTTCTAGTAGTCAGTACATTTGCCATTAATTTCAGATGTGAATCTACCTTAACAGTTGTGGAGCACTTGATGAGTACCATATCAAGGAGTGAGGTACATGGGTCTAATTTTAGATTTGGTTGTGTGTATATCTAATTTCTGTCACATAGAATTAGATAAAATATTTTGTTACTACTAGGGGTAACAAAAGGAAACAAAGGATTCAACTTTAGCACATTGACAAAATGCAGGGGCATTTCTAAAGGTTGTGGGAAGTGTAGATCATACTGGGTGAATCTCAGAGGAGGTGTGTGTCTGCCTTCCAGTATGGAGTATACTGCTGTGCCTTTCTGCAGGTAGAGTAGGAATCCTGGAGACTGAAGGTCCTGGGAAGGACACAATTCACCTGCCCAGAGGTGGCAAGGAAGCTGGCCACGTCACTTTCAGCATTCCATGGTGCACTCCTGGAGGCCTCTCCCATTGTCAATGGTGCCTAGACTCCTTTGGGACTTGCAAACAAGGTGGGTAGACCAGGACAACCCAGAACATGGATTCCCTTTGGGTGCCCTGGTCTATCAGCCATTGTCAGCAAGTAGAATGGAATCTTTATTTTCCACAGTGGCTGGATCTGTTCATGTGGGGCCATTTGCCTGGCTGGGGATGTGTGTGCCAGGCAGCCTAGTGGTGACAGTATGAGTTACTAGACTAGGGTAGCACCAACCCTAGTGATGCCATTGACAAAATGCCTTCCTCGAGTGTTCAACTTCATACATATGCTCTCCAGAATTGCTTCCTTGATACAGCAATCCAGACAACTCATGTTGTACTACTGTGTCTTACTGCTAGATCACAATATCTCTACCTTGGGGCAGGCAGAATGTAGATGTTGATCTTCTGGTAAATATTTGAGTAGTTTACATAAGGTGGACAGGTTTCTGACACCTAGTTTGGGTAGTTTGTAGTAGATTGACAAGGATTTTCAACTCCTAGCAACAGCAGCAACAAAATGACTCTTTTGCACCAAATGATTTTGCTGGAATGGAAAATATTTCAGGTAATCAAGTTTTTATGTGACAAGACTTTGAGTTCTATTCAGTTCTCATACGCAGAACAAGTTTCTTAGCTCTGAATTCTTGAATACTGTGTGAATGTCTTTTGTAACATGCTTCATTTGGTGGAGCTTGGGGATCTAGCTAATAGACAAACAAACCAATAAAGTAGATCCTGAAATCTGTCCAGCCTGTGCCGAATAATTTCAAAATTCTTCATTAAAAATGCATTCTACACAGGAAGGAGAGCAAAATGTGAGTAATTTCTGAAGCATTTAAATACTGCTGATACAGTCTTGTGATTGCTTAATCCATGTTCAGCTCATAACTCAAACTGCATTTCCTGTGTCATAGCCAAACAATCTTTAGCTGCTTTGATGAGGAATGGCAAACATGGCTTGTATAATTAGCCCACTGGGCACTCACTACATAAACTCTGAGAGCAACAGCCCCTTTCACAACATCAACTGGGGTAAATGAGATGGTGTGAAAAACAGTTTGATGCAATTCTGAGGTGGTAAGTGGTTTTTACAAACAGACACTATATATCTATTGCACAAACACACATTTGTCTTGGAGAATGCTGTAATCATGTAATACTACATCTACTGAAATCAACAGAAGGTCTCCTTTTAAAAAAAAATTGACTTCAGTCTGTTACAAAAAAATCCTTATGGCAAGAAAAATGTAATTTAGATATGTGGCACACATATGATGCCAGTACTTCTATCTTTTACTGTAATTCAGAGGGGAAAGAATGAGGAAGACCCACTGGTTATATGAACCAAAAATGCTATGTGGTTCATTGTAAAGACACATCCAGACCTGCCATTTTTGGCACCATTTGCTATTGAGATATTATACAAGAATGTGCCGCAATCTGTGCTGCATTCTGTGATCTGTTCCTGCACCACTTCTGGGATTTCTTACAAGAAAACCTGTAGCTAATTTAAAAGGTATATACATCTTCTTAAAAACTAGCACAAAGTGTCATACATCCCCTTGTTCATTACCATTATCTTACTCATCTTCTTTCATAATTAATATTTTGTTGTTGTTTTTTAAAAAATAAGAATGATGGATTTGCCTCACTGGACCTTCAGTAAAACCTGTTATGTCACACATCATGGGAGGTAGGGCTCTTATGTTGCAGAGCTGTGGCCTAAATCAATGTCATGAAGTAAGTGTGTGTCTGGACATAAGTTTAGTTATAGCTACATGATGCTGTTCCATGCTCATCATTGCCTGGCTGCTAGGATGTTTTAGAGCAGTGGTGGTGAACCTATGGCATGCATGCCAGAGGGGGCACTCAGAGCCCTCTCTGTGGGCACAGGTGCCATTGCCCCAGCACAGAGTTTGTTATTAGAAAGCCAGAAGGATGCAGCACTTTGCAATAAATAAGTGGGTTTTGGATTACAGTTTGGGCACTCATTCTCTAAAAGGTTTGTCATCATTGTTCTAGAGCAACTATTAAAAGGTTTAAAGAATATGATATAATATATTCAGTAGAAACCAAACCAAATAAAAAAGAAAGAGAGCAAGCCACTCTACACCCCTGTATACACATGTGACTTGTAAAACAAGCAACTGCAATAGTATAATTTTTTGTACAACAACATCTGTCCAGCTTCTCAGAATCCTTCTGCTAGACAAACAAATTTTCAGCTACCTTTGTCACCCTGGTAAAGACTCAATCTGTCAGCTTGTTTTCTTTCTCTTTCTCTTTCCAGCTCTCTCTCACCCTCACATCACATTGCAAAAGCTTTGTTTCAGCTCCCATTTGGGTAGCTGTGCTGCAAATTCCAATGTTGTGGCATAGGTGGTACCCAGCAAGAGTCATCAGTTAGGACACAATGCTTCTTGTCAAGTGTTAGATAACTCTAGTAAAAGACTGGACTGTTGTTTACAATGATATCTTCTAAGAGTACTTTCACAAATTGTGTAAATAACCTTGAAGTATCAGGTCTTCCCAATTCAAGGTGCTGCACTGCATGCTTATTGGATGTTTCTGCAAATACTGTACTCTCCACACAGCACACAAATGACTGGATAGGATAGGATAGGATAGGATAGGACGGGCTCTCCACATTGTTCCAGGTGACCTACAGAGTACACATCCTATGTGAAAGTAATTTTGGAATAAATAAATAATGTGAAGTTGCTTGTCATGTAGTGCTCTGTACAAGTTGTCCTGTGCTCCACTTAAATAGAAATAAATATTGCTCATGAGTGCTACTATTATGTGGACTTCTCATTCTTGTTAAATCTAGCATAGTCTGAACAAAGGGATAGGAAATACTTGAGAGCAGGTGAGGCCAAATGACCCCTGCTTACTGACAGTGGCATTCCCACCTTTGGTGCAAGGGAGGTGGTGGTGACCAGAAGGGTACACTTGGCCCTCTCCTTTGCTGTAGTGGTGGATGTCTCCTTGTGAAGAGGCTTCCATTGTTGCAGCAATCTGGGAGAGCTCAACCAAATGTCACCCTCTTCTAGGGTGTCACCCCTCTTCTAGAGTGTCACCCCGTGTGGACTGAACTCCCCACATCCCCTAATGACACCACTGCTTACCAAGCCCTCCATAGGATGGATGTGTCTGAAAACATAGCTACAGTGCCTTATGTCAGAGGCATGGTTAAAGTAACATAACAATTCATTCTGTGGATCCAACTTTACCCACCCTGTGACCTTCCCAGTGAGGGAAAGTAGCAAGGTGCAAGGTGCAAAACTTTCCTCTCACCAGCTAGAATCTGGTTGCAGGATTGAGAACAGTACAAGGCTGGTTGATAGCCAGTGTATGGGCTTTCCCTAGTGTGGGAAAGTCTGCACAGAACAGAGTCTTCCTGACCCACATGGCAGTTGTAGGAGTGATGCTGCAGCTGGCTCCTGAATCTGTGGGAGCAAATGTCTGGGGAACTCTCCCAGATGGAGAAAGCCCATATGCAGTGAAGGAGTCTCCTCACCTCAGGTATCAGCTGCAGGGGTATTCCTGTTCGAGAGTAAGGTGTCTTCATCTGTCCTACACCTTTTCCCAGTTGGGGTATACTTCTGCTCTTGTGTCTGATCACTGACTAGGATTCCCCCATGTCTCTAGTTTTACTCATTTGGGGATGTTGCTCCCTTTTAATCACTGGATATTTTGAAAATAAACAGATAGTCATTTATATGTTTTGCTGTATATTTTCAATCATAAGTACAGAACTAGGAAAATTTACTTTGGGATCATAACTCCCAGAATCCCCAGTCAGTTAACTAAGGAATTCTGGGAATTATAATCCAAAAAGTAACTTTTCCAAAGTCTTCATAAGAGTTGTGCTGAAACCTAGCACTAGGTGTGGGCATGGAGAAGCCCTTTCTAAAACTTTAAAGTAAGTTTTCTGCCTTATACATTAAAACATTTGCAAAGTTTTCAAATTTATCTCATGAAGTTCTTATATTAATAGTAGCTTCCTAAATAGTGTTTCCATTTTTTTTGTGTGAATGTACCAAATAAAAAGATAAATACGAACAACCTTTAATATGCCCTTAAATAGTTATAATTTTCATAATTAAATAAATATTCACATTTTTGTAGTCAGGTTGTTCTTTTGTTCTGTTCCTTAAATCAAAACTCTTGTAATGTGTAGCTATCAATAGCACAGACTGCAGTCATATGGACATTTGTTGTTGTTATGTGTCTTCGAGTCGTTTCCAACTTATGGTGAGGCTATCATGGCAAGATTTGTTCAGAAGAGGTTTGCCATTGCCTTCCCTTGAGGCTGAAAACATGTGACTTGCGCACGATCACCCAGTAGTTTCATGGCCATGTGGAGAATTGAACCCTGGTCATAGAGAGCCAGTGTGTCATAGTGGTTTGAGTCTTGGACCACAACTCTGGAGATCAGGCTTTGATTCCCTGCTCCAAAATAACCCTAGGATAGGTTCATCTTAGGATCACCATAAGTCAAAAATGGCTGAAGGGACCCAACACACACATACAGGCCAGATTCAAAGTCCAACACTCAAACCACTACACCATGCTGGCTCTCTACTACCAGTGTGTACATTCCCCTGAAGTTAGTGGATTTGTGCTAAACCCTTCAACTCTCACCTACCAATGCTTTATTCCTCCTGTTGTATTGTTTCAACCTACCTTCCTGGCTAAGCACTCAAGAAATGTTTGCAACATGGGAGAGCCCAGGTCACTTGCTCAAAGAACCTGTAAGGCTCTGTGGGAGAGCGATAACAGAATTGCTTTTCTCTGTTGTCAAAAGTAGCCGTGTGATGGAATATGCCCAATTTCTAAACACCCCCTCCTCAGCACTGTCAAGGATGTGCATCAAATTGACAGTACATTTTATGGAACATACACACAGACTGGGAGAGCTTCCCCCATCCCCATAATGTGTACTTGGCCTTAGCAAGAGGGCAGTTGGAGAAACAGATATTGAAGGTTATCACACTTCTCATTTTAGGCAGACAACCTCAAGTCAGCGTTACTAGGCAGACTGAGAGCCATGCAAACTTGACCTTCTTTGTCATGTGAAAAGTATGAAGAAGAGAAAGACTATAAATAAAGCATTACACTTCTTGGATTTTCAACATTGAGTTTATAGGGAAATTGGCTTTTAAGCTTTAACTATGTTGTTCTGCTTCCTAGTTTCCCTGGGCAACAGTTTCACTTCAGCATTACAAAGTCCTTGCTTCAAATCACCACTTTTTAAATATATATATATATATATATATAGCCCAAATCAGTGAAGGAAGTATTGTCTGTAGGTGGTTAGGCTAACATCTGGAGTGTGAACCTCTAACATGGGATAATGGGATAAAGAGACAGAAAAAAGTGTTTATAACACATTTGATTTTGTCAGTCCATATAATGTTTGTTTTCGTTCCTGACCAGGAAATGGAGAAAGCATGCTCTCCAACATACAAGTGTGTTCAAGCAATGCCAGAGTATGATCAAGATGGGAAAAGTTATTAATGAAGAAGAACATACATCTAGAGGAGGCTGCAGCAGTTTACTTTTGTCTGACCCTACTGCGGAGGACAAGGTTTCACCTCTCCTCTCCCCACCCCCAGTGAGTTAACTGAGTACAAACCATTTTTGCACTTTGAACTCAGTTTGCAGCAATTGAAATATGTTGAGGACAACGGGGGGAAATAGAATAAGGAGAAAGAAACTGGAACATTTTAAAAGCAGATGAAAAAGTGGGATGATAGAGGATTAATAAACTGGGGTAGCTGGAGGTATGAGGAAGATATCAATATAACTACTTCCTAATCCTCCTGACCCAACTATTTGGGGAAACTAAACTGTACTATAGAGCAAAGCTGTACTACTTTTTTTAAAAAAATCCCCAGTGATATTGTATATCCCAGAATCCCCCAGACAAGATAGCCACTGGTTGACCTTTCCAAGCTTTTCATTGCAGCTAAGTGCAGTCTCTTCTCCTTTGCAAATCACTCTCTGTAAAAATGAGGGTGGAGAGGAGATTTGATGCTGAGAATGGATGTAGATGACTAGCCCAAGATACTTTGCTGCTTCAGGTGAAATACAAGATATTCCTTCATTCCTTGTACATAAACTGGCAGCTGACCTTTACTTCAGTATTGGTGACAGCAGTGCACCTCCAATGCACCTGATGAAAGAAGCTAGCTAAAGAGTTGAGAACAGGCTACAAAGTCTGTATGACCCTTTACTCACTGCCTTTCCTCACCTTAGTGTTGCTAGGTTTTCCAAAATAACCAAAAGGGACAGTAGAAATTCATAGCATGCAGGGCTGACAACCATGAAGCAGCTGTTAACCAATTTGTGAGCTACTGAAATACCAAATGAAAGTATTGATTTCACTTAACTTACCCATGTACTTCTCTGTAAGATTAACCCATTGCCCACCTGATGCACACATTTCTGTCTTATGAAGGATCCACATCTGAAAATATTTGATTTTTATTTTTGACTTCTTGTTCAGTCTGTATAAAAGGAAAAGCTTTCCAACCTGCAAATAGGAAACCTATCTTACAATATGTAAGACTAGCACCTGGCAGTCTTGTAAGAGACAAACTTTCCAGATTTCAAAAAAAAAAAAAAGAAAAAAAAAAGGGGGGGGGGGCATGTCTTACAGTAAGAGGCACCTGGCAACTCTACTTCACCTCCTTGATATTCTCATGCCTAAGGGAGCTGCTTTACACCATCTGACAGAGGAACTGTACCTGTCCAGACCTCACAAAACACAGTTCTATTCTGCACTGCAGAAATAATGCAGTTTGACAGCCCTTTAACTGCCATGGCTCAATGAAATGGAATTCTGGAATCTGTAGTTTGTTATGGCACCAGAACTCTCTGACAGAAAATTATAAATATCTCCCAAAACTACAGTTTTCAGAATTCCATAGCACTGAGCCATGATAGTTAAAGGGGTGTTAAATTGCATTATTCTGCAGTGCAAATTAGACCACAGTGAAGATAAAAGCTGTTGAAGCAGGAGTTTTGAGAAAGGAGGCAGAGTATGCCACAAGAAATATTAAACACTCTCCTTCTGTGCTTTCTCCAACGAAAATTCTTTCCTTCCTTAGAGAATTTTGCAATAGATAAGGGACAGTCTGGGTCTAGAAGTATATCCAGTAGTTTGACCCTCAGTGGACCAACACACTGCTTTGTAAAGAAGGCATTTTTGCAGCTGAGGAATAAACAGACACTACTGGCCTTTTGTAAAAAAGACAAATTATATAAGGCAATTTTGTAATAAATGTATTTAATATTACACATGACTGAAATAAATTTAGCATTAACATTTAATGAAGCACAGCCAGAGTTCAAAAAGGATCACTGTATAGATAATATTCTAAGATTTTAAAGAATTTTCTACTTTTTGCATTCTGTGCCTTCAGTATTTTCAGCCATAGATGCACTGCTTTTCTCTCATCACACCTCCATTCTTTGTTAAACATTCACAACTTTAAGGAGTTTAAGGTGATTCAGTTTTAAAAATAACCTTCTCCAGCAGCTCTTATTCCATGAGCAATTTGAACGGTCTGATTCTTTTGCTATAAACTCAGTTTATAGGCAACATACACATGTTTTTCTCATCTTTAAAAGCCTCCACTATCAATCCTGAATTTTAAAAATAAATAACAATATGCCTCCTATCATGCCTTATGCCTCAGTAATGGCTGATTCCTTTTTCATTTGCAGACTCTTTTGGAGAGCACTTTTATCCGCTTTGGGTCTATACATCTAATGCTTGGCTCTATTTATTTTTTATTTTTTGGTTATGAAGCATGTTCCTAATTTTGATCAGGTATTCTTAGCTTTGTTTCAAGTATATCAACCATTTAAATTCCAAAATGTCTTTCTCTGAAACCATGGTTGTGACAGTAGCATGCAGAAGAGTGTTTGACAAAAAATCCTGTTAATTTAAGAATTTTTTTGTAGCAGCATGTTTTCTATTTCATTTTGTATTTATTTTAGCATTTGGCATGGTGCACACACTTCACCCGAGCCTCCTATGATGCCTGGCTACTGGCTTCATCTTTGACTCAAACCTAGGCCTTCCTGTCTTCCATATATAGGAAGAGTAAACACAGGGGATGCAGTGGCTTGGTGGTTAAGACACCAGTTCTGATGATCATAAGAGACTGCTGCATGATAGGATGAGCTCTCACCACTAGTCCCAGCTTCTGTCAACCTAGCAATTCGAAAGCATGCAAATGCAAGTAGATTAATAGGTACCACTTCGGTGGGAAGGTAACAGTGTTTGATGCAGTTATGCTGGCCACATGACCACCTGAGTTGTCTTTGAACAATGCTAATTCTTTGGCTTAGTAACAGAGATGAGCACCACCCCCTACAGTTGGTTACAAGACATTCATGTCCTTTACCTTTTTAAGCACAGATATTCATTGCTTGCCGTATGGATGGTACTTTCTTTCCAGTAAATCATTCAGTTCTAGACTTTATTGTTGTTAACTGCCCTTGAGTCAGCCCCAACTCATGGCAACCCTGTGGGTGAGACATCTCCAAGACCCCCTATCCTCCACTTGTCTGCTTAGGTCTTGTAGACTCAGACCTGTGACCTCCCTGGTTGAGTCTATCTATCTAATGAGTGATTTTCTTCTCTTTCTTCTGCCTTCTACCTTTCCTAGCATTATTGTCTTTTTTAGTAAGCCATGCTTTCTTATGAGCTGGCCAAAGTACGACAGCCTCAATTTTGTAATCTTAGCATCCAGGGAAATTACAAGTTTAATCTGTTCAGAGTTCATCTGTTAATCTGACATAAGAGGTGTCTAAAGTTTACACATGGTGTGGATAATGAGAACACACCCTCTCTCTCCTTGCTTCTCTCTCACACACTCACAGAGATATACTTCAGTTTAAAAAGTAGATGTGTTCCTGGGTATTATGTCTTTAATATACAATTTGGTACCAAGGCAAAAATAACATGGAACAAGTAAGGATAGATTTGTATACTACTATTACTACTACAAAGAAGACTTAAACAAGTTTCAGCGAATGTGTTATTCAGCGATACCAATATGCACCTGGTCAGGTGAGCTTGGCATCAGTAAAAAGAATATTCTGAACCTAGAGATTACAGGAAGACTTCCTCCAAAATTCATCTAGGGATGACTTTTTCTTTCATCAGCCTCCACTTATGACCTCTATTTTGGTGGCTAAAGTTATAGATCTATGGTTTTTTAACACATTGCAAGAGCGGTGATGCAGGCTGCTCTCAGGACTGTCCCCAACAAATCGGGACAATTGTGGGGTATGCTATTAAAATGACACAGCCAGCCTTGGGACTGGCATGGCAGAGCAGCTATACTGGACTTCTGCATGCAGACCTCTCATGCTAAAAGTGTGACCAGTATGATCATGACCATAAAATGCCAAAGAAGAGAAACTGAAGTACAACTTGTAGATTTCAGCCACCAACCTTCCCTCTTTTCTTTGAAGAAATAGCATTTGGAAACAGTGTGTCAAGGAAACCTCTTTAAAAAGGCCTGTGCAAGAGCCTCCTGGCTCAGTTCAGGCCTACACACATGCAGCATAGTACAATGTATATGCCAAAAAGACCACTAGACCCCTTGAAGTATGGCCAGTCACTAGGAATTCTGCTTTTGACATGGGCAAGTAATGGTGAGCTCATTAGGAGCTATCTGTTTAGAAGCAGCCATACATTCTATCAACTGATGTACCACTGGTTTGTATATGCATTTTTTCAACATTTTGTCATTTGACGTATTATTCTGTTATATATTTTCATGGTGGCACTTTGTTTTTCAGATTTCCTTCCAGGGAGTTATCAGCAATGATTGCAAAATATCTTTTTGCAATCTGTTATGCAATTCTGAAGAGTATCACTGCCTGAAAAGTTGACATTGTCTTCCTCACCTCTAGTGAATGTAATTTAATTTTCACAGAATCGCTCTAGAATTCAGTTAACCACTCATGTCGTTCAGAGGTTTGTGTATAATAAGAGCACACTCAAATATTATCAAGACACACTTGACTTAGGGATATAGGCACTTTAAAAAGGGGGAGTTGACCCTTTGTAATGGGGTGAATAACTGTCAAGGGTAGGGTGACTCATTAGCTCCCCAGAAGACCTTGGAGGGCTGTACCTCCTTGTTGCACCTCCCTTGCCCTAAATGCCAAACATCCTCCTTAGGTTCTCCTTGCTCATTCTAGGTCCTTTTATGCACAGGGCATTTTTTTTTAATAACAGTAAGTGATCTGGATGCCATTTCCTATTTTTAAAAAGACCTCTCTAGGGCCAGAATGGTCCAGGGAGGGCAAAAACTTGGTGAAATTATTCCTCACACCCCTTAGATACTATTTCTAGACATTTGGGGATAAAAACATTGGGGGGGGGATCCTGAATGTTTTTGAATCCTGGAAGCCACAAAACCAGCCCTCAGAATCATATGTAGCATCTGAGTCTCATTTTCCCCTCTCCTGCCCTATAACCAAACTCCCTTCTCAAAGCAAATTTCTCAAAGCAAAAATATCAGAGCAAAAAATCTTGTACTTGACTTAGTTTGTCTTAACAAAAACATTACTCTTCACTAGGACGTCTTCACTCTTGGGTCTGTATGAATTTCACAAAGCTTTTGCTGCAGAGCTGTTACCATGGTTGCAATAAATAGCCTGAACTTTTTTACACAGTTGAATTTTAGGTAGATGGTATAAGCAAGTAGTCATTCAAAACGAATACAAATTTTGCTTTCTGCAAATGGCCTTGATTCTTCCTTTCCTATTGTGAATAAATTAAAATCTCAAAAACAGTTTTTGGAAGTCTCCAAACAACAACAAAAACTCCAGCCCTGTGAAGTTCCAAACATCTGCCTTGACAAAAAGACTTTGATTTGGAAAATGTTGAGCTCATCTAGCCATTAGATGGGAAGGGGGGAGGTACTACCACATCCACTTATCAGGCCATAAATCTGGCTTGTATAATCTGGTTATGAATGAAAGGAATGCCCTTGGTGGGGTTTCCAAAAGCCATTTTACACTGGTGTTGCACCAGTGGTACCTGTGATAAACATAAAATATGAAGCAAAACACCAACTAGGAAACATCAGGATTTTCCCCATAACAGGTGGATAATTGGACCTTTCCTGTTTCTGAGGCCCTTGATTTCCCTAGACCTAATTTTTTTTCTGAATTAAAAAAAAGGTTGTATCTTTTTTAATGAAAAAAGTGTGATTATTCCTCCCCACCCTGCCCAGGAGTAGCATTCACCTTTTAAATAGATTCCCCTTGCATGGTTTTATATCAGAAAATGATTGCATTTCTAAGGCAGAAGGGAACATCTGGCTACTTGAGGAGCCCTGGTGGCTCAGTGGTTAAATGCCTGTGCTGCAGCCACGCACTCACAAACCACAAGGTTGTGAGTTCAGTACCAGCCAGGGGCTTAAGGTCGACTCAGCCTGGCATCCTTCCGTAGGTCACTAAAATGAATACCCAGTTTGTTGGGGCAATTAACTTATACATTGTAAACTGCTTAGGGAGTGCTTAAGTGTGCTGATAAGCAGTATAGAAATGTACTTGCTATTGCTACTTTAAGTTTTTTCTTCTTCTCCCATTATGTTTTCAGCAGTTGGTTTGGCCCCCAAGAGGGTCCCACACAATGATGACTGATGGATCCCATGTCAGTAGGGTAGTAAACTCACTCTAGGCTTTATTCTTAATTTTGAAGAAGCTGTCCAAGGTTCTGAATCTATTTTCAGTAATATCAAGTTCAATCTCTTGGTTATGTCCTTTAAAGTTTGGACTAAAACCTGGAGCAGACTCACCATCCTGCTGATATAGAAGGCACTAGCTGTTTCCTGGTCCCAGGGAAGGACAATTGGCCCACAGACCTATCAAAGCTGCCCACTCCAACCCTGATCAGAGCAGTGCCTTGGGAGAACAGAAAGAAGGAAAGATTTAAAGAAAAATAGGCTGGTGTTTGTATGCTCCAGAGTGTCTTTCTTTAGGATCTGTTTGCTGGTTACCTTTTCTTCCATGGCACTCATTCTTCTTCCTCTTGCTGGTCCTGTCTTGAATGCTTGGATCTTCTCAGGTTTCTCTGGTGTAATTTTAGAGCTGCAGAAGGGACCATCATTGGGAGAAGTCCTTCTGCTCTTTCTCACACTCCACTGGCTGGCAGCACATCATCCTGTACAGTCAAAAAGGAGTACATGGTTTCTTTGGAGGGGGCCGCTTCTCCACATCTCCATAGTAATCCGAGCTTTCTCTACCTGCTTTGGATGCCATGGCTTATTGTGTTCCCCAACCTTACTTGAAGAAGACAAGATTCTGTCCTCCCCTATTTCCTGATGTGCTCATTATCCTCCTGCAGAACAGACACAGAGATTGGGGAAAATCCATTTTCTAAAATTACAACTCCCAGAATTCCCTCCCAAGCTCTATGGAACCATCTTTTCTTTTCTAAAGAAGACATTGGGATAATGACTAGTGAAAGATGGCTCAGTGGGCATCACAGCCTAATGGACCATGGTCTTTCCTAGTCTGAAGGCCCTTTCACACTACAGAGTTACAGCACTATTATTCTACCTAAAACTGTAATTTTAGAATTTGCAGCTTAGGGAGGGGCATTTAGAATCCTCTAATTCTCTAATGCCCCACCAAACTACAAATTCCAGGATTCCACTGGATGCAAATGTAATAGTTAAAGGGGAACTTGTGGGGCTGTAATTGTGTAGTGTTAAAGGACTCCTGGACTGACACATTAACCACAGCCCCACACTGGACCTTGTCTACTCTCACTGAGTCTGTTTACAGAATAACAACCACCACCACAACCATTTAAAAGACATACTATCTTATGTTGTTGCTAAATACTACCCGGGCTCATATCTGCTGGCTGCAGTGAGCTGTAGTCTCACAGAAGAAAGCTATAGGAGCAGCTGAGAGTGAATTCCTAACCACAGCCATCACAGCTTGCCTTAATTCTAATATACGGAATGATGATTACACAATTCTCCAACTAAGCGTGGGTGGGAAACTGTCGTTTGTTACATACAGGCTTGGCATTAGTGCTTCCACGTTCATGTGAATAATTATAGGGAAGGTGTGGAGATTTTATAAGGAAGGTGAAATAAGACTGGTAGATAATCTTCTTGTGAAAGAAATATGAGGGGGGGAAGTTTTTCCTTGCAACTGTTTGTGGAATATACTAATCTTCTGCTAGTTAGCAGCTCTGCTGCAATTAGGTGACAAGGGAATGAATTAAGAATACACATTCATCTTTAGATTTCTGTCCCCTCTCCCCTAATCCCTTGGTTTATTTTTCTTTATACAACTACTTAAATGTTGACAAAGCTTTAAAGCAGTGGTGGGAAAAACAAAGTTCATAGTAATAAGCATGCCTGCTCATCTTTGTAGCTCTCCTCTGTCACACCCCTGCCTGTGATGTTGCAGAATTTGTTGTGACAGAATTTGTTGTGACCTTTCCCTTTCAAACTGAGGATGCAAAATATGTGAGCCTGTTTTTAAACTGAAGCCTGCTCTTGGAAACCTTTGGATATGGGGCCGTGACTAGCAGCAACTTCAATGTATGGTGGCAGCTACACTGGTATAGGGTGCAGACACTGGTTGTTGGAAGGCAAGGATTCCTCTACTTCCAGAAGTCATCCCATCCTGCTTTAAAGTATCCTTTCAGATAAATGTACTTAAGTTTACAATCATGCAGATTCCCTGAAGAAACTTATGAGACTAGTCCACATTAAAAACATATTGATGTGTACAACCTATTGGAGAATAAGCAAGAGCTTCCTTGATTTATCTTATTTGGTTGTTTGAGTTGCTTTTCTGTATTTTAGTAGGCATCTATAATTTATTTACAATTTGTGATGTAATGTGTGGTTTTATCTGTGTCTTTTGTTGTTGTTGTTATTGTTGTTGATAGCTAACCTGAGCTCCAAAGACCAAAGGGTGGATAGTATGTTTTCTTTTCCTTCTCTTTCTCCTCTCATCTCTGTGTTTTACTTACTACAGGGTATTTCTGACTGGGGTTTTGGACCACCCGCAATTCAGATTTTATCAAAGAATCTAGGAATCAGTGAAATATTAGCTGCACCTGCACTGCAGAAATAATGCAGTTTGACGATGCTTTAACTGTCATGGCTCAGTGGTATGGAATCCTGGGATTTGTAATTTGTTGTGGCACCAGAGCTCTCTAAAGGAGAAGACTAAATATCTCACAAAACTACATATTCCAGAATTCCATAGCATTGAGCCATGGCAGTTAAAGGGACGCCAAACTGCATTATTTCTGCAGTGTAAATGCAGCCACTATTGGACAATGGTAGTAAGCCAGCACCAATATGAAGATACATAACATAAAGCCTTTTGTTGTATTTAAAAAACAACAACAATAATATGAAATGCTGGTCTGTTGGGTAAGTTCTTTCACATGGCATGCACACTGATGCACATGAACCTGGATGTTTTGAAATAACTAACCCTAATCTTTCTCTAATCTAGTGAAAATAGTTGTAGTTCTCTTCTGTCCAACAGGTCACTTTGCAAGTGTGACCATGGTGCTGACCAGGCATTCTGTGCCTCCTGCTTTACTACATCACTGTACAGACCCTCCAGAAAATGTGTGACTTCTTTTTCAAGGAATTCCTTCTATTTGTGTGTATGTGCCTTCACTGCCACAAGAACAACATTGCTGAAACTTGTTGTTCTTGTTATGAGAAACATGTTCTCATAAATCATACTGAAACCAGTATGTCTTTAACTATTTCACACTATTTGGAACTCAGTATTTTTTTAAAAAAAATGCTGTTGTTTAAAAAAAAAAAAAAGAGAGAGAGAAGATTATGCTGGGTATCTTGAAGAAGGATCAAACAGGATGGAAACAGCAAGGCATGTCAGATGTAAATAATTTGTTGACATGCAAAGTATCTTCAAATGCAATAGGAAATGTGGTACAATAATATAAAAATGGTGCTTTGCTTGTTGTAGAAAGGATCAAGAGAGCCGCTGTGGTGTAATGGTTTGTGTTGGATTAGGACTCTGGAGACTAGGGTTTGAATCCTGGCTCATCCATGTAAGCCCACTGAGTGATCTTGCACAAGTCAGGCTCTTTCAGCCTCAGAGGATGGCAATGGCAACCCCCCTCTGAAGAAACTTGTGCAGAAAACCCCATGAAAACCCTCTAGGGTCACCATAAATTGGATATGACTTGAAGGCATGCAACAACAACAAGAAAGGATCAAATAAGCTGGTTGCTTCACAACAAGGGTGGACAACTTCAGTGGGTATAGGTGCTACTTTTCAGTCCTGGGACCTTCTGAGGACCATAGAGACTACCAAAAACATCACAAAAAAGCACATGCATGCAGGAGGGGGGGCTAATCATGCCTAAAAGTTCAATTTGATCAATGAATGTTGGAGTGTGTGTGATAAACAGTGTAGAGGGCCTATGGGTCTTATTTGATAGGTGAATTGCTATTCTTGAAGTCTTTCAGGAATGGCAATTTAGCTTTTCTTTTTGCTGAACATTTTTTTATGGAGAAATTTGAGGGCCACCAAAAGAGCCTTGTGGATTTGCTAGGGCTTCACTTTGTCAACCCTTGCCCTAGTAAAGTACGAAGATTTGACTAGCCCACAGATGGGAAGGTGATGGAGAACTGCAACCTCATCCAGTGCCTTGTATCCTGGAATTCCTACTACCAAGTAAAAATGGAAAGAAAATAAGGTCCCTCTTCTCATTGGAAAATGATATGACACAGTAATCTATGCACTGGTAACTTCCTGATGAGACTACTGCAATGCACTCTGTGTGAGGCTGCTCTTCAAGCTGACATGAAAGTTAGTGTTACGTGGTTTCTACATGGTATTCCATTCAGCAATCTAGCTGCTGCATTTTGGACTAGTTGCAACTTTCATGTCATCTGGAAGAGCACTGGATGTCAATATACTTCTGGTCTGAATTCAAGGTGCTGGTGGTAACATTAAAAGCCTTAAATAACTTGAGACCTCAATATTTGATGGAGTGCCTCTCTCTATATATGCCTGCCTGAGATTTTAGATCTGCTGGAGGGAGATCCAGCATGGTGGGAGCAATACACTCTGGAAGGACATGGGAAAGGGCCTTCTTTGCTGGGGCACCCTGGTTATGGAATACCCTCTCCTTAGAGACATTTTGGAATAAATGCTGATATCATTCTGGTGATATATATTTTTTTTTAAGGGAAGCCTTTTGGGGCTAATTGGTTTTATTCAAATTTGCACATGTATTAAGTTTGACATTGCAGTGGGCCCTTGGTATCTGCTGCGGTTTGTTTCTAGGACCCCCTATAGAAACCAAAATGCAGGGATGCTCAAGTCCCATTATATACAATGATATAGTAAAATGATGCCCCTTATATAAAATGTCAAAATCAAGGTTTGCTTTTTTGGAATTATTAAAAAATATATTTTAAGCCATAGTTGAATCTGTGGGTTCAGCATCCATAGATATGGCTGGCTGGTTGTATTTTAAATTGTTTTAACTAGTTTAGATGGTCTTTTTGGAAGTATTAAATGGGTTAATATACTTTGCAGTTTTTAATATTATTCTTATTGTTTAAAGCTGCTCTAATGTGATTTTTTTTAAATCTAGTATCCTGAGATTATCGGATATAGGGTGAGATATAGTTTGACAAACCAAATAAAGAAATATGATACACAAATAAGGATTCTCTCACCTGAAAAGAAAAATAAATTCCAATTGCATGGCAATTATCTCAGATTACTTTTTGGGTTCTCATTCAGTACAAAAAAACAACATGTAGAAACCACGTAATACTAAATTTCCAAAAGCATTCAATGTACACTTGTTTAAATTTTGTTGGAGGTTATGACTCATAAAAGCAATAGGGAAGAACTGATTAGAAAATCAACTTGTGGTGCTCAGCATGGGGCTTGAAGAGCACTGTTGCTCAGTTGCTTTCTTGCTAATCAATTCTCTTCAGTCAACTGAAAGTCAGAAAAGTTATGTAAATGAATGCAAGTTTAAGAGATCTCTTCATTGATCTGTTGTAACTGTATTACTTACAACTCTGCCATAAAATCAGCATGTATCTGAACAAGTATCAAATACCGCCTTGGACAAATTACTTTTAATTCCCATCTGATGGCCCTAGCTGAGAAAACAAACAAATTTGCAGAGTAGCAGTAACAAAATGCTCTTCTTACAGAAATATTATGACCATTCATGCATCTGTGTATTTTACATGGTGTTGTAGTGAAAAGAGGCAAAGCCACAAATATCAGAAATGTTGATGGGGTATTAGTGGGCAGTACCTTCATAGCATGGGATGAATTTTTTAAACCTCTTCCAAATTGTCCACTGATGCCAGTAACAATAGATTGGGGTGGGAATCAGGCCCCTCTCTAGATGTGGTTGGACTACAACTCCCAATAGTTTAGCCAGCATAACTAATGGTGAGGTATACTGGGAGTTACAGTTCAACAACCTATAACAGGCTACATTATTTCCATCCCTGCTATAGACATGCAAGGTGAACCTTGAGTAAGTTATTTTATTGCACTTTAACTGCTCCATTTTCCAGTGGGTAAGAGATTCTCGGAAGTGGAATGATTTTTCCAGGTTCTGGTATGTGGAAGACACTCCACTCTATCTCTTACTTTCAACACATAATTATAAGGAGGCCATAGAGATGAAAGAGTGACTGATTTCAGTTCAGGAATGGATGGAGGGTACAGTGATACATGATCAGGTAAAATGGAAGATGGTGTTTCCAGAATCCCCCTGCTTCCTTGCTCAGTCAAATGATTACTAATTAACTCCAAATACTCTTTAAATTGCTATATTAATTTTAATTGGGCTTCAGGGCTGGTTTTGCTTGAATGTCCCAGTGCCTTTTTAGCTGTCCACCATGGTCTCCTTCTAGATAAGCTGCCTGAGTTGGAGCGTGGGGTGGGTGGGGACGGGGACTGTATTTTAGTGGTTCCACTGCTACATAGAAAGTCAGTTCCAGGCAATTGTATAAGAGGTTATTTCTTTGCCCCATGATAGTTATGCTATGGAGTTCACAAGACCTTACCTCTCATGATTTTCAACATCTATGACAGATTCTACAAGACAATTCTGAGATAGATTGTCCGAGGATGGGGCAGGGGTAGGCAACCTTTCCCCTTTAAGGGCTGAGGGACTTCAGCTCCCAGAAGCCTCAACCATGTTGGTCAATAGTCCCATGTTGGCCAATAGCTCCTGGGATTCTGGGAGCTGAAGTCCCTCGGCCCTTAAAGGGGAAAGGTTGCCTACCCCTGGGTGGACTAAGGCATCAGCAATATACAAATGACTTCCACTGCTGCCTTATCTTTTGCAGTCAAGGCTAGTGCTTAGAAAAGGTAATGGACTGGGCCAATAAACTGAGTCTGGGTTCAAACAAGATGGAGATATTGGGCACCACTTTAACTGCATTTAGCACCACTTTAACTGCCATGGGTTTACAGGGGTAGGCAACCTTTCCCCTTTAAGGGCCGAAGGATTTCAGCTCCTAGAATCCCAGGAACTATTGGCCAACATGGGACTATTGGCCAACATGGCTGAGGCTTCTGGGAGCTGAAGTCCCTCGGCCCTTAAAGGGGAAAAGTTGCCTACCCCTAATGGTATTTGTAGTTTTAGCAGTGAAGGCTAAAGGCTTTGTAAAACTACAAATCTCTGGATTCCACAGAATGGAGCTGCAGCCATTATAGTGGTGTCAAACTGCATTATTTCTACACTGTAGATGCACCTATTAGTTGTGAGTTTAGGCTCTGGTGCTGAGGGGCCTCCCCTTTTCCTTAAAGGACTAGAGTGCATAGCCTGGGTGTGCCATGGGTCATTCATTGCCACTAGCACTGGAGAACATGTGTTCCACATCTGGATTAGACTTTCTGACATAGGGCCTTATCAAACGCTGGCCAGGAAGTGAAAAATAAGCGAAGGCTAACCGAAGCGGCTAACCTCCGCGGTCTTTCCCTGGCCTTTCCGTGGCCTTTCTGTGGCCATTCTGGAGGAGGCAGAGGCGGCGGTGGCGGGGGTTCCCTCCCGCACCTCGCCCTCCCTCCGACACTTGCCAGGCCTCCAGCCAGCCAAGACACCGGCTGAGAGGCGGCTCTGGCCGCGGCGGAGGCGGCGGCGGAGGCTCCCTTCCGCACCTCGCCCTCCTCCGACACTTGCCAGGCCTCCAGCCAGCCCAAAGCACCGGCTGAGAGGCGGCTCTGGCCGCGGAGGAGGCGGCGGCGGCGGAGGCGGCGGCGGAGGCTCCCTTCCGCACCTCGCCCTCCTCCGACACTTGCCAGGCCTCCAGCCAGCCCAAAGCACCGGCTGAGAGGCAGCTCTGGCCGTGGAGGAGGCAGAGGCGGCGGCTCCCTTCCGCACCTCGCCCTCCTCCCAGCTGTACTTCCCCAAAAAAACGAATGTCAAAAGATCCCCTTTGACTTCGGTTCAGGGGGAGAAAAAACGTTTTAGCTTTGGATTGCCTTCAGATATTGTGTGGACACAAGGAAAGGAAAAACGTTTTAGCTTTGGATTGCCTTTGGATATGTGTGGACACAAGGTAAGGAAAAACGTTTTAGCTTTGGATTGCCTTTGGATATCTTCTGCTTGGGACCCCGTATGATAAGGTCCATAAACTGTTCTATCCTTCAGTACTATAGGAGACAATGGATTTACCACTCCCATTCCTACTCCTGTCTTCCCCAGAAAGAAAAGACATATCTTACAGAAAGAAAGATGCTCAGAAGAAGAAATGATCACACACACACACACACACACACACACACACACACACAGTCCTTTACTCCTCTTGGAATAAAACAGATCAATGCAAAATAGGAGGAAGCTCAAAATCCTTAGCCATATTGTATATTTGAGGTTTGATTGTTTGTTTATTGGCCTGCTGAGATTAAATAGCTGGAGAAGTGCCAAGGAGCTATTCATATATTCCATGGATGGACCTCAGTGAAGCCTGCAGCTTCAACATCTGCTTGTGGGAAAGTCCATCTCCCTCAGCAACTGGGCAGACTCCTAAATAACTAGCTTCCCCAAGGTGAAAACTGTAGACATTCCTCTGGGAATGAGACTAGGTAAGATGACAGCTTCCTGATTCCTCCACTGCACCCTGCAGTCTACAAATAAACTATCTGGTATGACTGGAGCCCTCAGGTTATTGATCTACATGAAGTGTGGTCGGCATTTATAGCATTTTAATGTGCAAGGCTGGAGGCTTGTTAGAGCTCACACACTTGGTGCTTATGAGCAATCTGTTTAAGATGTCAGTTTTAGATAAGTGGCCAAATAGCAAGGTTATGTCAATCAGAAAATTTTATTTTTCTAAACTGGAGGAATAAATTTTAGCTTCCAGATATGAGTAGAGGAACATACTGTAAGTAATTTGCACAGATAGACTCATTGGTACATATGTTCACTATGTAAAATAGGATCCAAATGCAATCTGACATATAAAAGTTTTGAAATACAGAATTTGAGATGCTCAGAGCCCAATTCTGCCTTGAATGATAACAGGATTATACCTGTGTTAACTTCCCTAGAGCTTAAATATTAGCTTTTAAAACTAATTACAGTTATTGTTCCATAGCCTCAGAAAAGTAGTTAGTTGTCATTATACACTTGTCCCTCCACATTCACTGGGGTTAGGGGCACAGGACCCTCATGAATGTGGAAAAAGTGCAAATAACAAAAGCACTATGTTTTTATAAGAGAGAACACTTCTCTAGGAATCTCTAGGTCCTCCAGTGCAACTCTGAGGTCAACATCTGCCAGACAATGACAGTAGAATTGCGCTGGAGAAGCTACAAATCCCTAATGGAATGCTCTCTGTAGGAATTTCTAGGTCCTTCAGTGTGACTTTTGGTTAAAGTTGACCGTAGAGTTGCGCTGGAGGACCTAGATATTCCTAGAGAGGACATATTAATAAAATCCATGAATAATCAAATCCCCAAAAGTCAAAGCTGCAAATGTGGAGGGATTTTCAAAGTAGCCCTTTGCCTGAATTTAAAAACTAAGTAAAAGGATACTTTTGTTACTCGTTTACCTGTATATTACAAAGAACTGCTCTACACTATAAGGTTAAATTAAAAACAAAGACAATTAGATAGGATAGAACAAACAAACAAACAAAATCCACAGTAGTAATAAGAAAGATTCTCTCTTTGAGTGGTCTTCTATTGAATATAATGTTTTTCTCACTTGGTGGCATGTTTATCTTTCTCATTATATGTTGGTATTAGAAGAAGACTAATAAAAATATTTTTAATAAAGAAATTAATACAAAAATGGCATAACAGTATGCCCAGACCCACCTCGTACTTTGCCAGCAATGGTATCCACATATGATGTGAAGAATCTCTTTTAAACTTGAAAAATTACTCTGAAAGTGCTGCTGTTAAAATACAGCCGTGTTCGGCCTGACAAGAACCAGCTGCTTAAAGAACAGGAATATTCATTCAACGGAAAGGATGATAGGGATTTCAAACTATTATTGTTTCTTTTAAAAGAAAAGCAACATCTGAGAGTGATTCTTAGTCATTTTCCTCTGCTGGAAGAAAGGTGGAATATAAATAAATTAAATTTAAACAAATTAAGAATAAAGCCAACAGCAATAGATAGTAGATGTTTTCTCCTCCCCATCCCTACTAGTTATTAAGGCTGCAAACTTGTAAACATTTACCTGGAAGTATGTCTACTGAAGTCAATGGTTCTTACATGACAAAAGTAATAAAAAAATAAATAAATGTAAAAGCTAAAGCCAGACGACAGAAGATCTCTCATTACATTTGTTTCATAGATGGTACCTTACCCCAGATAAGATAGTTAAAATTTATAAGTACTAAAATAATAAATGATGGAAATGTGGAGAAAAAGAAGGAACATTTTTCCACTGTTGTAAATTTGCAAAAAAAAAGAGGAATATAAAACATTAATTTGCAATATTTTACTTATCAAATTAGAATTGAAACCAGAATTCTTTCTATTGGGAATGTTTGAGGATGAAATGGAAAAGAAACATGGGAAAGTTTTGTTCTATATGACAACTGTTGCTAGAACTGTATATGCACAGAAGTGGAAAACAGCAAACATATTATTAAGTCAGTTAAAACAAAATGGTTAAAGCGGTATGATAATGAAGAAAAGAGAAGCAAAGAATAAAAGATAAGAGTAGTATAGAGAATGGAATGATAGGGAAAGGTAGCAAAGTAGATATATTACCAATAGAGATTTTAAGAAAGGTGTGTATATAGTGATTTGGTGGAGGAGAAATGTAGTAAAGTAAGGTTTTTAAGGACAGGTAGGTAGAGAAAATAGAAGGTAGAAGAAGGTAGAAGAAGGTGAGCATAAGTGAAGGAAGAAAATGAGAGGACGGAAGAGTGGTGAGAGGTATATAGCTGAGGGGATGTATTAGAGAGCAAGTAGAATGAACTAGGAAGGGGTAAGAAGGAGAGGAAGGTGATAGAACGAGAAAGAGATGGAGAGGATAAAGCAGGGATAGAAGATAATAGGAAGAGATAGGGTGTAATAGAAGTGGTAGTGAGTAGAGGTAATGAACAGAGAAAGTATGAAGCTATTTAGAGAAAGTAGAAGAGATTAGAGAGTAGAGTAGGGAAGGCTATTTAGATTTTTAGATTATATGGGTAGGATTATCATATTAATTAATGTAGGCCCTCTGCAGACCGGCTCAAAGGGCTGGCCTGGAGGTAGAGTTGGGGCAGGGCAGCCGCATGCCAGCTGCCTCAACCCCACACCGACGCCGTCTTGACACGGCACGCCATTACGCCCTTCCAGCACAGCATTCTGACACACTGTGCCAAAAAGAGTGCTGAAGAGCCGTGTGCCAGTTCTTAGGGTGGCCTTTTGCTGCCCCTGAGCCTTTTGCTGCCCAGGAGCTGCATTTTCCACTCTTTGGGGGGAGGCAAAAGGGAGGATCGGGGCCATGGCATGGGGTTGCCGTGGCCCCAATTTGCTGCTTCCTGGGGCAGCCCAGAGCCGCCCATCTGCAGTAAAGAAACTGACAGTGCATCTCACTGTGTTCGATGGTTTACTCCCTAGCAACTGCATTTGGGATTGTACCCTGAAAATGTTGCCGGATCCTTCAACAGCACCTGCAGAAAGGGATTTTAATCCAACAAAGTTCATGATGTTAAAGATGCTAGAAGACATCTCTTCTCCACTTTGTTACAAGAACATACTTGTCCAGTTTTGCCACTGAGACTTGACATCCTTTCAGAGCCAGCTATTTATTGTTACATTAATTTTCTGTTATGATCCCTTTGCTTTGTATTTGATTTTCCCTTCAAGGTGTATTTCAAAGATTTGATTTCTGTTGTAATGTACTGCTCACAGGAAACATTTCTGAGTTGATTCCTAAGAGAAGTATGTTCTTTAAGAACTAAGCATAGTATCACACATTCTGTAACATATAGCTGAAGAGAGGCAATAGTTGTGAAGAGAGATGGAAAATGTTTGGAGGAAGACATTAATCCCATGTTGCAGACATAGCCTCCCACTGCCACCCAAGAGGAAACAAGATGTTCAGGTCTTTAAAACCAAACTATTGTCTAGTTCTCAGTTTGTGTACTGTTTGTGCAAACTCAAGAAACCATTAAGCCTTGTAACTGAAAATTAACTGTTGCCATTAAAACCTGTCTTTTAAAATGTCTATTAGGACAAAAAGCTAAAGCCACCTGTGATTAACAGTTTAGGATAGTTCAAAAAGGAATGTGTAAGAAATACTTTTAAAACTTGGAAGATTGGAAAGAAAAAATATAATTTTAAATGTATTTTAAATTCATTTTTTAAAAGTAAATAGAAAAGGTTACTCATCAATGAAATAAATTTGCTCAGACCCATTGCATTACTTTTGAAATGAAATGTAAGCTTAAAAATTCAAATTCAATTGTTTTTCTATTAGAAGAGCAGAAAAACAGAACAGAAAAACCTCATAACATTTATGTTAGATTGTCATTTTAATTTAATTAAATTCCCACACTTAAAGTCTTACCACTCAAATTTCAAATATGGCAACAAATAAAAGGCAATCAGTATAGGTAAGGAACTGAAAGCACGTAGCCAAGCAGCAAACAAAGAGGAGATAAGTTCTACATGCTAAAAGATGGTCAACTGTTTATTAGTGTTTAAAAACCCCAATGCATTTCAGCCACACTAGGCCTTTCTCAAGGGCTGAAAATAAATATAAATACATTTTAAGATATAATATTTAAAAAGACCGGACAACACTCATCAAGCTATGATACAAAAATATCCATATAGTTCTTAACAAAGTTATACAGTTATTTCCATACATATGTTCTAATATATGCTTTCTCTATTACATTCAAATTAAAGATTTTAGGTCCAAATCTCCATTTAAACCTGCAGGCACCGAAGATTTTAATCTTACAATCCATTCTACATCTTTTTTCCCCTTTAAAATGTATTCTTTATTATTATAAATTCTTTTTCTTACCCCAAACCGGAAATCAGCTGTAGAATGTTGCATTTCTATAAAATGACAAACTAAGGGAGCTACCACTCTTCTATTTTTTAGATTAGAGAGGTGTTCCCCTATTTGATCTGTCATTAATCATTTTATCTGTCTTGTGGTCCTCCCCATATAAATTTTCTTGCATGTTCATTGAATAGCATAGATCACAAAACTAGCATTGCATGTGCTAAAGTGGAATAGTTTATATTGTTGTTGGTCACTGCAGTTTACAAATTCTGTCATTTTAGTTGTGTGGGTGCAATATGTGCAATGACCACATGAATTGTGTCCTACTGGTTTAGATAGACCAGGGGTAGGCAACCTTTCCCCTTTAAGGGCCGAGGGACTTCAGTTCCCAGAATCCCAGGAGCTATTGGCCAACATGGGACTATTGGCCAACATGGCTGAGGCTTCTGAGAGCTGAAGTCCCTCGGCCCTTAAAGGGGAAAGGTTGCCTACCCCTGAGATAGACCCATCACAGTATTCTCAGCAGTTTGTCTTAAGGTTTTACAATCAGCATGCATAAAGTCCTTTTTGGTTCTTTTAAATGAAATCATTGGTTTTTGTTCACATCCTGGAATGTTTTCTAACATGTATGCCTTCTGTATATCCTTGGTGATATGATTACATGTTGGAGTACAGTGTAGCCAATTAGTTTGTGGTCTATGTTGTTTTTTTAACAATTCCAGTCTTGATTTGTCAGCTGCTTTTGCTGCCTCTTTGAATCTCACATGTTGTGGAAAACCCCTGTCTCTTAGTTGTTTGGACAGAAAGTCAGATTCCACCTTGAAGTCCTCTTTGTGAGAACAACTGCATTTTAGACGTAGGAACTGACCATATGAGAGATTGTTCCTCATGGTAGTTGGATGGTTATTATCAAAACTAAGATATGTGTCAGCATCAGTTGGTTTCTTATATAATGAGGTAGTGAGATGATCTCCTTCTTTTTTTTTATCCTCATATCCAAAAAGTGAATCTCTGTCTTACTGTAATGAAAATCAAATTTAATATATCTGTTGCAGTTATTAATTGTTGTATGGAACTGTTTTAGGTCTTCATTATCATCTCTCCAGATATAAAATATGTCGTCTAAATATTTAGCCCCAAAAATAAATTCCTCCTACTATTAAGGTGGACTGTTGTTTTTTCCAACTTCTTCCATATAAAGATTAGCTACCTCAGGCAGCATTAAGGACTCTGTAGCCACTCCCTTAATTTACCAATAATATTTTTGTTGAAATCTAAAATAATTTTTTGTTAGAGCAATTTTGGCTAAAGAGAGTAAAAAATGAGTTGGGGGATGTTTGACCTCCCTCCTGTCCAAATTGACTCTTATAATATTGAGGGCTTCATCCTGGGGTATGTTGGTATAAAGTGATCTCACATCCATGGACCCAATATATCATTCTCCCTTATCTTTAGAGATATTATTTTGTTAATGAAGTCTGTAGTATCCCTTACATAAGATTGTGTAGAGGGTATAAAAGGCTTCAAGAAATAATCCACAAATTGTGCCAAAGGTTCCAGAATAGATCTACAACCTGAAACAATAGGTCTACCAGGGGGAAGATATGTACCTTTATGGATTTTTGGTAGGATAAAGGCAATCAGACATACATATTTGAGACCTCCTCATAGCCCATTACAGCTAACCAGTTACAGGATAACACTAGCAGAGTTAAGACCACCTTGGTTTCAAATTGCCTATGTCATAGCAGATGAACAATAGTTCCTTAGGACCACTAAGAGCTTTAACCATATATGGGACAAAATCTGTATAAATAATTCCCATAAATCCACAGGGCTGTTCTCAAACATTTGCAAAATTATCATAGATGGCTCATTTGGCACAAAAGGCAAAGTTGTATCGGGAATCAAACTTTTAACAATCTATTTGAGACACAGAATTTGAGGGGGGGGGGGAACTAGACTGCCCAATCATACTAATGAATGTATGTCTTCTCCAAAGAACTAGTGATAAAAAAAAACTTAGCTGTGGCATCTAACACATGCTAAAATATACAAAATGAACAATGCAATCTCACAAAAATATTGGAGAGTGTGTGGTATGTTGGAATACATATGGGTCTTTTCCCTAAAGTTCTGCAATTAGGGATAAAATTGTGAGGTCGTTAAATCAAATGATGAAACAAACAACTACTTTTTCAGAATCTCTATCAATACTTTCAGTCTTTGATGGGAAAATGAAAACTTGCCACATAAAGAACTAATTTAATTCTAATTGCACTGAGAGTCAGGGCAGTTAAAGTCGACTCAAGTTGCATTATTTCTGGCAGTCTGTAAAGTCCCTAAGAGCCTCTGCAGACTGCCAGAAATAGTGTTAGGGAATCATGGGAACTGTAGTTTATTGTGGCACCAGAGCTCTCTGACAGAGAAGGCTCAATGTCTCAGAAAAAAATACAATTCCAATGATTCCCTAGCACTGAGCCAGGGCAGTTAAAGTGGACCCAATTTGCACTATTTCTAGCAGTCTGCAAAGGCCCCATGTTTTTTCTTTTCAATTGAAAATTTCAAATTTAATTGATAATGGATTTTAACTAGTTAGTTCCTACATCTTGTTACACCCAACTCATTGTGGGTTGCTATTTTACTTGTACACCATTACTTCTGGGCTCTGGGACACACACATGAAAGGGGAATATGTGAATAGCACAGGTGGACAGAACTTGGTGGCATTCACAATTCATATATTATGCCATGAAACAGATTGGTAAATTTCCTGCCTATATCAATTAGAGCCAAGCCCACACAAACTTAATCTGACTTGATTTCTGAAACAGGAAGGACACTATGCACAAATTCATATTTATGACTATTGTGATCATAATTATTAAATGTCACCCACGAAAAAGGAGCTAAATAAAGGAAAAATATTACTTTGACTCACTTTGATTCTCTTCTTTCTATAATCAACTTGTCCAAAGGAAAGGAATTCAGTAATATTCCTGTTGAAAAAAACCTATTGCTTCAGAAACAATTAACAAAAGGTAAAGCATATTTCCTGATGTTTTGTGGTCTGCCTAAGTTTACCACAAAGAGTAAATGTAAATGTTGCATAATTCTAGATACATAAACCCATGGAGTATTAGATTCTTCCTAAGCTACCATTTGAACCTTACAGTAGCTATCCAGAAATCATCATTTTCCTAGGCTAATAATAATAATAATAATAATAATAATAATAATTTTTTATTTATAGCCCACCCCTCTGCGTGGCAATCGGGGCAGGTTACAATATTTAAAACAGACAAAGTTAAAACATTCCCTCATCCCACAGTCCAACCCTCCCATCCCCTTAAAACAGAATTAAACTAAGAAAAATTAAAATACCGCAAAACAATAAATGATAAAACAATAAGACAGGAATCAATGATATAAAAACAAGATGAAAACTCATCTCCCTAAGGACAGCTATTATTCTGGGAAGGCTCATGAAGAGTGACACCATAGGCAAATGTTTTCAGAATTTGCTCATCAGTGTGCTAATCAAGGGAAGATAGTGTGAGAATTCTGTTTTGCCTGAGTGTTAAAACTAGTAAAATTGTTGGCCAGTATTCTACATCAGTACACTTAATGTAATTTGTTAACACTAGGCCTGAAAGCCTCAGATGCTTGAGCAGTAATTCAGTGTTTCAATCTTTGATGGGAAAATGCAGAACTGCCACATAAAGAACTAATTTAACTCTGATTGAGCAGTAATTCATTTCCAAAAGTTTAAGTATATGCAGAACTGTGTGGCAATTATAATTAGGATATGTTGGACCAAACCAATGCCCTAATATAACTGTTTTCTTCCCTATTGCAGGTAAAATGTATACAGTCCCCCCATAAGCAAAACTCTTGGGATTACTTTGAACAATAGAGTATTTTTTAAAAGCATAATTGAACAATTCCCTGTTTTAGTCTCTTTATCTTTTTTTTTTTTTGGTCTTTGCACACTATAGCAAATCTGTGCAACATAGTATGGGCAGGTGCAATACTAAAGCCCCTGTACAAAGACCGGACTCCTTAGGGCGGTCTTCCTCAGTTTAAAGTAATTACAGAGCTGGTAAACCTGGAGAAACTGAAGGCAGGTAGAATATAAGCCTGAGAACATTAGAGGCTGGTATACTTTTGTTGAGAGCATTGTGTTGAAATATGTAATGTGGGTGAGATCTTGTGGGAAGCTGCCAGTTTGTGGGAAATACATGTAGGAGAAACTGGGTTAGGAAGACCAGACTTCTAAAATACAATCTTTTTGAACCCACATTCTCACCTCACTCCTCTCCTCCACCCCCTGTTTCAAAATGCAGTCACTTTGATGAAGGTATTACAGGATGAGTCATGCAGTTTAAGAATTGCTTGGTTACAAATTAACTTTAAACAATTATTTTGAAGGAATGGCATTTGAAAGCAACAATAGCTCTTATGGCATATTAAAATGCCCTGCCATTGCAGAGAGAATACAACTCTTATTGTTGGGATTAGCAATAATTTCTGTAATGTTCATTGTGATAGATAATGCTTTATAAGACCAGTGGTCATGTCCTCTATTGGGACCACTCTGCTATAACATATTCTGGAAAAAAGCTCTCCTAGGAGAAAAAAAAAAAAAAAACACCAGAGGAAAAGCAACAGGATGTTGCTCATTTACTCATAGGGTGCAGTTTGTTAAATTAAGTTATGTAGATGTCTGAAGTGGCTAAAGCTATCTGAGCACTAGTGGTGGGCAAGAATTTGAAACTGCTTGGTGTCTCCCAATCCACCTTTAGGGTCATACTACATGCCAACTATATTGCATCTAGCTCTAAGGAAGAGGTAGGTAAACACATGGTGGCCAGATCCAGATCACTATAGAAGGTTACATTTCTCTCTGCCCAGCTTTCTTGAATGATTTCATCCTTCTGGGCAGAGGAGGGTAGGCTAGGGTGGGGTGGGATGGGATAGGAGTAAGGAAGAGGAAGAGGAAGAAGAAGAAGAAATGTTTCTACTACTGCTATTTCTGTTCCTCTGATAGAACCAGTCAATGTATCCAGCCATTTCCTGCAATGAGAATCTTATTACTTATGGGATCATGAGTATATGAAATGATGCTTCAGACTATTCATATGGAATCATTTGTGTGTGTGTCGCACATGACAAAAAGTCACTGGACATCTTTGTAGCATCCAACTTTGTTCCAGACTCTGGTAACAGACAGTGTTATTTTCAAGTGAGCCTACCCAGGCAACCAGGTAAGCACATGAAGGTACACTTGAGAAGCAACACAACTGGGAAATAAGCAGTTTGGATGTTTTGTTTGCTTTCAGCCATGATATATTACATGACTAGGCTTTATGGCATGAGTGATTATTTTGTGGAATGAACTTATTGCATTTTGATCCTATTCTTCCTCTACTGAGCACAGAACAGCCTATGTGGTTTCACCTCTATATATTCCTTACAATAGTCTATAAGGAATGTACACTATGAAATACTGAGAAATTCAGGGTTTCCAGCCAAAATCTGATTTTCAAATCCATAAGTTTGCACAGTAATATTTTGTGGCCTTGATAATATAAAGACTTGAAAAGATATCTTATTGAGTTTATCTATACTACACAATCATAGCCCTATGATCCTACTTTAATTGTCAGAGATGCGGTGGCTTAGTGGTTAAGACACCAATTCTGATGGTCATAAGGTTGAAAGGTTGGCAGCTTGAGGCCCAAATGCCACATGATGGGGTGAGCTCTTGTGACTAGTTCCAGCTTCTGCCAACCTAACAGTTTGAAAGCATGCAAATGAAAGTAGATTAATAGGTACCACTTCAGGGGCAAGGTAAAAGCATTTCATGCAGTCATGCTGGCCACATGAGCACAGGAGTCATCTTCGGACAGCGCTGGCTCTTTGACTAACGGAGATGAGCACTGCTCTCTATAGCGGTTAGGACTAAGCATTCATGTCAAGGAGAAACCTTTACCTTTACACTACACTATAGCCCTATGGTCCTACTTTAGTTGTCATTGCTTCATCCTATGGAATCCTGGGATTTGTAGCTTAGTGAAGTACTTATAATTCTCTGCTAGAAAGGTGTAATATTGTAGGCCATGGAATTCCATAATATGAAACCATGGCAGTTAAAATAGAATAAAATTGAACATATCCACATGATAAAATTGTAGCACTTTCATATCTTTATTTATTTGCCCTAACTCCATCATATTGATTGCTATGAACCTAGACATCCTTGAGCTGGAAGATGGCATGTTCATGGTGCATTGGTTACCAGCTGTTCACCTTCTGAAAAACAAGTTAAAGACACTGGAAAATAAACCTGAGCCATACAAGTTCTGTCTTCTGTTGTTAAAGACTGAAGCCATAAAAAACAGTTTGCACCTCTTTGGAGGGCAAGAACCTTCTGTCCCCTGCCTACACCCTCTCCGAAATGCTCCAGTAGCAGACAGATGAGAACATCCAAATAAGCAGATGAAATTAGAAAAGAATATAAGCACTTCAAATGGGTATTCAGACCAGAGGGGATGTAGAAATATATATGCTAGCATTCAGCTTTCATCCTAGCAATGGCTCACCCAAATGCAACAGCAAATTATGTAACTTTTCCCCACAACTACATTAGCAATCCCAGGGGAAAACGAGCTCTCTGAAAGAAGAAATCTCAATATATCTGAAACATACAGCATGGAAATGTCCTCTCCCTTTGGGACTTGCATGGATTCTCCATGCCTTTTCTAAACACAACACAGACATGTCATCCAGTATGGTAGTTAAATGCCTCTTTAATACTCCTGGGAATATCACAACTGATAAAAATGCACAAAATATCTGATAACATGCTTAAGAACCCAGGTCTTTTGAGACAGAAGTTCTTGTACAAGGCAAGTTTTAGCTTCAGTAGAGGACTCTATTACACTGTCTCTTTAAAGCTATACACTGATTTCTGGGAATTGTTCTTGGGGAGTATTATTGACAGGAGGTGCAGGGAGCAGTGGTGTCACTAGGGTTATCCTCACCAGGTGCAGTAATTCATGGAATTCATGTCACCCCCCATTGACCTCCTCCCATAAAACACCCATACAGAATCCTTAGCCATTTCTTTTGTACTAATGTTACTCATAAATCATAATTCTTGTATATCAATGAATGCAGTGGCAATAGTTGTGACACAAAGAACAAGCAAAATCAAAATTATACATTTAAATTACAATATCATATGCACAGCCTTAATTTATTTACATCTACATTGTTTCAGGTGGTCAAAATGAAATTTGATAAGATGCAATGGTTTTAAGGAATTTTTAAAAGTGTTTTAATTTTTTTAAAAAAATATATATTTTTTTAAAAAAATAAAATGTTAAAATGTTAAAATTTACTTTTTAAAACTAAGGCTTCTCCTTTATCTTCCCACTGAGCCTCACCCCACTTACACCATCACTTCAGCATTTTAAAGGGACACAGACAAACTCCACAGCTCATTTCTGTCCAAAGGCAGATGTTTGGGGACCCTTCCTTAGGGTGTCACCTGATGCAGTCTGCACCCCCCTGCAGCCCCTTGTGATGCCCCTGGGGTGTAGAATGAGTCTAGATATTGTTGATGGTGATGGGAGTAAGCCTAGTTATGGTATATTTATAAATCAATGTTTTTGTTTCCTGAATCCTTCCTATGTACTTGTGCATTTCTTGTTTACTTCTCTCATTCCCTTTCAGTGGGTGGGTTTTCCATAATCCATGTAGTTGTTTCCTTCTTCCAAGTTGAAAACAGGGATGGTAAAATGATGGATGGGATTTTCCACCTGCATATTGGAATGGTTATTAGTGCAGTAATCTTACATAAATTAAAATGCCAAATTAGAATGAACATAAGTGGAATAAACATTCCCTTTTATTGCATGTATTCAACAAAAACATAATCTTCTTTGCTATTTCAGTATAAACATATCATAGTGGTACTTTACCACTAATTTTCCTATCTCTGGTGACACCACTCTTTTTTCTTGGTGGCTCTGTTTTGGCTACAGTCTTGGTAACATTCACTCTCACCATTAGGAGTGATACAGTCTCCAATTATTATAGATTTTTGCATGTACAATTTGACATTTAAGTGGTTGCATGTACAAGTTGACATTTGAGTGGCATACACTATGTATAAAAAATTTATGAACTCATATTCAGGAAAACATGCATTACCAGGCCATGCATAGTTTGTTCTAATAAAAACTTCATATAGTACAAACTTGTTAATCCAAACAGCTGTGTGAGAGGGGGCATACAGAATGATTAACAAGCAAGAGTATGGACAAAGTGGGAGGATTTATGTTGATATGAACTTATGGAAATAGGTCTAATAATGTCATTTTGCTATGTTAGCCATTGATGATCAATATTCTGTGTTCAGTATAGAACATACTATAGTGAACTGTTGATGTGTGGCTAATACAGTGGAAGAGTCTACCGTAACACATACCTGTATTTTCTGGCGTATAAGACGACCCCCAACTTTTCCAGTTAAAATATAGAGTTTGGGATATACTCGCCGTATAAGACAACCCCTCTTCCAATGGGAGAAAATGAGAAAGTGTTGGGGGGGAAGGACTGCCAATATACTAGGTCAGGGGTAGGCAACCTTTCCCCTTTAAGGGCCGAGGGACTTCAGCTCCCAGAATCCCAGGAGCTATTGGCCAACATGGGACTATTGGCCAACATGGCTGAGGCTTCTGGGAGCTGAAGTCCCTTGGCCCTTAAAGGGGAAAGGTTGCCTACCCCTGT
The DNA here is from genome assembly GCA_026167975.1 of Phrynosoma blainvillii. Classification (NCBI taxonomy): domain Eukaryota; kingdom Metazoa; phylum Chordata; class Lepidosauria; order Squamata; family Phrynosomatidae; genus Phrynosoma; species Phrynosoma blainvillii. Next base: position 257,689,433 of record JANUYF010000003.1, on the reverse strand, counting down.
ACTAGGTGATGCATTCTGGGGTATGTACAATTTGTGGCCAAGTAAGTGACCCTGGGCATGTCACACACTCTCAGCCTCAGAGGATGGTAATGGCAACCCCCATTTGAAGAAACATACCAAGAAAATCCCATGATAAGATTGCCTTAGGGTCGCCATAAGTCGGAAAGGACTTGAAGACCCACAAGAACAACAAAAAAGTCTGCAATTGTTTCATAGGTAGCACATGGGAATACAAGCCAGCATGGTGTAGTGGTTTGAGTGTTGGACTACCACTCTGGAGACCTGGGTTTGATTCCCCACCCTGCCATGAAACCCACTGGATGAACCTGGACAAGTCACACACTCTCAGCCTCAGGGGAAGGCAATGGTAAACCTCCTCTGAACCAGTCTTGCCAAGAAAACCCCAGGATAGGGGTTCACCTCTTATCCACTGCTGCTTCGTCCTCCTGCCTCACGCCACACCACACCACACCATCCCTCCCTCCCCCCTCCTCCTCCTCCTCTGACCTGGACTTCCTCTCTTTCTCCTCCTCCCACCTCCAGCTGCGCCACCCCTTCTTCCTCCTCCTCTGCCACCCGACGTATAAGACGACCCCCGACTTTGGAGAAGATATTCCTGGGTTAAAAAGTAGTCTTATATGCCAGAAAATACTGTTTTGGGTTTTTGTTTTGTTTTTTTAGACAACCTGCATGGGTGTCCCTTTGAGGCTTGTACTGGGGGTTTTCAAGGGCCTCTTTCACAGTACACAGTTATACACTTGTGATTCCACTTTAACTGCCATGGCTGCATCCTAGTGAATTCTGAGTTTTGTAGTTTGGTAAGTCAGTAGAGAAGCTCTACAGCTGAGGATTGTAAATACTTAAACTGGAGGATTCTGTAGGATATTGCGCTGACATTTAAAGTAACCTCAGTGCTATATTTATGTAATGTGGAGGACCCAAGGTAAATTACAGGCTATCAGTCAATTCAAGTTGTGAAATTCCCTCCCTTGGATGGTCCCACATTGGCCTAATTTTGACGCTTGACCCAAACATATGGAGGTCAAGTGGCCATAGCATGTCTCTGAATTTTTGGACTGTGGGCTTTTGTTCTCTGCTTTTATTCTGCTGAAATCTCTTGAATTGTTTATAATTACTTTAAGTTGTGCTTACTGTCTGAAGCTTGCCCTGAAATCTCCAAATATAAATGTATGCATGAATGACCTTAATTTCAGCCAAGACTAGGCTTCCATCTTGAAAACTGTTTTCAAGCTACAGGGTATGAGACTTTGCCCTGGCCTCATCCTCAAAATCAGAGGATGAGCCAGATGCTCTATGGTTGCTGCACCATTGGATGAGGAACTGAACCATATTTCTGATATGGACCTGGGGAAAGATGACATGTGGAAAAATGTATTTGCCTTCTTCCATTTTAAATGGCTATTTAAAGAGCACGATCCAGTAGTTAGAGTAGCTTGATTTATAGATCTAGAATTAATAGAGATTACTTCCAGATCACATGTTTTCATGTTGATTTCTTCTTTCCAAGGGGCAAATTCACTCTGTTGTTGAATTTCCCTAACATCACCAGAAGAGGCAACTCTCTAAGTTGCTGCTTTTTTGTGTAGATCAGAGGGTGTTTCATCCTCTTATTATGAATCCCTGGGGTTGATAAGTGGCCCTGCATCCCTCTAAAATGGTTTGAAAGGCCAAATTCCAATTTGTCTTAATGTTTTTTCTTTATTTGTTGTCTTTTGCTATTAACTGATGGCAAGGAAAAAGAAACTTTCATTTTATTTGACTGGCAATAAAATGCATTATTTGTTTTGTCTTTAATATGAATAGATTACTGTACGGTATATTGTTGCTGTTATTTTTGTCTTTTTTGTGGTGAAACATTTTGTGTACATTGCATGGCCAAAAGCAGATAAAAGTGATTGATTGACAACAGCTATGGGGAAAGGTGCAAATGCATGGGCACAGTGAATCCTTGGTTAGTTTTACAATAGTATGTACACTCTCTAATATACAGAATAACACCTTGCTTTCATACATATGCACTGCCTGAATCTCATGCACCATTCCTGCGACTATTAAATGTATCTATCTGTCTCTAATAAGCCAGGCGGCATTTGGAGAATCCACAAGAAGTAATAAATATTTGTTTACTGTTATTAGAAATTATTAGCTGAGATTGCTGTTCACTTAATGTGGGCAGCTCAGAAGATCCTGAAAATTATTTCTGTTTTCTAATTAGTGGATTGCTGGGAGGGAGGGAGGCAGCCCTTGAACCATATAAATAAAATATCAAACATGAACCATTCTAGTGTGAATGTAAGCTTAATTCCAAACTGAAAACTCCAAGATTTCTGGTACACACTGTTTTTATAGTCTTAGCAACACCCACACATTTGCTATGCTACCAGAAAGCCAAAATTTCCAAGTTAATTATGTTGGAAAGAGAGGCCGAATTCCATATGATTCGGAAAACAGTGGTAGGTCATAACTTTTATAGAACATTGTGCAATAAAACTCAGCAGCTGAAAGGAAGAGGGGTGCACCCATCTGCAAATAGTTAAACCCTTTGCCCCTACCAAGTAGGGGCTGCATAACATTCCATGTCTTTAATTGGCTGATGGCAATACAAGGATTAGTGAATCCCAGGAAAGTCCAGGTGAACTTCTTGTACTGTGCTAAGTCCTGCAGCTGCCTAAACTTACAGGGTAGTAGATCCAAGTCCACCTTACCAAGTCTGCCCAAAGTAAACATCTGCCAAATTATGGTGATGTACATTCTCCCAATTTACTGCCATACCAGCCAACTGTGACAAAGCAGCATATCAGTCTGACAATGAGTCTTATGAATAGTTATGTAAAGAACTGTGTTATAAGGATTAAATGACTTGTGGTGTTTAAAGCAAGAAAGTCTAGGCTTGACAGATAGATGCCTTGCACATCTCTGGAATCAAACTCCATGCTTTACAAAAATAGGATTGTTGTTCGTACCCCTGGTATGAAGGGAAACTGATGTGTACTATTCAGGTGGAGGCTAAACCTGTTCTGTGCCCTGTGTGGTGTAGTAATTTGAGTGTTGGACTACAACTCTGGCTGCCAGTGTATTTAGCTGTACAGGGCTACAGGGGAACCAGAGGTTTGTATTAGCACACTTGGAAGAAACTCCCCACTCTGCAAAAGTTGCAAATATCATTAAGGAATCTCCCCCACAAAGGGAACAACAATATCCCTCTCCTATTGCCTGGTTGTTATTGACAGCCCATTTAATAAGTGGCTTTTAAAAAACTGTTTAAAAGCAATTGTTTCAATATTACAACTTTGCTTGTGTTTTAATATTGCACTGTATTGTGCCTTTATTTGTATTTGTGTTTTTTTAAATCATGGTTTTAAAAAAATAATGTGAGCTGACTGGTTCTGGGAGAAAGTTGGCATATGAATCAGGACAGCATCCCAGTGAAATGTAAGCATGCTCAACAGAGAAGTCTGTGCAGAAATCTGGGGATAGTAAGAATGAAATAAAGTTTCTCAAGAGCATGGTGGCTGGAACGCTGATTAGAAGCATATCACACTGCAACATTGTGCTGCAGGTCCAACTTGTACTGAATAAAATTTGGTGGCCACAGCATTTCCCTGGCTTTCCCACATGTCTGATGACCGGAGGCTGAGAAAGTGCATCAGACCATAGCCTGGACCTAATTAACAGCCAAGAGCTAGAATTTTTTAAATTCCTGGGATTTCAAGATAAAGAGGGAAAGTGCTCCTGATGGTGCCAGAACACAGTGCCAAATAAATCACGAGAAACTTTATTCCCCTCCCCCCTCATTTGTTACTAGGAAGAGAAAGGTCAAAGGCATCCCTTGGAGCTGGAAGGAGAGATGGTAAGTTTTAGAATGCAGCAAAGAGGTGCTGCAACAAATCTATTGCTACAGCAGACCATTAATCTGTTCTTTTGCCTGAATTCATCCAGCCCATTTCATTCAGTACCAATCTGAAAAGATAGCTTTGTTGATTGGACTGTAAATTGTTCTGATCTGATGTAAAACAAGTTGGGAAAGGCCAGGTGTTAATGAGAAGAGAAATACACCCCTTTCTTTAATGATGTGGTGGATAACAGTGTTAGATCTCCCCTCATTATCTTCTCACTGAATAACATATTACATACAGTGGGCCCTCTCCATTCATTGGGGTTAAGGATGCAGGACCCCTGTGAAAGTGGAAAACCCACAAATAAAAAAAACCTATTTTTTTAATCTAAGATAATAGCTCTCTATGAATCTCTAGGTGCTTCAGTGCACCTCTATGGTCAAGATCCATTGGAAGTTAACTGTTCAATTGTGGTGGTGGACCTACAAATGTCTAGAGAAGTGTTTTCTGTAAGAATCTCTAAGTCCTTCAGTGCAACATCTGGTGAAAGTTGGCCATAGAGTCATGCTGGAGGACCTAGATTCCTAGAGAGATCATACTAGTCAAAACTGCAAATAACCAAATCTGCAAAAGCAAAACTGCAAATGTGGAGGGCCAACTGTACTGTGACAGTTTCTTGTTGAGTGAGACACCATGGTCTAAATCCAATGTGGTACTCACAGTAGGGTTGAGATATTCATTGCTCTCCCTCCACCAGCCTGTTCCAGCATCAAATCCAGATTCTGCTCTTGCCTAAGTGGATGTTGAACTCTGGACATTTCCAGCTGTGTGTCATGTGTGGAACACACTTAGAATCTTCTTTCTGAAACCTTCAGTTTTACACAGACTCATGCAGTTTAATGCTACTACATCTTTAGTACTGTAATACACACTCAGGCTCTTCACCAGAGAATTCTAAGTACTATCAACATATCTAACACAGTTACAGTGGAATCAAAATGCTATCACTGTGTGGTTAATACACTCTAGCAGAATGCACAAAATATTTCCCTTCAGTCTAGCCTGCTCAACAGAAGAAGTTTGCTGGTGGGGTTAGGATGCTGGGAATGGAGTCAGAGTGCTTTAGTGGCAGCTTCCATGTCAGAGGGGCGATTAACCTACTCTGGCTTTTAATCCAAACTGTAAAAGAGCTATCCAGTGGCCAGAACCTGAAAACAAGGTTCAGCAACTTGGATAGATCCTTTACAGTTCAGACTAAAATCCAGAGTGGATTCACTGTCCCACTAAAATGGAGGTCCCCAGCTGCCACTGGTGCACATGGTTCTGCTCCCACTCTCTTGCATTCTTTGAGTTTGTTTTATTACATTGGCACAGGGACATTAACTTCATGAAATGACAGGATATTTAGTTTTGTATCTGTTTTGTTGTGTTTCACATGCAGTAGCAATTTGATGTCATAATCAGATACTGGACTCACAGAGTGACCATTATGTATGTAGCTATGAATGTGTCCATAGTTCTGTAAATGTGTGTTAAAACTCAGGAATATCTGTATTATCTTCCCTTTCTGTCTCTTGCCTCAGATGATACCATGTGAATAGTTTTTACATCATATGACCAAATGGAAAATCTGTTAATTAAAAACAAGAATGAAATGTTCTGAATTTAGGGGCTAAACATCTCATTCTTCTGCTTAAAAATTAAGGGAAGATGAGGGAGTATGAGGAAAATTCTGAAAACTCCAGATGGCCTTTTAAAGTCTCCAATGAAGAGCTGAAGGAGTGGGGTGTGAGAAAGAGAGTAGGGGGCCTTTCTTCTCCACCCTTTCTCTCCAAATAAAACAATTCTGTATGAGTAATTTTTAAAGATGATATAGACATATTTTTAAAGGATAAAATTACAGTTTGTAATAATTAGTCCAGTGATTGCATGAAGGACTTGAAAAAAAAAGGAGCTGTTTTAAAGTAGACTGCAGCCACAGTGCAGAATTAATGCAGCTTGACACTGTTTTAACTGTCATGGCTCCATCCTATGGAAACCTGGGATTTGTAGTTTGTTGTTGCACCAGAGCTCTCTGAAAGAGAATGCTAAAGTCTCACAAAACTACACATCACAGAATTCCATAACATTGAGCCATAACAGTTAAAATAGTGTCAAACTGCATTAATTCTGCAGTGTAGATGCAGCCCTAGAGACCATCCCTGACTTATTAGTACAGCTTGGAAAAGTGAATCTTTTGAACAACAGCTCTTAGCCACTGTAGCCATGGGAACTGGGGGGATGGAGGGAATTGTTCAAAAAGAACTTTTCCTGAGCTCTGAGAATAGACTCCTTCCTAAGTCCATTTGTAGAATCATACAATGATAGAGTCGGAGGAGGCTGCAAGTGCCATTTTAGCCAACTCCCTAGCATGCAATGAAAGTATTCCTGAAAGATGGTCATCCAACTTCTGTTTAAAAACCTCCACAGAAAAAGAGTCCCCTACCCAACCCTAAGGCAATCTATTCCACTGTTGAACATTTCTTACAGTAAAACAGTTCTTCCTAATGTTTAGGTGGAATCTAAATGGCTACCATGTCATCTCTCAGTCTTCTCCAAGCTAAACATACCCAGCTCCTTAAGTTATTCTTCATAAGGCTTGGTTTCCAAACCTTTCATCATGTTTGCCATCCTCCCATGGTCACGTTCTAGCGTGTCAATACCCTTCTTGAATGATGGTGTCCAAAATCAGATACAGTATTCCAGGTCAGGTCTGGCCAAAACAGCTTTCTTACTTCCCTTGATATGGACACTACACTCCTGTTGATGCAGCCTAGAATTGCATTGGCTTTTTTGGCCGTTACATTATGCTGATTTATGTTTAGTTTGTGGTGTATTAAGACCTTTGGATTCTTTTCACATGTACCATTATCAAGTCAGATCTCATCCATCCTATATTTGTGCATTCCATTTTTTCTGACGTAAATGTAGCATCTATTCATTTTGTTAGTTGTGTCAGCAAAAGGCAAAGTTCTTCCAGCAGAATCAATCATTGGCAGTACTCTTACACAGCAGCTTAGGTGATGTATGGGTTGCATCTTGTGATTTGCCACATTTGTCTCTTGTAGGCATGTGGGTGAAGTAATAAAGCACCTGGATGCTTTAAGAAAAAGAAAAAAAAGACCAAGCCATCTAGGGTTGTATTTATCACTTGGACGATGGCATTCATCTTTGGGATATTTGAGCTGGACTGTTGGTCCTTGTGATTGTCTTCATCTGGGTGAGCTTGGCTTCTGGAGTGCTTGAGCTACAGGCCATCTCCATAGTAGGAGTAAGAGTGAGGGACTGACTCCTTGCCATTGATAACAACAGCCAGGAGTGGATACTTCTGATAAAGGTTCCTTTATGAGGCAATACGAGACCAGGACAAGATGGAAGCATCTTTGCTTGTCTTGGGCATACCCTGTTCCCCATCTAGATTTGGTCCTGAAAGATCAAGGCAAAGTGAGGGTGCGTGGATGGTAAATTGTAAGGAAGCACAATTTGTGACATCCCACATCATTCTTAATACTATAGCTGTTAAGGTATGCACCTTGTTCTTCATTTCTTGGCTTTGTGGAGCTTAAGTCAACTTGAGATAGTCTTAACTCTGAACTTAAATTGGCAGGTTGTTTTTTTGGATATCATTCCACAGCAGAGAGTGTGGTTTTCTAGCCTCTCACATTTTCCTCTAGAACATGGGTTGTGTGATTGTGACTTGATCAGTACATTATCCAAGGTTATGCCACACACTCTGTGTAAATTGTAACCAATAAAGATTATTGTTTTGTCACTGCATGATTCTTGTATTCCCACCCCATCCCTGCTCTGTATTATGCACACAAATCTGTTTGTGTCAGCAGGGATCAAAAATCTGCCATCAGAATCTACAGTATTGACAGAATCCTTGGACAGTGATTAGAGAGAAGTCTTTCTTCCATTGTGGCACAGGAAAATGGGGGAAATATTGATGCCATAGTGGTTTGAGTGTTGGACTATTACTCTGGAGATCAGGGTTCGATTCCTGCTCAGCCATGAAATCCACTGGGTGACCTTGGGCAACTCACATGCTCTCAGCCTCAAGGGAAGGCAATGACAAATCCCCTCTGAAGAAACTTGCCAAGAAAGCCCTGTGATAGGTTCACCTTAGGATCACCATAAGTCAGAAACGACGTGAAGGCAAAACAACACATATTAGAGCTAAATCCAGCACGTGACTGGAAGAACTTTCAGAATTTTCTTCCTTGCCTTTCAAGCCCCTCCAGTCTTCTGATCAACCCAAAATCTATTTCTGGAGTGTATCTGAGTTCTTCAGAAGAGGTTTGGAGAAATGTAGAGTAAGAGGGACTGTAGTGTGTGTGTGTGGTTGTTTGTGTGGAGTAGTTTTTTTTGGGGGGGCGGGGGCAGTTCCCCTGGATGCTGGTGTTTTGTTAGCAGATGTCTACCACTGTATCCTACCTTTAGTTTGTTTTAACAATAACACCAAAAAGTCTTCTGATGCCTTTAAGATTATTATATTTATTACAGCATAAGGTTTTGTGGACTACTATCAATTTGTTGCCTGTCAGTTGATTATGTTTACTTGATTCTGAGACCTGTAATCCTAAATGTTTCCAAACTCTGGCCGTATTGGTTCCAGTGGCAGTCAGTCATGATGAATAAATGGAAACTTCATATTCAGATGAAACATACCTTAGCATACCAGTTCTTGGATGAGAGCCAATGGCAGAGGAGGTCCTATGGAAACAGAATGCTTTGGTCTGATCTATCAGAGCTCTTCTTATAGGTATTATAGATAGCAGATGGGAGCATTCCTGCTATGGTCTTCATGATCAATTATTCAGGAGAACATAGGTATTTATCACACAAAGCTGTTATACCACAATTTCATTGGTAAATTCTGTTTTAGCTAGAGCTTATTATAAAACATCATGGTTCTCCTGGGGTCCTCCCAGTGGAGGATCAATGGGGAAGCACTTCTTTTTTTAATTGGAAATCATCTGTTATTGACCTGTTAATGATCCAGCTATTGCGTAGCTACTAATTCGGGTGCAAATATCTCATTCTGATTCCTGGTGATATTGGCAGGAATAGCACAATGCCAGCATGGCATAGTGGTTTGAGTGTTGGACTATGGACTCTGGAGATCAGGATCCAATTCCCCACTCAGCCATGAAACCTCCTGGATGATCTTGGGCAAGTTACATGCTCCCAGCCCCAGGGGAAGGCAATGGCAAATCTCCTCTGAACAAATCTTGATAGGTATCTCATCATAGGTCACCTTAGGGTCGCCATAGGTAAAAAACAACTTGAAGGTGCACAACACACACACACACATACACACACACACACACTACAAGCAGGGCAACAGCCTGAATGTGCAAATGCAGCAGGACAACTTACTTGTGTTCCACGGCCAAGTGGCAAAACCAACGAATTGAAAACCAGAGAAATACCAGAGTGCTGCAATACTGTAATTATGGCATAGTGGGGGTGGGGGAATGTAAAAATAAAATACAAAATAGGAACCCACTAAAACCACATAATGGAGGACTTGGAAAAGAGCAGGAAAGGTTTTGTTCTTGTCAGAAGGAGGAAAAGCATATACAGTAGACATAAAGGGGGATTCAAACAAGAGTTCTTGTAGAATATCATATGGGGTAGGGTGTCACTACAGCATAATTGCAGCTTCCATTTTTTTTTTAAAAGGAAGCTATATAAAAGAGCACATGAACAAAGTTCACTAGCAACTACCAATTATGGGAAAGAGGATCAAACCTTCTGTCAGCATCTAAGTGTGAAAAGAAAAATGTGGGAACCAGTTCTGTTGAACCAGCATTGTATTGATAGTGAAATAGGTAGCTCCTGCAGTCTTTCTGTGTAGAGGGAAAGTGCTTTTTGTGTGGACTTGTGTGATAAGTTTCAAAGACTGGGGAAGGAAGCAACTGGTTCTCCCAACTGGACTCCACCAACCAGGTCCCACTCAAGGCTCAAGGGTTCTCAATCTGTGGTGATCCACCTATTTTAGACTTCACCTCCCAGGAGTCTCAGCCAGCATAACTAATGGTCAGGGATTCTCTGAGTTAGAAATCTACAATCTCTAGAGGGCTACAGGATGAGAGCTACAGCTCTAGCTTTCTCCATGCCATGGTAAAACCCTCAACCATGGTGCACTGGTATCCCTGGGGTTGGTGTCACTTAGTGTGGATGGGCAGCAGGGGACATAGACTGCTGTGGCCTCTGGGGCTGTTTGGGCTCTGGGGTGGCTGCAGCCACCCAAAAGCCCAAATGGAAGGCACTGACCCCCAAGAAGTCTCCAAAGGGCCCTTTGGGTTCTGGCGTGTCTGCTGGACAAGCAAGAAAGGGATGCAACACCCCTTCTCACTCACCCAACAGCTGCATCCCACCAGGTGTACTGCCCCACCGGATATACAGCCCATGGTGTACATGGCCATGGTGTGGAGTTTAACCAAAATGTATGTTGGTCAAAAAGGCACGGACAATTGCCCAACTATATATAGGGTGGGATGGAGGGAGCTGGAAGAAATCTAAAGCCTGATGTAGTCAGGACACTATATGAGTGAGATTACTAATCCATGTGTAGCTCTTCCTATGCCATCTCATTTAAAGCCTATAACCACAGTTAGCCAATTTAGGATAGCAAATATATGGTTATTGTTTTTTTTTTAAAAAATCAGAGCTTGGAAAGGTTAATTTTTGAACTACAAACCTCAGAATTCCTGCTGAATGGGGGATCCTAGGAGATGTAGTAAAAACCTCCATCCTCTGCCTCCACAAGTTCTGCTTTTCACTAAACTGCAACTCTGTCAGCAGTTGCCTTGGAGTGGCTGAAATCCATGAATCTTGTGGTGGGATGGAGTGGCTAGGAAGTGAAGGGAGCATGACATGAGCCTGGCTGCTGAAAGACTTTAAAAGCCCCACCGTGCCTCATGTGGTTAGGGTACTGCTTTCTGGGAATGGAAAGCTAAATTCCATTCCAGTCTTTCCTGTCTTTTACTTTTCCAGCCAAAATTCCAAATTTCAGACAATTACAACAAAGTAGTCCTCCTTCTCTTCTTCTTCCCTCTTTCCCCTCCAGTTATTATTATTGCTGTTTGTTTATTTTATTATTTTTGTTTTATTAAAATATTTCCCACCTTGTACCTAAAGATCTCAGTGCAGCATGCAATGAAATAAATTTAATCAATCTAAATTTAAAACAGTATATCATTTATTATTTGTGGAGTTTTCTGGTTTCAAATAAATCTATTAACTATATGTAGGTTATATGATACACATAGCGATTATGACCATCAGCTTGCTCATCATGTCAAAAGATTTTATATAAAAATATAAAATCACAAAATGTTTTTGCATGAAGTGCCAGCTTCAGTCACAAGTACAGATAAGAGTGTCTTCAAATGTTGGACTTATAAACCACAGGAAGGAAAAACAATTTAACAATTATCACCTAACAACCAAATAAATCCTGGTGATAAACAGCATGATTTGTTTTAACTCCTTTTTAAAACAGTGACATCATGTTTCAATTAATCAATTACTATTATTATGTAATTACAATTACATCTTATTTCTTCTTGGCAGTTTTTCTTCTAGTACTAGTGCAGAGAAGCTCTGCTAGAACTACTTTGTTGTTGTTATTGTTATATGCCAGAAGGAGTACTGTCTCATTTATTATGCTATATTTTTATATAAAATCATTTAAACCTAATGTGCAAATTGATGATCATATTCTTTTGGCTTATTCTTTTGATTTATATCTCACTTTTCCTCCGGTTAGTTCAAACTGGTGCAATATACTCTCGTATTGTTCATTTTATCCTTACAACAACCCTGTGAGATGACTCAGGCTCTGAGTGAATGTATATGGCCCAAACCCCACAGTGAGTTTTGTGGTTTTACCATGTCCACTTAGTCTAACACTCTTAACCATCACATCACCTTACAGGAGTCACTTTTTGCATCTTTCTATGCGGGGTCTTAAACATCACTGCCGTGATTTCCTACTGCACTGGCTTTCCTACTTCATGGCACCATTTTTCCCTATCAGTGCCTTTACCTTCCTCAAAACTTAGGAAAGCTGATACTTTAAAGGTACACACTGTGCTACTAACATTCTCTGGGCTGAGAATGTTGGCATGGCAGCAGGATTTGAACACTCTGTTGCAAGGTTTCTAGGGTTGATATGCAAGCCTTAGCATAGCTGGATCACTGGAGGCCTTTGGTGAGGAAAGTCTTGCTTGCTGTGTCGTGAGAAAGGTGGATATATACCAGGGGTGGCCAGAGTGTGACCCATGGCCTGCATACAGACTTTGTTGTTGTTGTTAGTTGCCTTTGAGTCAACCCTGACTCATGGTGATCCTGTGGATGAGACCTCTCCAAGATACTCTAGGACATTTTTGTAATTCTCAGCTGCTTGGCAACTTTCCCTGCCCTGGACTCTTACAATTTATTAAAAATTTAAAAATGGCCATTTCCACTTCTGGAAGCCTTTGGGAGAAGTGTGCCATAAAATAAGGTATGTCCCTGGATGTTATCAAGTTCCTCCTCAAATGAAAAATGTACCTATGCTCTGAGTGCTTTTTTGAGGGGTGGGTGGGAGTGGGCTGGTATGACCAATGGTGGATTCTAATGCCCAGAAACTGGCCCTTTGAACTTGCCCTATTCAGGTGTACACTGAATGGTCTGACTACTACTTTGCACTGACACTGTTGTCACCTAGTGATTGGTGCTTTCCATCCAGGAGATGGGCCAAGGTTGTCAATGAGTGACATCATAACTAGTGGACATCATAACTAGTGGATTACCCATGATGCTGTGCTGGCAAGAGGAGTTTTTAGTGAATTAACGTTTGTTTCTGAAGTGATGGTGCTGGTTAAGTGCACAATTGATGCTTCTTGAATGTACTCATTGGGTACGTTCCCTCAATCCCCTGTGGATACCAAAATCCATGGATGTTCAAGTCCCATTAAGTACAATGCATAATAAAATGATGTCCCTTATATAATATGGCAAAATCAAGGTTTGCTTTTCAGAATTCATATATTTTTTGAATATTTTCAAGCCGTGGATGCTTGAAACCATGGCTAAAGAATCCGTGGATATGGAGGGCCAACTGTACTACTGAACAGCCAGTCAGCACAGTATGACTGTAGGGTTGTTCTGTTAGTGAACATTATTAATTATGAAGGGCAACAGATAACACTTTTACAAGATCTGCAAAGCTTTAGCAGCATATGAAAAGATGTTGATATCCAACAGTAACATGGGGGATCATAAAGCTCTATCTGCATAACTACACTGGGCTCCCCAATTCCACAACTGTGCAATGTACCTTGTTGATACCCATAGACAATATAGTAGTGAAGTGGTGAGGGTGGAGTGCCCAGGCACTATCCAACTGCCTTGAAAAACAGGGAGGGAGAGGACATCTGTCATCTTGACCTCCAACATAAAGCATACATCATAATGGAGCATAACGCTACCTCCTTCTACAATATTCTGTAGAATGAATGCAGTGGCATTCAATATGCCACTAATAGAATTCTGGGCACTGTGTTATTAATAATCAATAAAGCAAGAATATGCTTCCATAAAGTACATATAGGCTTAATGCAAATATCTGCATCAATGCATCCTTTAGCTTTTAGATCTCTATATGTTAATTTTGAATGACTATTATTTCTGAATCTTAGGTTGGACTATGTAAATAGTTTTGGGAAAGTAACATTCAGTGGAAATTTGAATTCCTCAATATTTCAGCAAGTAGACATAACCTGGCATAGTTCCAGAATAGCTCTTACTGTGTAACCTGCCACATGCTTGCTCAACAGTAAGCAACCTTAAGATCCATGGGTTTGCTCCCTCATGCCAGTTTAGTGGAGGCATAGATTTTATACCACAGTATTTATTTTCTTGAGCGCATTAAGGAGTTTTCCTTTTTGACTGATTCCAACCCACACTTAATCTACACATCTTGTTTCGTTTTATTATTTTAGCTTTTTGTAATCTTCCCAGAGAACACTTATTTTTGGACAGATTAAAATTATAATGAAACATTGTGGCCATGATCCAATCATGTACTCCTCTTGGAACCTGGTGCTTCCCCCAGAACTGGCAACACCCATCCTCCTGCAGCCTCCATCCAAGCGCTCTAAATGCCCACTCTGGCGGGCTGAAGCAGGAAGTGAAGCGAGGAAAAACTCCAGTTCCACTAGTGCTGGAGACCAACATGCACCATTGAATATTGGCTAGGGAAAATGAAAGCTGCTTCTCTTTCTGAGACTAACTGGGGAATGCCTCCTCTTCCCTTAGAGCTTTCTCATGAGTTTCCATCTGTCCTATTCCTAAACACAGCAGGTAGATAACAATAATTAATTACTGGTGTCCTCATGCCACGTATGGCTTATGCTACCTGTTTGATCAATCCAGGATCATTTATTCTGAAGAAAATCTCTTCCAGTTCACTCATCCAGGGTGACAGGCGAAAATGGGAACAGGACATGATGCTAAGCTATGCCTGCTGAAACTCCTTCTGCTACACAATTCTTTCAGGGATGTGACATCCCTGCTCTCTTTGTATTTGCCCACACCATATGCCATAGGGACATGATGACCTGGATGGTGTAGTGTAGGCTAACTTGGAGTAGCAGGGATATGGTGATCCTGTCTAGTGCTAGATGTTGGACGTTTGGTCCCATCCAGCACTGACATTTGATCCCTCCTCAAAATTATTTTCTGTGGAATGATAGTATTAAAAAAGATGACCTCTAAGTGTAGACAGAGACCATATAGAATAACAGTCACTTATACATGTCCCTATGAAATCTATGCAGCGTGAACATTCATTGTGCCCTTCAATGGGATTTAGTCACACCTAAGTGCCTAAATACCCTGAAGACACCAGATCCTGGAATCTAAGCAGGGTCAGGACTGGTTAGTACTTGTAAGGGAGGTCCCATGGGGTTAACCCTGCTTTGGCTACAGTCAGAGGAAGGCAATGGCAAGTCTCCTCTGACCACATCATTCCAAGAAAACCCTATGATAGGGTTATAATAAGTTGGAATTGACCTGAGGGCATATAATAACAACAATAACCAGCAACAACAATTACAGTGGATTCTGCCCTGTAGGTGTTTGTGTTTTGTGTGACTGCATTCAACTTATGGCGTAAACCTGTGCATATTTATCCAGAAGTAAATTCCATCAAATGCAACTGGATTTAATTCCCAGGTAAGCTTGTATAGTGTTGTAGGATTCGTTTCTGAAATGTGAAAAGATGGAATGAAGAATCTTGCGTGTGTGTGTTGTTAAAATGAAAGTTATTTTCAGTGCTTTGAACCATGTCTTATTTTTCCCACAGGAATTTAATTATTCTGAGCAAATTATTCAAGCTTTAATTTTTATTCAGGGGACAGTTCCAATTAATGTGAAAAAAAGAAGAAACAAAATCTAAGCTGAATAAATGGATCACACCAGCTGAGAAAATATTTTTCTGTGACCATAGTTACCAGATTTTATATCCTTTTAAGACTACTTTCATAAATCAAACAAGGAATGGTGCAGGTGAATTTCTCGTGGAGTATTACTGGGTTAACTTTTGTTGTTATTAGTGAACATTTCAGCTGACTCTTAACCACAATTTCTCAGAAATAAGTCACATGGATTTCAATAAAATATTTCCAGATAAGTATGCTTAGGACTGGGTAACTGGTAAAAACCATTCCATCTACTAGTATAATTTGTCTCCTGTGTACACAGAGACTCTGGGCCACCAAAGGTGACAGAGCAAGTAAGATTCTAATTTGTGGATAGCAACATAGTTGCCAAGGATGCCACCAGAGTGGCTACCATTGTTGCTATGTTGACTTTTATTCTACGGCAATGCTGTTATTATTTCTGCTGTTGATTTTGCTGGTGCGGAAGCACAGAAATTGACTACTTTCTATTAAAATAAGTCCTGGAATAAAGGTAGACATTTTAACTGGATCACAGACACATGTGCCCATGTAGAATCATGGAATCATAGAGTTGGAAGAGACCACAAGGGCAATCCAGTCCAACCCCCTGCCATGCAGGAACTCAAAATTAAACCATCCCCGACAGATGGCCATTCATCCTCTGTTTAAAGACCCCCAAAGGAGACTCCACCACCCTCCGAGGGAGTGTGTTCCACTGTTGAACAGCTCTAACTGTCAGGAAGTTCCTCCTAATGTTGAGCTGGAATCTCTTTTCCTGTAGTTTGAATCCTCTGCTCCAAACCCTGTTCTCTGGAGCAGCAGAAAACAAGCTAGTGCCCTCCTCAATATGTCATCCCTTCAAATATTTAAATAGGGCCATCATATCACCTCTTAACCATCTCTTCTCCAGGCTAAACATACCCAGTTCCCTAAGTTGTTCCTCATAGAGCATGGATTCCAGCCCCTTCACCATTTTAGTCACCCTCCTTTGGACACGCTCCAGTTTTTCAACATCCTGAATGTGAATTTATCCTGGGCAATGGCATCTTTTTAAGTGGCTTCTTGTCCCACTTGTAAATTGTGCCTTAATAATTTAATTATTTTAATTTTGCACAGGTATTTATGGAGGAGCACTGATAGAAATGCTGAAGATCATGCCAATGGCTGTTCCCATGTCTCCCAACAGACATGACTGTGGCTGGCTTCCATTTCAGTGGAACAATGAAGCCACTCTGGCTTTTAGTCTGAACTTTGAAGAAACTATCAAATCACACACACACACACACACCAATGTAGTGAACCTGTTTGGGAGGTAGGCATCAACATTTTGGATAACACTTGTGATTGTCTGACTAAAATCCACCACACTAATGTGGAAACCACTAGTCTCCTCTGCCCAACAGCCTGAGGAAGAGGAATTGTAACTGGCAACACAGTGATGGTCTTTACTGTACATTCATGGGACAGGATAAAAACTGATTTGGTCAACCCTTAAGAGTAATCATGGAAAACATTGCAATTAGTTCAACTATCTGTTTTTGTCACTGGAGGAAAATTTGCCAGTAAACCTAGGGTTCTTCTAGATGGAAGCACTCCCAACACAACCAGCTGATACTGTGTAGGGTTCCATTTATCCTTCCTTTAAAGACTCTCTTTGGTAAGAAAAAATATTGAGAGAAGTGGTGAGAAGACACAGGAAGGTGTCTAGAACAGTGTCTAGAATATCTGCCTCTCTCTCCCTCCCCCGCCGCTGCAATTTCCATGGATGAGTTAAGGAAACTGCATGCGATGAAAGCCATTTTCTTGAAGTCACCTCAGTTGCTAACCATTGGAAGAGTTGCAAATACAGCAACTATCAGGAAAAATGATAAGAACATTATTGTTGTGTGACTTCATCCTTTTGACTTAAGGCAATCCTAAGGCAAATTTATCATGGGGTTTTCTTGGCAAGATTTTTTTTTTTTGGGGGGGGGGGTTGCCTTTGACTTCCTCTGAGGCTGCTGTAGGGAATGTGACTTGCCCAAGGCCACCCAGTGGGTTTCCATGGCTGAGTGGGGATCTGAATCCTGCTCTCCATTCAAATGCTCAAACTACTACGCCATGCTGGCAATCCACATTTTTTTTTTCAGTGTCAAAGAGGACACTTTGGCAGCCTGTACTGAGTTAACAAGAAGTTTTAAGGAAGTGCATAGACCCTTAAGCCGTTACTTGCTAGATGAAAAAGACTGCTATGTCAATGAATAAGCAAAAGAAAGATGCGCATGCATTTCTTTTAAGGGTTGGATGTCTATACTTTGTTACTGTATTGTTCATCAGTAATACCTTTGCTTCTTAACAACAAAATATTTACTGCATTTAGTTTTGTTTTATTTCCTTCCTTTAATCTTTACTGACAGGGTTCTTCCCATCATCTGATGTTTATTATGATATCTGAAGTCATGAAATAGACCTGGGTTAATTGTTTTAGATGTGATTTAAGTAGACCAGGATTTTATCAACTGCTCATTTTTGGATGCTAGTTCTCGTCTGTTTTACTGAGTTAGCTGTGTCCATATATTAATGATTGTTTGTCTTTAGAAGTGACACTGTAATTGAAGTGTGTCATAAAGCTATGCAACAGAACTTCATTATGTCTAGTATGATTTATTTTTAAGCAGTAACATGAAAATAACCAGTAAATGAGTGTTTACACAGCTCTTCACTTAAACTCACAATGGAAAATGATGTAAATTTTTTTTTTACAACAAATAGGTACACTGGGAAAATGATTGGTTTATTATTTTATAACAGCTAAGGCAGTAATATTCAGACTATTTACTCAAGTGGACTGAAGTAGTTGTGGCTACTCTGGTGAAAATTGGTTACAGATGACGGCTTAAACTAGCATGTACAGTATTTGAATTATAAGACCGAAGTTACAAATGTCTTCCACATTCTGTGGGACTTAAATAATGGTCTAAGAGATTTAACCTAAGTAAAACAGATGGGCATTAAGATCAAGTAGTCATTTCTGTTTCTATAAAATACTTTGTATAGTTTAAAATAGGAACCAGTGTGATGTAGTGGTATAAGTGTTGGACTATGGGCCTTTGCAGACTGCCAGAAATAATGCAAATTGAGTCCACTTTAACTGTCCTGGCTCAGTGCTAGGGAATCATGGGAACTGTAGTTTTTCTGATACATTGAGCCTTCTCTGTCAGAGAGCTCTGGTGCCACAATAAACTACAGTTTCCATGATTCCCTAGCACTGAGTCAGGGCAGTTAAAGTGGACTCAGTTTGCACTATTTCTGGCAGTCTGCAAAGACCCTATGACTCTGGAGACCAGGGTTCAAATCCCTGCTTGGCAATGTAAACTCATTGGGTGACCTTGGGCAAGTCACACTCTCTCAGTCTCAGACAATAGCAGAACCTACAAGGGATTGTTGGGGCTGGGGCCCAATATAATTCCAACCAAAATCTTCCCACTTGGCAACACCCTACATTTGTTCAAATATGGTAACAAAAAGAAAGGACTCATTGTGCATTTAGTATTAATTGTTACATCTTTCCTCAAACATACACAGCATCTTTGTACACTATAATGGTATTCCTTAATTTTTATCCTCACTATTAAGATGAAATTGAAAGGAGTATAATTGTTTGTGTAAAGGAAGACAAGGGTTCTGTACTTTTCACAGTTGCACAGAAGAAAGAAGTTCTACAGTCAGGCTTCCCTATCCACGGATTCTGCATCTGTAGATTCAACCAACCAAGTTTGAAAATATTCACCAAATAAATAAATAAATAAATAAATAAATATAGAATAAAATAAAATATCCAAAAAAACAACCCATGATTTTGCTGTTTTATATAAGGGACATCATTTTTGTATGCCATTGAACATAATGGGACATGAGTATCTACAAATTATGGTATTCACGGGAGATCCTGGAACCAAACCCCAGCAGATACCAATGGCCCCATTTTACAAAACTTTTAAAGGTACCAGTGCCTACTCTCTTTTGCATCTGACCAACCTAATAATGGTTTAGAAAGGAGGTGTAATCCTGGGCTAGACACAATTCTAAAAATGCTGAGAATTATTTTATAACTTTGAGTATCTGCTGCAGCATGGGTTGTTTGGGGCTTTGTGGAGATCCATTTCAAAGGTAGAACTGAAGTGTTTAAATTAACCAAGAGTAAAATCTGAAGCTAAGAGTCAGCTCTGTTGAACTCAAATGACACTCAAATAGCATGCATAGGCTTGCAGTGAACCTCTGAGTAAACGTGGATAGGCTTGCACAGCAACCACAATTTATTTACAGCAAAAGGTTTACACAGAAGCTAGTGATGTACTGCTTCAGCCCTATAGCTTTTATTTTCAAACTAATCTGTTCTACCAAGTAGGATGCTGAGAGCCTCCATTCCACCTTATCAGTGAATTACAAAATGATACTTGCTAGATTAAACCACTCTCTTTACTCGCCAAATAAAGGTAATCTGAATTAAGAACTGTAACAAAGAATTGGGGGAAAAACACTCTGTCATATTTATAATGATTTACAGAATGAGTAAAAATTTAAATATTGGTTTATTCAAAGATGATAAAATATTTTGAAACAACTTTGATCTGCATATTTCAAGCCCAAATTGTCAGCAGCACATGTTGACAGAATTTTCATAAAAATAATACTATTAGTAATTTTTGCTAGTGTTTTTGATCCTTAGTTATATCAAAGGGAGGTTAAATATGGTTACTATTTGTTAAAGACTAAAGTGGTTTGAGTGTTGGACTGTGACTCTGGAGATCAGGGTTTTATTCCCTGCTTGAGCATAAAAACCCGCTAGGTGCCCTTGGACAAGTCACACTCTCTCAGTCTTAGAGGATGACAATGGCAAACCCTCTCTGAAGAAACTTGTCAAGAAAATCCTATGATAGGTTTACCTTTGGGTCTCCATAAGTCAAAAATGACTTGGAGGAACACACTAACAACAAGAACAACACATACTAGGATATTTACTGATGCCAGCACTTGTCTACATGAAATAATATTAGATAAATCTGAACAGAACAGCTACTGGGTGACCCTGGGCAAGTCACTCTCTCTCAGGCTGCACCTGCATTGCAGAAATAATTCAGTTTGATACCACTTTAACTGCCATGGCTCAATGCTATGGAATCCTGGGATCTGTAGTTTGTTGGGGCACCAGAGCTATCTGATAGAGGAGGATAAATTGCTCACAAAAATACAAATCCGAAAATTACACAGCATTGAGACATGGCAGTTAAACCGATGCAATATTTCTGCAGTGCAGATGCAGCCTCAGTCCCAGAGGAAGGCAACAGTAAATCCTCTCTGAATAAATCTTGCCAGGAAAACCCTTCTTTTCACCTTAGGTTCACTCAGAAATGACTTGAAGGCACACAAGAACACCGTTTACTTTCTCTTGTAACAGACCTAATTACCACCTATTTTAATCCAGCCTGAATTTCATTGATTTTATGTTTCTAAAAAAATCAAACATATGCTCCTGGGTCAAATTCCTTGCTGATAAAAGTTTTGCAGCTCTCTCTGACTGGCAAGTTCAGATTTGCATTTGCTGTAATTGTATAAAATAAATCTTTTGCCTCCTGCGGCAGTAAAAAGGATGCTTGGAAGTGATCAGGACAGGTTAGGTACTTCCTCTTACAATTAGCCCTCCTCAAGACTGCAACTTTGCCCACAATTACCTAGAGACTGTCATTCTGATAAAACTGTCTGACTAGCCAAGCATAGGATTGTGTTACATACTTACGGAAATCCATGGGATTTGGGGTGCATCCACACTGCAGAAATAATCTGGTTTGACACCACTTTAATTGCCATGGCTCAAGGCTGTCGAATTCTGGGAAATGTGGTTTGTTGTGGCACCAGAGCAAAGCGCTGTGTATGTGCATGTCTAAAAGGTCCTCATCGTGTGCCTTCAAGTCATTTCTCTAAAGACCATACAGGCACCAGACCCACTCTGATCTTGGAAGCTAAACAGGGTCAGCCCTAGTTAGTACTTGGATGGGAAACCAGCAATGAATAGCCAGTGCTGTAGGTTATATTTCAGAGGAAGGGACTGGCAAAGCCACTTCTGATTATTCCTCACCTAAGAAAAGCCTATGAAATTCATGGGGTTACCATAGGTCAACAGGTGACTTGAAGGCACATACACACACACAAAAGAGAACCTGTAACAGGATTTTCTTTGCAAAATTTGTTGCCATTGCTTTCCTCTGAAGCTGAGAGAGTGTGACTTGCCTAGTGGGTTTCCATGTCCAGGTGGAGATTTGAACCCTGCTCTCCCAGAGTCCAACAGTCAATCCATCTCTGGTTCTCAAAACTACCTTTACTTTAAAGTAAGTTAACTATTGAGGGGGTGGTGGTGGTGGTCTGGATAAAACCAGTCCAAAAATCCAAGCACTTCCACTCATCCCATACATTTGCCTCTGCTCTGCAAGTGATGTGAGAGAGAGAGAAAGCAGGGCACAGAAGCTAAGCAGGGCCAGCCCTGGTTGATTCTTGAATGGGAGACCCCCAATGAAGGCCAGGTGCTGTGGGCTCTATTTCAGAGGAAGGAAGTGGCAAAACCACAGCCTCTCAATATTCTCTGCCTAACAAATTCTTGAAGGCACACACACAGCAAAGGAGGCAAAAATGACTCCAAACACGCATTTGACGAAGTAGGTTCAAGTCTGGGAAAGCTAGATGTCCCCAGCCTCTTTTCTTTCTTGCAGGCTGCCTCCACACTGCCGAAATATTCTGGTTTAAACACCAATTTAACCCAGTGCTATGGAATTCTGGAATTTTAAGTTTTGTGAGCCATTTAGCCTTCTCTGTCAGAGAGCTCTGATGCCACAACAAACTACAAATCCCAGGGTTTGAGACTGCTTGAGCTGCCCTGGTTCAATAATGCTAGGGAATTCTGGGAACTGTCATTTTGTGAGACATTTAGCTTTCTCTATCAGAGGGCTCTGGTGCCAAGCTAAAAAGCTGCAATTCCCAGGATTCCCTAGCACTGAGCCAGGGCGGTTCAAGCGGTCTCAAACTGGATCATTTCTGCAGCGTGCGTGTCCCAAAGGAACCACAAGATCCCTTTACGGACTGGTTTTCCAGAGTAGAGAGGCCAGGTTTTTCCATTCTGAAAAAAGGTTTTTCCATTCTGCACAACAGTTTTTCAATTCTGCAGAAAGGTTTTTCCATTCTATATAAAAGTTTTTCAATTCTCTATAAAGGTTTTTCAATTCTGTATAAAGGTTTTTCCATTCTGCACAAAAGTTTTTCCATTCTGCAAAGGTTTTTCAATTCTACATAAAGTTTCCCCCCCCCCATTCTGCCCAAAGGTTTTTCAATTCTGCAAAGCTTTTTCCATTCTGCACAAAAGTTTTTCAATTCTGCAAGGGTTTTTCAATTCTGCACAAAGGTTGTTGTTGTTGTTGTTGTTGTTGTTTCATTTCTGCAAAGGTTTTTTATTTGTGCAGAGGAGACGAGCAAGGCAGGCGGCTCAGTTTCCTCTGCTTTCTCCCCCATTTCTTCCTCTACTGTGTGGGCATGTGTGGGTGGCTGAGAGGGGGGCAGGTGAAGTTTCTCTTTCAGCTGCTACCCTTGAGGGAAGGAAAAGCGTCTCTGTGTGTGTGTGTGTGTGTGTGTTTGTGTATGTATATCTGCTGCGTCCGCAATGCTGCGCGCCTTGGCGGAGATAAGGGATCGGGTGCGTTTCTGTCGCCGGCTCCAGCTCTCAGCCAGGCTCTGTGGCTGCGTGGGTTGGGTAGGTAGGTAAGTAGGTAGGTAGGTGGGTGGGTGGGTTGTGGGTGGGTTGGTGGGCTGGCAGGCAAGCAGGGAGCCGGAGAAAGAGAGGCTGGGTGGGTCGGTGGGTGGCTGAGGAGGAGGAGGAGGAGGTGGGCGCAGACAGGTGGGCTGGCCCCAGTGTTTCCACGCGGGAAGGGAAAGGAAGGAGGCGGCGGCGATGTTGTGTATGTCTGTGTGTGGGAGAAGCAGCCTGGCTCCGTACGCCGCGTGGGGACGGCGTGGGTGTGTGTGTGTCTGTGTGTGTGAGAGAGAGAGCAGTAGCAGCCTCGTGGGGCCACTGCCTGGCTCCCTGCTCCCTGTGGGCATGGGTATATATGTGTGTGTAAGTGTGTGTGTGGGCTCCTGAGGTGACTGCCTGGCTCCCCGCTCTGTGTGGGGAGAGCATGTGGGTTTGTGTGTAAGTGCGTGTGTGTGACAGAGAAGCAGACTCCTGAGGTGACTGCCTGGCTCCCTACTCTGCGTGTGTGTGTGTGTGTGTGAGAGAGAGAGTATACTCCTGAGGTGATTGCTGCTCCCTACTTCGTGTATGTGTGTGTGAGAAGCAGACTCCTAAGGTGATTGCCTGGCTCCCTATTTGTGTGTGTGTGTGTGTGTATGTGAGAAGTAGATTCCTGCGGTGATTGTTGACTCCCTACTGTGTGTATGTGTGTGTGAGGTGACTGCCTGGCTCCCTATTTTGTGTGTGTGTGTGTGTGTGTATGAAGTAGACTCCTGAGGTGACTCCTGACTCCCTACTTTGTATATGTGTGTGTGAGAAGCAGACTCCTAAGGTGATTGCCTGGCTCCCTATTATGTGTGTGTGTGTGTGTGTGTGAGAAGTAGATTCCTGAGGTGATTGCTGACTTCCTACTGTGTGTGTGTGTGTGTGAGAGAGAGAGAGAGAGAGAGTGAGAGAGAGAAGCAGACTCCTGAAGTGACTGCCTGGCTCCCTACTCTGTGTAAGTATGTGCGTGTGCAAGTGTGTGTGTGTTTGTGTGTAGGAGAGTAGCCTTCTGAGGTGACTGCCTGACTCTGTACTCCGTGTGGGGACGGCGTGTGGTGGTATTTGTGTGTGTGTTTGTGTGTAGGGTGACCGGACGTCCTCCTTTGCCCGGACACGTCCTCCACTTCAGCCTTAGGCGTCCCAAAAGGCTCCTCCATTTCGAGCCCGGTTTTACACTTCTATATAGACTTTTATAGAGCATGTTGAGCGTCCCTCTCGTCATCATCTCCTACACATTTTGCGGTCCTTTTTGGGGAGGACCTCTGGCCCCCTCTTCCTCATCCTCCTCCTGGGTCCCAGGTTGCTGTGGGGGCGTCCTGGCTGCGTGGAGACAGAGAGAGGGCTGAGGTTCCTGCGTGGGATAAAAAGCGGGTGGGAGACCGAAGAGGCAAAGGAAGGAAGGAAGGAAGGAAGGAGGCAGAATGGAAAAGGCGCTGGAGGAAGAGGAGGAGGAGGAGGAAAGAGTTACTTTTGGGGGGCTGCTTCTGGGAAGCCGGAGTGCAAAGAGAGACAGAGAAATATAGATAGACAGACAGGGAGAGACCTTGCGGAGGGGGAAGCGTCTCCCAGTCCCCAGCCCGCCCTCTCCACCTCCTTCCTTCCTTCCTTCCTTCCTTCCTTCCTTCCTTCCTTTCCCTGCCTCCTTCCCTCCTTCCTCAGGAATCCCAAGCGGCCAAGGAGCGGCACCCGCAATGCGAGGCTCCCCGCGGGGCTCTTCTTCGGAGCAGGAGCAGGAAGGGGCTGAGGAAGAAGCCCACCCAGCTGCAAAGAGAGACCCCCCGACGCTGCAGCACCGGGACACACACACACACACACACACACACATACAGAGAGGGAGGAAAGGAAGGATGAGTGGGAGGTGCAGCCTCTCCTCCCTCCATCCCTCCCTCCCTCCCTGCATTCGCTGGCGGTGGAGGAAGGCTCCCACGCGTGCAGGTGGGCAACACCCGTTTTCTCCGCATTGTCAGCCTCTTGTGGCTGCAGCCAGGCGTGGGACTCCGGCACCCGCCAGCCAATGGTGAGCCTGGGATCTAGTGGGTCGCAGGGAAGGAGGGAGGAGGGCTGGAGGCAGAAAGGATGCTCCTGCTCCTGCTCCCAACTTGGCTCTCTTGTCTCTCTCTCTCTCTCTCTCTCTCTCTGTCTGTCTGTCTCCAGAGGGATGGAAGCGGAGAGCGCTGCGAGGAAAGTGGGTGACTCTTAAGATATGGGGAAGGGAGGCTTGTATGGCTTCTATGCCTCCTCCTCCTCTTCTTCCCCTTCTTTTTCCCTCTTCCCTCTTCCCTCTGCGTCCAATGTCAGGCTGCATCCGCACTGCAGGAAACAATCCGGGTTGACACCACTTGTAACTGCCCTGGCTCAAGGCTCATGGCTGGGGCATTCTGGAAACTGCAGTTTTGTGAGACATTTATTGAGCCTTTTCTGTCAGAGAGTTTACTGGTGCCACCACTAACTACGCTTCCCAGAATTCCATAGCCTTGAGCCCTGGCAGTTAAAAGTGGTGCCAAACCGGATTATTTCTGCAATGCAGACGTAGCCTCAGTCTGTATGCAGACGTAATCTAGAGGTGCATTTGTGTGTTGCTCCACATTGATTTTTTCCTCTCCTTTTAAAGCTTTCAGCTTAATTTTCTTCTCCTCCTCTTTTTCCTCCTCCTTTTAAAGCTTTAAGTTTATTTAATCTTATTATTATTGTTATTATCTCCCCTCGTTTTAAAGCTTCCAGCTTATTTAAGCTTATTATTGTTGTTGTTATTTTCCCCTTCATTTTGAAGCTTCCAATTTATTTAATCTTATTGTTGTTGTTATTATTTTCCCCTCGTTTTAAAGTGTTCAGTTTATTTAATCATCATCATCATCATCATCATGTTGTTGTTGTTGTTGTTGTTGTGGGGATGGAAGAGCCTGCTGCTTGGGAAAGAGAATTAAAGTGGCATGGATGCCCCTTGAAAAGTGAGTTGGCACTTAGTGGGCATATGCAAAACACAGATTTCTGGATTTCAAGAGAGGAAGAGACCACAGCATTGGTGTGTGTGTGTGTGTGTTATGTGAGATGCCCTAAAGCGTGGTAGTCGGGTGGAATAAAATAGCCACTGTCAACTCTTGTTGAGATCCAGAACGAAGCGAATCCCTGCAAAGTTACATTTTAGTACAACAGTTCTGATGGCAATAGCATAGAAATGCATGTGAGGGGAAATAAAGGCTCCTGTGGCAGGCTGTCATGATCTTCTTGCCAGTGACATATAGAGATTTCAAGAAAACTAAAATTCAACAGCCTTGTTTCCTTGACCAGGAAATAACTGTTGAGAGTGATTGTATTTGTTGGTTCAGGTTAGCGGGTTGTTTGCGTAAAATACACTGATTGTAGAGCAAATGAGTGATCTTTAGGAAATGAACAACGTAGCACCTCTGTTAGAAATAAAATGGAAAAAACTTATGAGAGGAAAATGATAGACTTCAGCTGAAACTTTGTACATGTCTTATGAGTTTGGTGGTTCTTCTGAAGAGTCATGATTAGGATTGCCATGTAAACACATTTTGTTGCAGGGAAGCGTATTCAGTTACATTAGAGATTAGTGTACAGGTTGAGTCTCCTTTATCTAAAATGCTTGGGACCAGAAGTGTTTTGGATTATGGATTTTTTTTAACATTTTGGAATACCTGTGTTTGCATATATGTAGATGATGAGATATCTTGGAGATGTGACCCAAGTCTAAACATGAAATTCATATACCAGTATGTTTTGTATACGCCTTATACAGATAGCCTGAAGGTAATTCAATTACATTAGAGATTAATGTACAGGTTGAGTCTTCCCTCTCCAGGAGACTGGGACCAGAAGTGTTTTGGATTATGGATTTTTTAAAAATTTTGGATATATATTGTACAATATTTTAAGAACAATTTTGTGCATGAAACAAAGTCTGTGTACAGTGAACCATCAGAAAGCAAAAGTGTCACTCGCTCAGCCACCCATGGAAAAAGTTTTGGTTTTTGGAGTATCTTGGAATTCTAGATTTTGGATAAGGGAGACTCAACCTGTATTAACTTCCAATAGGTGTATAGATAATCTTTATGGAATAATAATACAATTTAAAATGGGAGCTTAAAGTGGAATTTATGTTTGTGGCAGTAGACTGTTTAGGGATGTTTCCATGTATTTTGTTTATGTTGTGATAGTGGCCACATGGAAGTCAATACAAGTAAGCTCTACCCAGTGCAAGGGATTAAACAGCCAGGCGGCAAGCACTTTTACTTTAATTCCTAACCTTCACATAGTCTGGTGATCTAAGATGGAGTGAATACTTTAGAGCTGCAGTCCTAATCCCCCAGAAAATTCTGTACACCCCCATGGACTCAGTGAGACCTGTTTTTGAGTAGGTGTGAATATGACTGTGTTGGAAATTGTTAATACACTCATCCCTCCACATTCACTTGGTTTAGGGGCACAGGATCCCCATGAATGTGGAAAAAAAGCAAATAACAAAACACTATTTCTTTTTACCTGAGAGAACACCTCTCTAGGAATCTCTAGGTCCTTCAGTGTGACGTTTGGTTAATGTTGACCATAGAGTTGCACTGGAGGACCTAGATATTCCTAGAGAGAACATATTAATAAAACCTGTGAATAATCAAATTCGCAAAAGTCAAAGCTGCAAATGTGGAGGGACTATTGTACAGTCTACAATAAGAGTTTGGATATGACAGTTGGCTATAGGAGATTTAACAGACATCTCATTTCTCCTGTTTGACTATAGATGGCAGTATGGAAACCAAATACATATACTGGCAGAAGTTGTTTTTGCTCTGTATGAAAAAATGAAGAGAGTACACATGACTCGGCTCGGGAACTTGAGAAACCACAGGTATGTAAATTGATTAATCTAGCTGCCTATAGTATTCCCAGTATTTACTGTATTCCGACAGCTGGCCATTTTAAACAGAATTTAACTTAAAATATCAAATAGATCTGAACATGTTTCAAAAGCCAAATGGTACAGAAAAACATATGTATGTTAGCAGTAGTTTAAAAAGATCTGAAGAGGAGCAGAGAGCTTAGGGAGATATCTTGAAAGCTATACTCTGAAGATTTTAAGCAATGTTTTCTCCCCACCAATATCACATTAAATATGTTGAAGATTGGCTGCTGCTGCTAAGTATTACTAACAAAATTATGTATATTCCAGTTCTGTAAGGCATTTATTTCTCATATGTATAAGCTAATTAAATCTGGCAGCTTCTTTTTCAAATGGTATAGCACCACAATCTGTTTGTTTATTTATATCCAAAGTCTCGGTCCCTTTCAGAATTGAGTTAGAGTAAAATCAGTGGGAATATGCATCTCCGTAACTATGTTTAGATTGTAAGAGTTCTAGCCAGGACTTGTTTCAACAGTTACTGTTGAATAAATAGTTATTTCTCTGTGTGTAGGCTTTTGGAAAAGAAGGGAAAGGTTTTAGCAAGAGTGGAAAACGTCTTTGCTAAGGGTCAATAATGTACCTGCCAGGAGTAGGTACATTTTTCATAGCCTGTTGAGAGATAGGTGAGGTTCCTGGCACCCTTAAATCCCCATATTTCACCAGGATTTTGCTGTTGGAGGAGGATGGAAGATTCTCCCTGACCTCATGCTGTGGTTTAGAGATGTTTGTTAATACACTCCTGGCTATGTCTGAAACTTAGCATGACATTAGGAGCAAGATCTTCTTCTCCAGGTTGCAGGCAGAGTGACTATCCCGACACTCTGGCATTTTCACTAGGGGTTGGAGACATTTGAAAATCAATATGCCTTCTCACTGCTTTCAGATATTTCCAAAGCTCAGTTTGATGTAAGAGATGAGAGCTCACCCCTCTCTTGACCCAAGAGAGGATTGGTAGTGCCCACACTTTTTGGCTGTTTGACAAGCTAACAAAATCTGCAAGCTGTTGAACATTGCCTCCAAATTACTATACCAGTAGAGAAGCTGTTCTGTTGAAGCTCACATTTCATACTCCAGTGTCTGCTAATCATAAACAGAATTGCATGTTGTAAGAAACTGTGTGCTGACATTACCAGAAGTATACTTTGCAATGGATTTTTGTAATGTGAAATTACTGACTATTGTTTGTAAAACTGAGGTGATTTACAAAAAGGTTATTAAAATAAATCCTTTTGAATGTGGGACCATTTTATATATAGGAGGAGTGAAAGGTATGAATGTAACAGAGTAATTATTAGTCTTATTAGTTAATACAGTTTTAATTAAATAAAGAAAAGAACACAACTTCCAAGAGCTTTAAGAGATTATTTTCTAAAGATCATTTTGGAACAGTTCAAGTTCCAAAAAAAGAGAATTTGAATCCTAGTTCCATATGAGTGTTTTATGTCATGCTAATATCTGAATTTTTGTTCTATCCTATCCATTTATCATATGTCAAAAGATTTTAGCCATTTTCTCTTTGGAAAAATAAAATAAAATAAAAATATATAGTTCCTATTCTTTGAATATCTAAAGGTAATGGCAGAGGGCTGGAGCAGACAGGCAGGATAGAGCAGTCTGAGCCCGCTCTGGCCAGAAGCGGGTCCAAACTCCGTTGACCACATGGCCTGCTACCAAGGAGTCGGATTATCCAAACTCCTTTTTGCTCTGTCCAAAGGACTGGAGTATGGCTTCAGTGTGGCTTCCGGTTGCTTTGGAGGTGTGCGTCATGCAATTGGCACACCTCCAAAGCTACTGGAAGCCACTTCTTTCTGCCCATCTGTTTCACCCCAAAGAAGAATACTTATGCCTCAGTCCTAAACACTCAAGGGCAATAAAATCAATGAAATTTACTTCCAAATTAAATGTATGCAGGATTGAGTTGTTTGGAATGGAGCAACTGATATATAAAGGGAAACAAAGTGCCTGCTTTGCAACATGCAGACATAATAATTTAAAGGTTTATTGTATTTATTATATTACTGGTAGGTACTGGTAGGCCTAAAGGCACCAGATTCTAAGCAGGGTCAGCCCTGATTAGTACTTTGATGGGAGACCACCAGGGAATACCAGGTGCTACAGGCTATATTTCAGTGGAAGGAACTGGCAAAGCCACCTCTCTGTATTCCTTTCCTAAGAAAACCCTGTGAAATTCATGGGGTTGCTATAATTTGACAGGCCACTTGAAGGCACACATGCAGGGACACACACACACACACACACACACCCCAGATGAAAGTATATAAATGCATAGGCATATATGTAAAATATAGTAATATGTATCCTTTTACAGTAAGCAGTCATAAAATATTAATTACAATGTCTAATGTAAGAGAAGCAATAGGCAGAGTGCCTTACTGAGGGTTCTTATTACACAGACTACACTATGCTACTAGTACCATTACTGTACATTTTGATGAATTGCCATAAATAATTGAAATAAACTGTCATCACATTCAGAGTGCTTGATCTCTGTCTTTTTGGTGTGTTCAGAAAGTAATTGGGAGAAAAAAATATCTACCATTCAGCAGGATTTCCCAGCTCTTCATGTAAGTGGTAATAGTATATTACTTGAGTGTCAAATTGGAGTATTTCGTGATTAATAATCTTGTTAAAAGTTTCCATTGTGGAACTGCTTCTGCACTACTCCCACCCTTGTTCTGTTGGCATTTCATTTGCTACATTGCAGCCATCTCGGCAGCTTGCATTCCTACTGTTTAAATACTACACAACATGGATCCTTACATGCTTTTTTATGTAAGTCAAACCACACAGATAATGATCAAACACCAGATTCCAGCCAAAAGACAGATGCTGATGGTTTTTCTTCCAGACATACTCCAATGTGGAGAGCCTGTGAACACAGCTGGCATCCTGAAATACTTACCTGCATTAGAAGAAGTCATTAAAACAGTGAATACCCTTTCAGTTTCGTATGGCCTCCTGACAAAAGTCTTAGCTGATTGACTGAACATGGATGAGGCTTACTCAGTTGGCTTTGTAAGACAGGAAGCTTCTAGAATTAGTGACAGAATATTTAGGTCCCAATTCTATCCTTGGTATTTCCACATAGTCCTGGAAAAGATTTTTGTCTCAAACTTCAAGAGCACTGATGCAAGTCAGTGTAGTAAAAGCCAGTGATTCTCAACCTTTAGCCCTCCAGATGGTTTGGATTTCTTCCAGAATCCTTGTCTTTTGGCCATGGTGTCTATGGCTGCTGGGAGTTGAAGTCCAAAATGTGTGGAAGACTGTAGGTTAAGAATCACTTTTATAGACCGTACTGGGCTAGATGGACTAATTGCTTGACTGGATATAAGGTGGCTTTCTGTGTTTCTCAAAGTGCAAAGCATTAGCAAGAGATTTTTCCCCAGCTGAAATCAAGAAAAACCCTCATGGCGAGAGAAGTTGAGATAAACCTCACAAAAGAGAATGAATGTGACCATTTTATATGAAGTTGCTGTGATGTGGATTGAATTCTCCTAGAGATCATCTTTTCGCATAACTGCACTGTGAACTGAAAAACTGTGTAATTCTGGTCATAGGGTCAATATTGAAGATATTGACTTTTTTTCTAAGCACATGATTTAAGACACAATACAGTATGTTACAGTAAATAGTGAAGTATAATTTATGTGCTATAACTCACCATATAGCCATTAGCAGTAAACTTATTTCAATCCAAGGGCCAAATTCAGTTTCCAGGAGATTTTCAGGGGCCACACTCAAATGGTAGGGCCAAAGACAAAAGAATAGGGCCAAAAATACTGACACATTTAAAAATAAAACTTTAATGCCAGTAACTAAGCCTTCAGAGAAACTTACCAGTATTTAGGAGCTTCCAAATGATACTGTCATGGAGGAAAAGAGGTGTAGCTATCTGGGAAGCCCAACAGGCTGGATTGGGATACCAGGAAGGTGTACAACCTTCTATAATTCCAGGAACCTACCCACCCCTGATACCAAAATCCACAGATGCTCAAATCCCATTATATACAATGGAGTAGTAAATGGCAAAATCAAGGTTTACTTTTGGGAATATATATATTTTAATATTTTCAAGCCACAGATGCTTGAATCTGTGGATGAGGAATCTATGGATACAGAGGGCTAACTGTATATTGTTACAGAGATCTTGGTCTCTAAGGAGGACTTAGTCTGGATCCATCCCCTGCAATCCTCTTCATACTGGATTAGTTCCAGATCCAAGTTATATCTGCAAGAAAAACACAACCACCTGTTATTCTTTTAAACTGCAGTGGGATTTCTGAGGTGTCCTCTGTCATTCAGGAAGGGATTATTGTTAGGGGAGTGGAAAAAGTACAGTCACCACTCCACATTCGTGGGGGTTAGGGGCCAAGGACCCCCACTAAAGTGGAAAAACAGTGAACATGTTAGCCCACCAAAATGAATGATAGTCTTCTCCCACCAAGAGCACCACCTGTAACTTTCTTTGCAACCTTGAAACACATAGCCTTTCCCACATTTTCAAAGTGCTTCCATTTTCAATCTGATTTTAGCAGCCAGGGCTGCAAAGTATTTATCTTCTCTCCTCCTCCCTTTCTGCCAGACAAAAGTAACACTGTATCTTTCTCACTTTGACAAATTGTATTGTCCTCATTTCCACGTCTTTCAACTCTGAATCCTATGTTTGCAGCAATCACTATGAAGGTAAGGTACGGTGTTGCTTTTGTCTGACTGCAAGTGAGGGGGAAGAGAAGGAGGAGAAGAGAGAAGTTGGATCCTCCAGATTCAAAGGGTAGGTCTTTGGAAATGAGGAGGATGCAAAGTTTGGCAAAGCAGGGGAATGTACAGTGTTGGTTTTGGCTGGCTGGGAGGAAGGGTGTGTGTGTGTGAAGAGGTTGACCTTGTTAAGCAGCAGCTACAAAGTCACGAATAGTCAAAACCGCAAATCTGAAACCCGCAAATGTGGAGGGCCTACTGTATACTGTTTTGATTTTGTTGAAGGAGTCAAGATCAACTCATATGAACTGAGATGAAATGTTGGAGAACAAACCTGTGCAGGGCCTTTTCACTTCTCCTTGAAAAGTAGCAAGAATTAGAAATCTCAGGGTGTGTATCCCAACAGATAGGATCTGCTCAGGGAGCTCTTTTGCTTTGGTGGGAACATAGTAGCTTGGTTTGGGGTCAACAACCTTGTGGCCCTTGTGGTTTTGTTATATTTCATCTGAAATGCAACTTGTTTCCCAAGAAGATGGCTGTAATTTTAAATGGCAAGTCTCTGAATAGTATGGGATTGAGATCAGAGCAGGCAGAGAAATTTCTGTATGAAAAACTAGGTGGAACATGAAGGAAATCTTATTCAGAAATTGGTAAGAGGTTTGATGGTCTTTTCCCACCCTCCACCCCCAGACAGTAAAGATGACATTTTCATATGGGAGATAACATTCCTTTTTCAGATATGGGGGAGTATATTTATGTTGTAAAATCTGGGGAAATCCTATTGGGTTGTTTGCAGAAAGGCTTGTGGGGGAATAAAAGGTATCAAGCACACTTAATGAATTTTCATAGCAAATGACCAGTGTGCAAAAATGTTGCCCACCAAGGTTGGGGAACATCAAGGCCAAAGTTTCTTTTCTGGAAAGGACTTTTTTGGGTAGCTAACAAACATTAAGGGATAGATCTGACTTGGTTGGGACTGGTGGTGGACTCTCATGTGATCACAGAATAGCCCACACCTCTCTCTGTAGGTGAGCTGAATTTGGTTTAGGTAGACTTGTCTTCATGCTTATTTTAAGCCTTTCCTGTTTGCTGTTCAAGAATTTTGAAAAAATAGTAACCTAGTTGCATCCCTGTTTGTTGCCTCTCATTTATCTCCTTTCCCATTTCCCTTATTGAATAAGCTCATGCATAGTTGATCTCTGCTTCCATTGATCCAAAACATTTCCATTGGATTCTAGTACATTTTTCTTCACTTTGCTGCATTAGATGAGAACTGTGCATATCTATGAATCTTTTGGATTTGGCATTGTTCTATGATGGCTGACTTTTGACATTGTTCTTTGTGGTAAACTGGTAGCTAGGCATTGGTTGCGAAGTAATTGGCTAGTTAGTAACTAACTGCTGCATCTCATGCTGGGCAGGAAAGGTTTACCAACAAAATGTGTTCATTTTAACCTGCTGATTCATAGTCTTCTGGTCACAGGGCACTGGGAATGGTTTATGCACTGAAATTAACAATACATGGTTGATCATACATGGCACTTAAAATATCATAGATTGTATCCAGAGTTAGCCATACTGTGAACAGATTGCAGATGCATGTGTCCTTGAAGAATGCTGACAAATCAGAACACTTACAAAAGAGCCCATATCTCTCCCCAAATTGGATGCCTGCCTGCTATGGAGTACAACAACTTAAGCAGCAAATCTTCTTAAGGAGGCTGAGAATGATGCAAGTATAGAAGGATTCTGTTCACAAAGGGAAATATACCCAACATATATAGGAACTCCTTGGGCTCATTGTAGAGGTACTTTCCAGGGAGAGAGAAGTGTTTATTCACAGAAGAGCTCTTCTGGATCAGACCACAGACATAGGTAGCTTAGCATCCTGTTCCCCAGTGGCTGGTCATGTGCCTGTGAAAAGTCCACAACTTGGGCATGAGCATAATTTGTTGTTAACTGCCCTCAAGTCCTCTACTGCTTTGCTTAATTCCTGCTTAATTCCTATACCCGGCTTAATTCCTATAACCGTGACCTCCTTAATAGAGGTCTCTCTTCCTACTTTCCTCCACCTTTCCCAGCATTATTGTTCCCCCCCCCCCCCAAGAGTCCTCCCTTCTCATGATGTATCCAAAGTACGACAGCCTCATTTTGGTCATCTTGGCTTCCAGGGAGGTTTCCGGATTAATCTGCTGTAGGACCCATTTGTTTGTCCTTTTGGCTGTCCATGGGATCCTTAGCACTCTTCTCCAGCACCATATCTCAAATGCATTCATTTTCATCCTATCATCTTTCTTAACTCTCCTGCTCTCACATCCATACATGGTAATAGGGAATACAATAGCTTGTATGATTCTAACAAAAGTTAGAATTTGTTTGCATTTTAGAATCTTCTCTAGTTCTTTCATGGTTGCCCTCCCCATTCTTAATCTTCTTCTGATTTCCTGACTGCAGTCCCCATTTCTATCAATGTTTGTTCCCAGGTATGGGAATTATTTTACTATTTCTATCTCTTCATGGTCTAGGTTGAATTTGTGATGGTCCTCGGTGGTCATTATTTTTGTTTTCTTTATGTTCAATATTAAGCCTGCCTTTGCACTTTCTTATTTGATCTTCCTTAGCAGGTGTTCCAGGTCTCTGAGGTTTTCTGCTAGTATTATGGTATCATCTGCATATCTTAGATTGTTGATATTCCTTCTTCTTATTTTCACTCCTCCTTCTTCTGTGTCCACGCCTGCTTTTCTTATAATATGTTCTGCATACAAATTGAACAGATAGGGTGAAAGTATGAAACTTTGTCTGACTCCTTTGCCAGTTGGGAACCATTCTGTTTCTTCGTGTTCTGTTCTGACAGCAGTCTCTTGTCCTGAGTACAGATTCCTCATTAGGACTATCAGATGTGTTGGCACTCCCATGTCTTTAAAGACATTCTATAGCCTTTCATGATTATGCAGTCAAAGGTTTTGCTATAGTAAATCACATGCTGATTTTCTTTTGGAATTCCCTGGTGCATTCCATTAGCCATCATATGTCTTCAGTGTGGTCCCTCGTGTTTCTTCCTTTCCTAAACCCCGCTTGAACCTCTGGGATTTCTCTTTCCATGTATGGTTGGGGTCTATGTTGCAGAATTTTGAGCATGATTTTGCTTACATGGGAGATCAGTGCTGTGGTTCTATAGTTGCTGCAGTCTCTTGTGCCTCCCTTTTTTTTGGATGGGAATGTATATTGATAGTTTCCAATCTGTGGACTATCGTTTTGTTATCCTATCTGTTGACATATGTTGGTTAGCACTAGAGCTGACTCTGTCAGTGTGGATTGCAGCAGAGCAATTGGAATATCATTGTTCCTGGTGATTTGTTTTTCACTATTTCTCTTATTGCAGTTTCCACCTGACTTTTTAGGATTTGGAGTTCATCTTCATATGCCTCTTCATTCCATGTGTCCTTCATTTTGTCATCTCTTTTGTATAATTCTTCTGTGTATTGCATCCAATGTCTTTTTATTCCTTCCTGGTCTTGAATTATGTTATTTTTGTTGTCATAGATTGTCCCAGTCCTTGATTTGAATTTTCCTTTTATTTCCCGAATGTTGTGAAATAGATCTCTTGTTCTTCCCTTTTTAATGTTGTCTTCTGTTTCTCTCCATTGGTGGTTGTAGTAATTTTCTCTATCTTTTCGCACTAGCTGTTGTACTGTTGCAGATCCTATGTATTATCTCCCATCTTGCCAAAAAAGGAAATGTGACTGAGAGGAGTAGCTTTTCTATGGGTGTCAAGAATATTTTTGGCAGAATTTTCATTTGAATCAAGGATACCCTGATTCACAACTCAGTATCTTAGCCACTACAACACGACAGATTTGTTTGCTGGGGGGAAAAATGCATGAAAGATCCAAACACAGATTAGAGAAATATTTGAATTAACCTGTTAAATGAAAAGAAGCACATTTATGTAGTAAGGGAAGCAGAAGGAAGCATTGTATAGATATGCTACACACAAAAGGTTAGGGAATGTGATAAGCAGTTTGCTAAAACATGAACCAGTCAGTGCTCATCTTTTAAAGGCAGAAACTTAGAGCAAAAGCAATGGCAATAAATGTCAAGTTAAGACATGAGATATTGCTAATCAGTCCAGAGGTGTTACATAAAAGGTATGTTTGTGGGACGGGGTCAGGGAAGCTGGAGGTTGGAGAGAACATTTTAAAAATAGAATAAAAGACTGAATCTGTGGTTATATAGAGAATGTAGAGATTGTTCTATAGAAACATTGTACTATAGATTGGGAATAACTGGGAATTATGGTGTCCTACATTAAAACAAAACTATCAAATGTGGGAAAATGCCAAATGCAAAGTAAAACATGATCAAGGAGGTACACATGTTAATAAAATGAATAGGGAAAGATAAGCATTGTAAGAAATCTTATTTATTAAAGAAGAAATAAATTGGGGGAACCTTTGAACAGATGAACCTTCACCAAGCAAAGATAAAGTGAAAACCCCATAGAAAACAATAATGTGGCATAGCT
The DNA here is from genome assembly GCA_026167975.1 of Phrynosoma blainvillii. Taxonomy (NCBI): domain Eukaryota; kingdom Metazoa; phylum Chordata; class Lepidosauria; order Squamata; family Phrynosomatidae; genus Phrynosoma; species Phrynosoma blainvillii. The sequence goes on along the minus strand of JANUYF010000003.1, from coordinate 257,652,124 downwards.
GGAACACACAATATGTTACTCTATGTTTAAAATCCCGAGAGCCCTCAGGAGTGCCAAAAACATTATGAATATTAAGATAGTTTGATGTGTGTCAGTATTGTTTAGCCAGATATCTCGGGTGAGAGAAAATCTGTGATGATAACATACATGAACTAACAATGGAAAATTCAGTGTATTTTAGTAGATCATCTGAGATTTCCCCAAAATCCTTAACTGAAAAGAATCTTTTAACAGCATTTTGTGGTTAACAATCACCAGTATAATAGTACACTTCTTTTTTTAATATTTTGGAGTGAAATAGAAAACTGGACATTTTAGATACATGAACATTGTGTCATAATGTGAGAAACCTATCCTGTGCAAGCTTATGGGGATTATATATCTAATGTACGTCTGTCTATCTCTGTCTGTCTCTGTCTGTCCCTCTCTCTCTCTCTCTCTCTCTCACACACACACACACACTATGAACTGCAACTCAATTTATGTATTGTACTTCATTCTAGGCCAAATGAGAGATACACACTTTCGCCAGCAAGGAGTCAGCATGCGGGTACTTAGCCTGCTGTGAACTATAAAGTGTTCCTCTGTTGAAATTTTTATGTATATTATTAAACTGTGGCAGGGAATTATGTTACAGTCTGCAGTTTCATAAAACAAGGATGGCCAATTGACAGTATTTGTGGGATCTGATGCATTTTGCCATCTTTTGTTCATGTTACATAGAATATTAGAATGAGTTCATAATCTTCCTGATAATTCTGTATTTATAATTGTACTTTATGTATTGTACACTTTTACTTCGAAATATTGTCTAGACGTACTCCAGTAAAATTAATTAATATTTTATCTGTGGTCAGGTGAAGAATCATAGTTTATACATAGTGTTCTATCTGTAGTTTTGCTGTGCACATGACTTTTTGACCTGATGTCACTGATCAGTACAACATGTAGGACATATTTGGACAAAATTAGGTTATTTGATGTATTACAAAAGAAGACGACATTGTAAATGTTAGATTTTTCCAGTTGGAGGGAAGAAAATAATGCTCTTGCCTTCTAGTACCTTTTAGGTTTCTTATTCCTTTCTCACCCTGGCAAATACTGTAAAAGAAGAAATTATACCTTTTCAAGGTATAAATAAATATTTTATCTGACAGTCTGGATTACTGCAATCCATATTGACAGAGTCAACTCTAGTGCTAACCGACATATGTCAACAAATAGGAAAACAAAACGATGGCCAACAGATTGGAAGCGATTAATATACATTCCTCTCCACAAAAAGGGAGACACAAGAGACTGCAGCAAATATAGAACCATAGCACTGATCTCCCATGCAAGCAAAATCATACTCAAAGTTCTGCAAAACAGACTCCAACCATACATGGAGATAGAAATCCCAGAGGTCCAAGTGGGGTTCAGAAAAGGAAGAGACACTAGGGACCACATTGCAAACATACAATGGCTAATGGAGTGCACCAGGGAATTCCAAAAGAAAATCAGCATGTGTTTTATAAACTATACCAAAGCCTTTGACTGCATAGATCATGAAAGGCTATGGAATGCTCTTAAAGACATGGGAGTGCCAACACATCTGATAGTCCTAATGAGGAATCTGTACTCAGGACATGAGGCTACTGTCAGAACAGAACACAGAGAAACAGAATGGTTCCCAATTGGCAAGGGAGTCAGACAAGGTTGCATACTTTCACTCTATCTGTTCAACTTGTATGCAGAATATATTATAAGAAAAGCAGGCTTGGACAGAAGAAGAAGGAGGAGTGAAAATAGGAGGAAGGAATATCAACAGTATGCAGATGACACCATAGTACTAGCAGAAAACCCACAGACCTGGAACAACTACTAAGGAAGATTAAGGAAGAAAGTGCAAAGGCAGGCTTACTGTTGAACATCAAGAAAACAAAAATAAAGACCACCAAGGACCTTCACAAGTTCAACCTAGACAACGAAGAAATAGAAATAGTAAAAGAATTCCCATACCTGGGATCAAAAATTGATAGAAAAGGGGACTGCAGTCAGGAAATCAGAAGAAGACTTAGGGCCTTTGCAGACCAGCCTAAAGGGGTGGCACAGAGCTGCCTCAGGAGGAGCGGATTGGGGCTGTGGCAACTGCATGCCGCGGCCCTGATCCTCCTTTTTGCCGCCCCCAAAAGAGTGGCAAAAGGCTGCCCTTTCAGCCACAGTGGCAGCTTTTTTGTGCCCTTTTGGCGCAGCGTGTGTGCACACTGCGCCAAGAGGTTGTTCTGATGCCACACGCTGTGCAAACAGGCGCATGGCATCAGGACGGGGTCAGGGTGGAGTCAGGGTGGCCAGCTGCCCTGCCCCAACTCCACCTCCAGGCTGGCCCTTTAGGCCGGTCTGCAAAGCCCCTAAGAATGGGGAGGGTGGCTATGAAAGAACTAGGAAAGATTCTAAAATGCAAAGATACACAACTCAGAACCAAAGTTAGACTCATACAAGTCATGTATGGATGTGAGAGCTGGACAGTTAAGAAAGATGACAGGAAGAAAATCAATGCATTTGAGACGTGGTGCTGGAGGAGAGTGCTGAGGATCCTATGGACAACCAAGAGGACCAACAAATGGGTCCTAGAGCAATTCAAGCCAGAAACTTCCCTGGAAGATGTCTTACCCCAACATCCTAACACTAAAACCTCTACATCATGCTGGCTCTTTATGTCTGTGCACCAGTCCAGAATCCAGTTTAAATAAAAGGCAGTGAATGACTTTTAAGCTACAATAATAAATTGATAGCTAAGGAAAAATGATTGTGTAATTGCTGTTGTGTTTATGTGCCCTCAAGTCATTTCTGACTTATGACAACCCTGTCACTGGTTTTCCTGGCAAGTTTCTTCAGAGGGGTTTGCCATTGCCATCCTCTGAGGCGGAGAGTGTGTGACCCTAACCATTTAGTACTTGGGGAAGTAAGAGACAGCTCTTCTGTCATCAGTAGCATTAATCAGACTCAAATTCTGCTGTATCATAATTGGTACCTGTTCTTAGCAAATGTCAAGGTCTGTTCTTGGTGACTGCTGCCTTGGTGGCTACTATAATACTGTCTTCTGTTGTCCTTTTGATGGCAGGCAAAACCTTTCTATTCACATGGGCTTTTAGTAACTAATGGCTTTTAATGATTGCTGAAGAAAAGGTGCCCCACCTTTTAATGTTATTAATTATATTTTAATTTTATAACTTAACTGTGCTTTTGTTTACACCTCTTTGTAAAAAAAAATCTTGCTATAATTTATCTTGGTTCTCTGCTTCAGGAGAAAGCAGGAAAAAAATTAAATGAATAATATGACAACCTCCACTGACTTTAGCACTGTTCTGTGATAAAGTTTTCACATAATTATGAGTGCTGACAATTCTGACTTGATCATTCATGGACAGCCTTCTCATGAATGCTGTCCACTCAAACACAGTTGGCTCATCTATATGTAGGAACAGCAAAAGGTAAAAAGTTTAGTATTGTCATTAAATAGGAATTCCTGACTTATCATCCACAACTGGAAACCAGCAATTGATTCAGATTGTGGCTTAGCAGGGAAGTAAGCAACCAGGAGTCATTTTTCAGAAGTAAAACTAATTTTGAAAATTATTTTTTGCTTTTGGGTTTATCTTAGGTGGATCTTCTGGTGATTAGGGCTAATCAGAGCAATCAGGCATTGTGCAGCAGTATGTTTTGTTGTTGTGTGCCTTCAAGTCATTTCTGACTTATGGTGACCCTAAAACAAACTTATCACTGGGGTTTCTTGACATGATTTGATCAGAAGGGGGTTGCCATTGTCTTCCTCTGAGCCTGAGGTAGTGTGACTTGCCCATGGTCATCAGTGGTTTTCTGTAGCCAAGCAGGAATTTGGATTCTGTCTCCCAGTGTCCTAGTCCAACACTTAAACCACTATACCACTATGATTCTCTACAGCAGTATGTGGCTTGTGAATTATAACCCCAAGCTCTTTCACAACTCTGCCTTATTGTTAATTGCAAGCAAGACCATTCTCTTAAAGAGCCCTGGTGCCACAGTGGTTAAATGCCTGTACTGCAGCCACTCACTTGCAAACCATATGGTTGTGAGTTCAATACCAGCCAAGGGGGTTCAGGCTTGACTCAGGCTTGCATCCTTCTGAGGTCACTAAAATGAGTACCCAGCTTGTTGGGGGCAATTAGCTTACACATTGTAAACTGCTTACGGAGTGCTTAAGTGCACTGATAAGCAGTATAAAAATGTACTTGCTGTTACTTTTGCTATTCAATGAAAACATTTGCTCTTAAAGAAATCAAACATTGGAGTGATAGTTCAATGATTTGGATCTTTATAATGTTTTCTGCTTTTGGTTCATTTCTGTTTGTTAATTTAATTAGCATCTTGATGGATTGTAGAAAAAAATGTGCTAGTCAGACTTGTAAAAGGTAGAGTTGAAAAGGGTGTTAAATGCTAAGGAAGCTAGAAACTACCATATGATTATGATGCTTTGAACAAGTTCCCTGGAGTCAGCAATTAGAAATTCAATAAACAGAAGCATAAGGTAGTTCATGATAGGAATAATCTAATACTCAAATGTTTGATAATTGGCAAAGTCGCCATCTTCCAGATGTGAAACTACAGGCTAAATTGTATATTGAGCTGTAATTTACTGTGTTGCATGTTCACTGCTGTAAAATAATAGCTGTAATGCAAAACCCAAGATCCTATCTGAAATACTATTTTCTATTCATACTATAGAGAAGACATCAAGATAACTGGGAATAGCAGGAGGGTTAAAAGAATGACAGCACCCATATGCTTGTATAGTAAATGCAGTTAAATTTGAAAGTATTCTTCTGACATGTCTAGAGAATCTTAGATTCAGTGGAATTATATTTTGGCAGATTGTGTGAAATGTAAGATGTTAGGGTACTTATTAGATTTCCATGGACCACTTGGGCTAAATAAAACTACATATTGTGGAGAAGTGCAGCAAAATAAATATTAGATAAAAAACTTGGGCTTATATTCCTCCAGAGCCCAAAATTTCTTGATTGATGGTCTTTAACTGATTTGATTTGATGAAATGGGCATGTGTATGAGCAGATATTCATAAACAGATGATGTTATAATCAACACTTGTTTATTAATCCTTTCCATTTATATTTTCTTGTTTTTTTAAAATCTATTGAAGAAAAGAAACTTTCTGTCCTCTTGACTGCTTAGGCATAAAACATGCAAAGATAGAAAAGTTAACAGTTAAATGCTGATGTGTTTGGTTAATTGTTAACAAGATAAAAAATCATCTGCATTTACTTTAGAAGGGGATTTTAATTAATTTATTTTTTACAGTTCTTAAATTGACATTTAAATTGGAGTAAAAAAAAGCCTATATTTGAAGCCTTAGAAGAATGAGGCTGCAAAATACTATTTAAGATTTTACTCCCTCTACACTACCCTTGTTTTGAGCTTGGAAGAGATGCTTTCCCTTTCTCTGGTTTTCCCTTCTCTCGTTTACTTGCCTTATGATTGAGTCTGTATCTCTCTCAGCTTACCGATTTACGCACAGATCCCAGCATCCCCCCCCCAAGCCCTCAGTTTCCTGGGACAGATGTGGTCCTATTGGATGGCTATTTCCCCTTGTGTTCTTAGGCAGCTTCTTTCTACAGAGGTACCAGTGATCTAAAGAAAGAGAAAGAGGAATAGTGGAAATGCCTTATCTTCTACTAGACTTTCCTTTCCAACTTGGTACTTTCTAGATGCCCTCCTTTGGCTGGTGGTAGATCAGGAGCTGGAGTAATTATGAGTTAGGGACTTTTACTTTCACACATCTGTAGGGCAAAAGGCAGGAGAAGTCTGATATGGACTATGTGGGTAGGGGAGAATAATGGACTTCCATCAACATCCCATTGATTGCTTGAGCAGCTTAATGAGCAATAGGAGCTTTTTAAAAACTTCCAGCCCTGTGGATTCTGATATTTTCCTGATAGAAAGGGAGAGGGGACCACCTTTTTAACCATTTGTCTGTGTAGGCAATGAGAGAGTTGGGTTGAAGCTAATTAGATTATTGATCAAAATGACTAGATATTATAACTTCAACCATAAACTTATGACTGTAATATAGAGGAGGGGGAACCAGTTGAATTAAAAAAAAATCAGTGGTGCACAGATATTGCACTGAAGTTGAGCCATAATATCAGTCCAGAGACACCCAGTCAGATGTCTTGTCAGCCTGTTCTTCCCTAATCTGGGACCTCCAAAAATGGGAGTCTGATTCCCCGAGAACTTTCCCTCTTACATCATTGGTCCCATCACTCCTAGTGCCAGGCAAGCTACACTCAGTTGCAGGCTGAGATGCAATGTAATACTAGATATTTATGGGACGAAGACTACTGCATTAAAGGTCTCCTCTCCTGATGAAAGGGGTGGAGCTTGGGAAAGGAAACCTAGCTCAGCTGGCCTCAGCTGAGTTTCAAACTCATAAGTAAGCTCCCTTCTCTACTTAAATTCAGACAGCCATTGCATCCTTTAGACATCTACTTGTGGTCAGGATAAGCCATGAACACTGCTTGAGTGGGGTCCATTTTTCATGATAATTATATGCACTGGACATAGAAGCTGCCATGCATCTGGAATAGTAGTGGTTAAATGGATTGAATCAATTTGGTATAATGAATATTTTGCACAATCATATGCTTGTTAGCAAGAATGAATGGAAAAATGTCATTGGTATCTTATAAAAAGATTACAACTATAGCCAGTCTTCCATATCCATGGATTCAAGCATCCATGGCTAAGGTACACCATTTTAGTACCCATTGTATTTAATGGGACTTGAATATCCATGGATTTTGATATCCACAGGGGGACCTGGAACCAGACCCCAGCTGCTATCAGGGGCCCACTTTACAGCTGTGTTGGAGAGAGGTAGTTTAAAGCAATAAATTTCCACAGCCAGATAAAACAGTTGGTCTAATTTACACAATCAGATACATTTATTTAAGCAGACCAAACATTGGCTTGAATGGCTTGAAAATCAGTACTGATTTGTGATGATGAGAATTGATTGTGATACGTGATCATTCAGGCCAAGAACTAAATGCATAGTATGTGCTGGGGAGGTTAGAGTTCCTTTAGTTGTTCAGTGTAAGTCAACTCAAGCTGGCATAAGCCAACTAAATTCAATGGGATGTGCATTCCATTTATAAGCAGATTTTTTGAAAGGCAAACCCATTCACCAAAATGTTCCTCTCCCTACCCTTCCTCCACTCCTCACTTTAAAATTACCTATTCTGTACTTTACCCTCCCAAATTCCTGTCCCATGGTTTTTGAAAAGCTTCCTTGTTTCATTTCCACAATAAGACATCCATGCATTTAAAAGGTAGTAAAATGTCTAGAGCTGCTTCTATAAATGTTTTATTTTACCCAAGACAATATGTTCATTTGCCTTTGGCTCTTGTTCTACCTAATATGTCATTTGAGGGGATTAAGTTTGTTTTACCATTGCTCTTTAGGTTATGTGACATTTGTGCACTTGTAGCTTAAAACAGATTTTGCTTCAGTGAAAATGTATTATGCTGAATTAACAAAATGTTAATTTTTGTTGTTCATTGACATACAGAGCAAGTGCTTCCCTTCCACTTTTCTGTCTGTGTAAATCATGATCAAAAGTTGATATAAACAGCACAGAGAAATTCAAGGCTCTCACGGGTGAAAAGCGCTTAAATGTAAAAACATTTTTATGCCTTTAAACAGCTCTGTCCACTACCACTACTACTATGCATATTCCAGGCGTTAGGCATGTAGAGATTATGTTTTAACTTGTAACTTTCAAAGTAGAACTTATCAAAGTATTAAATTATTTTCTGTGAATATATTTACAGCATTCTAAAACATCACATTTTCCCTGATTCCAAACACCAGTTTCTGCAATAACTAAGGTCTGAAACAGGTGGGCAGATGGAGGCAGCTTCTGATGGTTCCAGCTGCCCCTGGGCTGTTCTGGAGCTGCTTAAAGTGGCCCAAACCAAACCCCAGAAGGAGTGGATCTTCTCTACTCCTAGCTGCGGTCCATTTAGGACTGTGGCAGGAGGTGCCCTCAGGGCTGTGGCATGTGTTTGCCGTGGCCCTGGGGTGATAGGCTGCTCCTTCCTTCTTGTCTGTTTTTGCCCTTAAGTTTTAAATCAACTGGTTTGATTATCCCTTCTTCATAAAGTGATTGGAAGCCATTTTTGAATCCTGTTCCTGGGGAAAGGGTGGGATAGAAAGTGGTGGTGATGATTATTTGAATGATTAACATGATTAATATTAATAGTTTTACAACTAATAATAATGGAAGTGGAGGTCTGGATTGTGTAAGCACTCTTCTAATATAACATATGGGCCAGATCTTCTGTTGCATTTGAGGGAATTTCTGCATCTTCTTGAAATGACTCTGTTGCTGAAGGGAAAAGTAAGCTACATATTTTGACTTACAGAATAATGATCATATGAAATAGTTTCCTATGAGGAGTTTATCTAACCAACCACAGAGTACTGGTAATTTTTGCAATCATTTACTGTATGAAATGTGAACTTACTTTCTTGATGGGAATGTGAAGGGAATTTCTATCTTTTGTTATTTATATGTGATCATATTAACGTTTCACATGAATTTCTCCAAATATAGAACTAATGCAAATGAATTCATGAAATATGGAGGAGGGGGAATATGTTTGGCTTTCTGGAATGATTCTCTACATTTCCATTGCACAGTTCTAACTAAAACCACATTTTATTTTATTTTCCCCTTTGTTAAAAGTGAATGGTGAAACTAATTTAAATTCAGTACAACCCCTTGTCTAAGTGATCCCAAGAGCATCAGATAGTTGGCGAATCAAACAACATATTACTTATATAGGCTGGAGAGAATAAGAAGTTCTATAGCATATGTACAATTCATTTTTATGTCTAATTTGCTAATTATAACTTTCTTCCAGCACCACAGTTTTACACACAGTTTAGGATTCCGTGGTCTTGAAGCTAGTATGAGAATGAAAATATCCCAGTCTTTAAAACAGGCAGGGAAGCTGAAGGAAGATCTAGGAAACTAAGGTTTGGTCAGTTGAATTCATAGAGAAATTGCTAGAACTAGAATATGTAAGCATTTTGATTACCAGAAGTGACAGTAGATATGTCAGGATCAAATTCTGCCAGATTGAGCTGTTTTTATTTTATTTTTTTAAATTAGGTTCCTGACTTTGTGGATGGTGGGCATTCTATGAACATAGTTTATCTTCATTTTAGAAGAGGAATTTGACAAAATCCCACTTAATTTGTTTGGTAAACTGTCTGAAATGGAACTAGGTTATAATAATATCAGATGGATTCTCATTTGGATTCACTAAGTTGTCATCTGCCAGGATTTTAAAAAGTAGCTTTGAATTGTGGGGTAATGTGGGATTCACATTTTCTGATTGCTGTGAGAATTCAGGTATATTGAGGGTTATAGCAGAATTAGCACAGTGGGGGTTAGGGTTAGATTGGATGAGGAAAAACAAATTGAAGTTCAATCCAGACAAAACGGAGGTGCTCACAGTTACAGGTCCGAATCCAGGTTCGGGATTACAGCCCCCAGTCCTGGACGGAGTCACGCTCTCCTTCAAGGACTATGTGCGCAGTTTGGGGGTACTCCTTGACTCGTCGCTTCACATGACTAACCAGGTGAGTGCGACAGTCAGGAGTGCCTGTTATCAGCTTCGGCTGATACGCCAGCTGCGCCCATACCTGGATAGGAAAGACCTGGAAACTGTGGTGCACGCGCTGGTAACCTCACGCCTAGATTACTGCAATGCACTCTACATGGGGCTACCCCTGTGCCTAACCCAGAAACTTCAGTTGGTACAAAATATGGCAGCCAGATTAGTCACCGGAACATCTAGGAGGGAGCACATTACACCAGTGCTTAAATCCCTCCACTGGCTGCCAATTAGTTTCCGGGCACAGTACAAGGTGTTGGTTTTGACCTATAAAGCCCTACATGGCTTGGGTCCATCCTATCTTAGGGACCGCCTCTTCCCGTATGATCCCCCCCGTGCCCTCCGTTCAGCAGAGAAGAATTTGTTACAGCAGCCTAAAGTAAATCTTAGGCAGACTTCACAGAGGGCATTTTCTGTTAAATGCCCCTAAACTGTGGAATGGCCTGCTGGAGCAGATCCGTCTTAGTACATCCTTGACTGCTTTCAAGAAAGCAGTCAAGACTGACCTTTTCTGGCAGGCCTTCCCAGAATAACCCATTGCAGGGATAATATATGGGGATTACTCGCCCCTTATCCCCCCTCTGAGTGGCCATTTGTTATATTTAGTTGTTATTGTTGTTGGTTGTTATTTTTATTAGATACATGTGTGATTTTAAATCCAATCAGTTTAATTCTATTTTAAGGGTGTGGGTTGTGGGTGGGGGGCTGTAGGAACTGGGAATGTTTTAATTATTGTATTTTTAATCTGCTGTAAGCCGCCCCGATTGCTTTGCAGAGGGGCGGGTTATAAATTATTATTATTATTATTATTATTATTATTATTATTATTATATACATCTTGCATTTCCTGATCCCAGTGAGAATTTCAGCATAGAGCCAGCCCTTTGACAACTAGATTACATAACTTTTACACTTCTGAATTAAGTTACTGAAAAATGGTATGGGGCATTCATTGGTTGAGGCAAAAAGTCCCCCAGTAGCAAAAAAGAATAGATTTGTTAGTACCGTATTTTTCGCCCTATAGGGCTCTCCGGCATATTGGGCGCACCCAATTTTTAAGGGGGAAAATCCAAGAAAAAAGGATTCCTCCCTTTAGCCGGAGGCCGGGCTGGTGCTGGGATTGGAGACCGATCCCAGCACCAGCCCATTGAACTGAGGTCGCGGGGGGAAGGAGGGCTTCTTCCCCCCCGCGACCTCAGTCTTTGAATGGGCTGGTGCTGGGATCGGTCTCCAATCCCCAGCCGATTGAAGACTGAGGCCGGCGGGGGAAGGAGCCTTCCTTCCCCCCCCCCCCCCCGCCTCGGTCTTGGAATGGGCTGGTGCCGGGATCGTTTCGATCCCGGCACCAGCCAATTCCAAGACTGAGGCCGGGGGGGGGGAGAAGGAGGGCTCCTTCTCCCCCCGGCCTCAGTCTTTCAATGGGCTTGTGCCGGGATCGAAACGATCCCGGCACAAGCCCATTCCAAGACTGAGGCCGGGGTGGAAGGAGGGCTCCTTCTCCCCCCCCGGCCTCAGTCTTGGAATGGGCTTGTGCCGGGATCGTTTCGATCCCGGCACAAGCCCATTGAAAGACTGAGGCCGGGGGGGGAGAAGGAGCCCTCCTTCTCCCCCCCCCCCGGCCTCAGTCTTGGAATGGGCTTGTGCCGGGATCGTTTGGATCCCGGCACAAGCCCATTGAAAGACTGAGGCCGGGGGGAGAAGGAGCCCTCCTTCTCCCCCCGGCCTCAGTCTTGGAATGGGCTTGTGCCGGGATCGAAACGATCCCGGCACCAGCCCATTCCAAGACCGAGGCCGGGGGGGGGGGGGGAAGGAAGGCTCCTTCCCCCGCCGGCCTCGGTCTTCAATCGGCTGGTGCCGGGATCGCTTCGATCCCGGCACCAGCCGATTCCAAGACTGAGGCCGCGGGGAGAAGGAGCCCTCCTTCTCCCCGTGGCCTCAGTCTTTCAATGGGCTGGCGCCGGGATCGCTTCGATCCCAGCACCAGTCCATTCAAAGACTGAGGTCGCGGGGGGAAGGAGGGCTCCTTCTCCCCACGGCCTCGGCCCCTTCGCCCTATAGGGCGCACTCACTTCCCCACGCATATTTAGGGGAAGAAAAAGTGCGCCCTATAGGGCGAAAAATACGGTACATGTTTTTGTTCTACCTATTTTGTTTGAGGGGAAAATATAGTAACCTTGTATGTAGGAATGGCTGAAACTCTGGGACATTGTTTACAGCTGTTTACGATGGCAATTAATTGGCTTAGAGATAGTACATGTGAAATGAATCTTTAGATTGTAGTCATTCACAAGATGTTAGCAGTATGATGCACCTTCAGAAAATGTGAAAGTGATTTTAAGCTGCTTTTATAGAACACCAACTTCCAAGTCACCAGAAGTGACTCAGACCTTAATGTCCAGTTTTAGGTGTCACAATTTAAGACAGATGTATTTTTAGAGAAGGGCAATAATAATAGTTATAAGAAAAACAAGCAGTATGAGAAAAGCTTGAAGGAAGTACCTATGTTTACTATGAGCTGGGCTATGGTATCATTCTTTTTATACTTTAAGAGCTGTCATATAAAAGAGGGCAAAATCTCCTATCCCCCAGGGGGTAGCCTGAGAACTAATAGGCTTATGTTACAGGAGGATAAGTGTTGGTTGAACATTAAAAGAAACCTCTGGCTGATAAAGAACAGTTTGACAGGAACCAATTATATATTGGGGTTGCAGGCTCTTGGTTGCTGGAGGTTGTCAGGCGGAGAGGTTGGACAGAACTATTTTCAGGGTGCTTCAGGTCTAGATTTCCTGCTGCAAGGGGTGGTCGAATTAAATAGACCCCCTCCAACACTTATCATTCTAAAAACAAAAACAAAAACTCAGTTGATTTGCATAATATTAACACTATTTCCACACCTAAAGATTATATGAAAACAGTTGGGGTTGGGGGAAACTGCCTTAAAATACTATCAACCTGTTTACTATTTTCTTAAACCTGCAGGATACATAATGTGGATGTTTTGTGAAGAGGAAACCACTGGAAAAAGTGTTCATAGGGCACAATAAAATAAATTGAGACATTTCCTCTTTTATTTCTGTTTTAAACTCTAGTTTGTATACAGTTGTATTTTGTGGAATAGTGTCTCTCCTTCTGCAAGAAAAGTCTGCTTGGACAGCAATCCTCTAGCAGTAAAGTCATGTGCAATACTATCATTACACAAAAGCCAATCATGGCTGCTGCAGAGAAACTGCTGCTGCGGTGACTACAAAGGACTTTCCAGGAACTCGACTGCTGTTTTGCAGAAATCTGTTCTGGATATCTACAGGTCAAACTTAAATTCTTACAGCCTATTAAAAGCTAGAATAATAAACAAATATGTGAGTTCCATCAGTGGAGGAGAGGGGATTTCACTCTAGAAGAGGCACAGGCCTTTTTGGTAAAGAATAAGTAAGCTGTAAGCAATATTGGAACTATATTACCGACTGGTAAAACAAAGTGAAGGGAGCATATGTTACTTCTTCAGCTGAAATTCCCCATGGAGGGATGGAAAATCGTATTAATTATCCTCATGAGCTGGCCAAAATGCATGGAAATTAGGTTCTGAAGTGGCAGCTGCAAATCATCTCCTTCTCCAACTCCAGGAATGCCTCAGTGCTGTATATGAAAGGAGAATACTATGAAGTACTTTGCATTGTGAAAAACCTAACTAATAGTTTATATCACCATCTAAGTCATCTAAGTGCACATGTTTGCAAGGCTGTGCTGTTTCTGTTTAAAAGAATGGTAAAAGTAAGCACTCCAAATGTGGAAATTATACTTCAGTTCAGACATAAACAATTAATGAAATATATATTGGAGAAGCAGTGAAATTAATACTGAAGTGGGTATTTCAAGTCACATAGGAGCCTTATGCAGTTGTAGGAAAGTAGGCAAAAATACTAGTTGTGGCAAAAACATAATTTATGAAAGAGCATATAAATGCATTAAACTTCAATCTATTAAACCAGTTAGTTGTTTAGTCAGCATAACTGGCTACTCGCTAGTGGCTAAACTGATGCGTAAGTGGTTAAAATGGCCCTTATGCAAAATTATTTTGGGTGATACAGAAGTATTAGTCTCATGGATTTCTTCTTGTAAATCAACCTGTTACATGGTAGTAATGTTTTTGCATCTGTTTTAGGGAACTAATGCAAGTTCCTTTTCTTTACTTTTTTAAAATACTTGTTATTTTAGAATGTAGCTGCTATATTGGATTAGGTCTGCTGTTTTTCCCCTGGCAGAGCAGCAAATGACATGTTCAGTTGGAAATAATGTATGTGAATTTATCTTTAAAAATGAATCCTGTGCCTTAACTCACAAAGGCATCTATCCATTGTCCACAAGTAGAGTAGACCATTTTGAATAATTGGGATTTACATATGTGTTGGCTCACAATTTAGTAATTTACTGAGTGAGTTTACTTTAGTTGGGATTAGCAAACAGATTTAATCCAGAATTTCTGACTAACATGAAACTCACAGATTTAAAAAAATGCCCATCACCTTGTGTGTGTGTGTATGCGTGTATAATAAAAAAAAGTGAAATCTACTTGCATAGATTTTGATGAGAATTCTCCATTGGTTCAGAGCTTTAAGGATGGAATCGCTAACACTGGTTTTCTTGAATTGTTATTGTATTGTAGTTTGAGAAAATGTTCCCAAAATTTCTTCTGAAAACTATATAATCTCTATAGAAAATAATTTGCTATACCTCCCCTTTCCTTGTCCTCTCCTGACTTTTCATTTTCAGTGTGTCTTGTATTTATGTTAGATTAACATCTTAGAGATAGATCCTGCATTCTTAATAAAGTACCAAAATTTATTTTAATTTTTCAGTGGAAGATCAGAACAGAAGATATGGAAATGTTTCCTTTTAAACCCATGTTTTAGATTTTTTTTTTTGCATTAGCCCCACATAGCAAGGGAATATTTGTTTAGCTGTTCATATCACATTTGCTCACTAAGCTCTGTCAATAACAGAGTTATTGTTAATTGAAGATTTTGTTATAAACCATTAAAATAAAAATGACTGTGAAATCCAGAAAGTCTGATTGTAGCTGGAACAATACATGCAAAAGAGGAAAGTGTGAAAGTCTTAATGTGGCAGAGTGCCCTGGATATACTGTTTTAGATTGATGGTAAACAAATTTCATTGTTTTGTTATTATACCATGTATAAAACAACCATTCAAAGCTCATTACAGTTATCAAACTAGCACAGTAGGGGACAGGACTGGGATCTGTAAACCATCTTTAGGACTTAATTTTAAAACTTTAGGACTTAATTTTAAACTCTTTAGGAATTAATTTTAAAACTTCCTAAAAATTTAACATGCTATGTTAAATAAAATTTCCACTTACTGTTTGTTGCTCTGAATATCTCTGAGTGATTTTCATTGTACATACTTATATACTTATTACAATGTTAAGCCTTGGGAATAAATTCATAGAACACTTGTCTGGGGCTCACAAGCTTGTAGAATTTCCCAATTCTGAAAGAAAGAAAGAAAGAAAGAAAGAAAGAAAGAGAAAGAAAGAAAGAAAGAAAGGTTGTACAGATACTGCACAGTGAGTGGGAATTGGAGCAGTGGGGGGGACAGGATTAAGTCATTTGCCATGGGGCATTTTTTCAGTTAAAATTGCACTGCCCCATCTGCTTTTCCATCTGGGGGAGGGAATGCAGTTCTTATATCCTTCGCCTTGCAAATTGGGAAGAGCAATTTTGTTGTACAGGTACAGACCAAGGGGATCTTACATATAGTTTAGAGATGTGTACAGTTGTTGCAGTAGAGAGTAAGGAAGTATCTGCCAGTCGGAAGTGTCAGTAGTTTCAGGGTGTAATTGTACTGTAAGCTACTAAGCTACTAAAATATTCTATTTGTGTTGCTGCTTGGACTCAACATGAAGATCACATTGTTAGAATCATGGATTTAATTGAGCAGCAGACTAAAGTCCTGAAACATCATTTACTGGGGCATGATATAGTCTACCAGTCTATTAAAGAAATGCCCAAATTCATCCTGCTTGGAAGTTGCTTATAAAATTTGTTTGAAAGCATTGACCTAGGCTCATAGTGTGTATTGATAATAAACATGTTGTTAAAAAGATTTCCAAGGAAAATTAGACATATAGGCAGAACAAGGACAGCTGTGGTTGCTAATTGCAAAACCTAGAACAAGCTAGTGGGAAATAATATAAATATGGGGAAAATATTGCTATGGTGACAAAACACTTTCTTCTGAAGGTGAGATAAATAGTAGTGGGTTTTACACAAAATAGTTAACAACTTAGAGCAGCAGTAGACATGAATTTTGGAGGAAATATTACACATTTGTGGAAATCAGTAGTATAAATTATGGAACGGAATATACCTACAGGGATCTGGGAAACTGTTAAATATGTGAAACTGTTTATGTGGATAGCAATATATATATATATATATATATATATATATATGCACAATTGTAAGAAGTATAGTTTAAATTGATATCTAGGCAGTTTTCCTCCCAGGTTTTCAGTTACTTATTTTTAAAAAGAGATATTAACCATCTTGTACAAACAATAATATAATTATATTTCATTAGAAATATTCTAAGATTATTTTGGTCTTGAGTGAGATACCTGACTGCTCTGGGATATCAGGGTGCTTCCAGAGTAATTGATTCTGTGTCTGTCATACTAACCCAGCTGGCAGATTGTTACTTCTCTTCTGTCTCCCTGTTAAATACTTAGATATCCTGGAAGATCTGACATACAATATTGAACTTCTCACAGGCAACTACTCTATAAAAGGAAAATGCCAGACAGCAGGAAGGGTGTGTATGTGTGTAGTTTATGACTAATAGCTCTAGGTTCCAATCAGGGAATGATTTTACTAAGACTCCCTAATCTTAGCACTTTTGGAAGGAATGCTGAAATAATGTATGAGAAGTTGTATAGTTTTCAGAGCTTTTTGCAAGTCATTTCTGTACCAATTTGCCAGGTGTGTTAGCCTGCATTAATCCATCTAATTTTTTACCAGCAATTTATCTTGGGATACTTATACATTGTATGTGAAATTGTTGCAAATTGTCCAAAAAAGCCAATAGAATATATAAAGACGTGTATTGTAAAGGCTTATGCACAGCAACCTCTGCTTTTATCTGAGGTTTGGCTTGTATTTCTGGAAATATAGCAAATGAGGAAATAATTTTCAGCTTTGGAAAATGAACCAAAAGTTAACCTTTGCTTTGAATCCAGACCAAAGCAAAATATCAGTCTTGAAGCAGATTGAAACAGAAGCAACCGACTCTCCAAAAGACCAAAGTGGATATGTTCACATATCTTAGGAAATTACAGTATCTTTTTAAAAATGTAAATAATTGGTGGTAACTTCTTCAAAGTATCTCATTAATGTTACTCATTATTAAAATAATAATATAATACTGTTTAGTTGTTCATTATTATTATTTTAAAGATATAATTAAAAAAATTTAAAATGGGAAAGAATCATTACTTGAGGAATTCTTATCCATTTTTGTATTTTTAATTGTATTTACCAGATGCCACATTATGTTTTGCAAATAACTTGATAGATACACTGCTTGCATGGGGAAGCCAACCAAGATCTCTTTGTACAAGTGGAAAAGTGGCAGCAGGAGTATTGAATGGGCAGAGGCAGACAGAAAAGGTGACCAGTTTGTACACACTTCCAGCTTTGTCTAGAGTGGCCGTTTGTTTTTTTCCAATGGTTGGCTCTTACACATCCTCAGAGCCATGACACTATAGAATGGTGGCTTGGGAAATTGCCTGGTGAAAATCCACAAGCAAATTTCAGACCACTCCTACTGTAGTGCCTTGACTTTGAGGAGTGCCATAAACCAGGTATTGAAACAATGAGATGCTTTAGAAAGAGCTGGCACCTGCCTGTAGGTGTACATTGGGTGGTCCAGTGTAGCAACACAGCACCCAAAAGTAATGAGTTATGGGTAACATAATTTGCAAAATGTTGCTTCCAGACTTTTTTTTTTGTGGGGGGGAGCAGGCTGTGCACACCCTTAATAAATTCACACTGTTTCCACTCACTAAATATACATCCCTCCTTAGAAGCATAATAAAATGATATCTTATTTAACTCTGTTAGAAATCCATTAGTTCTTTGTCTCAGATGTAAATCTGACATTCATTTGAGGGGAGTCTGTATTAAAGTTTTCACATTGAGTTATACTAACAGGAACAAAGAGATCTAAAATGCTAGTGTGTATTTCAATTCATGATTCCCAAAAAGAAGTTGATTAACCATACCCAATTAATAGTCACGAAGGGCCTTTACAGACTGCCAGAAATAATGCAGCTTGAGTCCACTTTAACTGCCCTGGCTCTAGGGAATCATGGGAACTGTAGTTTATTGTGGCACCAGAGCTCTCTGACAGAGAAGGCTCAATGTCTCAGAAAAAACTACAGTTCCCCTGATTCCCTAGCACAGCCAGGGCAGTTAGAGTTGTCTCACGCTGCATTATTTCTGGCAGTCTGTAAAGGCCCTAAGTTCTTTCCATAGTGTGCCCTATTAATAAACATAGATACAAGATATTTGAGAACTTGCTGATTTTTACCATGTCAAATGTCTGTCCTTCTCTTATCTAGTAAATGATGCTTATAGCTTAATTGATACCATTTCCCTTAAGTAAACTATTCATCCTTAAAAATCTTGTGCTTACTATTTTTGTTTGAACAGCCACAGAGACTCCATTCAGGCCTGGTTATGCTGTAATTCATTTTTGGATCTGATCAAGATTATTAACAATATTTGCTTTATTTGGGGGGGCTGCCACTAATTTTAAAGCATGAAGGAACATGCAGCAGTACCTGGTGTTTAGGTTTAAAGCTTTGACTACTGTGTCAATTGTAGTTCCTTGTAGTCTGTTCTATAGCAGTAGTTTTACTATAATGATTAGACGTTAAGGAGGTGAAGTCAAAAGCAAATGAATTTATTTAATTATTTATTTAATGGATAGATTAGAAGAAGTAGGGAAGAGATATAGTAGATTAGATAGACAAGAATAAAAAGAAAGAGAGAGAAGGAGAAAGGAAGAAATTAGGGGAAAGGAAAGAAAGAATGGGAGAGATCCAAAGGTAATCTTGACTTATTGAAATTTTTAATTTTTTTAAGAATAAAAATGTGTTATATGTTTAATTGTTTCATATGTTTGTTGTATATGCTTATGTTTATGTTTGTCTTATATAATTGTTTAATAAAATGTTAATTAATAAAAAGAAGAAAAAGAATTTAATTATTCCTATAGTCGTCTGCTTGCATTGTATAGCTAACTGTACAGTAACATGATTCTAGTTAATGGCATTCACTTCAGAAGAAAATTACTTCACTGTGTTTTTAGATTTTGCCATATTTCTTGAATTGTGCTTTATGTTAGTATGAAAGAAAACTCAGAATTGCAATTAAACCCTCCAAAACTAACAGTGTTTCACTAGTAGTTAAAAGGGGGACAACCCTAATCCTTGCTGTTTAAATAAATTGTTTTAAAATGGCAAGAATGACTAGACAATGATTAAATATTAACAGAAGGCCCCAACCCCTGCAGAATACTGTCTTAGTAAAGGCATTCTTTGTCAGGTTAGGGCTGAAGTATTATTCTTTTTCAGATAAGTGAAAGCTCAGAGTGTCTTAATATGTAAGGAATGGCTATTAATAGGGATATATAAGGAGGATTGCCAGTATACGTTTGATTTAAAGCCATGAGAATGGTTAGTTTGACCCAACTTTTGCATCCTCTAGATGGGAGAGTTTATTGTTGATCCCTATAACGTGTGTCAGGAACTAATTGTGTTGGATCAAATTTCTCATTTGATTACTTGCGTGGCTGCTTCATCGTGTTTCCATATGTTATGGATTCAATTTATTAGCAGCACATTCTCTTGGAAGTACTCCCAGGTGTATATAAAGAAAGCGAAATGTCTTCCTTCTGATATTTGATCATATGCAAATTAATTTAAAAATCAAAATTAGGAAGATGATCATGCAATATTTTTTCTCCTTTTAAAGCTGATGATTTCTTTAGAGCTGAAAGGGTTAAGGTTATGTGTTATGCTATCATTATACTATGATACAGACACTCATCTTAGAAAATCTGTATTCATGCCTGTGGAGAAAAGTAAAGCCCCACATTTGAGGATAGAGTTGTAGCGGGGGTGAAAAGGACCCAGAATCCTTGTAGCTAAGCCACCACTTCCAATGATATCCTGGGAGGGGGAATTGTCACCTTACTGCCCTTCCTGAATGCAACTCCTCAGTCATTCTGTAGAACACACTCCTCCCCTTTGCAAACCTACAAAACATACTTCCTTGTATCCCAAGATTCTTAGGTTAAATGGAAGTGGATTTAACTGATGACAGTTAGGTAAGGAAAAACACATATGTTAGGCTTGTTTGCTCTGGCAACTGAGAAGATCTAGAAATGGATACAGACAGTCATACTTAGATAATACTCTTGGAAATTACTGTAACACAACTTAAAATGATCAAAGGCCCTTTGATTGCACTGAACTAAATATGACTAAATCTGGATCCAATCCAGAAATTGTTAATTTCTTTTTCAGAGGAGCAGGATTTTGAACTTGAACTCTGAAATAATTTTGTGTACACATCAGTAGTAATATGTAGACTACTACATATTATAATGTAGTAATAGTACTTACTCTTCAAGCAGTTAAGGACAGATGAGAAGAAAAAGTAAAAGGTGAAAGAAAGAGTCAGACCTCTGAATGGAACTGTTCAATGACTTGTGCACAGGGACAAGAACTACTATAACAATTGATGCAGAGAAGTAGAAGGTGACAGCAAAAAAGGAACAACAAATAGACCTTTTCAACAAGCTAAACCAAGAGTGGGGATGCTCTATGACCAGCAAGGGGAACACATATGACTAAGTAGAAATTAAAGGATGGTGAAACCAATGCACAGAACTATATAAAAAGATGAAAGGATCACAGATACATTTGAGGAAGAACCATATGAAGAGAAAACTCCAGTATTAGAAAGTGAAGTGGAAGCTGCATTCAAAGCACTTGGGAGAAATAAATCACCAGGTATGGATGGCATACCAATTGAATTGCTTCAGTCTACAGAGACAGAATCTAATGTCAACAAATATAAAAAACAAAACAAAGGGCCACATATTGGAAATGCTCAATATGCATGCCAGTTCCCAAGAAAGGAGGCACCAGAGATTGCAGTAGCCACAGGACCATTGTATTAATGTCTCACACAAGCATCCAAATTATGTTCAGAAAAGGAAGAGGGACTATAGATCATATTGAAAATATAGGTTAGATAATGTATGCACTAAAGAATTTCAAAAGAAAATCAGCCTGTGTTTTTATAGCAAAGCCTTTGATTGTATAGATCATGAAAAACTATGAATCACTCTTAAAAGCAATGGATGTGTCAAAACATTTGATTGTTTGGTTCTCAAGAGGTTACTTTTAGGACAGAATACAGAGAGACGGAATGGTTATCAGTTGGCAAAGGGATCAGGAATGGCTGCATTATATCACCTGATCTATTTATCTTGTATGCCAAACATGCAATTGGCCTTCCGTATTCACAGATTCTCTATCCATGGATTCAACCATCCACAGCTTGATATATAAAAGCAAAGCTTAGTTTTGTCATTTTAAATAAGGGTCACCATTTCACTACTCCATTGTATTTAATGGGATTTGAACATCCACGGATTTCAGTATCCATGGGTAGTGGTGGTGGTCCTGAAAACAAAACCCAGTGAATAAGAAGGACCCACTTTATCATATGTAACAACATTAGAGTGAGGGGAAGGAGGCATGAAAATTAGAGGAAGGAACATCAGCAATTTAAGATGTAGATGGCATCACAGTACTAGTAGAAAATAGCAAAGACTTGGAACGATTACTAAAGAAAGCCAAGGAAGAAAATACAAAGACAGGTTTATATTTGAACATTAACAAAAATAATAACCACAGATGATTTACATAACTTTAAATTAGACAATGAAGATTTAGAAATAGTTCAAGATTTTCCATACCTTGGCTCAGTCATTAATGGAGAATGCAGTCAAGAAATCAAAAGAAGGCTAGGACCTGGAAGGGCAGCTATGAAGAAAGTGGACAAGATCCTGAAGTGTAAAGATATATCCTTGAGTACTAAAGGTTTAATTAACCATGCCATTGTACTTCCCATTTCTATGTATGGTTGTGAAAGCTGGACAGTGAAGAAAGCTGATAGAAGAAAACCAGCTCATTTGAAATGTGGTACTGTAGAAGCGTTCTACTGCTAAAAATACAAGTAAATGAACCCTAGATCAAACTAAGTCTGAACTCTTCCTAGAACTCAAGATGACTAAACTGATGGCCTCAGCAGATGGCTAATAGAGCCGTCTCTGAGGCAGGGAAGAGGAGGGGCAGCCGCACGCTCGGCGCCCCTTCCTCCTCTCAAGGTTGCCCTCGGAGCAGCCGGCCCTCGGAGCAGCCGGCGCTCCCAAGGCAACCTCCCGCCGCAGCGTCCGCACACGCTGCGGCGGAAAAGTCAGTGAAAGTGCACCCTACGCTTTTGGGGTGCACTTTCACTGACATCTGAAAGGAGCGCTGATTTAGCGCTCCTTTCAGGTGCGCCGCGGTGCGGATGCCTCGCTCCCGCGGCGCACCGTCCCGTGGCGTCCCGGACACCCTCGTCTGCTTCCCCCCTGAGACTCATGACTCCCTAGAAAAGATTCTAATACTTGGTAAGGTAGAAGGCAGTAGGAAAAGAGGAAGACTGCATTACAGATGGATAGACTCAAGGAAGCTATGGACTTGAGTTAGCAAGAGTTGAAGAGTACAAAGTAATATGTGATTACAAACAGATGCTTATTTAGCTTGGAATGCTACAGGAAATAAGGTAGATTATTAATTCAGTTGTCATGATTTGATATTTTTCAATGCATCTTGTGCCATTTGCTGTAAGAATACAGGATCTGGTTTTCTTTGAAGGCTTCTGGACAACTTGTATTGAGATCCTTAAGCAGTTAAACTTAACTGAAAGCTTCACAGATATGGAACTAAATTCTGTTTAAATCAGAGGAACCTGTAATTTATATCCCATCCTACTGATTCCAGCATAGCATCATAAATTATAAAAAAAGTTACTGGTTTCTATTCAAAAAAAGAATATAGCCTTGAAAGTCAAATGTTCCTACCGTAATTTACAAAGGTTTAATTAAAAGGCATACAATGAACTGTTAAAATCTTTATAGAAGAAAACAACACAACCTGCCAATCCTGATTTAATCCCCAAGTTACTAACTGCTGACGACTCTGAAATTTAATGTATTTTCAGCAGTGTCAGAGTGCTATGTCCAGAACTTTGGGAGAGTAGAGTTTCACAGCTGAGACAGGTAGTGCCTAGGTAGTATTGCACTAGGTGAAGTTGTGAATCACTATTGTCTTCTTGGTCTTCATATATTCAACACACACACACACACACAGTTATACCCTCTGAGGAGTTTAATCTTTTTTTAAGCTATCCATCACTGTATGTGGATTCCATACGTTAACAGTGCTCTGAGTGTGTGTGGGGGAGCTTGCTTTTATTTGTCCTGTGTCTCCCATGGTCCAGCTGCACTAGAAGACCCAGGTACCAGTAGTATGCAGGGGGGACTTTTTCTATCCACTTTCCCCACCTTATACATAATTTTATATATCTGTAGTATGTCCCCCCATTATGTATCATTATTTAAGCTAAAAAGCCTGAAATGTAACCTTTGCTCAGAAAGGTGTTGATCCGGTCTCTTTTAGATTTATTAATATTGTTATTAACTTTATTTGTAACACAGTTCCCCTCCCCCTCCCAAACTCAGACTCAAGGGAGCTTACAAATGAACAAATTCTTTACTTTGCTGTTTTTTGCATCTTTTCCATTTCTCTGAAATCAGCAGAATTGTACACAGTATTCCAGAAGTGGTTGTAACATAGTTTTGTACAAGAGCAGTACGATATTCTCAGTTTTGGTTTTGATTCCCTTTCTTATTTTTCCTAATATGGAATTAGTCTTTGTTGAATCAGTTTCAACACTCATTTGAAATTGTTTTGAACTGTCTAATGCAACCCCAAAACCTAATCATATCAGCTCTGATCCCATCAGTTTATGCATGAATTTGGGAATTTATACACAACCATACATCATGATATGAGTTTTGGACTATGACCCTGGAAATTTGGATTCGATTCTACACTTGACCATGGAACCCAATGGGTGACCTTGGGTAAGTCATGTACTCTCAGCCCCAGAAAACTGGCTTAGGATCACCATAATCAGAAATGACTTGAAGGTACCCAACAATACATCACTTTACACTTGCTTATACTGAAACATGTTTCCTGTGCGTATTGAGCAAGAGATCTATTTCACACTTATCCCCATCTACTCTAAATAACTTGGTGGTATCAGCAAATGTGACTACTACTGTTTTTACCTGTAATTTCAGATAACTCATGAGAAAGTTACAAGGCTCCAGTTTCAATGTAAATTGTGAAAGGGGAGGGAGCATTTTTATTTCCCTCCATTACAAAAACATCATGTATTGCACTTCCTGTTTTTAACTACTGAAACATAAGAGGATTTCTCATCACATAACTAATATCTTTGCTCACAGGTCTTTGGCAAAGGCCTTGTCAAAAGCATTTTGGAAGCCCAAGTAAACAATATTTATTGGATCACCCTCTCCCCATGTTCATCAGTACTCTTGGAGTCTTCTAAAAGATTAGATCTTTGCAGAAGCCATGTTAATTCTTCTTCAACAAGACCTGTTCTTCTGAGTAGTTTGTAATCTTTAATAATGCTTTCCACAGATTTATTTGGAATGCAACTCAGGCTAATTGAGCAATCATTGCCCAGATCTTCTTTGGACCTTTGTTCAAAACTGGCATTGTATTGGCCACTCTCCAGTGCTCCGATATCAAGCCCAAGCCATTTCACACTGGATTTTTTTAATTAACTCAGGTACTATCTTGACCTGATGATTTTTTTTTTAAAAATGACCAGTAATTCTAGAATTTATCACCTGTTAACTATGGTTTGCCTCAGTTTCTCATATTCCCTAAAAATATCAGTTCAGGCATGGTCATATTCCCTATATTAATTAAGTTAAGACAAATGTAAACAATTCATTCCTCTTCTCTGCAATTGTTATCACTTAATACCTCTGTTGACTTCCAGTGGCCCTATTGACTTCCTCACTCATCTGTTTCTGAAGTACAGTATCAAATAATAGTTTGTTGTTGATCTTGATGGTGTTAAAGATTATTGTTGTTGTTGTTGTGTGCCTTCAAGTCATTTTCGACTTATGGCAATCCCCATGGTGAACCTATCACTGGGTTTTCTTGACAGGTTTCTCCAGAAGGGGTTTTCCATTGCCATCCTCAAGGCTGAGAGAATGTGACTTGCAGGGATTCAGACCATGTTCTCCAGAGTCCTAATCCAATGCTCACCCACTACAGCATGCTGGCTCTCAGTGCTTATTGTCTACTTCTATTTTGTTTGTGCAAATTTGTGTCCTTCTTTTTACTCCTGACTTGGGCAACATTCCATTGTCTGAAGGAAATTTTCTTCCCACTAAAAGTTGCCTTGACACTGTACTACCAATCCTGATCAATGTAAATTCTAGCTGATCATCTATTATTCTAGCGACCAGTATGCCTCCAAGTGTTTTGGAAATAATTCTACCCTTTGACACTCCTTTTTACATTTCTTTTTTTACCAATTTCCTTGTTCTACAGAAAATCTTGTTACTTAAAATCAAATGTGACTTCATTTCAATATGTTAAAAGCAACTTTTCTCTTGTTTTGCCATAACCATCAATGAAGTATATTATGATGTATGGGGGAGATCTCACTCAGAAAGTGATTAATATGACACCTAAGCTCCTTATTGTATGCTTTTTCAATATTTTCCAAGTATTTCTTCTCTCAACATGATGCAGTGCAAGTGTGCAAACTGATACTCAGCTAAGGTGATTTGCCTTGATTTGTGTTTTGGATCTCATAAAAAAATACATTACATTGTAGCCATTTTTCCTTGCTTAGTCTAAACAGAACCATACTGTTTGTTTGCACTACCCCCAGCCTTATTTGCCCATTGACACTGGCTGTGGGAACTCACATGAAGAAATTAGGAGGTCATCACAACAGATATAGAACCAGTGATTCCCCCACCCCATACACCGTTTGCATAGATTACTATACTGGTTTGAGGAAAAGTATCTGTAAAATGAAAGAACTGCAAGCAGCAACTTTCGTGCTTAAGACAAACATGAGCATTTTAAAGTAATTTGGCTGTGTTAAAATGAGATAATATCAAGGAAGATATTCATATTATAGAACATTGGTAGACTTTAAAAAAACCAAATCATGCCATTGAAGGAAAAAGGCAAGTGACACTCTGTCAAACATGCATTGGCAAATATGACCCTGAAGCTGCTCTGAGACATATATTTGTTTCTGGATCTTAGCTAATTTAACTTAAACTTATAGCTGAACTGGAAAACTTCTGCTTGAGTGAGACAAATGAGGAATTTTGAAGGGAGGTTTTAACCTTCAAGGAACTCCTGAAAACATTTGCAGGAGGATTCAGGAAGCAAATGGAAATGGTATTGGATGAACAAGAGAACTTGAAAAATGCAGCACTACTAGCTGGATGGTTGAAAGCTGGTGAAACTTTCATAGTGAAAGTTTGATTTAGATTTCTGTATGACAGTTTTAGGGAAGCCTGTATGGAACTGAGCTGAGTAGAAATGGTGTTTAATTGGATTAGGTGCTGAAATAATATACTCAGTGAACAAAGCCTCTAAGAACATCTTTTATGTACTTCAAACCCCCTTTACCTTTTTCTAGTTGGAGGTTTTTAGCACCATGAGCATTGGGAGGATAGTGAAGGAGAGCTCAAGAAATAGAGATTTAAACAGCAGATGCCTCAGGAATCCTTAGCTGAGAAAAGTGGAGAGAAAAAGAAAGAACATATCACCTGCCTCACCAGTTACCTCAAGAACATTAAAAAGCATAGATGTATAAGTTTGGCCACCAAAGTGGAAATCATCAGAAAAGTGGAGGCTGGTGAAGGGGAAAACAGACATCCCTGGAGAATATTCAGATTATTTTTTTATTTACTTCTGCAAGGCTTATTGGACCTCCTTGTTTCATTTCACTTGTACCTACTGCTAATTCTGGATAAAAAGTTTGTTGAAATATATTGAACTGCTCTTCTCTTTTGTGGTATAGGGAACTATCTCTTTTCTTTCCTTATGTCAGCATCTGTACCTGTTTAAAGTGTAATGCCCATGAACACAAATTCTTTGTTAATGGAGGTATATCTGTAGTTACAAAAGAGATATCCTTTGTCTTCAAGTTGTTTCATACTTATGACAACTCTAAAGTGAACCTATCACAGAGTTTTCTTGAATAGATTTGTTCAAAATAGGGTTTCCTTTGTTTTCCACTATAGCTGAGAGAATGGGACCTGCCCAAGGTTACCCAGTGGGTTTCCATGACCAAATGGGGATTCGAACCCCAATCCCCAACACTTAAACAACTATACAGTGCTGACTCTCAAAATCCACTATATACTTTACATTTTTTTATCTAGTCAAATATCTTACATTCTCTCTATTAAAGATAAAGAACCATAATTTTGCCAGCTCGTCTTGATTTACAGAGCTTGTTTGGCTTGTAAAATCTCTTTGGTGTATAAGGACTGGTGTACAGTATTAGTGAAATTAAGATGATCTTAAACTTATTTTCCCTGTAGTATTGACTTTTAAGATGGAAAGTGAACCTTGATGCATAAGTTGGCTTGTGTTTTAGATTTTCTTCATGACTATTAGCCAGCAACTGATTATTATTCAACTTTCTTAGGGATAAGTGACCTTACCCTATTAAAAATGTTTTGATAACAAGCTATAGAGAGAGAGGTGGAAAAGGTGGTTTAGAGAGAGATGAAGTCTGTTAAATGTTTTTTCTTTTTTATTTCAGTAGCAAAGTTTAAACAAATAAAGCATTGTACTGGATAATTATTATGTTTTGACCTTTAGCCATGGCAAACATGTTTTATGCCTCTCTTTTAAAATTTCCTAATAACTGAAACATTACTCACAATAATGGCATCAGCACCATACAGTGTGAATGAGAAAAATCTTTCCTATCACAAATAGTCAATATGACACCAGAATGGTATTTAAATATTTAGAGGAATTATGAAATTTAGAGGGGAAAAGATCCATTTTCCCCCAGCACCTTTTATAGTAGGATACTTAATTCATGTATTATTCATTGGGCTGTTTTTGTTATAATGCTGACATAGTTCAGTCCCACTGTTGCTTCTGAGATACCCTTTGCTAAAATTGTTTTCTAGCAGCTGCTATGATTGGTTTTGGAAGTCCACCAAATATGTAACTTTCTAGCAATTTGTGGAGATCCCTCCCCGCTTCCCCCAGTATTCCCTCTATTTGATTTTGCTTTATTTTAGGAAAAGAAAGAAACAAAATAAGTTAGTTTCTTTACTTTTCCTGGATATATTTCAGAAAACTATGTTATGTTGTTTGCTTTCATGAAATGTTCATACCTTAAAATAGTTGTGTGTGTTTATAGCATAAGGCTCAATAGTACATGACATTATAAAGGTAAACTGTGAAAATATTGATAATCTTACTCCAAATTTATGTCCATATATCCTGCAAAATAACAGTAAATAAAATAAAGAGCAGCGAACACAAAGACCTTGCAGAAATACTTTCTCTTTTAAGCTGCAGAAATACTTAAGTTCTTCTCTGGTGTGTAATGTTAGGTTTTTAGCCTTCAAACCAGTGCTTTCTTTGCAGGGAAAAAAAATCCAGTTAAGGTACTTCCCCCTCCTCTCACTCCTCATGTAAAGACGCCAATGACACTGTCAGGGTCTGTTAGGGACAGCCCCGTGCAGAGTATGAATTTCAAGTCTGGTGCGTATACAATATATTTCTGTAAATGGACAACAACATGTGCTTGGTTTCCCCCCTCCCCAAGAGCATGATTTTCAAAGTGGCATTTGATTTCCTTCTGAACTGGTATGCGTAGTGAGTGCTAAGTTGCCTTCAGGCAGCAGATAAGGGAAAGGGAGAGGAGGGAGCAAAGCAGAGAGCAGATGGATGAACGATTAGATCATGTGGATTTGGAATGTTGCCTTTTCCTTTTTTACACTGAAGTCCTCTCTTCTTATTACTGTTTCCACACAGAGAGCAAAGGGAAAGTGGCAGAGAAATGCCCCCCAAAAAGTCCCAAGAAAAACTTGGATGTGTGTGTATTGATCCAAAATCCTGTTTTTTTTAAAATTGTTGGGGGGGAAAAGAAGACAAAGAATAGAATTGAAAATACTGTATATGTGGTTTAGAAGAGTCTGAACCATGTAGCATTACTTCCACTTTTTTCTTCTTCTGGGCTTCCCAAGAACATAACCATCAGGGAGATAAAAGTTCTGATTTAAGATAATGCCTTGCAGTCTTTGGAACAATGCATCCTGCTTTAGGGGGTGGTGTTTCTCCCTCAAGACCATGCCATCTGAATTGGGAGGCTGAGACTTCTCAACAGCAAGCAGATGCGTCCACTGCAGACTCTGGCTAAGTTTTCTGCTATGTTGTGGGGTGGGTTTTTCCCCCCCTGAAAGGGGGAAAAATGTAGGTAAAACGACAAGGACTGATAGGAGCCTTTCTCTCTGCTCTCCCTGCCCCCAATAGCTGAGCCCAGACCACTCTCGGAGCGCATGGTAGTGGTACAAAGTGTGTGGTCTTTCAGCTCTGACTAATGCATTTTGTACTGTGTGACTGAAAATGCCTCATAGCTTGCCAGGGCTGACTGAGAGTTGTGGAATGTGGTGCCTTTTCTCTGATTTCCTGGGGGGGGGGGTGAGGAGAGAGAGAGAGAGAGAGAGGAGGGGGAGTTATTTGAGGTTGAGAAACCTGAAGATGCAGGGGAAATGTTTTCATGTTGTGGAATTTAGCTTCCCTTGGGAGAGACCCCTGCCACAGAGGCACAGGGAACAGAATGAAAAGCTGAAGAATGGCTAGGGGAAAGATGGTGGGGGTGGCGTATGAGAAAGGGAGAGGAAGGAGGAAGAGGGTGGGAACAGAGGGGCCCGTTTCCCCTTTTTTTCCCCTTCCTGAAGCAATGACAGCTGGTTCTGTCCTAACTCACATGACAAAGTACTGTGGAGCATTTAAGCTTAAGACAGCTTGAAAAGATGGTCAGCTGACTTCCCTCCCTCAAACTTCAGTCAGGTGATCTACTGATACCCAGTTAATTGTATCTGGGGTGGAGAAGGAACACTCAAGATCCCAGGTAAGATCTTTGTTTATGATATGCTGCATGAAAGAGTTTTAAAACCGTTCTTCCCCATCCCCGCCATGTGACAACTGTGCAAAACGTCTCCTTCATTGACTACGCGTGTGTGTGTTATGTTGAGACCGGGTTAGGGGAGGCTAGAAAACACCTGGGGATTTTGTCTCTTCTCCTTCTCCTCCTCCTCCTTTTTGAAAATAAAGTCTGCTTCTCGTCACTGCAGATTATTTATTGGAAAAATTTGTTTCTAAATATAGTGGTTTTCCTGGGTGGTGTTGAATGCTTATTTCATTTGTCATGAAACCATTTGTCATATTGCAAGTTTATAAAAAAAACAAAACACACACACCACCCGTGTTTGGAGGGGAATTCCTAACATGAATATGAGTCAAAAAGCCATTAAAAAAAAAGCAAACAAAGAGCATTAACAAACAAAGAACAATTAAAAATCCAAACCAGAACTAGCACACTTCAGTGTAATTTTCCTGTGTTTTTGAGGGTCAGTTTTGCCAGTGCTGAGGAGGAAAATATCCAATACTAGATAACCACAGAATTACAGGGTTGGAATGAACCTCAGAAGATAATCTAGTCCACCCCCTACCAGTGTAGAAAATTTGCTACTACACTGTCCCAGATCCCAGTTTCCCTTCTAAAACTTCTAATGCCATCTACTGAGATGGTCATTTTCACTACTGAACAGTTCCTACTGCCTAATCTTTAGACCATTCCCCTTCCTTGTAATTTGGTCTGAGTTTTTTTTTAACAACTTTAAATCATATAATAATGCTCTTTTCCCATTTAGGGGTGGCCAGGATGGTGGATGAGCCAGCACGGTAATGTGGTTTGAGCACTGGACTAGAACTCTAGAAACCAGGGTTAGAATCCCTGTTCAGTCATGGAAACCCGCTCTGTGACTTTGGAGAAGTCACACTCTCTCAGCTTCAGAGGGAGGCAAAGGCCAAACACCTCTGAATAAATCTTGCCCAGAACACACCGTGGTAGGGTTGCCTTAGGGCAGGGGTAGGCAACCTAAGGCCCGGGGGCCGGATGCGGCCCCATGGGGCTTTTGGGCCGGCCCCAGGCCGGTCCTGCTGCTGCCGCTGCCCCCCGCCATGATGATATTGATTATTATGATATGATATTGATTATTACTTGTTCTTGGGGTTTCCTTGGCAAAATCTCCACAGGGGTTTTGCCATAGCTTTTCTGGGGCTGATAGAGTGTGCATGCATATTTTTTAATATTTTTTATTTTTATTTATTTATTTATTTATTTATGGTGCTTCGGCCCCACAATTGTCTGAGGGACAGCAACCCGGCCCCAGGTTCAAAAAGGTTGCCTACCCCTGCCTTAGGGTCACCATAAGTCAAAAATTAATTGAAAGCATACAACAATACGGGTGGGTGGGAAACAAAATGGTTCTTACAAGTATTATTTGGTATTTATTTTGAGTTCAAGTGGAATTAATAGATGAGTATGGTTCTGTGCTGTGTTCAGTCTGCTGACTGCACTGACCATGACTTGTATGTGTGCCTTGTAGAGTGGTTATGGATGGGAAGAGATTTTGCCATAATATAAAGTCGGTTATGATTTACTTCTTGCCACAGTAAGAAACCACCTGCATATCAGTTGGTGACAACAACTTGGTTAAAATGTAGCTTTTATACAATCTGTAGTCCTTGAATCAAGACTTTCTGTTGTGGGAGCTGCAACAGCAACATTTTCACATGCATACACTAATCAGTCAACAGTGTACATGGGCTTTGCTATGCAATAGTGCCACCACTATGTTGGAGTCATATTCTGTGGCCATCCACTGAAGTGGAATGGTGGAAGATTTCCATAGTTCCAGAGATAAAAGGATGTGCTCAGTGCATAGTTAAACAGTGGAATTTTTACCATAAGATACAGATAATTTGGAAGGCTGTGAAACAGGACTAGACAAATTCCTGAAGGATGTGATCAGAGGCTACCAGTTATATAATCTATATAATAGCTCTAGTATCAAGGCAGTTTACAGAGCAGTGTGCATCTGGATACCAGTTGCTGGGGAACATGCACAGGATGCCATTGTGCTTCCCTTTGTTACTTGGTTTGTTGGTGTGGAAAGAGAATGCTAAATTAGAGAGATGTCTGGTCTGATCAAGTGTGCTTGTTCTTATGTTTGTCATGACATGAAGGTAAATAGAAGAATGCATCATGACTTTGTCTTAGTTTCTGAAGAGCAAGAGAACTAAGGGTCTCTGCCAAAGATTTGGGAGATGATGTTTTACTGTATTTTAATGCTGTTTTATTATTGTTAGCTGCTTTGATCTGTTTGGAGAGGCGGGATATAAATATATTTATTATTATTAAAGATTTTCTGAATCAAAATTCAGAGGAGACCTAGCTTGGTAAATTCCATTCTTGTAATTTTCAGAATAGGGTTTATTTGTCATCATGGAAAATAAAAGGGAAATTTGATGGGAAATTCAAAATTCACTTGTTGAGTGCATATTTTGCATGCAGTAGGTTGCATGTTAAATCCTGGGTATTTCCAGGTAGGCTAGAAAACATTTGTGCCTGGAATGATCTTACCAAGTTGATGTCAGCAAAATTGGGCTAATTGGACCAGTGTATTGATTCACTTCACTGTTTTGTTTCAACCACATAACAATTGTTGGTATTTTGTGTTATGTTATGTGAGACAATGCATATTGTGGTCCCAAGACACAATGTGGCTTTTTAGTTAATCATAATGATACAGAAGTGACTGCAGATTTTGTGTCTTGTTTTTGCAGGGTGTTAGTCCAGGTAGCCACTTGTTATCTGTTGTATGATGGAAAGTGTTTGAAGGAGTATGTAGGAAGTGTTTGAAAGAAAGTTCTGTTTCAAAAAGTGGATTATAGCTATATAAACTGAAGTATCAGTGAATTCCCAAATGACAGGTCAACATTCACTCATGAGTCAATCACCAGACTTCCAGGAGTGGATGCTAAAGATAAATAAGACCATCTGAGTCATAGAGTGGGACCAAAGTAAATGATCCTCAACAAAGATTATATTCTGTTTGTAGATTTCCATTGTTAAAGGTCTGGAGCAAATGTCAGATAATGCAGTGTAACATCTGAGGTGTCAACGGGAGTTTGCTTTTGGAGGTTATTTCATTTTTAGGCAAGTTTATCAGAGTTTGGATGTATTGAAAGGTATGTCTTCATGATTAATACTTTAATGATCTTCATTAAAAGTATGTTGCATTGTAGACATTTTATTCTGAGAAGCAGATGTTAACCAGGATGATAACCAAGGGCTTAGTATGGTATCCATTGTTGTAGAGAAGTTTAAGGTGTTTTAAAGTGGTTGCTTAATTTAGATTGATGATAGCTGTGTTCAGCACAGTCCAGTTGATTATGTCATGTATCCAGCAAGAAGTAGTTTAGCAGAGAAATGAAAACCCCTTTTGAAACCCTGAAGGCAGAATTGTTTTCTACTTCTGCAGCTCCACAGAAGGGAAAGGAAATCAGCTTCTGTGAATTTGAGAGGGCATCTGGGACTAGAAGGAAGGAGAACAGCTACAGTTATGTTACCTAAGGGAAGGCATGGCTCACACTACTTACTACAACATAAATGACTTTTCTTTCACCTACATTTTCATGTGCTGCTACCTGAGAGCAGTGGTAAAGATCTGACTGAAAAAAACAAGTAAGAATTGAGGTCAAACTCTATAAATCTGAGATCAAAAGATGTTCTTGGAGCAGATAAAGTTCAAATAGTCCATTTTTATATAAGAAAGCAAAAATGATCTTTGTCAAACAAGTGAAGTTTCTTTTTTTCTCTTTATTCTTTCATGAGTCTCTATAGGGGAATTCCTGGCAGGCAGGCAGATTATTTCCATGTATATCTGCTAGATTCATTCAGTTATAGCATGTATAAACAAGATCATTCATGTTTATATACATGAATTGTGCTAGAAATAGAGAGGTAGGAACAGAAATAGTAATGAAAATAGCAGTGTATTTCTGCTTGTCTAAAAAAAGATTTGTCTTCTCAATATATACTGGAACATACTGTTTAAAATAATCTTTTGTTTGGGTATTTGGTTGTGTTTGCACACACCATTTTAATGTCCTGAAAATATGAACTGCTTGTTTCATACAAGGGGAGCGGGTTGTTTTTTTAAAAGGGTACAGTAATACTATTGTTTGCATTGCTGGCTTTTTAAAGTGAACTGTTCAGTGCTTGAATTCAAAGATATAGCTGTGTTAGTTTGTAGAATCAGTATGTAAAGAGATCTTGTAGCACTTTTGAGATTAACTGAAAGAAAGGAGTTGGCGCATGAACTTTTGTAGACTTCAGTTTACTTCC
The DNA here is from genome assembly GCA_026167975.1 of Phrynosoma blainvillii. Taxonomy (NCBI): domain Eukaryota; kingdom Metazoa; phylum Chordata; class Lepidosauria; order Squamata; family Phrynosomatidae; genus Phrynosoma; species Phrynosoma blainvillii. The sequence goes on along the minus strand of JANUYF010000003.1, from coordinate 257,617,676 downwards.
TCAGATGCTTTAAAAAGCTCATGCTGCCAACTTCTTTTATTTAGTCTGAGAAGTGCTACAGGATCTCTCTACATACTGTTTAGTGCTTGTTTCTTACAATTCAATTCTAAATTCACATTTTATTTTTAATTTTAAAAAATAATTGTGTGAACCACCTAAGAAATAGCCTTATAGCTCTGTAAGGCAGTATAAATGATATGTTCACATTACCCTACCACAGTTTTGAAAGTAATAGTTCACTACCTAGTAAAATTAAAATATATGTTGTTTATGATAACAGTCTGAGCAAAGTCTGGTAATTGATATTTTAGGGTAGTAGTGATGAATATTCAAGAATTAGAATGAAATTGAGACAAATGTCATTTAACAGAACATCCTAGTAACTGGAGAAACCTGGTGTACATAAAATAAATAGACATAAAGTGGATTGTCGCACATATATTAAGGAATGTTCTGTTAAATAAATAAATAAATAAATAAATGCTTTCAAATAAGTGTTAAAACACACTATTTGTTCAATTATTCTAAGTAAAACATCTGTGCAAATCCAAGTTATAACTATCACTCTCTTGAATTTCCAAAAAAAATAAAACAAATAAAAATAAAATCTTTATTTAGATCTGATCAGAGTAAATCTGGCTATTTCATGCTACAAACCATTGCTTTGTTCATATGGATGTTCTAAAAATTGCCTTCTACAAAAGAAAATAAATGCATGCATTTAATGATCATTTGGCTTGGCTGTATTATTTGGAATGCCATCTAGTGGAGTGCATGGTATAGTTAGTGTACATCTGTTGCCTTGCACATAAAATAATATTAATCATCATAATATAAGATATTTATTTCTTACCCACCTCTCTCCATGGATCGAGGCGAAGATTAAAGTACAACACATAATCAATTCAAACACATAGCATCAGTTTAAAAGAACACATAAGACTAATACATATTAAAACAATTAATCCATTGTTTAAAATTCATAATTTAAAAATCCTCTGGATAGCCCTGCCAGAAGAGACTAGCCTTTAATGCTATTTTAAATTGAGACAGCATATTCAACTATCAAATCTCTTCTGACAGGTTATTCCACAGTCTGGGGCAGCTAAAGAAAACATCTTCTGGGTGATAGGTGCTAACCTAGTTCTGGCTGACTGGAGTAAATGGTCCCATGAGCGTAAGGGGAGGATTATATGGGAGGAATTGATCCATAGGTAACCTGAACCGAATCCATCTAGGCACTGATTGTCATTTTTGCTGATAATATGAAATGCTTTTCCAGTACCAGCCTGAATAATAATAATGATAATGATAATAACATTATTTGTTATCCACCTCTTCTCTTGGATCGAGGTGGGGAACAGTAACAATTAACAGATAAAAAACATCAGTTAAAACACAATTTAAAAGGACAAATATAATGTGCACCTATTAAAACAATCCACATTTAAAATTCATCATTTATAATTCACAATTTTAAAATTCATCTGGAAAAGCTTGCCAAAAGATTTTTAATGCTTTTTAAAATTCAGACAGTGTATTCAGATGTCGAATCCCAGATCATTCCACAGTTTGGGGGCAGATGAAGAAAAAATTCTTTAGGTAACAGTTGCCAACCTAGTTCTGGTTGACTGGAGTAAATGTCCTCCAGAGGACTTGAGTGCACATGATGGATTATATGATAGGAGGTGATCCTGTAGGTAACCTTAAAAAAAAACACACCTTTTTTAAAAAAAAAAAAGCACCAACAGTGTCGACAGCACTGGTACTGTCAGGTCAGGAGGTCCAAGGACCTATTCACAGAATGAACAGAAAGTCTCCTGAACATAGAGGAACTCTCTTTACCACATTTTAAAGTAAGAGAAGTAATGGGCAGAAAGCCAGCATGCTGTAGTGGTTTGAGATTTGTACTACAGCTATGGAGAACAGAGTTCAAATCCTTGCTCAGCTGTGGAAACCCCCTGGGTGACCTTGGGCTAGTCTCACTCTCAGCCTCAGAAGCAAGCAAAGGCAAATCCCTCTAAACAAATCTTGCCAAGAAATCCACATGAGCCTTAGGGTTGACATAAGTTGGAAATGACTGGAAGACACACCACAACATGAAGTAAGATGTATTGCTATCTAAAGATCATTATAACCAGAGTATAAAATTACCACTACTGATATGTATGCACACATTAAACAGAATTTTTAAAAATTATATTAAAAGTATGAAGTGGAAGAAATAGAAAGTAAATGGCAAAGGGGGGAAGAGTGAAAGAAAGAAATATGAAGTGAATAAACATGTAAAAGTGCAATACATTTAAAATTCTAGTCATAACTACTTGCAGGACTTGATTATCTAGTGGATGTGTATATGGGCAGGAATTTGGAAAGAGGAGATATAAAATGGTTTAAATAGAAACTGAGAAAGTGATTTTTTTAAATGTAATCACAGGATTGGCTCAGCCGTTTAGGTTAACTGGAAGTAACAATGAACAGTTATAATATCAAATTAGTGTTTAAAAGGAGCTGATCAGGAAGTCATATTACATTTTTTAAAAAGGATCAGTATACACACTTGTGTCCTAAGAGGCAACAGTTTTGAATGTTAGACTCATGCTGTCTTAACATTATAGGATGGGTAACACTTAAGTAGTGTGCAATGAAGTTTTGTCCCATGGCCTGGAACATGCTCACTTCCTCTCTCACATGTTAATCTTTGGATTTTGTTGTGTCTTCTGTGTCTTTTAGAATTAATGTGAGGGGTACTCATGCATTCTGTAGTAAATAATGAACTAAGAAAAGAACTATTTCATGCCTTTTCTTACTGGTTTTAGAAACCAATTTCTACTGCACACAAGGAATATACAGCAACAACAAACATATGTAGCAATCTAAATAGTTTCATGTTAATGTTTAATGCCAGTTTTTATGAAGGATTCCAAGCTTCTATTCTTACTAGTCTTTTAACCTTTGTGGAAGCAAATATGGTTTACACAAGATGCACAATTTGGATCTATGAGCAGCTCCTCCCCCCCTAAAAAAAGCAAGAAAAGGCAAAACTAACAACAACCCTGTGTTGTCCATATATCCTATTAAATTCAGCCACGTTTCTGAACTACTGATGTTTTGCTGTACTAAATCATTGGTCATGACACACAAGTATTCAGAAGGGAAAGTCAGGTCCCTGCCACAACAGGCAATATGTGGCAGCAGCAGAACACTGTACTGTCTGCTCATCACTTACATAATTTGAATGTATGTGTATGAAAATGAGGACAAAGAACAACCTCATTTGCCATTATTTTCTTTGATTGTTAATATTGGAGCACTCCAAATATAACTTCATGACATTAACTGGAGTAATCTGCTATTTACACAAATTACAATGGTATATTATAGATCAGGGGTAGGCAACCTTTCCCCTTTAAGGGCCAAGGGACTTCAGCTCCCAGAATCCCAGGAGCTATTGGCCAACATGGCTGAGGCTTCTGGGAGCTGAAGTCCCTCGGCCCTTAAAGGGGAAAGGTTGCCTACCCCTGTTATAGATTAGTGACCCAGCATGGTGTAGTGCAGGGGTAGGCAACCTTTCCCCTTTAAGGGCCGAGGGACTTCAGCTCCCAGAAGCCTCAGCAATGTTGACCAATAGTCCCATGTTGGCCAATAGCTCCTGGGATTCTGGGAGCTGAAGTCCCTTGGCCCTTAAAGGGGAAAGGTTGCCTACCCCTGGTGTAGTGGTTTAAATGTTGAACTATGACTCTGGAGACCAGGGTTTGAATCCTGGCATGGCTATGTAAGCCCACTGGGTCATCCTGTGTATGTCACACACTCAGAGGATGGCAGTTGCAAATTCCCTCTGACGAAACGTGCCAAGAAGACCCCATGATAAGGTTGCCTTAGGTCAGGGGTAGGCAACCTTTCCCCTTTAAGGGCCAAGGGACTTCAGCTCCCAGAAGCCTCAGCCATGTTGGCCAATAGCTCCTGGGATTCTGGGAGCTGAAGTCCCCTGGCCCTTAAAGGGGAAAGGTTGCCTACCCCTGCCTTAGGGTCTCCATAAGTCAGAAGTGACTTGAAGGACACAACAGCATTGTAGATACCTTACAAATAGGTATAAAACTGCATCCCTCAAATAGGAATCTCTTCAGTGCTCCAACTGGTTTTGACTCTAAGTCCCATAATCCTCTGTCATTGGCCATGCTCTGATGGGAATTATAAACAAAACCACCTGTAGGACTTGAAGGTGGTAGATTCTTTTTTGAACTTATCTGTAATCCTGGCCTGTATGGGATGCACACACACACGTGTGCACATAAGCACACATATGGACATTAGAATTTCTAGCCATGCCTTCTTTCTGCTATGTCAGTTTGCTGCTTTCAGGGGACTTTTATGTAGAGAAATTATTAAATTTCTCATCCACTGCTTGACACATGATCTGAAATGAAACAATGGATTCTGCCATCTTAACTCGTAATAACCAGTCCATCATGAATTGCAATTGACTCTGAGGGGACAAAATGTTTGAGGGAGGTTGGATTAAAATTTTAGCTCAGCCACAGATCACCAAGTGGCCTTGGGCAGGCTACCTGTCAGCTTCATTTCTTAATCAGCCAAAGAGACATGATGACGCCTTGCCTCACTTAGGTAATTTTAGGGGTAAGGGTCTTCTTCAGTACTTGAAGATCAGGATGAAATATTATTACCATCATATATTCATATTTTCCTTGTGTTTATTGTCTCTGTCATGTGTGTGTCTGTAATGTTGTCGTTCAGTATACTAGAAAGTCTTAAATCACTGAAAGCATTACATTATGGTTTGAAAATTCAGATGGACTATAAATCAGTTTGGAGGGTTTTGGAAATAATAAAAATGTACGGTGTATAGAGATATGATAAACGAATGCAACACTGGACTGTTCATATTTCAAACACTGGATGATTGGATGTCTCTTTTACAAATTACAAAGCTTCAACATGATATAGAAAATGATCAGAAAACTTGTCTAATTTTCCCCAATGCTATTGTCCAGGCATTTATTTGCTATAATTGTAGCAGAGTAAATATTGTTCATTTGTTTAATGATGATACCAGCATGTTGTATTCATTGTATTAAAAAAGGAAAGGAAAGGAAAGGAAAACTGTAATAGATTGAACAAAATATGCTCCATGACCAGCTAAGTGTTTGTGTTCATTGGTCTAGACTTGCAACCCTGAACACTTTTCTCTTCCAGGCTGGAAAATTTGAAGACAAAAATTTGTAGTTTGAGGTGGTTACAAACAGGATAGCTATTTGCCATGTGAACTACTACTTAATAGAATACTTCAATTAGTTCCTAAATTTTTGGTTATTTTTTTTAAATGACACTCTTGTGGGCATATATTAAAAATAATTTTATATCTCTAAATGCCATTGGTTAACTAGTCCAAAACAGTTGTGGGAATACTATAGTTCTTTGTTTTGTAAAAATGTTAGCTAGCCATTACAGTATTTTTCTTTCAAAAATTGCCCAGTGATTTAACATATATTTCAAATACAACACAGTAGCAAGGGGACAGAAAAGGATGGGAAAAAGTGACCAGGATGTCTCACAAATATAACAGGAGGCTAACAGTAGTCTGAGAATCATACAATGCGTATTTTATGTATATTAATGGTAAGTGATTTGCTAATTTTTAGTAATTCCCAAGTAGGATAGCTCTTTTATTTAGAATGTTGGTGTTCTAAGTAAAGGAAGTCTTCCATTGCTACCCTACAAAATACAGAAGGTGTAAAGACTACTTAAGACATGGACCATATAGTTTTTAAGCAATGAGCTAAACAGCTAAATAAAGGCATTAAGGAGTAGGGAGGGTGGTATTGAAAGACCTGATGTTTGGAAGGGAAGGAGAGCAGGAAATGTTGGTATTAGAGAAGAATGGAATGTTTAAAAGACCAGGACTTGTAATTTCCAGGATAAGGGCGTCTACTGCAGTCTGCAAGAGCTGTGGGAAGCGCTGACTCGATTAGACAGCCCACTCACAGGATATAAGGGGGGAAGTATGATCGAGTGGGTAGGGGTCACAAAAATGCCATGTGTTAGCCTTTCTAGGGGCTGCTGTGGTTTCATATCCTGAATTTCCATCACCTAATGTACTAGGTTTACAAAGAAGGGTGGATTTCATAATGCTGGGTGTGGGGAGTGTCTGGCCGGCTGGTTTTAAATGGAAGCGTGTGGACATGGTAGCATTTCATCTTATTTTCTTAAAGCGACAGCTTGTAATAAGCTTGGGCCAGTTAGCATTAAAAAACAAAATAAAACAAATGCATGGTGGTCACCAGGAAGGGACTGTTGAGCCCAGTTTTAAATGCTGCCTGTGTCATGAAAGAATTGTGGGAATGGCTATAACAGGTTGTAAATTTGATTGTGGAGACTGTTAAAGTGATCGCAATAAGCTTATATATAACAGTACTTCAGCTGAGTGTTGCAAACTGCCCTGTAAATATAATAGGATTATTTACACACACACACACACACACGACTTTCAGATATGCTAGACTCCCACTTTCACCATCCTGCCAGAATGTCCAAAGCCCATGCAGATGAGTAATGATGGAAACTGTAGTCAACACATTTTGGAGGGCACCAGCTTGGAGAGGGCTGATATAGACTGTCATCTTTTTTGTTTACAGCTCTTCATTTCTTTCCCCCATGACCAGTGTTTGCAAATAAAGATTGCAAACAGACTTTTCCTTTGGATTATATTATGATAACTTATCACTTAATTTTCCATTTTAAAAAAAGCACTTCTAAATGCATTTTCTTGCTTGTAACTCTGAGGTTGTTGCAGTTATGAATGTGATCTGTGTCCAGTATTTGGCTATGAAATAGTGAACAGCTTGTTGGTACTAGTGTTTCCCCCCCCCCCTTCCTCAGCACATAGCATTTCTCAGTTTAAAGGAATAATAAGAATTTCAAGAATTTGCTACTCTCAGGCGTTGATTGGTCTTCAACAGCTATCCCTAGCTTTTCTGCCATTTGCAAGCCTTTTCAGGTCTACATGTGTCTCCACCCCCTTCCTGCTCATTAATTTGCTTTATTTGATTGTGCCTTGATCTTCATCTTCATCTTGTTCTTTGTGATTTCCCTTCAGTGATATCCTTAGAATATGATTGATATTCTGTTATGCATCTGTTTTACATTCTTCCTTGTTATCTATCATCAGACACCCTTTTACACTATGCATCAGTTTTTGTTTATATCCAATCCCATATACTGTTCTGCATCAGACTGAAGATACTAGATCTCATCATTTTATAGTCTATGGAAAATTATTCCCCATTAGGTTATATGGTTGCCAAATAACTTTAGTATACTAGGCATGTTGATATTTGTGTTTGTGTATGTCTTTTACACTCTAATTTACAACTCAAAACTCCTATTGAAAACCTAAACAGTTCAGAATTTTAGGCTTTGGTTTAGGCATATTCATTTGGGGAGTAAGTTCCACTGAATTCAATGTGCCATAAATTTGTTTTTCAGTCTTGATAAATCTGTCCAAGGATTAACCTAAAACTATATTTCCTGTAAACAGCTCTCTCAAAACTTCTTCATATAATTCGAATGGCAACCAGTGGTAAAATATGACTTAGCTACTAGGCATACAGTTTATCCAACCTCTCCTTGCATATAAACAAATACAGTGACCATCCCATGTTATATAATAATAGACAGTGTCTCTTTCGTCCTGTATTAATAGTGTATCATACTTTTTAAAAACCCTCTGAACATTTTAAAAAGAGATTTTTAAACACATCTCATTATGGAATTGTGATCTCAGCTTCCCTCAGTTGGTCAAAATTCCATGTCATGCCACCTCACTTAATGATACTGGGATTTGTTTCATTACTTAGTGGTATAAATGTGTGGTTGTACCCTGGAGCTGTCCTTGACTGATACATGTACATATAATAGTTGTAAACTGTGTAGTTTTTTTCTATAAGGTTTTTTAAAATTATGTGTTGAATAAAATTATGATTCAAGACATACAGAGAATTTTTACAGATGCAGCTTTGATATCAATGCTTAGAGCTTTGTGATGGTTAGCACACAACATAAACAAATTATGAATGTTATATTTTTTATTCATAGTACTTACATACTTGTGGCTCAACTTTTGCCAGATACCTCCATGTATAACCACAGATTCAGTCTGGGTGGCATAAACAAAAATGAGGCTTTTCTGTTTTGCTGTCAATCTCTTTCATAAACTAAAAGTATTGCTTTTAAATAGAAGGTATTCTGTCAGTTGTTTTCCTGTGTATAGGTGGAAGTCCTCTGTAGCCATTCAGAGATATAGAATACATTGGATGGCAAAAAAGTCATGTTCACTTATTAAATTCTCCGACAGTCATAAGACAGAGTTCTTCTACTCAGTCACCTAAAAGCATATGTTTGAAGATGGAAAAGATACATGCTTTTCTATTCTTGAACCAAACTTGTAAGGGCCACCCAACTTTATATGTCCTGTTTTCTTCCTTGACCAGTTTCGTATTATATTGTATTGTATTGTAGTATTGTATTATATTGGCCTTTTTAACTTTTGTAAGCCGCTTTGATCCTTTTTGGAAAGGCGGGGTAGAAATAAAATTTTATTATTATTATTATTTATAAGTATTGATTATGCATTCTGTCTCTTCCCCCCTCCCCCTCTGCAGGACCTGCCAGAAAATAAGGGGGCTTGATTTTCTCTTGTTGGGTTAGACTTGTAGTGGTCCCCAAACTTTTTCAGGTTACTGCCCCCTTTCTTCTTGGGTGACAACCCTAGCGCCCCCCCCCCCATGCCTATTTCTTGGTATTATGTCCACTGTTTTACTGGAGGTGGGGGGAGAGAAGAGAGAAAATATCCTAAGCAAAGGAAATGGCTGCTTTTGGGTAGTTTTGCACATGAAGTAAATGAAATCCTGCTTGCCATACAACCCACTAGGTGACCCTGGGCAAGTCACGCTCTTCCAGCCACAGGGGAAGGCAATGGCACCCCCCTGAATATTTTTTTTCAAAAAACAAACAAACCCTGTGATAGGTTCTTTTTAGGGTCACTATGAGTCAAAATAACTTGAAGGCACACAACAACAACAATTGCTGGTAGCCAGCCCAAGGTCCAAAGGGAGCCTGGAGCCCCACAAGTTTGTATTTTGGGGAAGGAAGGTGAGGTTGGTGGGTGGCTTGGGAAAGTGAAAGAGGGAGGTCCCTCTATGGAAGGAACAACAATGCCTGAATGGGGTGCCTGGTGAAGAGGGCGGGCGGGCGGGCAAGCTCAGCAGGATTTCCACCTGAGGAAGGAAGTATTGCATGGCTGCCTGGGTAGCCCATGCCAAGAAATGTCCCTGCAGCCACCCTCCCCCTCCCCCTCCCGGCTTCACCTGGCAAAGGGAGGGAGAGGGGAATAAAAGGGGGGGGGGAAGGAACAGTAAAACCCAGGAGTCACCAGGGCATTGACTGTATCCAATGCAAGGGGGAATGGAGGAAGAGCCTGCTGGCTTGAGCTAGTTAGCCAAGGCAGAAGGGAAAGAAGAGTGCATGCCTGCCCACCCTTCCCTTTTCCCTTGGAACCAGCTGGTGTCTTTCTTACCCGAATAATCTTTCCTCTTTAGGCTCCTTGAAGGGAGAAGCTGAGCAGTTTCTGGAAAATAAAGTGAGCATGGCAAGTATTTTGTTGCCCAAAGAGGGGAGGAAACAAGGAAAGGGAAGGACAGGTGTGTTTGCTCTGTTCCAGGATGAGGCAAAAATGGAGGAGCCATGCTAGGTCTCTTGCCTCTCAGACTGGACAGACACGGCTTGTTTCTCGCAGCTCTACATTCAGCCTTCCTCCATCCTATCACAGAATGGTGTACAAAAGAAGTTTCTTGCAACTAGGGTTGCCATAATTCTCTTCCACAAAATTTCAGATGCAAGTCTATCAAAGCCTATGCTACAACTTTTTTCACACAGTCTCAAAGGTGCTACAAGATTGCTTTGCATACCAATATTCCAGACTAACATGACTTATGGTTGAATCTGCACTACAGAATTAATACATTGACACTGCTTTAACTGCCATGACTCAGTGCTGTGGAATTCTGGGATTCATATTTTGTTGTCACACCAGAGCTGCCTGAGAGAGGCTACACAGCTCATAAAACTACAAATCCCAGATTTCCATAGAATTGAGCCATGGCAATTAAAGCAATGTTGAACTGCATTATTTCTGTAATGCAAATTAAACCTATGTCTATGAATTCTAGCCATTTGGAAGAGAATTTAGCAAAAGTGGGTTTTCCCTCCTCCCACTTCTATGAGGGGGAGGGAGGGAGAAAATCTCTCAAACAGCTGTGAGACTAAGAGGGACTCCCACTCTCGGAATCGCATCCAGAGATTGCTGTGCTGGCCAGCTGATACAGCAAAATACAATAACATCCAAAATCCACAAAACAGTGATACCTTTATTGTCCAACCAAAATGGTAAAAATAAATGAAGCAAGCTTTTGAAGTTCAACTGTGGTTTCTTCATTGAGCAAAGGTGTTAAAAATCAAACGGGAAAAAGGTATCACTGTTTTGTGGATTTTGGATGCTATTGTTTGCAATGTGGCCAACACAGCTACTCCTGGATATGCTTTCTAGATTTCTGGATACTGCATTTTAGACACAAGGGAATCCTAAACAAGAGGGAACAAAGGGCTGAGACCTTACTTTTTGAGGTCTTTACCACCACCAAAAGTCAAAAATTTTTTTTAAAATGGGACTGCTTTTGATGTGTTTTAAGTACCATGTAAAGGTTTTTTCAGATGCAACAACACAGAGACTTCATGAGAAATTCAGTCTTATCTGCCAAAGGAGGGGACAGGTATTTTCATACAGGAGAGGAAAAAGAAAGAAAATTCCTCACTGTTTTGCTAAGGGACCTAGTTGCGAATGTTATTTCTTGGACTTCATTGTTTGTCTTCCAGAGCCCATATGCCCCTTCTTTTTTTCAAACACACACACATTGCTATGGGGGAGGGAAATGGAGGAAAGGGGAGCACCAGCCCATTAGCATGCAACTAAGAGGAAAGAGGGGCTCTGGACTCCTTTTTCAAACACACAGAGAAACATTTCTAAGTGGGGGTGGAGCTGGAGAGACGGGCAGCTCCAGTCCCACGCAAGCAAAAAGTTCCATACATTTATCATGAGACAAAAAAGCCTCCTTGATGCTCCAAGCCTCTGCTTGCCGCTTTTTTCTTCCTGCCTCTGGGCTAATCTGCCTGTGCAGTACCACCCAGAGCCTCAAGGGTGGGATCTGGATGAGTTTTTCCCCTTGTTTTCACTTCACTTGTTTTTCGTGTGGGACGATACTGGCCAATGGGCCCAAAGTCCAGTCGCACCAAAAAAGGCGTGCAGCTTGGAGACAGCTCTCCTGTAGGCACTAAGAGTGGCTGGGGCCAGCGAAGACAGACGCCCTGCATCAAGGCAAGTTTCCAACCTCCCACAGTTCTTCTGGGAACGGCATGGGTGAGGGGTCTGCTCTGGGCGCCAATTGACAGAACATGGCCTCCTGAAAACGAGGCCAGGCACGAACTGATCCTTGAACAAGATGTTATTGCGGAGATACAGCAGAACAAAATGGTGAACCAGAAGCATGACTTGCTCAGACTTGGAGGTCTGGTGGTTAAGAATCCTGACTACTGCCTGGTTGTCACACCAGAAACAAACTGCCTTGTTGGCAAAAGCGCTGCCCCAGATATGGACCACTACCATAATAGGAAAAAATTCCAGAAAAGTGAGGTCCCAGAGGATCCCCCCCGAGCCCAGTGGGCGGGCCAGCATTGGGCACACCAGTGTCCTTGAAGAAAGACACCAAGGAGGTTTGCCACAGGGAGACCCCGTTGTAATCTTTTAGGAACTCCTCCCACAGGCTAAGGCCTTGTTTGATACCTTTGGTAAGGCGGATGTGGTGGTGTGCCACCTTGACACCTGCTGTGTTCCTAGCCAACTGAGTGCAGAACGCAAGCAAAATTGAGGTGTCTCAGAATGGCCTGAAAGTCCTTGAGCGCTGCTTTCTGGCCTGGAAGGATGGCCTGAATCATGGAGTGGAGGGTGTGGAGCTTATGCCACTGAATCCAGCTGGATTCCTAGATACATGAGCGATGTGGAGAGAACCTCAGTCTTTTCTGCAACTAAGGGGACACCCAGTTCAGCAGCCAGAGCCTGGAATGTGGACAAAAGTTTGACACAGCTGTCACCTCCAGCCTCACCAATGAAAAGGAAGTCATCAAGGTAATAGGTGACCAGAGGGGACATGGCACGGCTTTTGACCTCCCACTCTAGGAAGGAACTGTCTCAAACGCTGCACAGCTAACAGGGAAACCCATTGACATGGCCTTGTCAAAATACCACTGTTCTTCAAATTTGAAGACCAAGAGGCAAAAATCATTGGGGTGGACAGGTAACAGTTAGAATGCTGACTGGATGTCACACTTCACCAGAAGGGCTCTCCAACCACATGCCCGTACAAGCGTGACAGTGTGGTTGAAGGAAGCGTAGTGAACTGAGCAAAACTCTGGGGGATGGAGTCATTGACCTATGCCCCAGGGGGGAAGATAGGTAGTGGATGAGGCACAATTCACCCGATGCTTTTTTGGGAACCACCTGTCATATACTGCCCTAGACCTGACTTAGAGGCACAGTGAGACTCTGACTCTGAGGACTCTGAGTCTGCAGATCTGGGGTTGCCTGGAGGATCTGCAGTCTCAAAAGAGGTTCAGAAAGCTGCAGCTCAGGAAGTTGCAGAGGGAGAAACAGACTCTACAAACTCTACAGACTCTAAACTGCAGGTGCTTACAGCGAAGACAGGCCAAGGAATCCTTGAGGTGTTCTTCCGGGCTAGAAGCCAAGAGGAGAGCTAATAGGTTTCAGCTGAGAGACATGGGGGCCCTTTTAAAGGGCTCCAGTTGCTGAGAATCTTTGCAGCCAACAATCCATCTCGCAGACCCCTTGTTCCTGTGCTCCTTGCTATCTGATTTATGACTGATTATCTGACCTTTTGAATTGCCTTGTAACTATGCTTCTGCCTCTACCCTTTGTTGTGACTTCCTGGATTTTTATCATGTGACCTTTGGATCAGACTTGTGACTACTCTTTGCCTTCTCTACTGTTGTGCTATCCTCTGGAGAGGTAAACAGGACACCACCCCAAGGGGGGAGACTCTGAGGTTGGGCATGGGGGTAATGTTGAAAGGGCCCACCACCCTATTGGCCTCACACTCCTTTTGGATTTTGAACTTGAGGACCTGTGGCATGTCTTGGGCTAACTTCAAATTGTGGATGTTTGAGGCCATTCACAGCAATGTTCGAACTTGCAATGGGCCCGGACACACTTTCCCATGTTGGAATTCCCAGTACTACGGAGATCCCTCTTTCCCATCCACTTGGATTTGGAGGAATATCCTTTCCCTTTTACATGGGGACCCACTTCAAGCAGGCTGATGTCACTGTTGATGAGGTCCCACCTGTCTGTGGCTCTTGGAAGCCTGCTGGAGGAAGGCAGCACTGTAGGCAATGGCTGTAGCTTTGCCAGTGATAGCCCAAGGCTTAAGGACTTGGGCCATATGATTTGCAAGGTGCCAGCCCCATTGCGGATAAGCCATTGAGACTACCGCCATAAAAATGGAAAAGCTCTCCATCCAATTGATAAAGGAATGCTCCATAGTGTGGGCCTTGGCTTCTTTTTTGTCCTTTTTTTTTTGGAGGTAATGGCACCACCCTCCTCCCCCATGGGCTTCAGTAAAGAGAACATGTCTACATAGTACCCCCTGAGGATCCACTTCCTAATCTTTTTGGACAAGTGAAGGCCCGGGGTGTGTGTGTTCATTTCGGATGAATGTGGGGAAGCCAGAGGCCTGTTGATCCATCCACACCCCCTCCAGTCCTGGGTGTCTGGTCCTGTGCCTTATGGCCCACGAAGGTAGCCCCAGAATTAAAACTCTCCCTAACCAATAGTCATCCCTGCCCAATGCCACCATCCCCGCCCCTCGTGTCCCTGGGCCCTCTGCCACAGGCTTTTTTATTCTTTTTCCTGGCACTGCGCTTCAGTTTCCGCCTTTTGTGCTTGTCGATAGCAGGGGAGGCTGTGAATTCCAAACTGGCTCCGGAACTACTAGAGGAGGAGCTGCTGGACGAGCTGCTACTAGTGCTGGATGAGCTGCTGCTGCTGCTGCTGCTAGAGCTACTAGGAGAAGATTCCCAGCATGTCCGCTTCCACTTCTTAGCCCGACCACGTTCTCGGGTCTCTCCCTGGTTGACCTGGTCCGGGCTTATGTTGGGGGCCAGAGAGCTTGGCCCAGGGCCAGGTGAGGCACCAGCATGCCCATCCTGCTCCATGCAAGCTGAGAGGGTGCACGTGAAACCCACCAACATCTCCTTGCCCACTGGGGGAAGGGAGTGGGAGTGGGAGCAGCTGCTACTGCAGCAGGACAGTGCCCCCTCCCCCTGGGAGCCAGGTTGGCCCAAGACTTTCTAGGCTGAACAGCCTGACCCCTGGTGGTGGGCTGCACAGGCCTAGCCCATTTCCTTGATTTATTTTAATATTATATTTTTAATCAGTCTTTAGTTTAATTTTGTTTTAAGGGGTTGGGAGGGTGGGATTTGGAGATAAGGAAATGTTTTTTAATTTTGTGTTGTTTTAACAATTGTTGTACCCCACCCCGATTGCCACGCAGAGGGGCGGGCTATAAATAAAAAATTATTATTATTATTATTGAGCCCTTGGGTGTCATGGTCTGGCTGTCCTGTTGACTGAAGCACTCACTGCTGGTGTCACCTGGGCGGCCTAACTGCATCTGCATCTGTCAGGCCTCCCACATCCTGTGGGGCCAAAATCTGACCTTAATGTCTATCACCTTGCTGCCACGTGGCTGAACGGCCTCTCTTGCCAGCTCGTTCGGCCCTTCGCCTCATGGCCTTACTGTCCCACAATTAGTCCCTTGGCCCTCACACCTACTTGGTACCCCACTATTGAGCCCTGTCTCAATAGAGCCTTTTCTCTGCCTGTTGTTGTCACTGACAGAGCTGAGCTAAAATGGCACTGACCACTGGCTCCAAATGGCCTTAAACAGGCGCAGCCACCATTTACCAACCTAGAGGCCTGGAAGCCCCCACCCCTTCTGGCCTCCCCATCCAATCCTGCTGCCTTTTTGCCCCAGGGCCAGCCAGTGGGGCGATACGTCCTCATCCCGTGCGTGCTGAGAGTTGAAGTCCCGGCCCCGGGCTGGAAGCACTGCCCTCCCAAGCCCAGGTAATCCCAAAGCCTGCCAGGGGAGCACTGGGTCGAGGAGGACCAGCCTGGCATAATGCCTCCCCCCACTGCAACCAGGCCGGCCTGGTAAGTTGGGCGGCCTCATTTTCTAGTGCTGTGTAATGCCCCTAGACTGCAGTTCTTTACCTGGTGGCAGCAGCTCTTGATTGCCATATTGGCTTTCCTTGTGATGTCAGCCACAGTTCTATCTGACCTGATGCTATTTGTTGCTGCTTTTTAAAGAAACAATCTGCTGTATTTTTATCCTGCCATTTTCCCAAGAGAATGATGGAATGGCTCCCTCTAATTTTTCTTCACAACAACTTTGAGAGGTAGGTTAGACCAAAGGATAATGAACAAACCAAGGTCACTCTGTGTGTGTTGAACTTTGGCTTCAGTGAGTAATTGCAGCTCTGGCTTCCCAATCAAGCAGTACGGTATATTTACAATTGCAGTGTCTTATAGGAATACATTATTTTATTTCGGTACAGCCCATCTAGTGTTCAGCACTTCTAAGTCCCTTTAGTGAAAGAGATTTTGAGGATAAGATTAACTGAAATCAATAACATGTCTAAGTACTGAACTTTGGCAAGATTGTGCCAAGTGTTTTTCTATTTTGGGGGACTTTCTTTTTAGCCTCTCTCTGTATCATGTGGGTTGGCAGGCTTGCCCATCTTGAATTATTTGCTCTGCTTGCACCATAGTGTGGTGCACATTCTCTCTGAGTGTAGCATACTGTGGTTTAAATCTATGAGGAACAGATATGGGGTGACCATATACTGTGGCTTTTAAAAAAATGGTTGTTTAAATAGTTTCTGTTTGTTCTGTGAGAATAAGTATTTATCAGAGCTGCTGCACTGCAAAAGGTTCCTTCTTCCAATAGGATCTTTCTGTTTTTCAAGCATATGTTGTTGTTGTTTTATTTACAGCTGAAGAATTATTATTATCCATTGGATCCATTAAAAGCTAAGTAATTACAAACTTTAAAGGGCACAAGAGATCATTTCCAAACAGAATCAAGCATATTTGGGGGAAGGGTGTGTGTGTGCACAAGTCAAAGTAATATTGAACATTTTCTTTGTGTGTGTCTCTATATACTCATTAAAAAGATAGTCACTGATGGAATAATAAGCTGTCTCTAAACATTTGAAACCTGTATTTGCTATTGTTTGACTTCAATTCAGAACTGGACACATTTCAAACTGCTAGTGGCAGAAAGAAACATAGCCCTATAATTTTCTCATCATTACTAGCAATACTTTCTGTACTGCAGAAGGTAGGCAGAAGGGCATTTCCCAATAAAGTATCCCATTCTGAGAACTAATATGTAGTAGCTAGCCATAGCATTAAAAAAAGTGTGTGCGCGTGCAGGAGAGGGGGATAGCAGCTAAGTAAGCTCAGAATTTGAGAACCAGAAGTGGGTATCTTGCCTGCTTATAATGTAAAAAGTGCCTTCATATGGCTGAACCTTTGAGACGAAAGGCAGTAATGGTAATCAATATGTCTGTGCCACATATTTGCTCATCTTTCTGATTCATAGTATTATATTTTGCCTTCCTACACCCACTGCAAAACAAACTTAATTTGATTCATACCTCTAAAAAAAGAAAAGAAAACCCACCCCAAAACCTGAATTACTCACATGATTATGATTAAGTTCTTGGCATAAAGCTCTCTCCTCTCCAGCTACCCTTTCTCATACTCTGAATACTATCCCCTATCCCCAGATATGTATTTGTAAAATTTCAAGCTGAAATTCTTTATCAAGTAGCTTTTAAAAAGAAAAGAAAACAAGGGTGAAAGAAACTGGTGTTTCCAAGGGGTTATGATAGTTGTTAAGTCTACATGCGTTTAAAAGTATTGTTGCTCACAGCACTAACAAGCAGCTGTAACTCATTAAAAATAAAATGAAAAGTCATAGTGTAACATATTCTAGAGATTTTAGCTGGTTGTAGAGTTTTAATATAGTAGCTTAAGCACTCAGCATCTCTATATGGAAAGCTATTAATGCTATTTTGTGAAAAATGTATCTTTTTTTTTGAAATTGTGACTATTTTAAATAGAAGTCTGTTTCCCAAAATTAATGATGAATTTTAAAAAATGATTTCAGAATGAGAGACAGAAGAGTCTTCATATTATCTAAAGAATGTGACACTTGCTTTGTAAGGAAATGCCCTTGTAAAATAGATTATTCTAGTACAGTTTGCATTCTTGAGAGTATCTTAAATGGGAACATGAGCTAAAAACCTTGAATGTACCCAGCATGTATAGAGAATTTCAGGTAAAAAAGTGGTTTTGCTTAGGTTGGAGAACTTTCAGGAGTTCTAGAATACTTCAGTGAATCTTCTTCCTGTTGCCCCTTGGAAATGATCAAAATCTTCTCTGAAATGTGTGTGTTGATTAACAACATGTACCAATGAAGAAAGACTTTCTGTTTCATAATGGGAACCCCAAGACACCTGACAACATAAAAAAATAGACATAAGACAACATAAAAGAATAAAATAGCTATTTATTTGATACAGTTACAACTTGTAGAGAAAAACAAATGGAAGTTCAGCTTTAAACTTGTTTATGCAAGTGGGCATGGGTGGGAGGAGAAAAAATGTTCATTTCTGACTGTCGTTGGATTTGTATTATCCAAGGTAGATGAAGGATTTAATCAGTATAAAATAGATATGTGTGAAATGTTGATCACAATATGTACATGGAGAAAGAATTTCTAATATATCTTATTTTCACATCTCAGTAACTAAGCAAATTTAGCACAAAGGAATTAATTAATTAAAAAAAGGATAGCAGAAGGGCATCTCTCAACAAAGTATCTCATTTTGGAAACTAATGTATAGTAGCAATAGCCTTTAAAAAGAGGAGGGGAATAGCTAGCATCTCACAGAAAGTTGATCCACTGGTCCTCATACAGATCAGAATCATAAGCATTCACTGTAGACTAAAAAAGACACTGTTTTAAACTGGATGTTACCTATTTTATATAGTGTGAAGTTTAACTCTAAATCATAAGAGGGGGAATTTCTGCTGGTTCCTATGTCTCCTAGGATACTGTATGAGGATTGCACTCTTCTCCAAATGGATGGAGGGGAACCCCTTGCAGTGGTTCTGATAAGCTGCACATGCTGAAATTCACTTGTGGCCCAATACAATTAGGGGAAGACTTTGTTTCCCCATACTAGTGGCTGTCAAATGGCTCCCGGCCCCCTTTACACTGACATGGGCATGTTGCCCCACACTTTAGTATATGTATAGAAATATTTTGTTTTTTAGTTTGTGTATTTTCATTCACACATTTATATATACTCATACTTTAACATTTTATAAGAAAATAATATTGTTCAAATTAGAATATTTTTATTACAATGAATTCAGTACTCAACACAATGTTCATACTTGATGCGATGCATGTGCATGTTTCTGAGCACAAAGTTTACTAAAACAAGGTGGAATATTAGCAAAAGCAACTCTTGTTTCTTTGGTGACGTCAAGTCTTGCACAATATTTACCGTTCCTAGCCACCAGAGCTGAGAATCAAGTTTCTCAAAGGTACCTAGTTGCAAACAGTATGAACACTTACATAGCAACTCTCTTTCCTGCCTGGCTAACAGCTCTGCCAGACCTGGAAAAGGCTGTGGGCAGCAGCAGCAGCAGACTCCCACCAATGACTGCTGGTGGGAAGGGGTTGCCTTCCAGTTCTGGTGGCTTTGCTGGCCGAGTGGTAGAAAGAGTCACCTCCCTTTGCCGCCTGGCCAGCAGCTTTGCAATATCAGAAAATGCTGTGCACGCCAGGAGAGATGGATGGAGTAATGAGCAACTATTGCTCCAATCATTTCTCCCAAAGAGTATGCATCCAGAAAAATGGTTGGTGTGGCAAGCAACTATTTCTCCCAAAGCATGCATGTCCAGAGAAATGGTGAGTCAGCAAGCGACTGTTGCTCCTACCATTTCTCCCAAAGCATGTACATTGGGAGAAATGTTTGGGGCAGCAAGCACCAAAGAGGCTAACTGCCTACTGAAGCCAGGTGCTCTGTACCCACAGCATCTGGCTTTGGTAAGCAGTTGAGGGAAGAATGGGGGAAGCAACCTTTGCTCCAACCCCCCCCCCCCAACCTGCCTTCTAACCATACTCAGATCTCCTTATATTCTCTCCCTCCCTCCAATGTGGTCTGATGCTGAAGGGGACATTAAAAGCCCTTTCCTTGTTCCTCCTCTCTCTCTAGAGAGAGAGAGCTAATCAGCACCTGAGGTTGGCAACCCCCTCTGAGAAAATGTAAACCCCCCTAGCAGGTGTGCCCCACCATTTGAAAGACTAGGCTCTGTGCAGTTCCCTATGGTGGAGGATGAGCCTGCAGGAAAGAGGCAGGGAAGGTTCCTGGCTGCACAAGCCAGGCTTTCTAATGGGTACTAGACTCTCAAAAGATGAAATAGCAGTTGTGGATTTTCTTATACTTCCTAGTTGTGTAGCATAGAGTCATTTACAAGGGATAGAAATATGAAACATATTGAGAAACATCTTTCTTGTGACTTGAGATGAATAGAAAAGGAGGCAAGGAGTGAGCAAAACAGAATGCTTAGGGCTGTGATGGCGAACCTATGGAACGTGTGCCAGAGACGGCACGTGAAACCATTTTCGCAACACGTGGAGGAGGACAAAGAGGTGCATGCCTGTTCCTCCTCCTTCCCAACCCTCTCCAGAGGAAGCTGAAGGCCAGGGATGGCACGAGGAGAGGAGCAGGAACCGGCACATGCCTGTTCCTGTTCTTCCCTCCTCACTCCCCAGGCCTTCTGGAGAGGCAGCTGAAAGCCTGGGATGACGTGGGTAAGAAGTCTCACCCTGGATGGTGGAAGTCATGCCAACCATGGAAGGCCTTTTAGTTTGGGCACTTGACTTCTAAAAGGTTCGCCATCACTGGCTTAGGGCAGCTTGCATGACCTTTATGTGTACAAAACATAAGATTATGCTAATATACCCCCATCAATCCTCTATTTGTTGAGTACCAACCTCTACTTGCAGAATCTCAACCACAGAATATTCTTGAAGATGCAGTTCATCTAGCCATAGAGTTGCCACAATTCTTTTCCACAAAACCAGAACAAAGGTATACAGGACTGGATTGGGCAAGTTATTGACAAAAAACTTCTTTAAAATACCACTTTTTGACATTTTATTGCATATTTCAGTAGTTTAAAATTTCTTGCCAAACCTCCAAAATTGGTATTTGTATTGTCTCCCCCAAATGAACTATCAACCTCAACTCCCCACTCCTTTCCCCACCAATCCTCCTCTCAATCTCCAGTCCTTCCAATCCTGCCAGCCATCACTCTTTTTCCCTCCTTGCCATGAAGACACCTCAGCAAGATTTTAAACCCTTTCCCAGCCCATTGATCTCAACTACGCACTCTTTCCCCCCCATTGTCCTCTCAATCTCTAGTCCTTCCAACCCTGCCAGCCCTCTTTTTCCTTCCTTGCCCCTCCTTATCCTCATTGACAGATAAGAAGGTAAAGTGGGGAACTCCAGCAAGAAATGGGGAGAGGATAGTCTCCCAAACATATATGTAAATATATTTTGTTTTCAGGGGCTCCCCAAGACTCAGTGGTAATTTGTACTTCTGTGCTGGTTTTAATTTGACTTCCTCCCCATTGCCATTCAGCTGGCCATCAAAGGATTTTTTTAAAAAAATGCTGGCAGGCTTTTTGTGATGGACTAGTTGCTGAGGAAGCGGCTTCTTACTAGTTGGTGCTGAGGGTTTTTTAATGACTGGTTTTTAAATTGTGCTTTAAATTGTATTGAATTATTTTAGTTTATTTAATTTCTATTCTATCTTTGTGTGTCAATTCTCTTTTTTATTCAGTATAACAATAAGCTGCCTTAAATGCCATTTTTGAAAAAAAAGGCAGAATATAGATCCAACAAACAAATAAGCATATGAAATCATAAATTCTCATTTTTGCAAATCCCCAAATCCTTGCACTTTGACCCTATGATTGCTGACTGCTGTCTCCAAAATACTCACTGCAGTTTGAGCAGTTTGGAAGTTAGCTTCTCAAAGGGTTTTTAAAAACCCTTTCTCCTCCTAGCCAGTGGGTTATGTTGTGAGAGTATGAGAGACTCCCTGCTACTCTCACAGCTACTTGGAAACCATGTTCCATTGTACTAAGGCTCAAGCAGCAGATACACACTCACAAAACCCCCTGGGCTCCGCATCCCCACTCATGGCTGGCCTCCTTTCCTTTTCTCTCATTTCCTGCCTTCTGGGCTCTGTCTCTGTCACTGCGCACCATACTACCTGGAGCCTCCACCATGGAAAAGTCTTCCTTTAGGGTCAGTCTTCTCATGCAGGTTGCTGCATCGGTGCTGCTACTGCTGCACAGTTGCTGCCTGCAGCCTGAGGAATCTGGGGTTTACTGCTTCAACCAGGCCAATTGACCAGGACATTTTAGTTCCTTCAATGTGGGGTTTCCCGGTTTTCTGAACAAATGGCAACCCTATATAGCCATGAACTCTCATCTTTTGGTTATCAGAATGAAACTACTTATTTGGACTATGGTCCGACCATACCATAGGCTGGATCTCTATTTTTTCCACCCATTTTAGTATCTGTGATGAGGAAAGGATCAATAATCTTATTATTGTGGCATGCCCCTTCTTAGCTGAAATATACCAAGACATCTGATGAAGCTGAAAGTTTAGACAGGTTGAGTATCCCTTATCCAAAATGCTTGGGACCAGAAGGGTTGGGATTTTGGATTTTTTCAGATTTTAGAATACAGTCGCCCCTCCATTTTTGTGGGGGATCCATTCTGGATCCCTATGCAAAAATGGAAATTTGCCAATATGCAAGCCCCATTGGCTTGAATGGTGGTATGTGCCTGTGTGCGCAACCCCCATTTTGTCCCCCTCCATTTGCCATCCACGAACGGGTGAGGGATGTAGACTCCAACTCTGAAAATGGAGGGGTGACTGTATTTGCATATACATAACAAGATATTTTGGAGATGGTACTCAAGTCTAAACTGAATTGTCGTCTTCATGGTTTGTACAAGCAACTTTCTTCCATATTTGTTCCTTCTACCTTTTTACCATTTAATAATTTAGCTACTACATACTGTTAGATTATTTTAACATCATTTCCCCATATATAGAAAACACTTCAGAGTCAGACCTATCATCTCCAAATCTAAATCAGTATGCACCAGGAAGTGTTTGCTTGAGTGTGGAAATGAACAATATTGTCACTTTTAGGAAGGCTGCTCTACTTTCCTAAAACATCATAGAAATAGACCAACCCTGTGAATGTCTGCTCATTGTTTGTTCAGTGGTGCTAATGCCCAATATGACTGCAGTCAAGAATTGCTTGTATAATGTGAAGAAAAGACACATCTTGTTTCTAGAGTGCTCAGTCAAAGGACCTTGGTTCTTTTGCTTCACTGGACCTCTGTTCATGAAAGAGAAGAAATTCTCTCAAACCAATGAATATTTATTAAGTACCCTTCAAAATTTTCTTTTTCTGCACAGGAAAATAAGAATTTATTTGAATCTGAAATGTTGAAAGATTGTATCACATTTCACTGGCCTTATTCAGGAAAGCAGTTTAACTGGGACCAAATTTTCATTCATAACAACATGCCATTATGTCATGCAGCAGATCTCTCATCCTCTTGCTTTAGAGCCAGTTTCCTTGGTTGCTATCCCTGTGACCTAGAATAACAGCTGTGGGTTGAGAATCATTGAGACTTGTGGTGGCATGCAGTTGCTTGCAACCTCTCCCAGAACTTAAGTTGTAGATAGTGTATGTTTTTTTTTTCTGTTTGTCCATTTTGGAGTGCAAACCACCCACAATTTCCTTATATTTATACAGGTAGGGTTCAAGGCATTTGCCTGGAGCATGATTTATAGCAGGGGTAGGCAACCTTTCCCCTTTAAGGGCCGAGGGACTTCAGCTCCCAGAAGCCTCAGCCATGTTGGCCAATAGTCCCATGTTGGCCAATAGCTCCTGGGATTCTGGGAGCTGAAGTCCCTCGGCCCTTAAAGGGGAAAGGTTGCCTACCCCTGATTTATAGGATTTTGCTAACATGCAAATTAATATTCTGATATAACTTGTTTCATTATTTTGAGGCAAAGGCAAGTTTTAGGTTACCGACATCTTATTAAGATGCTGGATACTTCAAAGAGGAAATTATAAAAACAAAGAGAGAAATATTCTAATAGTACAGCATTCAGAAAGCTATATCCCTTTTTGAATATTTAATACATTTTTCTTTTACATGTTGCTTGGCGTAAAAGCATTCATTATATTTTACTGTATTCAATGAGAGTTCAAAATTGCACTGTAATTCCTATGTTTCTTTTATGCTATTCGGCTACTGCTTAACTATTACATTGTGTACTGTTTACAGTTTGTTGAATGATACTAAAGAAAGTGCTCTCCCTTGTGGTGGATATCATGTGGGTGAAAGATGAGGATTATTTTCTTAATTGCCTGTTTATTTTAACATGCAGCCTGCCCTAAAACCTAGTGAGGTTCATTGAATATCACAAAGCTTGTTTTATCTGTATTTGCTCCTTTTTCTTGGTTTTGTTGTTGTTGTTGTTTAATGAGTTTTAGGTTTTTATCTTGAAATGTTCTGAGCATTTCTGAAGTCAAATGCTTGCATAGATGGGTTTGTGTTACGTATGTAGAACTTGCACTTAAAGAATTTGGTTTGGACTTAAAATTAAATTTTATGTATGGATAAGACATCTCCAAGACCCTCTGTCCTCCACTGCTCTGCTTAATTCCTGCAACCCCATAACCATGGCCTCCTTAATCATGTCCATCCATCTGGCATGTAGCCTTCCTTTCTTCCTACTTCTGTCTACCTTTCCCAGCATTATTGTTTTTTCCAAAGAGTTTTCCCTTCTCATCCAAAGTACGAAAACCTCAGTTTGGTCATCTTGGCTTCCAGGGAGGTTTCCAGCTTGATCTGCTCTAGGACCTGCTTGTTTGTGCTTTTGGCTGTCCATGGGTACTTTTCTCCAGCACCACATCTCAAATGCATTGATTTTCTTCCTATCACCTTTCTTAACTGTCCAGATCTCACATCCCTACATGGTAATAGGGAATACAGTGGCTTGTATGATTCTTACTTTTGCGCTGAGTTGTGTATCTTTGCATTTTAGGATCTTTTCTAATTCTTTCATAGCCACCCTCCCCATTCTTAATTTTCTTCTGATTTCCAGACTGCATTCTCCATTCCTATCTATGTTTGATTCCAGTTATGGGAATTCTTTTACTATTTCTATTTCTTGTCTAGGTTGAATTTGTGAAAGTCCTTGGTGGTCATTATTTTTGTTTTCTTTATGTTCAACATTAAGCCTTCCTTTGATTTTCCTTAGTAGGTGTTCCAGGTTTGTGAGGTTTTCTGCAAATATTATAGTATCATCTGCATATCTTAGATTGTTGATACTCCTTCCTCCTATTTTCACTCCTCTTTCTTCTGTGTCCAATCTTGCTTTTCTTATAATATGTTCTGCATACAAGTTGAACAGATAGGATAAAAGTATGCAACCTTGTCTGACCCCTTTGCCAATTGGGAACCATTCTGTTTCTCTGTGTTCTGTTCTGGCTGTAGCCTCTTTTCCTGGGTACAGATTCCTCATCAGGACTATCAGATGAGGTGTCTTTAAGGGCATTCCATAGCCTTTCATGATCTATGCAGTCAAAGGCTTTGCTAGGTCACCATAATTCAAGATTGAGTCGAGGGCAGTTAACAACAACAACAACAAATATGCATATTGTATTGTCATAAATAAGGGCAATGTGTCCAACAAGAGATTAGGGTTTCTCATACAGTCCTTCAAAGTTGTAAGCAAATTCTATTGGAAGTTTATTTGCATTCATTTTTGTAGAAAATATTCTTAGTAAAGGTGAAACAATACTCCTTTTCCAGTTACTTTGAATCACTTCTGATATATGATGCCTAAGACTTAAAATGAGATTTTAAAACAGCAGTGCCTCACCTGTTTTCAGTCATTGTGTAGCTCCAGGTACATTAAAGATGTAACTTGACATATGAAGAATTTACAGTACTGTACTCCTGTTATTATACAGAAACAAACTAAAATATCAGCTTGTCTTTAGTGTCATATTTTCATTTCTAAAAAGCATTTTATCTAATCTCAATAAGATTAAATATTGGAATTCTGTTAAGATTTCTTTTGAGAGCTAGTGTGGTATAGTATTGGACTATGACTCTCAAGACCAGGGTTTGAATCTCTGCTTGGTCATGGAAACCCACCAGGTAACCTTAGGCAAATCACACTCTTTCAGCCTCAGAGGAAGGCAAAGGCAAACCTCCTGAACAAATATTGCCAAGAAAATCCTGTGATATGTTTTCTTTAGGGTTGCCATAAGTCAGAAATGCCTTGAAGGTAACAAAATTTCTTACATTTGACTGCCTTTGAAACAGTTACAGTTTTGAGAAGCACTAGGTTTTTGTTTGGTACTACTAGAAGTCAAAATAAACCGAAAGGAGTGGAATATAAAATAGTAATGATACAATCTTAATATATCACAGGGGTATCGATCTTGCTGTCTGCACACACATACATTTTTCCTATCTAGGATTCTTCTTTGTCTTTGAAGTATATTTTAGAATTTATTCCCTATACTCTTTAATCCATGCTTACCTCTCTTGGCAGCTTGGCAGACCTCATTTGAGCACTACACCAACCAAGTGACAAGCCAAGTAGATTGTACAACTGTGACATGTAACATGGTTGCAATAGAATAAAATGGCCAATTTGTATTTGGGTCATGCCAGTAAAACTTTCCTGGAATAGAAACAAATCCTGAACTAAAGGCGTTCTTCTCAGTGGCATTAGCGTTAGGAAGGAGGGTTTGATTCATAACTAGGATATTAGTGGATATTGATACTTAAGTGCACTTACTTGTGTGCCCCATAATTCAGTGTGTTAGGTTTCTTGGAGTTTTTTTAGTGTTAAGTACTGGTGTGGCTGTCCAAAATGACATTAGTGCATTCTTTGCATCTTTTTATGGCTTACTGGAGTCGGGGGGGGGGGGGGATAGAAATATTTGTCTCATTTTGTACTCTGGAATTAATGATGATTGAAAAAACAAAATAAGTTGCTCTAGAATAGCTGCCCTGATTTTCTCTGGAATAGTAAGTTTCTGTATGGCTATCCCAAAGTATTTTAATGTCTTTTCTGAATATAATATAAGGCATAAGGCTCTGAGTCATACCAAGAAGGGGCTCTACTCTCCCCTGTTAAAGAGGCCTGTTGTTCTGTGGAGGTGAGGCATCTTGAGTCATCTCATATGGTTTGTCCTGGCATGAGTTTCATGACTATAAATTTGGTTGGCCAACTAGAGGAAGAGGAGGAGGAGGAAATCTTAGAGTTATCCAAGTTTTTAATAGTAGCTACTGGAGCCATAGGATGCTTATAACAGAATGCAAATCTGATTTCACATGTCACAGATTCACATGTCACACATTTTGAACCTTCAACAGCTCCCTTTTACCATATATATATATATATATATATATATATATATATCAGTGTTCTATGTAATTTACAGGGGAAAGGGCTGATTTTTTTTTTAATGTTTATGTTTGTGGTTAGTAAATATAGAAGAGAAGAATGCAGTTTGGACAGACTGAACAGATAGGTTCCATTAATAACGGGGCACTGCCTTGCAAAATCAATTAATAAACGACATATTGGTCTGTTATCTGTCCATTTATATATTGGGAAAAAAATCAAGCAGATATTCAGATTAAAGCCCGCTCTGTATGAAGAATGTGTTTATTTCCTTTGACAGACAGAAAAACGGCATCATTTGTGGTTTTTACTTAAAGCTATAATTTTGTTCCTCCTGTTCAAAAGAATTATAAAATGAATGGTAACATTTCTGCTACTCAAGTTTAAATAATGAAGTGAAAGCTGGACACTTTGAAGCTGAGAGCAGCACAGATAGTTGCGTGTGTGTGTTTGTATATGTGTGTGTGCATGTTCCAGTGGACTTTCTAGTGTGCTGGACCTTGTCCTGCATGTGTGTGTCTGTGTGAGATGAGGGAGTTTCCTGCTTTAAAGCCCTGGCAGTCAGGCTGGGCGTTCCCATTTTGTACTCACTGCTTTCCCCCTCCCAATGAATGTCCTTTGTGTAACCCCAACTAATTCAGAAATCTCTCTGCTGTAGTGGGGACGGCCCTGTCATGTGACAGAGGCAACTAGTTGCAGCCGGTGATTGGGCAAGAGCTAATTGGCGGCTCTGTATAAGTACTCCCTGCCTTGGAGTTAGTAGAAGCTTTACTCACTCCCCTTGCTTCCTTCCATGTAGGTTGTAATGCTGTGAGACCAGGCAGTGATTCAGCAACATGTGATGAAGTTTAGCACTGCTGCTGGTGTGGGCTTGACTAAGCCAAGTGATAGACAATAAAACCAGCTGCAGCCAATTTGGATTAATGAGCGTCTCCCAGGAGTTGGGTAACTGTCACTTTAAGATTGTTTACCCATTTCCGAAGGCTGCAGTTCAGAATCTTTGACAGGAGCTTGTTGGAGCTGATTTTCCTTTCTCATTATCTTGTGTTGTTTTTTGTTTTTTTTTTTTGTTTGCGTTTATCACAGGAATGAAGTGGTGGTGACACTTTCCTCTGGAAAAGGACTGTGGGAGGGAACCCTTTCATCTTGCCTTCCGACAAAAGCATTTTGTAATCCGACTCAAGCTGTGGTGGTGGTGAAGGATTTTCTTTAGTTCAGGGAAGCTGTAAAATGGATCATCAGGAAGTATTGTTTACTTGGGATGGGTAAGTGCAAAGTGGTGTTGCATTTCTTCTGCTGTAGACCTCACCCCCACACACACTCCCAGTAAATGCATGTTTTTACTAAGAATTATTCCTAAATGTATAGATGCCCCCAAAGTGACTAAGAATGGGAGAATAATTATTTAATCCTTTTGACAAAATTACCTCTCTCTTTCTCTGTCTCTGTTAAACAAAGAATATTTCAGCTGTTAGAGAGGCATGAAAATTACAGGGGGAAACCTGAATTATTTAGAAATATATTTTTGGAAGAAACACATTTTTACCATTTTTTCCCCTGTCCTATTTATTAGTGGCAAAGGGAGCAGTGTTTGTTTTTTGTTTCTGTTTTCTAAATGATGAGTTATTTCTTAATGGCTTAACTTGTAGTTAGTTCTCTTTGGAGGGTCAAATGTACTCTTTCCGAACCTGTTATTTCTTGTTTCTGGCAAGACCTTTCCAAAACTTTAAATGTCATTCTGTCATGCAATGTAAAGTGGGGGCAGGGATGGATTTTCGCTATCAGTTTGTACTGGAATTTTTTGAATACATTAAATCTGTTAGATTAAAATAATCTAGAAAAATAATAGAAAATTTCATAAAAACCTGAAAAAGTACTTTTTAATGGGCTTCCCTGTATAATAAAACTGTCATGAGCTTACAGATTTTTTTTTGTATTAGTCATATTTCCTTCAATTAGCTCATTTACAGATTCTCCTTTTGAGTATGTTGTATTGAAATGAATTGAGGAAACAATTAGTTCATAGTTAATGAAGCTGAGTGTGCCATGGATCAGAGAGAAAAAAATCCTAATGAATTTGTTTGTAGTAATATTTTTTTAATTTTTGTTTTAACTTTGTGTTTGAAGACAATGAAATAATTGCTGCTGTACCCTGAGTAAAGACAGATAAGGTGTTCATGCCTCTGAACACGTTTTTGCTTCAACTCTCCCCCCCCCCCCCCCGCCGCCCATAGTTATTATGCTTTTATTTCCGATTGGTTGTTTTAGTGATGTTTAAGACTGATTGTAGAAAGCAGCAAAAGTCAACTTCTGTTCTGTGGTTTCTCTTAACAACTTTCAAATGGTTCTTCTCCCTAGCAAAGTATTCAGAAAAACCTTTAAACAGTGCTTTCAGTCAAAATTAAAGATTGCTATGTAAATAAAACTATTGCAAAAATAAGCAGGAACTGTTTAGTAAGAGGAGTTATACCAGAAGTCTTTCAGAACAGCTCCATTCCCTACCTCAGGAAGAATGTCAGTTCTATTTTGACAATCATTTTTGTTCTAGTTAAGGTGTGTCCCATGAACACCTGGGAAAAGGCTACGTGATAATCATAAGCAAACTGGAAGGATTTATAGTGTCTCTAGCATATGTAATTTTCACTTAGCAATCAAAGAAACAAAGGTATTTTTTTCTATGTCTAGTGTTAACTTCCAGAAATTCTTGATTCCAGCTAGCAAGACAGCTCATAGCTTAATAAATGTATCCTACTTGTTCTGAAAACTAAGTACCGTAATCCAAACATTTTCTCATTTCATTACAAAAGGGAATAGGAATCTAGTAGCACCTGTATGAGTTATTTATTTATTTTAGCATGAGCTTTGGTGGGTTTCTATCCAATTCTTCAGATGCATTGATGGACTACTATCTCTAAGCCACAGGTATTTAAGCACAGCTACATAGTTGTGGGGGTGGGATCAGAATGCTGTTTTTCAAATACTACTAAAATTGAGGATTGAATTAAATGTTCTGTTGAAATTATATTTGTTGATCCCAGTTTTTAGGGGCTTACATTACTATAGTGACTCCTCACGTTCTACTTCATGCTCTTTATAGCTGAACATGGTAAGCATTTAATTAATTAAAACCACTGTTTATTAATTTTGCTACTGAGGAGAGCTTCTGAGAGTTTTGGGTGGTGTGGAGGATCAGAATTAAAATGGCTTCAGCAAACATATGTTCTTCATTTTTTCTGATTAGGAAATAAAGTACTGAAGTATCAATAGGTTAAGTCAGAATGCTGAATTGTATTGGTAGCAATATTGAACTTGATCAAATATAACAAATGGAGTGTATTCTCTCAACTTTCAGCTGTACCTGGGCATAGTTGTCCCTTTAGTGTTGATAGTAACAAGTAACTTTCAAGTGAGGTAACTCTCAACTAAGACAATATAGTATCCACTAACTCAAACTTTAGGCATACCAGCTCAGATTCATGAGGGGGATAAGAAGATACTGTAATCTCTGGAATCTTCTTAAAATACCTGTGCAGATTAGATCCTTTGTAATAATTGTGTAACCTGTAGTGTTTAATTATTCAACAGTCATAGCATACATTAAGTGGACAGTATCTGGAAAAGGTGCCACTAGTCATTATTTCTTGTCATGTCTGTGATTGCCCGATTTATGTGTTCAGTTTTTTGCTTCATATCCACAGTATGGGAGCAGAAGGTGATTGTGTGAACCAGGCCTGATAAAGCCAATTTAGTGCCTCTGTAGTATTTTTAAACCCTCTCTTCTTAATACTTTTCTCATTATTAGGAACACATAACACACTCCTCTCTATTACCTTAAATGTGCTTGTGTGAATGTTTAAAGTGTAGATGCTTCTCCTTCATCTATAGATGACAAAAACCTTGCTGAGTA
The DNA here is from genome assembly GCA_026167975.1 of Phrynosoma blainvillii. Classification (NCBI taxonomy): domain Eukaryota; kingdom Metazoa; phylum Chordata; class Lepidosauria; order Squamata; family Phrynosomatidae; genus Phrynosoma; species Phrynosoma blainvillii. The sequence continues at coordinate 257,586,946 of JANUYF010000003.1, read as the reverse complement.
ACTTTTCTGCAGTTCTTATTGAAGTTCTCATTGGACAGTAATTATGGTGACCAATTTTTTTACCAAGGTCTTTGTCATCAGAACATTTTTGTTAATTTATTTTTACTTTGTTGCTATTAGATTTGAAAGGGACTCCTTAGAAACTCAAGATTGTACTGGATTTTATATATTTACATGCATATGGTTGAAATAACATAACAATTTTTCACCTTGGGGAACAATGTTTTAAAATACTAGTTTGTATTTTTTTTTTTAATCTATTGGATCAGGGTTAAAATCTCTGCTTGAGCATAAAAACCCACTGAGTGACCCTGGACAAGTGACACTATCTTAGTCCCAGAGGATGGCAATGGCAAAACCCCTCTGAAGAAATATGGCAAGAAAACCCTATGATAGGTTCGACTTCGTGCCAACATAAGTAAAAAATGACTTGGAGGCACACAACAACAAACAACAAATTTTATAATAAACATACACAAGCTTGCATGCTCACTCTTTTAAGTTATTTTGAACTACAAAGTTTTTAAATGAAAACAAAATTAAGCAATAGCTTCTAAATTTTAAGCAGTAAATACTTATAGCTTGCACATATCCACCTGTTTAGTCTCTATAAATATAATGCAAGGACAGTCTAATTGATCAGTTGACTTTAGCTGCACTAGGATAGCAAAGCAAAAGCAGCTTCATTTATATACTGCTTCATACAGCGCTGTGCAGTGTCGTAAGCTGTTTACAACTGTAAGCTCATTGCCCCCCAACAGCTGGGTACTCATTTTAGCAACCTCTGAAGGATGCAGGCCTGAGTCAAACCTGAGTACTGGCTAGTATTGAACTCGCAACCTTGTGGTTTATGAGTGAGTGGCTACAGTACAGGCATTTAACCACTGCACCACCAGGATAGGCAGTAGTTGTCTTATCAGTTGGCAAAGAAATCACACATAGCAGTCAAAAGAAAGCATGATAAAACAGGGCTGTCTGTGGGTTTATAGCAGTCCACCCTGCTCTTCTTCACTTATTCCTTAATGGACAAGAGGGGTGATTTTTAAAAATATATTAGTAGCTACCTACTTTTATTGTTCATAAAACTTTTTGGTCCCTTAGGGGGGTTGCAGACTGCCAGAAATAGTGCAAATTGAGTCCACTTTAAGGGTTAGGGTTAGTGCTAGGGAGTCATGGGATTTTTTTTTTCCTGAGACATTGAGCCTTCTCTGTCAGTGAGCTCTGGTGCCACAATAAAATACAGTTCCCATGATTCCCTAACCCTAACCCTAAAAGTGGACTCAATTTGCACTATTTCTGGCAGTCTGCAACCCCCCTTAGTTTCTCATCCTCCCCCCTTTTAGCCTTGAGTAGAATAAGTTGGTTTCAATGTCATCCTGCCACCATGCATAGCCACCATTCAGTGGCTCAAGTGGTTAAGACCTGACAAGATTGGCCCGGGTGCTATATGATGGGGTGAGCTCCTGTCATGAATTCCAACTTCTGCCAACCTAGCAGTTTGAAAGCATGCAAATGCAAGTAAATAAATCGGTAGCACTTCTCAGTGGGAAGGTAAACAGTGTTCTGTGCAATCATGCTGGCCACATGATCACATAGTAGTCTCTGACAATGCTGGCTCTTTGGCTTAGTAATGGAGATGAGCACCATCCCCTATGGTCAGACACGACTTGGCAACCTTGTCAATGGAGAATACCTTTACCTTTTATTCCAACACTATTTTCATATGGATCTCATTTTCTTTCTTCTTTCTTGTTTTTTAACATGTCATACAAAGTCTCTGGAGCATCACATCCAGAAGGACCTAAAACTCTGTGAATGCATGCATGCCGTATGGTATTGTAGCATCATACAAAAGCAGGGAAAACAAGCCATTAAAAATGGCTACAGGTATGCTTACTCTGTAGGCAACAGCCTACTCCTGTTCAAGAAATGTCCTATTAGAAGTATATCCACTGTTACATTATGCACATCTAGGTGGGTTGGTGGAATGCTGAGCAGCTACTGCTGTGAACTGAGTGACATTTCCAGATTTCAAAGTAAGTGAACACTATTCTTTTACCTTCCCCCTTTTAAATAGCTGAGTAGATAGTATCTGTGTTTCTAAAGCTGTCTGGGGTTATTTTTTGAAAGGGAGTAAATAAGTATGTGGAAGTATTTGTAGGTGGCAATATTTCTCATGTCTGCTTAGATCCTAAAACCTAAGAAGTTCCCATAAATTAAGTATTCCTAATACAGATACATTTTAAGGCATAAGGATTGTTCTCAAGAACCTGAATGGTCCAAGTAGTTGATTGGTGATGGCAACCATTACTGGAAAGGTAATGATTACTGTCAACAGAATGTGAGGCTGCAACCTTGTGCACATTATCTGTGGATAAATTATTTATAAATCCCAATCTGTTGGATAGGATTTAGTTCAAAGTAAGCATGCATTGGATACGGTTACATTGTTACTAACTGAACATCAGTTGATATTACTGTGCAGACAATTGTTTAGTATTGAAAACAAGTTGTTTACCAAACACAAAGCCATCCAGATGAAGATTGCATGCATATTTAGAAGTTCTATCCAGGGTTCACTGTCTTATGCTAGTCTACAAATAAGGGATTTAAAGGTGTAATTTTACATTTTTACAGGTAATTCAAATAATCCTCTATGGTTTTTAGTGAGGTTTTCCATTGGCCTCAAATATTTAGTCTGGTGCAGCTGTACGAACCATTATCTCCACTTCCATTTTTCTAGCATTAACAAGCAGAACACAGGTAGCATTGTGTGAAAGGCTAGGATTGATTTAGCTGTAACTTGATTTAATTTGGGCACATTGACTATATTGTTTGTATTTACTTTCTACTCAGTAGGACCTTTCCTAGTTTGTGGAAGAATTTTTTATTATGTGATTACATTTGCACATAACAAATGGGTCATTCCATGCATTATTTTACCTCTCATTTATAGAGAATATTTTATGTTGTGGGTTTTAAGGATACAGCAGCAAAGAAGGAGAGGCAGGGTGAAGATATTCTTAGAACGAAGAGGTGGGTCCTCAGGAAGAAAATCATTCCTTAGGGTCCTTTAGCCAGCATAATCAATGAGGAGAGATTCTGCAAGTTTCAGTTCAACATCAACTGGACAAGTGCTTCTCAAGCTGTCTGATGCAGAGGACTAGCAGTTAGCTTTTCCATTGTGCCTATTGACTATAGCTTCCCCTCCTATCGTTGACTTTCATGGAAAGAGACTGTGACTCAGGGACCACCACTTTGATCTCTAGGGCCATCTGATTTCTACTGCTGCATCATACTGTCTGTGCCAATCCTTCTTTGAGGTGCCTTTTTAGACAAAGAAAGTAGGGTATACATTGATTACATGAAATAATAATAATGGCACATTAAGTAGTTCTCTTCATCACAGATTGATGTGGTATAGCCATATGAAACATGTTAAAGGTTCACCTTTAAATCAGTCCAGTTATATGCCCCAGGGGTATTGGCCACTTAGGAAACTGCTTTTACTAATCATTATAGGATCAGCACAATCCTTTCACATGCCAACTCAGACATAGTTCCCACTGAAAGCAGACAGGCTTACCTCTAAAGGGATTGCACCCTTAGGCTTCAGACTTAACACACTTACTAGGAAGTAAGCCCCATTGAACTCAGTACTAACTGTTTCCAAGCAAGCATTCCTGAAATCAGGGTATTAAAATAATTGCAGTGTTCATATTTTGCTGCAAATGAAAAAAGAATTCCAAGATCATGTTTCTTTTAATGTATGTGTAATTGGCTGTCCTTTAAATTTTATTATCTTGTTTGTAATAGGAAATATCATGGTAATTCACTGTGTTTTTGTGATCTCTTTGATTGCCAAATTGCATTTTGTACACTGACAGTTTATTGTGTGTTCCTAATGACAGTCTGAGTAGCCCTAGGCAAGGGCTAGTCACATTCGAAGTTTGACAAGTAAGGTAATGCTGCCTTTAATTACATCTAGTTTTAATGTCACTTTTACTGAACTGCAGTAAGCACAAATTAATTTCAGGATATGTAGCTCTTTGGTACAAGGCTATCATACTGTGAAGATAGCTGTTACGGGTGGTGGTGGGGGAATAGCTTTTTATGGATGTTGGCTCTCAAGATGCTTTTAAAATAGAAAAAGTGGTTTACCTCCACCACCTGCCACTGCCAGAGGTCTTAGAAATAGCCAGAATTTCAAAAGGTAACAAATGAAGAATGTGAGCAAATGCACATTTGCTTGGTGTTCAGTTTAGTTGAGGCTGAGAGTTAAAGTGTAAGGCTTTGCAGGGCAATTGAGTTCTAAGAAGAAGTTTGAAAGGGTGCTTCAAATGTGAGGGCAGAAAGGAGGAATTGTTGAATGTATTTGATTTTTATTTAATTTTATTTTAATTTTCTTCATCTCTGCTTTTATTTTGAATCTGAGGTGTTTTTTTGTCCTGGGAATGGCCAGTGTATGAATCTGTTTGGAGCTTCCAGGTTTTCTGAATCCTCTGAAGGTTTCTTCCTCATTTTCCATCCAAAACTCTCCTTTTAGGTTTCTTCCTCGTTTTCCATCCAAAACTCTCCATCAACACTGTTTTTTTGGGGGGAGGGGGAAACTGTATTGATAGCCTGTATAAAGATGCTTCTTAAACAGGAAGAGATAGAAATTGGATGTCTGTCCATATGCTTCTGAATATGTTTGTATTCCTTTTTTTTTTTTTTTTTTGGAATGTTTAGGACAATTTGCCTTGAGATGGCAGGGTATTCTTAGTGGTGTCATATCCACACACTGACCAGATGGCCCTGTGTTTGACTCCTAGACCACTTTGCTCCTCAACATTCACTAGTGTATAGACCACCATCTGCTGGAAGCAGAACAGAGACCAAGAATACCATTGACAGGTGTCTGCAGAACTAATTGACAATGTAAACAAGAAAGAACCAATTTAGAAGGGAAGGCAGATTTCTTTCCACTTGTCTGGATGGGTGAGAAATTCCTTCCTGACCCACAATATAGTGATCAGTCACACATATTATTAACCCAGCTGGCACATTTCCACTAAAATCTTTGCACATGTAAATTCCCCCCCCCCCCCCCCCCGCCAGCACAGACAGTAACAAAATGCAGACTATGCTTCTTTCTCATCATTTTTCACTTTTAGAGTTGAATCAAATATATTCCTTTTACGATGGGGGCTGCTTGTTTTCATCCCTAAAAGACTACCTCCACATGTGGTGAGAGTAAACATGTCAAAAGAGACTAGACCACATGTATGTATGTACATTCCATTTGACTCTTAATACACACATTTGTAATTTCCACAGCTTTCAATAATTCCTGTTTTCACATAATGATGCCTTCTGTGGTTTTTTTTCTTATTAGGTAATGTAACAATATTAACATGTGTTCCTATTACCGTATATAGTACTAAGGCAGCTAACAGTTTAATAACGAATCTATAGCTTCGTGTGTGTGTAATTAGAACATAATGAATTTTGACCCTATACCATTTAAAGCCATTTTTCTTCCATTTAAATTTCATTGGCTGTGCAAAACATCTATGTGACTGTTTAGGTGGTGCATAGGCCTCTTGATTCCTCCCTATTTCTGTCTGTATCTTTGGCAAAATCTCTTAAGTGATTACATGTTGAACAGGCACTGTAAAATGAGTCAGTTCCTGTTCTTTTGGCTGGGGCTTCCTTGGGAGTTCTCAAAAACAGTATTTCAGAACGTGGATGTGGTCAGCCTAGTCACTTTCAAAGCATCTTAAAGGAAACCGGCATCAACTGTGAAAAGTGAACTTTCTAACAGTACTGATATAGTCCAGAACTCTATAATCACAAAGTGCACTGCCATCTGAATTAAACCTTTTACAGTACATCATAATCACTTGTTCCCCAACCCAAACCACATTGAAGGGGATGACACAAACAGGTATGAATACCAATGTAATTAGATCACAAGTATAGACTCTGCTGGAAAATTTTATCCCAATTTACAGCTAATAATTATATTGAATTTGCAGTTTTTTGTGTAGAATTTAGACTTTAAAAAATACCATATAATAATTTGGTTTCATGTTCACATGGTTCTCCTGTTTCTTTACCAACAAAATATCTAGTAATACCTCCTTGGAACATTTAGATGCTGCAAGAGGTGTCTTTGAAGACTAGTGGTGTAGTGGTTTGAATGTTGACTAGCACTCAGGGAGCCCAGGGCTCAAATTGCTGTTCAGTCATTAAAATCTCTTGGATGACTTTGGACAAGTCATATTCTTTCAGGCCAAAACAAAGGCAATGGCAAGCCTCTGAGTAAATCATTCCAAAAAACACCCTAGATAGGGTAGCTCTAACCTAGAGTTGACTTAAAGGCACATAACATGATTCCTCATGCTTTGAAAACCATTACGGTACATCCCAGGATGTACCAACTGTAACTTCTCTTCTGCTTACATTGTACCTTGGAAAATTCCATACCATTTCATTTACTTCTGTTTTTATTCAATGCCATGCCTATCCTGTAATCTTCTGACCAGGCAAAAGATAGAAAAGGAAAAGATTCTTTGGTTCTCACTCTCTTGCTTAACCTACATCTGCCTTTTCCCAGTTCATGTTTTTTCTGCAAGAGCACACAAGAACTCATTCCACATTTCATGAGGTCAGGGGTCTGTGATCATGTCTCCATTTTGTGAAATGATTGTCTTATAACTCTGTATCCCAAACTATAAAATTTGGAAGGAAGACCCATAGCTCAGTAACAGAGCACGTGGTTTACAAAGAAAATGTTGAAGGTTCAATTCCTGACATCCCCAGCTAGAGCTGAAATCTTGGAGAGCTTTTGTCAGTCAGTATAAACAATACTAGTACAAAGCTACATGAACTAATGAGGGATAAGGAATCTTCCTATGTTCTTGTCAGCACTAATTTATGGCTGATATATGAATCTCTGTTACAGTGATTTTTCTAAAGGTGGATGTTTCCTCCAGTCCAGGGGGCAGTTTTGTTGCTTAGTTGTTTGGTGGTTGGGAAGAACAGTTTTTGGTGTGTGTTTCTTATAAGAAATACCCTGCTCCTAACTTGTTCTTTGAGTGCTTCTGCTTTCCCACCTCTGCCTCCTCTACAGTTACTATACAATCTTAACTTGATTCTGCTTCCATCTGGATGAAAGAGCACCACAGGATTGCTGTGCTTGTGTTCAGTTGCTCTTGTGGTCTTAAAAAGTTCTGTGATAATGTAAAGGAAGCAGAAGAAGTGTTATGTAAGCAGTGGGAAGGAAGTGGTTTTTGTCATGCTGTCCTTACCACAATATCTCTGCCCACCTGCCATTCTTGTTCTTTCTGTCAGGATCAGTTGGTGAAAGGAATAGGTCCTGAGAGTGAGGATGTGTTTCCCTCTTAAACCTTCTGCCCTTTTACATTGTTGCTGTGTTGTTTTTCAAAGCCAAGGTTGGGTTTTATGATATTTACACCTTTTTGAAGATCTATTTTTAGCCTTTGACTAGTGGCATTCTCTGGCCCTTGGAAAGGAAGAAGGAGCATCTGTATACCTTTCATTTACATGTAAAAGTAAATGGTTTAATTGGATGTCAAAACATACTGCAACTGTACAAATATATTGTTACAAGAATGTAAACAAATTCAGATTACTCATGCAGAAATAAAACTTGCTAAGCAGATGGCAGGAAATAATTTTGATGGCAAAGTACTTTTCTTTGGAAAGTGAAATCTTAGACCTGCCAGTGGAAAGTATTGCACTAATTTATTGAAGAAGACTTATTGAAACACAAATGCAGGTGTCACCACCAATGACCAAGACTAGATCTCTCAAAACAAGTTTTCATTTGCCCTTTTCTGGGCTAGCTGTAGTGCTTATGAAGGAGTATTGTGAAGTTTTAATTATCACCTCAATTTTTTGTTGACAAAGTTTGTTTTGATTTGTAGTTGTTAACTTATCTCTACATAGTCACCATCCAGATTTACACATTTCGCAGTGTTTCTTGACCTGAATATCGTTATTGTAGATGTCTGCAGATTGCGCCTTAAACCACTCTTCCATTTCATGAATAATGTCATCTGTGTTGTCAAATTAGCACCCCTGCAATGGATTTTTCACTTTTGGAAAAAGAAAAAGTCACTTGGTGATGATGACACTGAGAAAATTTCATCATTATACCATAACTTCTGATTGATGATGATTATTTAACGATAACCCCTTGTACTTCTTTTCAGAACAGCTCAGTAGCTCTGACTATTCGTTGATATACCAGGCAAAGGGAAAGGTTCCTGCAGTATAGACCATTACTTTATTCTCAGCAGTAAAGATCTAGAGTTGCAACTTCCAAAACCTCCATCTTGTTCTAACAATGAAACAATGAAAAATATACAGGCAGAAGATGTGGGGCCACAGCAGTTCAGACGTGTTTTTGTGTCTGTTTTTTAATGGCTATCCTTATGAGTGAGTCTGTGAGTCACTGTTGTCTCCAAGAGATTAAATTAGTGCCTCATTTCAAAGATATTGTGTGTGTTACAGTAAACAGTATGCATTGAACTGTATGCAAGGATTTTTTGTGCTCAGCTGCCAAAGAGGGAATGAGAAGGCAGAGTAAGTTTAAAAGAAGCCTCACTTTCAAAAAGCTTGATAGCCCTGTAAATGAGGCAATTTAGGTCTTTACTTACTAAAGATCTACAAGATCTAAAGTTCTTTGATTCCCATTATTTTCTCTCTGGTTTGCTATGGTCCACTCTTTTGTGAACTGCTACTGCTGTATGAAATGCTCCATGTTTCCGCTGATCAGTATGTGATTCTTAGTACAGAACCTGAGGTAAAGAAAATTGTATTTCTGAACTATGATTGTAGCATTCCCATCCGTGCCCTTGTGTTACTGCTAACTGGAGGAAAGTCTGAAATTAAACCAACTCCATCCTTTATAAATCCATATTTTATTCCTCTGCCCATTTTCTTTGTATGTTGTCAAACTTAGTACAGTGTACAGATAAATTTTAAAACATAAAAATACAATGCAACAGTGAAAGTGGAGATTAATAATAATAATAAGTTTTATATTTCCCGCCTCTCTCTATGGATCGAGGTGGGATTACACAATAAAATGAATACAATGTACAAAGTATAAACAATAAAATAATAAAAATCAGAACAATAATAATAGATTAAGAAAATAGAATACAATATAATAAAATAAATGAAAATAAAATAAAATAGGATAAAATAAAATAGCCAATCATTGTCAGAGTCTAAAAATCTGGAAGATAAAAGGTCCGGGAGAAGCCCGGATCAGGTGCGGGATGAGTACTGCCCGGGGGTGGAGCTGTGTGATAGAATCCATCCTTGTATATTTACATCCCATGCCTAGTGTGGAAATAAGAGCCGGTGCGTTAATCTCCAATAAAGCAGCACATGATAAAACCAACAGCAAGGATGAAAACAATGTAGCACATAATAGAACTAAAACTAGCAGCAAAGATAAAACATTGAGAGGATGTAAGAACAGTAGAAGAATGCTTCAGATTCCTAGAATATTTTTTAAAGTCTCCACTTAGTGTGAAAAAGTCCACAACACCAGGCAAGCCTCCCTGGGAAGGCTTTAGAAAGGCAAGGTGCCTTTGAAAGCACTCTCTGTCTGCTAGCCAACTGTCTTGCCTTATTAAAGTGCCAGGATGAAGGCCTGAGATATAGACCTTAAGGCCTGGATAGGTAAATATGGGAGGAGCCATCCCTTATGGCAACTTATGGCCTCAAGCCACCTAGGTTTTTAAAAATTAAAAGCAGCCCTGGTAGTCAGCATGTGTGTGTATGTGCCTTTAAGTTACTTGTTGACATATGGAGACCCCATGAATTTTACAGGGTTTTCTTTTCTTGGGATTGATATAATGGTTCTGACATTGTGTGTGTGTGTGAGAGAGAGAGAGAGAATGAGGGAGAGACCTGTCTACTTCTAACAACCCCATGAATACTCATAGGTGGTTTGCCAGTTCTTTCATCTGAAATATAGCCTACAGCACCTGGTAATCATTGGCAGTCATCTGTCCAAGAACTAAATAGGGCTGACCCTGGTTAGCTTCCAAGATTAGACAGGTTCTGGTGCCTTTTGGGTATTTAGGCCCGGTGGTCAGCACAGATGAGAAAATATGCTATTAATTTCCATCAAATCAGCTTTGTTTTACAGATATGTGATATGTTCAAACAGCCCCATAGTTGTCTTGGGATGGTGACATTAAATCTTGAGCCTCCCCAGAGCAAATGACTTTGATATATTAACACCAAACCCATCTTCTTCAACTCAAGAATAGTGAGCAGCATGCTAACAGTTTTTCCTCATCTGTTTTGACTTGAGTACTCAAGAGATGATAAAAACACCAGTGATTGGTAATCAAATGAGGAGGAAGACTAGATAAGAGTGGAATTCCCATTGACTACAATCACACACACCAACTACTGGACCTCAAGTCTATGTGAGGGTTGTACAAAACACCTGGAAGACCACATCTGAGAGACCACATTGATTTTAGTTATTAGTAATTCATTAAAAAGTCACACCCCTCATCCACAACCAAATTCTAACTAAGAGAGATTTATTTTTTATTGGACTGGCATTTAGTATTAGCACCAACGGATCGGAGGGCAAGCTGGTGGCCATTTAGTTGGGAGGAAGGGACCAGAAGAGGGTTCAGTTATTAGATTTACTTGGTGTTTTTCTCAACTGGACTGTTATCCAAAAACCATACTTCCTCCTACTCCAGACTAACACAGCTGTCCTCCCAGTCGCAGACATATAACAAACTGCAAACTGCAGGGTCTCTCATACAATAAATAGCATTCCACAGTTAAAATGATAATTTGTTAATTAGATTGAAAACAAAAATATCCCAAATACCTTTCTCCAATATCTTCCATTTCTCAAGGGCCAAGAGATCTCCCAGGTAGGACTCGAGACTAGATGTGATTCAGCAATCTTACTTGCTTCCCTCAGAGTAGAATAAGTTTGCCCTGAACCACATGAAACTCCCCAAGGGGCATTTCCATTACACTTTCTCCCCCTTAGCTGATGCTGTCACTGGGGCCACCATCACTTATGGACACATTTACATACACACATACACAACATCATTCCAATCCTTTGTCCTTAACTGGCTAATTTCCCTACCATTTTTAATCTTGTTTTGGTCTTCAGAACACTGTCTTTCTAGCTGTTATCTTCCCTTTCTTCTCCAAACTCAGTAGGCTTGCTAAAGTTATATTCTGTCTTCCATATCATCACTTGTCTTTCTAAAACACTGTTTCTGCCATTTCTGAAATTGTACTTAACGGGGTCACTTATGAAATTTTCATTGCTAGTCCCAAAGGCCTCTCTTTGCTAAATTTTGACCATTTATTGACTTTGCCTCTTTGATGCCCTGAACTAGGTCATCTCTCCAGCCTGTGTCAGCTCCTGGTCTATTAGTGTGTGTGTGTGTGTGTGTTTCTATGTATGCACTATGCTTATAATTCCAATCTGTATATCTGTATATTTGACCTTTTCTGTTTCCATCTGTTCTTGTATTCAGGGGTCCTCATTGGTAGAAACACATTTGATTTACTGTTCATTATGGAGAACAAACAACTAGATATACAGTGGCTATTTCAGGGGTAGGCAACCTTTCTCCTTAAGGGCCGAGGGACTTCAGCCATGTTGGCCAATAGTCCCATGTTGGCCAATAGCTCCTGGGATTCTGGGAGCTGAAGTCCCTCGGCCCTTAAAGGAGACAGGTTGCCTACCCCTGGGCTATTTTAATGGGGTGTGTCTGTCTGCCTTTTGTACACACACATGTGCACACACACATACACCAAAATAATTGCACTCATTTCCTTTACAACAGAAATTCCCTAGGAAAAAAAGGGGCTGTTTTAGAAGATATCTGTTCTTGGCTTCCATAAGCTTCTACCGAACATGCACTTTCCAATGGACAAAAAGTGTTTTGTATATTTCACTAAAGTTTACTTTCTTTACTATTGATTTTGGAAATGTTTTTATGTTACTTTTCTATATTATTGATATAAAGAAAGTCTTCTAGACAAGGCTGGAGATAAACGTACTTAAGTAAAATGTACTTCTGTTTTTCCCACAATTGTATTAACTTCTGATATTGCATTTTAGCAGTATGAAGTACTTGATTATTGGTTATTGATTTTAAAATGCCTGTGGCAAATAAGAATTACCTGGTCAATATATTTCTGTTGAAGCAGGATATTGATGGGTTTCAGGCTGCTTTAATGAGATTATTATTCTAATTATCTGCATTCTTGAATACTGACTGTTTTTATTTAAAAATAGAAGATACAGCTACAAAGCTTCCAAAAAGCTGTAACTGTCCCTTTATGAGGCTTTATTGTTCATGTGAATCTCAGCTAAAAGGCTGTTTTAAGCAGCTTTTTCTTGGAAGAGGAAAGCCAAAGGAAGAATGCTAGGTAAAGCTAAAGGCCTTGAATCCCATTTTGGGAGAAAGGTGGGATATAAATCAAATGAACAAATAAAGGGGAAGAGATGAGGGAAATACAGATTCAGAAGAAATTAGTTTGCTAAATTCTGAGGAAATACACAATCTGTAAGTTGAACAGCAACTCTAGAATATTAAGCTTTTAGAAATGTGTGTGGCTGTGTTCATAAGAGTTTATTGGAAAGCTGTAAGCTCCAGCTGACTTGTGGTGATAATTACTGTCCCAGCCAATATCATTAGATTAGATAAATCCTGGAATATTGCATGACTATTAGGATACTTGTTAATGGATGTTGCTTCTCATCAGTGGCAGGTGTTAAAAAAAAACAAAACACTGGAGGGAATGTTACTGTCTTTCTCATGAGGAACTTTTATGGTCATCTTTTGTGCACTCATCACTTGTGATAAGTAAACTTTGTCCTTGATTGATAAATAGAAAGATAAGATATTTGTGCAGTTTGGAGTTAAAAGTGTTCAGGTATGTTCTCACAGTAGATCACGCCTTTATGTCATCACTCACGGTTATTTACTAATGTTGTTTGCCATAGTCATAGTCTTCTGGAATAAGCATCTTTTTTTCTTATTGGAGAGGTGTGTTCATTAGGTGAGCAAAAGGGGTTGTTCTTGTTCTTGCTGTTACTAATTTTTGTTCTTTGCAAAAATAGTAGAAATTTTTGAGTTTTTAGATGAGTAAGTTATATATTACATGTGATTGTCGACTTTAGTAAGTTCAAACACATAAGAGTGTTAGCTTCACACATTAACAGTGTACCAGGGTGGGGTTGAGTGAGCACCAAATGACTCACTCTTCTCTTTTTATTCTTCTATAATTGCATATCTCTTTCAGGGAAAAAGATGATTGTGTTCCATATGTGGAAGCAGCTCTTGCAAGTCCAGATTCTCACTTTACACTGAGTATGCATAAAGAAGCATAAGTTGCTCATACTTCCTCTTCTTTTCTAGGTCCCTCTGCATGATTTAATTGTGTGCCAAGACACTTAAGGGATGCAGTGGCTCAAGTGGTTAAGATGCTGACTCTATCAATTGCAAGATTGGCCGGTTGGCAGTTCAAGGCCCGGGTGCTGCATGATGGGGTGAGCTCCTGTCACTAATCTCAGCTTGCAGTTTGAAAGCATGCAAATGCAAGTAGATAAATAGGCACCACTTTGGTGGGAAGGTAAACAGCATTCTGTGCATTCATGCTGGCCACATTATCACAGTGTAGTCTCTGACAATGCTGGCTCTTTGGCTTAGTAAGAGAGATGAGCACCGCTGACACAACTTGACAACCTTGTCAACGGGGAATACCTTTACCTTTACCTTTTGCAACACATTTAACCAGATAGGCAATCTTCTTACACAGTACCTGTGGTACTGACAAGGCTTAAGAGACCAAACCACACTGCAGAAATAATCCAGTTTGAGACTGCTTTAACTGCTCTGGGTCAGTGCTAGGGAATTCTGGGAACTGTAGGTTTGGGAGACATTTAGCCTTCTATGTCAGAGAGTTCTGGTGCCACAAGAAACTACAGTTCTCAGGATTTCCGAGCACTGAACCAGGACAATTAAGGCAGACTCAAGCTGGATTTTTCTGCAGTGTGTTTTGGATCCATCCCTGAAGTAGATTCATCAGTTTTAGGCAGTCTTAAGAGAAAAAAAAGTTTTACCTTTCAGGTATATTTAGTGCCTGCAGCTCTTAAAAACTGGTATGAATTTTCTAAAACAGGCCAGCAGCAATTTCTACCATGTGCTTCATTCTTTTTCACCCACCCACTGCTAATGAGCTTCAAGAATGAGGTAGATAAATAGGAGGTTACTTGATCTAATCTAAAACTTGCACTGCAATATGTTGGCCCTTTCAGGTAACAAGGATACAAAAGTATGCTAGCTATCTTAGCCTGCAAGCCTGGGCACATTTATTTATTTTTTTATCATTATTCTTTATTGAACCAAGTTACAGTACATCATGTTAGTATATTTCAAGCAACAGGGTTCAGGAAAGGAAGAGGTACTAGGGATCCTATTGCAAACATACAATGGCTAATCGAGCACACAAAGGAATTCCAAAAGAAAATCACTATCTGTTTATAGACTACATCAAAGCCTTTGACTACATAGACCTTGAAAGGCTATGGAACACCTTTAAAGACATGGGAGCACCAGCACATCTGATAGTCCTGATGAGGAATCTGTACTCTGGACAAGAGTACAAAAGGAGCCCTGATGGCACAGTGGTTAAATGCCTGTACTGCAGCCACTCACTCATAGACCACAAGGTTGTGAGTTCAATACTATCCAGAGCTCAGGCTAGACTCAGGCCTGCATCCTTCTGAGGTCACTAAAATGAGTACCCAACTGTTGGGAGGTAATGAGTTTAGAGTTGTAAACCGCTTAGACACCCCATAGCGCAGTATGAAGCGGTATATAAATGAAGCTGCTTTGCTACTATCAGAACAGAAATGGAGAAACAGAATGGTTCCCAATTGGCAAAGGAGTCAGACAAGGCTGCATCCTTTCACCCTATCTGTTCAACTCGTATGCAGAACATATTATAAGAAAAGCAGCATTGGACACAGAAGTAGGAGTGAAAATAGGAGAAAGGAATATCAACAATCTTAAGAAATGCTGATGACACCATAATACTAGCAAAAAACCTCACAGACCTGGAACACCTACTAAGGAAGATCAAAGAAGAAAGTCCATAGGCAGGCTTAATGCTGGACATAAAGAAAACAAAAATAATGACCACCGAGGACCTTCACAAGTTCAACCTAGACAATGAAGAAATAGAAATAGTAAAAGAATTCCAATACCTGGGATCAAACATTGATAGAAATGGGAAATGCAGTCAGGAAATCAGAAGAAGACTAAGAATGGGGAGGGTGGCTATGAAAGAACTAGAAAAGACTCTAAAATGCAAAGATATACAACTGAGCACAAAAGTTAGAATCATAGAAGTCATCGTATTCCCTATTACCATGCATGGATGTGAGAGCTGGACAGTTAAGAAAGATGATAAGAAAATCAATTCATTTGAGATAATGTGGTGGTGGAGAAGAGTGCTGAAGATCCCATGGACAGCCAAAAGGACAAACAAGTGGGTCCTAGAGCAGGTCAAGCTGGAAACCTCCCTGGAAGCCAAGATGACCAAACTGAAACTATCATACTTTGGACACATCATGAGAAGAGGGGACTCTTTTGAAAAAACAATAATGCTGGGGAAGGTGGAGGGAAGTAGGAAGAGAGAAAGGCCACATGCTAGATGAATGGACTCTATTAAGGAGATGAAGGGTATGGGGTTGCAGGAATTCAGCAGAGCAGTGGAGGACAGAGGGTCTTGGAGATAGGGCCGCCATGAGTCGGGATTGACTCGAAGATAGTTAACAACAAATAAAAATGTTTCTTCTATTATTTACATTGCATACAATAAGAATAAAGAGATTTTTACAAAAGAAAAACACATTTTCTTTTCTTATTAATTAATAAATCCTGGGCACATTTATCTGGGCACAATGACCAAGTCTAAACATGAAAATAATTTATGTTTCATACACCTTATACAATATTTTACAATATTTATACAGTATTTTAAATAATTTTGTGCATGAAGCAAAGTTTGAGTACATTGAACTGTCAGAAAGCAAAGGTGTCACTACCTCAGCCACCCATGAAAAAAGTTTTGGATTTTGGAGCATTTCATATTTTGTAGTGCACAGGTGTATATCTGTAGCCTATTGACCATAGATCTTTAACCTATTGGAGATGTGTTGCCAATCTGAACATGTCATATATATCTAGGTGTAGCCATGTTGGTCATATAGCAAATCCAATAACATCCAAACAATGATACCTTTATTGGGCCAACCAAAATGCACAATTACATGTTGCCAGCTTTCAAAGTCACACTGGCTTCTTCAGCAGACAAATGGGAAAAATGAAGATATTAGTCATGGCCCTGCATTTTCTGTTTCTAGTCTTATTTCAGATGTTACGGAGGGCTATCTGCAGGCTGGTACCTCCCCCTTTGGCCATGCGGTCACTGGAAGATTTTCAAAGTCAAGGAAATTTAATGTCTTATTTGCAATTCAAAGAAGATGTTTCCTTGGATCATCCTTGGATTCCAAAGAAACATCTTCTTTGAATTGCAACTGGACATTAAATTTTCTTTGAAAATCTTCCAGTGACCACATGACCAAAGGGGGAGGTGCCAGCCTTCAAATGCTTGCAACATGTAATTGTGCATTCTGGTTGGTCCAATAAAGGTATCACTGTTTGAATGTTATACATTTATATGTATATTCTAGAGCAGTGTATTTACCTTAGACAATTGCTATTAGATCACAGTAGTTAAGTATGCACCTCCTTTTACATACCTCTACTGTAGTAGCTATGTGTAGTGAATTTTCATAATATTAAAAATTGTTGTTGTGTTCTTTCAACTTGTTTCTGACTTATGGTGACCCTAAGGAAAACATATTATGGGGTTTTCTTGGCAACATTTGTTCAGAGGGGTTTGTCTTTGCCTCCTTCTGAGGCTGAGAGAATGTAATTTGCCCAAGGTCCCTCAGTGTGTTTCCATGGCTGAGTGGGGATTCAAACTCTAGTCTTCAGAGTCACAGTCCAACACTCAAACCAAAAATTTAGAATTCACTGTCTTGAAGTTTGGGATGGGAAATTTGTTAGCTTCACCATCTGTGTTTTAGTGTAAAACTCTGTTTTAATGTTTAAAACCTCAAATTCCCTCCATGCTGAATATGCAATGTGTCAAATTTGGTAATTTTCCAAATTATTGTTCTTTTTGTGCACCTTTAAGTCATTTCCAACTTACAGCGACCATAAGGTGAACCTATCCATTATACTGGATTGAAATATTTCCCCAGTTGCACCAACCAAATTGAGTAGGTATGATTATTCCCAGCATAAATAGGAACATATTGTATCTGCCTGCTATTCAGTTGGAGTCTCAGAGAAAGTGGAATCCTAATTCTGCTCTAACATGGGTGATTACACAGGGACTCAAAAAAAGTCAAGGTACTTTTAAGAGTTAAATACCATTCATTTTTAATAGGAATTTGTCTTTCATCCCCACTTTAATCATTTGTGAATTAAAGTAAGGTTGGAAAAATCCAAGACACTTAGACCCCTAGATGCCAGGAATTTGAAATCACATTGAGTCCTTTGTAGAGTTAAATCCTAAACATTTAACATCAGAAATATTTTTCCCCAAAATTGTTTGTATGTATCATTTGGTAACCTCCAGGGAACCTTCTATTGCTAGCCCCAATGATAAAGCTAGCTTCTTAATAACATTCATCAGCATTTAAAACTAGTTTGATTCTGTCTTTATGGGCATGCCAGTAGTTTTGCCTTTGGGAACTTGTTCTAGGATGTTGTGCCAGCCACCCACCTCTTCAGGCCTGCTCATACTAGTATTGTCTGGTGGAGTGGTTAAAAATGCCTTGGACAGGAATTCCCCTGACTGCATTCAGTTCAATCCAAAACTTAAGTTATTGAGCAATTTATTAACTAATATGAATCAAGTGACCATCAGTCATTAAGAGTGTGTATGACCAATACAGTCATGGGGTCTAATCTGTTCAAGAGATGGAATCATTAGAAAAATATCCCCTTTCCTTTTTGGATGGTAGGTTGCTCCCATGTCAGTACATAATTCAGTCATAATTCAAGAGCAGAAGAATGTACTTTCAGTAGGCACCTGGTTGCTTTCTTCTGTAATATTGCAAAGTTCTACAATATTGTTGTCTTGTTTTGCAAAGGATTAAAAGTAATACATGTTCTTTCCTGCATTTCTCCTTCCCTCCCTGATTTATTAGTCTAGACCAGGGGTAGACAACCTTTCCCCTTTAAGGGCCGAGGGACTTCAGTTCCCAGAAGCCTCAGCCATGTTGGCCAATAGTCCCATGTTGGCCAATAGCTCCTGGGATTCTGGGAGCTGAAGTCCCTCGGCCCTTAAAGGGGAAAGGTTGCCTACCCCTGGTCTAGACTCTGGATAAATGTGGTGGGCATTTGCCACATATCCACCTGTTAAAATGAATTCTTGAGAGAAAAAATTAAATGAATCATGTATTTTCATATATACTCATGTATAAGTCAATTTCATGTATATGTTGAGGGCAGTTTTGGGGGCCAAAATTACAGATTTTGATATGACCTGTTTATTAGTCAAAGGAAAAACTTAAGGGCATTTAACAAAGAATGTAAAGAATGAAGCAGAAGAAACCGATACCAAAGAATTTATAAAATACTTGCTCTCACCTTTTGACACTCTATTAATAGAAGAGGATGGTTCTTTATTTGATGAGAGTAAAGGTACAGTACTTACTTTGATCCATGGATAAATTGACCAAGGTTATTTTTCGGCCAATTTTTGGCTAAAATGTCTAGATTTATACATACCATAAGTATATACACTGATGCACAATGGAATGTGGTTGTGACACTATCTTGAAATCTGCTTCAATAAACAAACATCATTTTAAATGTTAATCTCTGAGAAAATATGAGCTATGTTTTAGATTTTAAATGATCATCCAGTAAAACGATAAATAGGAGAACAACACTTTGAAATGAATCCTTTTTTTTGATCTTATGGCTTTTATACGCCAACATTTTGGCCTCTTAAGAAGTTAGCCCTCATCTCAGGAACATGACCGGAGATATGTATTTTAATATATTGTATGGAATTTATGTATTTTAATATATTGTATGGAATTTTAACTGCTCTAAGCTGCCCCCATTGTTTGACAGAGGGGCAGGATGCACATAAATTATTATTATTATTATTATTATTATTATTATTATTATTATCCATTTGGGACTGTAGCAGTAGGGGATTGGGGCTAATTCTTCCCCATGTGCTATTTGCCAAATTAAAATTTGCCCTCCCTAGCTGCTACTTGCCCTGTGAGTCAAAATATGCAGGTAGCTGTATGTTTTTATTACTTTTATTTATTTATTTATTTATTTATTTATTTTCTCCTTTGGGGAAAAATAACAAGTTGGTTTGCTCTTCATTTGGGATGGACAATCTCTTTTTTCTCCATCATTCTCAGTTTGGATTCTGCTCACAAGGAGAGACTATCCCAGTGTCACAACTAATCTGAGGCTAAGATGATGAACGAAGAAATTCCCATTTTATTTTATTTTTACTTTGGTTACAAACTTACTGAGTTCTTACAGGGGTGCTGCCATCTTTCACACTACAGACTTATAGTGCTATGATTCATTTTTACTGTCATGTCAACATCTTGTGGTAATTTGCAGTTTGGGAAGGGATAACTAGAATTCTCTGCCAGACAGCTTTACTGTGTCAGCAAACTACAAACCCCAGAATTCCAGTGTGAAAGGGCCTTTATCTGAGATTCCCATCTGCAATATGGAGGCTGATAGTCGCATGTCTTAACAAAAAGATTGTTAAATTGGTGCTGGGGTAATCCGTACAAAGTGCCTTGAATATTCCCAAATTCTGTATAATTGCTCAGTTTTATTGCTCAGCACACAGACATCTATCACTGTTATGATATAGTCTGCCCTCTGTATCTGCGGACTTGCAACCCGCGGATTTGACCATCCATGGATGGGAAGCCTGTGTTGAAATGGTGGCAGAGGAGGAAGAAGAAGAGGCAGAGGAACCGGCACTGGTGGCAGCAGTCCTATGCCGCCAGCTACCCGCCCACCACCACCAGTGAGAGCCAGGGGTGGGAGTGGGAGAAGAGGAGGTGGGAGGAAGAGACAGAGGAGGAGGAGAAGGAAGCGGAGGTGCTGGCAACCCATGCCTCCAGTCACCCGCCTGATGCCAGTGAGAGGAGGGATGGAGAGGAGGAGGAGGAAGTGGCAGCAGTCTTATACCACCAGCCACCAGTCTGCCGGTGAGAGTCAGGAGGAGGAGGAGGAGGAGGAAGAGGTGGGAGGAAGAAGAAGAGGAAGATGAAGCGGTGGTGGTAGCCCCATGCCTCCAGCCACCTGGCTACCACTGGTGAGAGCCAGGAAGAAGAGGGGGAAGTGGTGGCAAGAGCGGCCCCATTGCCTGCCCGCTGCAAGTGAGAGAGCAAAGAAGGAAGGGTCGTGTGAGGGCCAGTGTAATCCCATTGTTCCAATGGTGGTGTAGTCTTGAGCATCTGTGGATTTTGGTATCTGCAGGATGGGGGTGGGTTCCAGAACAGATCCTACCTTTCACCCAACAGGGGATCCAAGGAAGCGTACAACATTTTAAAAGCACAATATAATTTTAAAACTCTTAATAAAATTAAAACAAAATTAAACTAAATTTCTATTTAAAAAACACAAGTTTAAAACAGTGTCAAAATGAGTAAAAAACAGTATTAAAAGATGCTTAAAACATAATAAAATGAAAATACTACACCCACCTGCCCATTCAAAGCTCCATCTGAAACAGTACCCTAGAAACCAAAAGCTTCCTTTAAACTAAAAAAATGCTTTTGGTGGAAAGACAGTAGGCTTGAAATAGTTTTGGAGCCTTTACAGTTGAAATTAATAGTAACAGTACCTTCCAGATGAACCTGTTTAATTTGCAAATCTCAATGTACTGGTCTGTGTTGCTATACTTACAAAGGTGGTTCAGTCCGGAAATGGTGCTCTCCCTGTCTGTTCTATGTATACATAATATATACATTTTAATTGTTTCCACTAACCTCTTCTTAAAAAAAAAAAAAAAAAGCTGAAGTATGCACTGTTCTCAAGTACCTTTGATTGATTGGCTTTAAGATCATTAAATCATACCAGCCAAACTTTTGCTTTGATTCAGGCTAGAACAAGCCTGCTTTGATTCAGGCTAGAACAAGTCAGGCTAGAACAAGTCAGCTGCCTTCATATTGTTGCACAATAATGATGTTGTATTTTCTTTAATATTTATTTGACCATCTCTGAATGCAATCTTCTTCTGTTTTTTCTTTTTGTTAATATATGCATATAAAGGATTGTCCTAAATCAGACTCTTCACATTTGAACTGTAGTTTCATTTTCTGATTTTGAATTTTTTAAAACTTTTGTTAGAACACTAACAGGAAACATTTATTTGAATTTCAGACACAGTTTAGACAGAGTTTCACATTTTGCATATCTTGCTACAGCAGATCTTAACAATTTGCTCTATTTAGGAACAACCCAGAACATGCTGCATTGAATTTAAGTCTAATTGATTACAGTCAGAATTTAAATACTTGTAATCTCAGAGGAAAGAACTGGCAAGACCACCTCTTAGTTATCCTTGCCTAAAAATGCTGTATGAAATTCATGGGGGTCACTATAAGTTGACAAGTGACTTGAAGGCACAGGCACAAACACTAGTGTAAGAAATAGCCTTTTAAAATAATTAGATTAGTCAGCCCACTGTTCACTCCATTTGATGTGATTATTGGTTTGAAAATATTAACTATTCTGTGATTACAGCTTCACTATTTGAATATTCCTAGTAAGAACTACATTGGAGGGATTTTTTTTTTAATTTAGGGACCACCTCCTCCCGTATGATCCCCCCCCCGTGCCCTTCGTTCAGCGGGGAAAAATCTGCTTTTACAACCAAAAGCGAGGCTCATGCAGACTTCCCAAAGGGCATTTTCAGTTACTGCCCCTAAACTGTGGAATGGCCTGCCGGATCAGACACGTCTTATTACATCACTTACTACTTTTAAGAAAGCAGTCAAGACGGAGCTTTTCCGGCAGGCCTTCCCAGAATAACTTTCTATAGGGATATGTATATTGGAGCCACTTATCCCTGGTCTCTCTACCGAGGGAGGCATCTTGTTGTTGTTCTTTTAATATTTTATATTTGTTATACGTAGATTTTAATCTTATCAGATTTAATGCTGTTTTAAGGGGGAGGGTAGTGGGTGGAGGGAATAAGAATTTGGATTTTAATTGTTGTATTTTATCTTGCTGTACGCCGCCCCGATTGCTCTGCAGAGGGGCGGGTTACAAATCAAATTTATTATTATTATTATTATTATTATTATTATTATTATTATTATTAGGGTGTATGCATTTTATGCATATTTGAGCATTTAAAAACCTCTCATATTGAAACTGAGGAATCTTAAAACGTGTATAACCCTTTTGTTGAAAAGCAGTGTATTTAAGGCTTCAGTCCTTGTTATTGGTAGCAAACTCTGTAGCACACAATGCAACTTATTTCTGAATCAACATGCATAGCATTAAGTTTTAATGCTTGTATCTAGAATTGTGCCTTATGTTTTAATTTCTTTTTTTACTGTTGCTACCATAAGTAGCACTCTGTACAGATAATACACATTTAAACATATACTACACATCTGTAGCATGTAACCTAAAGTGCAAAAAATCATTCATTGAATGAATATTATTTTGATCATATCTGGTACCATTTTGAGATTAAAGTTGATACAATTCTTAAATGAAAATATAAAGATTTGTATTTTTATAAGTATGAGAGATAACAGTTACATTTGGCTTGTAGATTTCTGAAGATATCTCCTTTCTGTATTTGAGTGTTAATAATTCTTTCACTAGTGTTTGATGTTGTATTTATGGATTATCCTACATCAATATTTAAAACATCCAAATTGTGTGGTTTACTTTTCCAGTGCACCATGATTTTAAAAACATTGTGTGCATTTGTTTCTTTCCTGAGATATTTCTAGTCTTATTTAACTATACCTCTGGAAAATGTGGAAACCTTTCTTCTTTAATGTTTCTGTTAAAATGCTCTACATAAAACCATATAAATGTGTTTCACAAAACTACTAGTCAAATATACACAACCCAGCTAGGTTTATTGTAATTTCTGCATATGAGTGTTCTTTAAAAAAGTTTAAAATTATGATGTTTGTTTGTTTTTGCAAAGATAGAATTTCTGATTTTTTTTCCTTTGTGTTCACAGGTTGCAGTTGACTTAAAGAGAAAGGGTTTGTTGGTCCAGAAAATTTGTTGTTCATCAGTCGCTCAGTAGTCAGTGTAGATTCTGTTTTCTCAGTCAGCAGCTACATCTGGCTACTGGGTCTCTGAGGACATCTTGTAACATCTCACCACTGTACATCATTGAGGGCCATTTGAATCACTTGAATAGCTGTTATTTTCCCAGGATACAAGGAGAAAAAAGATTCAGTAATGTCTAGTGATGTATCTACAAGCGGCTTATAAGAAAATTATTTCCAGTTAGACATTTTATACTTTTAATTGAATCAAACAGGACTTTTTGGAATGTAGAGCACCCATTGTGTTTATCATAGTATCACTCATAGGCTGACAATAAACAGTTACTAATCTTAAAATGATTCAGTGGGTCTATTCTAGTTGGCTCTAGCAATTGGAATTATGGCATGAATGTGAATTGTGCACACTCCAGATGTTGGACAATAGCTCCCAACATATCTCCCCATTAGCTGTATTGGCTAGAGCAGTCCAGCAACACCTGGAAGGATGCATATTTCCCACTTTTGATTTAAGCTGTTGTTCCTGTAGTGCACTGGATTATGTTCATGAATTAATGATCCACATTTTTAATTGTATTTCTCTGGCACC
Organism: Phrynosoma blainvillii; assembly: GCA_026167975.1. Taxonomy (NCBI): domain Eukaryota; kingdom Metazoa; phylum Chordata; class Lepidosauria; order Squamata; family Phrynosomatidae; genus Phrynosoma; species Phrynosoma blainvillii. The sequence continues at coordinate 257,562,926 of JANUYF010000003.1, read as the reverse complement.
ATCATTGCTTATGGTTGCAGATATTTGAAGATGATCATCCAACCTTGGGGCGTGAACCTGGCATACAATGTAGAATTCTGTGTTTGTTAAGCAACAGCTACATTGTCTGCTGGGTTTCAGGCTGCCTGGAAATACAAAGCAAATCTGTACCTGACGTCTTCATTCTGCATTGCATTGCCTATCTTTCAGTGTAAAACCAAGTTTATGTGTGTGTGAGAGAAAAATCTCACATGAAATTCCTCCTTTCATAAAATAGTTTCAACCTATTTATGAGCTTACCTTAATGCTGTCTTTTTTATATTTAAAAAAGGCTTTGGGCTATAATATAATGAAAAAAGATAGCATTTGAGTTAGTGCTGTTACATTTTTCTTGAGAACATGAGAGCACACTGAAGGGGCATTCAGACCCCCCCCCCTTTTTTTTTTTTTTTTTTGTACAATAAGATCAGAGTTTTGTATCAAACATTTCATCTAAATGACCTGCTTCTAAACACACATGTGAGATGGTACAACCCTCCTGGAATTCTGTGTCACTTGGAAGTACAGATGGAGGAGCTGCATGACTGAAGACTTCTCCATTTAGGAATCATAAGCTTCAGAGGGAAGACAAAGCTAGGACGCAGACTATGAGGCAAGGGATTTTCAATAAAGGGGAATATTGATTCTCAACCCCCACTTGCATTCCAAAATGGTGCTGTCCAGCACATGAATCTTCTGAATGTGTAGATCTCCTTCAGAGTAAAATTTTCCCTCTCATATTCCACTGTTATCAAGCTTACCAAAGATAATTTCCCTAACCTCAACAATTTTAGCAGTATCATAAGAACTCCATTGGATAACCAGCTTAGCCTAGATTGACTTTTAATTCTGATATGATTTTATATTTTATTAGCATCTCATTGTATTAGATATTTTTTTTCTGGGAAGAGAAAAAAAGAGAAGTATAGGTTGGGCATCCAAAATTATATGATTTTAGTAATGGCTGTGTCATCTGATTCTCACTACAGTGGAAAAGGAATTTTCTAAATGGGGGTACAGTCTGGCATTTGGTTGGCTCAAAAACAGATGTCACAAATTCACAACAACATGATGTTGCTAGGCTTCTACTAGACTCGGGTGGTGAAAATGCAGCCTCTGGACTGCATGTGGCCTTGAATCCCTCTTAAAACTGCTCCAGTCCCTCCACCCTTTTAAAAAAATATAATTTTGATGTAATGTTTGGATGATTATTTGCCCCCCAAACCATGCAGAAAAAGCCACAAATGCATGGAAATATGTAGAAAAATCCCCACCTCCCCCCCCCCCGAACCCACCATCAGTACTGTTGCCTCCCAAAATAGCAAAAGGAAGTGATATGACATCATTTCTGGTTGTCATTTTGAGAGGCAGAAAATAAATATTTTGGTGCTGGGGAGAGTACTGCCTGTGGGCAGGTTGTAGCATAAAAATTCGGCCCAGGCTTAACACGCTTTCCTACCCTTTGCTAGACATTTGCTAGATAAGGCTATGCAGTAGTGTCATCTGCTCACAGATGAGTATGGGTCATGTCATGGAAGCTCCTAAATGGCTTCTGCTCACCTGAGTGCTGACCACCACATGACTATATACCTCATATTTGTAACAGTTTCTCTAAAAAAAAAAGCCAAGGATAAAATGCTACTCCAGTCATCTGGTATAAGACACTCGAGTGCACCATCTCAGCAAGTAATCTTGATATCACTGGAGCATAAAGTTTAGGTGACTATATTAGATGGTTATAATATATGTAAATATCTGTCCTGCTTTTTCTTTAATATTGTTTATGGTTTAATGTTTGCTTTGTCTGTTGACTATTTTCTGTTGTGGAATTCATGATTAGTTGCCTTTGGCATTTTTTGTGTAAAGACAGAGGATGCATTTAATATGTAAATGTTTTATGTTAATGTCATAATAAATCATACTTTTATTTACATTTCATTTTTATTTTTTTACAGATTAATATGAGCAAAAAAAAAAAAAGAACCATGCCCCAAGTTTTTCAAAGAATCAGTAAGAGATAGCAAATCAAGGAGGAGAGTAGCAAACACAATGAGTTGATGCACTAGCCTTGAGGTTATGTGATAAATATCAAAAGGTGGTTGAGAAGTGGAAATAGACTTTCTCATACTGGCCAGCCATCCAGTTAGGAACAATTGATGGAGATAATTTGGAAGTCTGGGGTGGAGTAGCTTCTATGTAGCAGCCATACATAGCTGAGTACAGTGTGGAAGTTTACACATCAAGCGTTTTATCCATCTTTTTTCTTATAAAATTACTTTTTGTTAAAGTTGTTTATTTTTTCTGTCTTGAAGGTATAAATTGGTTTAAGTGTATTTAAGTGTTACATCCTATCTCTTATCAAAAACACACGAATACTGTTTGAACATGAATTGAGTATTATGCCATACTACAAATAGATACACATTAATCAATTCTAAGAATATACTGTACATTCATTCAGTAGAATGTTGCAAAAGCCAAACTGATTAAACTAAAGGCTTGTAATTCTTAAACTACCAATAAAGCTGCTAATTGATGTCAGGGTTTTTTTTTTTTTTTTTTTTTTTTTTTTTTTTTTTTTTTGTTATTACAGATTACAATTTGTCATGTCAGAGTAGCATGTGAGCTTGCCAGTCCTGCAAGATACATTTAAACCAGAGCATGGAAAAAAGTGGAAAAAGCTAGCTGATGAATTCTGGGAGTTGTATTCCAAAAAAGCTACAATTATAAAATCTCGATTAAACAGACAGAAAATGATTTGTGCAGGACTTAACCAGTATCTTTCTCATTTGAACAGAAATTTGAACACCCGCTTCTCATATAAAATAGTAATAGTTGATCCACTATGCCACATTGGTGTTATTTAACCTAAAAAGCTAGTAAAACATCCATTCATATGCCATGAACCATGAATTAAGCATCTACTTAAATGTATTTCAAAGAAGCTATAAATACAGGATTCATTTGAAATGTTCTCAGCATGTTATACTTGGAACAGTAGCTCTGTAATGAGGAATATTTAAAACTTAGATATATGAATTGCAAAGTTCTCAGCCATTTTTCAGCAGTTTAAATCTTGATATCCTGAAGACCTCATTGAGGAACATTCATACATGACAAAGAATTCTGATTCACACTCCTAAATCATATTCAGGGTCCTTAACTTGATAGTTACAATTACTCAAGTTGTTTGCAGGCAATTTTGGCTACCTGCTATTATTGTCATACCCTGAATGTGCTCCCATATTTAGCATTAAAAAGCACACCAAAGTGACAGTTGGTAATTTGTCCAGGTATATTAAAAGCCTAAATATATTGCAGATTGAATGAAGACAAATGACAAAGACTAAGGGCTACAGACCTTATAACATGTACAGACCAGTCCACAGGATTCTGCTGTCTGCCTAGGCATCTGAGTCTCACACAAGTCTCCTGAACTGGAGCTCTGCTTGATGCTCTAATATGCTGCTTTAAATCGGGCCTGTTGCCCTCTTAGGTCTAAATAATAATAATAACAATAACAATAACAACAACATTTATTTCTATACCGCTCAATGGTTACCCAATCCGGGCGGTTTACAAATTAAAACAAATACAATAACGATATCCCTCCCCCCCTTAAAACAGTATTAAATAGTAATATAATTAAAACATCAAGGAATATAACAACGATTAAAAATAACAAACCGTAGCAGGTAGTCTCTTTGCTACATTTACAAGGGAACCAGATTTGAATGAAGGAGGGAACTGCCCAGAGCCGGGTCATTTAGTCTGGAAAGGCCTGCCGGAAGAGATCTGTCTTGACAGCCTTTTTAAAACTAAAAATTTAAAAAATTATACAGATTAAACCAATGGTACTCAAACTTTTTGCCCTTGGTACTCACCTCCCCCCTTTACATCTACATAGGGATGTCATCCACACCCATTTGACACAATATATGCATAAAAATATTTTGTTTTTAAGTAAATCCAATATTTAATTTGATGTATGTGTAATTTTAACCCATTAAAAAGTTTGGGAAGAGGAGAGGAGGAGGAAGGATCAGGGCCTCATGCCCCTCTGGGGGTCCCACCTTGCCGTTTGAGAATTAAACTTTAGTCAGATGTAGCATAAACTGTACAAAGCCCCTTCTCCATTACAAAGCAATCTTACACAGTGGAAGATGGAACGGTATTCCAAAAATCTTTCCAGAGCAACTGCTTTTCCACTGTAAAATTCCTGAGGTGCTTTCCTCCACCAGGTTTAGAATTGTGTTCAGTGGAAAGCAGCAGGGAGATTGTGAGAAATGGCCAGTAGGATAAAGAAGCTTACTACAAAAATGATTGCTCCTGAGTGTGGGATGCAATGAAAAAAGAGGTTGTCCAGCTAACATTTTACACATGACTGCTGTATAGTGTGAGGTACCTTTCAGAATGACTTAGGAGGATTGCAGACTGCCAGAAATAGTGCAAATTGAGTCCACTTTTAGGGTTAGGGAATCATGGGAACTGTATTTTATTGTGGCACCAGAGCTCTCTGACAGAGAAGGCTCAATGTCTCAGAACAAAAACAATTCCCATGATTCCCTAGCACTAACCCTAACCCTAAAAGTGGACTCAATTTGCACTATTTCTGGCAGTCTGCAACCCCCCTTAGTAACCATACTTTCTTGGAGGCAATAGCCTTCTGGCAGGCTCGCATTGCCCACTGTTAAATGCTGAGGACCATGTGACAGTTCATGTCCACATTTCTGTTACCAATGAGTTGCCTCAGCAGTTTCACTTCCTCACCACATTTCAGTTACACACACAGTGTTGAAATAGCCAGGCCTGGCAAGTGGCTGATGTTCCCGGGTTGTTCTTAAATCATGCTGCTTGCATTTGACAAGGGGTACATTAAGGATCTGCTATTACTTTTTTTTTCTTTTTCAGGTGATGAGTTTTGTTAAGGAGAGGCTCTTGGTTAGTGGGAGGCTAGTTCCTGACCTAATATTAGTAACAAAAACCTTGCCAAAGGGACCAGTCTGTGCCACTGGATTTCCCAACGTGTACAATCTGCACATGGGGAGATCTTTCTCTTTGTACATGCTGCGTGAGATGATTCTCAATTTTATACTGTTTTTTGATTCCTTGGCTTGGACTAATGTAACCACTTCTCTTATTTGTCCAACTGTTCTCAGTACATAAAACAATTCAGCCTCTTTTTATGGTCCATTGGTTCTAATAATGCCTTGATATTTGATTAGCCTTCCACAATGTCTGACTCACAGCACATGGCTCACAGTCTATCTTGTTAAATTGATGTGCTCTATCCAATTTGTGTGACAGCCTGTATGATACAGTAGCTTGAATGTTGGACTAGGATTCAGGAAGATTTGAATCCCCTTTCAGCCACAGAATCCCACTGGGCAGTCCTGGGCAAGTTACACCATTTCAGCCTCAGAGGAGGCCAATGGCAACCCCCCACAATAAATCTTGCCAAGAAAACCCCATGATAGGTTGGCATTGGGGTCTCCATAAATCAGAAATGATTTGAAGGCATGCAATAACAATTCCTACTTGAATTAGTTACCCATTTGTTTCTAGACTTTGTTTAAAGTACTAGCACTAACATTTGATTCCCTGGATAGCTTGCTGCCAGGTTATTTGATAGGTCACTGACACCCATATGAACATGCATAGGCCCTAATAAGCTTCAGAGGTCCTACTCTGAACCACCGCTAAGGTCAGTCAAACTGACAAGTATTAGAGACAGGGCCTTTTCAGTGGTGACCTCACACATAATGGCATTCCAATGACAACTCTTGAACTCTCTTGGGGCCTTTCAAGCAATCTTGAGACTTTTTAAAAACAATCTTAAATTTGTATGAACAATTTTTGCTGGCCCTGTGGATATTTTGTTCTTACTGTGTTTCTTCATTTGTTCAGTTTTTTTAAGCTGCCTGGTGAGAGCATGCCCTGAAATAGTGGAGAGAGAAAGAGAGATTAATAAGTATCTTGAGAGAAGCAAGTGTTTTAACTTGAAACAAAATGCTTAGCTTGTGGTAGGAGGTGCTGGACTGAACAGTGTTGCTAAATCGTTGCACTCCTCCCTACCCAGGGCCTCACAGTATATATAGACCCATTCTCTTCTATTCCAGTTTTGTCTGAAGATGCCAGCCACAGATGCTGGCGAAACGTCAGAAAGAAACTCTTTTAGAACATAGCCACACAGCCCGAAAAACCCACAAAAAACTATGGATGCCGGCCATGAAAGCCTACGACTTCACGTTGCACATTTGTTGTGGGTGTTGTGATGCTTGTTTTCTTTTTAAGTATAAGCCTTTGCAGTCATGCTTTGTCATTGTGTGCCTCCTACAAGGTGAAAAACATTCCTAGCCACACTTTTGGATACAGAGGGAAACATCAAAATATATAAATAAAAACAGTGCAAAACATTTTCCTAGAAATCACATATTGCTTGGATTTATAACAGACCAGTATAATAGTTATTAGGAGAGGAAGAAGTTAGCAGCAATTGAAAGGGTCATGCAGTGATCATTTTATTGACAAGACCAATAAATACCTTATTTTTTCTTCAAGACAGTCTGCTGTCTGTACAGATAATCTTAAGAACACAAGTTCCACCTTGGTGGACCAGACCAAAGGCCTATCTAACTCATTGTCTGATTTGCCACCATGGCCATGCACCTCAACTCATTGATCCAGTTCAGATGTGGTTCTAAATTTGTTTAGCCTTGGCCCAGGAATGAATGCTTTTAGTGCGCTTTCAGTTAACTGTGGGGGGTTGCAGACTGCCAGAAATAGTGTGAATTCAGTCCACTTTTAGGGTTAGGGTTAGTGCTAGGGAATCATGGGAAGTGTTATTTTTCTGAGACATTGAGCCTTCTCTGTCAGACAACTCTGATGCCACAATAAAATACAGTTCCCATGGTTCCCTAACTCTAACCCTAACCCTAAAAGTGGACTGAATTCACACTATTTCTGGCAGTCTGCAACCCCCCTGTGTTTTGTCTATCAGATCTGAACCACAAGCTGTGGTTAATTTTAACGGTTTTAAATTAGCTTTAAATCTGGTTCAAAGTAGGTAACCATATTTTTCCAGAGATGAAATGGGGAACAAGTCAATAAACCTTAGCTGACACCAACCAGCCACAGTGACATTTATACTGCATCACATTTAATGTATGTTAGCAAGATCTGGGCTGGATGTCTTGTACTTACAATTTTAAAGAAGCTTAATCTATATTTTATCGGTAAAGCTTTTGTGGAAAAAGTCTGCCACAGGGTGAGAGAGAAGATTCACTACAACCAACACAGCCAAGCCCACATAGACACTATCTTCTCTGTCAAATAGAAAATTTTATTGATGCGATTTCAGCTACTTCACATTAACAAACAGCACTTTTGAGACATTTCAAAAACTTAGATACTTTGTTCTCTAGGTTGCTTAGTAACACTTGCAAATGTTAGATTTCTCTTAGTCAAGGCAAAAATGTATTTGATTTTGCACTTCAGTCATTGCAAAATACTCTTCCAAAATTAGTGTCTGTCAGGTTAGTGTTGCTGCTGTATGTAAGATCAATCACTTTGCCTACTGCTTATTCATAGATAAAAAGAACTGCATGAGCAATGTTTCTCTCTTGCCACAAGGTAATTGTTGCCTTTTAGGATCATATAGGCATTGCTAACTCTGAAAGATGAAGGAAAATATAGGATAGTACCAATACGGGATATCACAATGAAATTGATATAATGGTTCTGACATTGTGTATGTCTGTTCAAGTTCCCTGTGTACTTATGACCACCCCATGAATACTCAGAGGTTTCATCCTCTGAAATGCATCATACAACACATGGTATTCGTTAGTGGTCTCCCATCCAAGCAGAAACCAGGGCTGACCCTGCTAAGCTTCCAGGATCAGACAGGATCTGGTGTCTTTGGCTATTTAGGCTGTCTGGCATCATGACAGTCCTATTGCACTGACTTACTGGATCATTGGCAACTTGATGATCACTGTAACCTAAAAAACAAAGTTCCTTTAAATGGGACAGCTGTCCACATGCACATTTTCATCCTGAGTGTCCATACTCCAGCCTACTCAGCTGTAATGGTTACCAGTGCAGGATCAGCAGCTCTAAAGGGTATCATTTGTGCTGAGACCAGGAAATATGAGCTGCTGTTCCCTTCAGAGCACCTTCTCTGTTGCCTGAAATTCTTTTTAATCAATCTGCATTTGTCCACGAAATTTGCTCTTTTTTGCTTTCTAATATACCAAAAACCACTGCACTCCACAGAGTCACAAGTAATCCTGTCTGTAGTTTATATCTGATTTTAGTCCTGTTGTTTAAATGCAAGCACACCAGCTCAGTTGTCCAGTGAATCACAGCCCTTGTTGCAATATGGCCAAGTCTTCTCTGAATTATGACTTGTTTACATAGACATAGTGGCTGCTCTTGGTAACAGTTGTCTGGTCCTGGGAAGACAGTTTCCTTTTGCAAAGAGCTGTATTGACAGGAACTGAGTCAATAGTTAAAAGGCTAGGAGTGGACAGCTGTAATACTAACAATATAAACTTGCTGTAGCAATGAGTATTTCTAGAATTACCTGCTTTCCTAGAGTACAGCATATACACTATTTTTTCTTTTTTCTTTTAAAAAATACAATTCAGAAACTTTCCAATGTTTTACTTAAAATCACTGTTTACCTCTACCTTCTTTCTTTTCCCATCCTCTGCTGTTTCTTTAGATTATCAGCTTTTTAGGGCAAGGACTTGCCCTTTTGTAGTCTGCAAATTATCACGCTTATTGCACTACATATGGGGGTGGTTTTAGTAAGAAAAAACTATATAATGTAGATTTTATCTTGCAATATGCCACCTTTTTATTTAAAAACTATTTACAGTAGCTTACAAAAAAAATCATCATTATGAAAGAGGCTATGAAAAAAACCTTTATAATTTTTGTTGTAAACTATTTTAAATAATTTAAAAATAAAAAGGTGGCATATTGCTACATAAAATCTGTATTGTATAATCTGTAATGCATTTTTAAAAACCACTTCAAACAATGTGTTTTAGCAATTATATCAAAATGACTAGCCTATGGAAAACCTGTGGTTAGCTAATAAATTTATTAAACTAATTTTAACTGCAAGTTGAAAATATTTATTGAACCATAAAATTAATTAATGCTACTTTATCTACACCAAAGAGATCAAAGTGGTTTGTGCTACTGGTTCTGCACCTCAAGGTGTGGGGGGGGGGGGGTGCTTGTCTTTTGAGTATACTATCCTATACATTAAGGATGGGCAGTACAGAGGATATAGAGACTTATCATCCTGTTTTCTCCCACTACCAAGGACCACTGCAGATTGCAATTACAATATAAGCCTCTGCCTCTGTTCCTCATATATCTTATGCTCTTCGTGTGAACTCATAATATATCCCCACTTCCTGATATTCATATATTTATCACCAGTTATTCATCAGGTATTCTATTTCCTTTATCTATTGCACCAGAAAATGCCCTACCAGCAACTTATCAAGCTTGCATTTTCCCTTTGGGAACTTAACTGTGAATCACATGGCTTAAACATCTAATTAAAAGTGCTGGTTATGCCTTATAAAGTGCTACATACCTAGTCTCATGGATATCTGACTATATTGTCTGATTTGAGCCTACTCCACTGTATGTTTTTGCGGTTATCAGTGAAGTCCCATATTTCAGTCCTGCAACCTCATAACTGTTGTTATAAATATAATGTTATATGAGACAGGAGAAGATCTTCTGGGTGGCTGATCCCAGACTCTGGAACACCTTTCCTAGGGAGTCTAGATGTTTTCCTTCTCATCCTTCCTTTGGTTGTTGAAGACCTTTTAAAATTTTAGACAGTCTTTTGGGAACTGACTCTTTATGGGGAAGCAGTCTTAGGGGGGTTGCAGACTGCCAGAAATAGTGTGAATTCAGTCCACTTTTAGGGTTAGGGTTAGTGCTAGGGAATCATGGGAACTGTTATTTTTCTGAGACATTGAGCCTTCTCTGTCAGACAACTCTGATCCCACAATAAAATACAGTTCCCATGGTTCCCTAACTCTAACCCTAACCCTAAAAGTGGACTGAATTCACACTATTTCTGGCAGTCTGCAACCTCCCTTAATTACCTTGGGAATTTAATTATATTTTTAAAATAATTTTAGTATGTTTTAATCTGTATATGTCTTACTTGTATCTGCTGTAATTTTTGAAAGCAGTAATTTGAAAGCAGTTATTTATTTGAAATAAATAATAAATCCAAACTTTCTGTGTTACATATTTCTCTTCTCTTCCCCCACTGATTTTTAAAAGCCAGCCAGCTGAAGAGTTGTGGAAAGCTCAAAAGCTTGCATACCATTGTAAACACATAGTTGGTCCAAGTAATCACTGTCCACTCTTGGATTTTGTTTTGTTTTTGTGGATCAACATGACTACTTCAATTTTGTACATCCTTTTAAAGGATGCCATTTAAACAATCTGCTTTGTTCTAATTCTTTCCTACCAAATATTAGTTTCCTGATTTAGGGGTCTTCTGAAAACACTTCTATGGAATTTGATTGTGGTGGTGATGATTGATTGATTGACTTTTTATCACCATCACCCTTTTAAAATCTTTATCCAGAGTCTCTCTGCAGACTCATTTTTTAAGAAGCAGTCATGAAGAGGAGCCCAGTAGATGAGGTTCTCCAATCCTGCAGACTTCATCCCATCCCATGCCTGTTGTGCTTTTGCTGGAACTACCAATGGAACTACCAATGGGCCCAGGTTTTGGCTCTTCCCTTTTTTTAACCCATGCAAGTAATGGGAGAGAAATGGATTAGACACACATTGGGGTAAGACTAAGTTCATCTTATGGGAATGGTCTGAGTGGGTTGTGGACCTGACAGATCTATGTCTTCTTCCTTCTGGTTCACCCCAACCAACCAAAGAAAAGGCCTTTTTAGTGGATGAATAGAGGTGGAGTGGAGTAGAGTGGGATGAGGGAGAGAATCTGAGTGAGGGCAAAAAATCCTTTAGTAAGTTTATATAACCAGGGATTACAGTAGCATAACTACTTTTCCCAGAAGGAAGCACATAATACTGTACTTATGCAACAGTATTCTACAGGCAGGGCAGTTGCTACTGACAACACTCAGGTGGAGCTCTAATCATCTCCCAGCTCCATTGGCCAAAAGTGGTTGGAAACTCTCAGCCACCCAGCTGGTTGCCATTGTAATCTCCAATGCCCATACTTCCATGTAAGCACATTGATCGAACATTTTGTCTGCCAACTTCAAATAGGGTTTCATCCACTCCCTCTCTAAAGTCAGTGCATCCTCAAGGGAAGATTTCTAATCCATTCTATGACTCCAGGGATCCATTCCCAGAAGAAAAGGACTGCAGCCTTAATGTGTCTTTTTTTAAAAAGTATATGTTTATATGTTAATGTGCAACCACTGGCTCTCTCTCAAAAAAGCTGATGCTTTCATCAGTCCACATATATGACTGGGCTATCCCTTTTTTCTGCTCCTGTGCCCTTTGGCTGATAATCTGCTATCTTGATTTGTGCAGATGACTCCTCAGATACCTACATGAATCTACACATGCTTATGCTGAGACTTGAATTCTTGGGTTGAGAAAAACTTCTCACCAGCCTTACGTGGAGAACACCTGTGGGAGCTGAAATGTTTGGATGTTCTTGATAAGTACACAGCGTTCTCACCTGAGTATTCTGTAAACAAGAACAGGTGGAAGGTTTTTACCAGCTTCTGCATTCTTCTTATAAGCAAATCATTTTGAGGGGGAGGAAAGGCATTTTGTGTATACCTGCAAAAGCTATAATTTTCAATGATGATTTGAGAGGATGAAGTTGGATGCAAAGATTCCATTCTCTCCCCCTCCATAAAAGAGTGTGCATACACAAAAGAAGCATTGAAGTTAGAAAACCTGGATGTTTTTGGCTGCTCTCAAAGTAGCAAGGCTCTATGAGGCAGGGCAGGGGGAGGGTTTATGCAGTGGAACAAGGATAGGTACATTACAGCTCCCATCACCTGTGCATACATTATGTTGCAAACTAAGCCTTCTCTTCTTCCACACATACCATTCCAGATATGATGCCATAATATACAAACAAAAGCATGGCTGTCCTGCCACCTCCAAATTGATTCGTTGGTTCAAAACACACTGCAGAAATAATCCAGTTTGAGACCGCTTTAACTGTCCTGGCTCAGTACTAGGGAATCCTGGAAATTGTCCTTTGTGGTGTCAGTGCTTTCTGACAGAGAAGGATAAATGTCTCACAAAACCACAGTTGTCAGAATTCCCTCACATTGAGCCAGGGCAATTAAAGCCGTCTGAAACTGGATTATTTCTGCAGTGTGTTTTGGACCTTAGTCTTCTCTGGACCTTGAAATCATTTCATTATTAGGGACTCTTTACAACCTTAACATAAATACAGTGGCCATGGATCATAATAAATGTTAAATGAAAAACATAAATGCAAATTATGATTTGTTTCAGAGAAAAATAACTCCTTTTAAATTATTTTAATATTATAATTGGTAAAACTGAATATATAAAATATCTTTGCTGAATGGGAACAAGGGCCCATCTATTTTGTTTCCGCAGTGGCCAAAGTTTTTTTTTTTAATTTTATTTCCATATAAAATCGACAAACTTTACACAAATTTACCACATAAACTACACAAACATATACATTAAACAAATACATATACATACATTCATACACATACACATACATTTAAGCTTCATAATATACTTTGTAGTCTTTTTATATTTATATCACTTCCTTAGCTTAACCCTTGCGTAGTGATATCTTATACTTAAACCCTTTTTATAAACCTTGTATTCTTTGTTACTATGCTTCTTCTTTTCTCATTTCCCCTAACCCTAGTGTTTATTCACACCTTTTCCTATATATGAATATGTATATATATTTCTTCCTATGAATTTATATTTTTCCACCTGATTTCAATTTATATCTTAATATCCTTCATTTTCCAATATTTCAAGAACAGCATTCATTCCCTTTCTATGTCTTCTTTAGTTTTATTTCTTAAGAATGATGTTAATATATCTGCCTCCATCGCTTCTCTCATTTTTTGTTCCCATTCCTGTTCTGTTGGTATTTTTGTTTGCTTCCAATACTTTGCATATATTATTCTTGACAAGGTGACGATGTATAGCAATATTCTATGATTTTTTTTCTAAATCCTCTTTTACTGGCTTTATTATGTTTAATAGAAAGACCATAGGATCTAATGTTATTTGGACCTTTAAGATTTTTAGGATTTTGTTTTGAATCATTTCCCAGAATCTCCTAGCCTCTTTACATTCCCACCATTGGTGGAAGAATGTGCCTACTGCTTTCTGGCATTTCCAGCATTTCTCCTTGCCTGTTTTATATATTTTGTTTAATGTTGTAGGTGTCAGATGCCATCGATAAAGCATTTTTATATAGTTTTCTTTGTAGTCCTGGAATAATGTAAATTTCTGTGTGTCACTCCAGGATTTTCCCCATGTCTCTAGCTCTATTACTTTGCCCGTATCTTGTGCCCATTTTATCATCACCTGCTTTACACATTCACTCTCTAGGTCTCTTTCCTTTAATATTTTATAATATTTTGTTTTATGTTTTCCCTCTTTATCAAAAACTATTTTGTCTATGTTCGTTTTTTCTTCTGTAAATCCATTATTTATTTTATCCTTCTTAAATCGCTCTCTTAACTGCCTATTTAGAAACCAATCATTTTCTGTTAGCTCTTTTAAGTTTTTTTCCGATTTTAATTCTTTTTCTTCAACTCCCTTCCATTCAATTAAATCCTTGTACGTTAGCCATGATGCGTTTTTTCCCCTAGAGCTTCCAAAAAAAGCCTCTTGGCTTGAGACCCAACTTGTTATTTTATTGTAAAATTGTCTTCTTATTTTTAACCAGATCTTAAGTAAGGCATTTCTTATAATATGGTGGGGAAAATCCTTATTGTCTTTCAGTTTCTCATACCAGAGGAATGCGTGATAACCATATCTTAATTTTATTTTCTTCAATTCTAATAATCTATCATTTTTAAGTTTTATCCAATCTTCCATCCACTGTAAACATGATGCATACAAATATAATTTCAAGTTTGGTAATCCGCATCCCCCTTTGTTTTTTGCTTCTGTTAACAATCTTCATTTAATTCTAGAGCAGTGGCCAAAGTTATGCCTGCAAGAAACGTATAGACAGAATAGGAGGTAATATCATCCATGGACCCTGGGACTGATCTGGCAAAATTGGAACACCAGGACTTCTATGTAGTTGAGTGTCCTCAGGCATTATCAGACAGAAGTGTACTAAATGATCAACAACTAAGAAACATTAAGGCAGTAATTGTTGTGAGCCCTCCCAGGAATAATAAAGGCTGCCCACAATCTATCCTATGCCCACTTTAGGAGTATGCAGAACACATGTTCTAAATACATGTTGTGATTATAAGACTTCATATACAAGGTTATTTCATAGAATCATAGATTGGTAAGGGACCACAGGAGCTATCTAATCCAACCTCCTGCCCTTTGAATGATAATGGATGGGAAAAGTAATTTGCCCTTCTCCTACAAGCACCTCTGAGTAGGCAAAATAAATGACATCCTGCCTGTCATCATCAAGAACCTATCAAGACTATATGGAAGGAACTGACATAACAACATGTGAGCATTCCTTGCCTAAGAAAACATTATGAAAATTATAGGGTCACCATAAGATGACAGGTGATTTGAAGGCACATACACACATCCTAATAATAATAATAATAATAATAATAATTTATTTATTTATACCCAGCCCCTCTGAGAGCAATCGGGGCGGCTAACAAATTAAAAATGCATTACATCCCAATCCCATCCCATCCCAACCCACTCCCTAACCCCATAAGAAGAATATTAAATCAATTAGAATTAAAATCAATAAAATAAAATTACAGCAAATTAGCTGCAACAATATTAATAACCGAGAGAGGAGGCAGGAAACAGCGAACTTGTACCACTATACGTAAAACTTTATCTTCCATGGTTTTGCATTTATTTTATTCCTTGTAGCTTTGGTCTCATATGGCATGGGTGCATAGTTTCTACCTCGCTGAGGCTGTTACAGTGGGCCTTTGGTATCCATTGGGATTTGGTTCCAGGAGCTCCAGTAGATATCAAAATCCATGGATGTTCAAGTCTATATACAATGGTCTACATACAATGATATAGTAAAAAAAGTGTGTCCTTTATATAAAAGGGCAAAATTAAGGCTTGCTTTTTGGAATTTATTTTAATATTTTCAAACCATGAATGGCTGAATCTGTGTATATATAGTGCAGACTGTATTTATCTAGTCTTTTCTCCCCCTGATTCCCCAGCTTCAGAAAGAGGTTAGAACTCTTTCTCCCCAACATTAAGATTGGATTTATTTAATCTGGTTTAATTTTTTTAATTGTCCAATTTAGTGGTCATCTCTATGTCTTCTGTTATGAGAATTCTATCTACAATTCGGCATTCTATAGTGTTGTGTGAAAATTTACTTGTTTATTTATTATTTCATTTCATTTCTATTCCGCCTTTCTCCCAGAAAGGGACCCAAAAAACAGGTTCAAAAGATTTTACAATATTTTAAAAAAATAAAAAAATAAAAGAATTGGCTAAAACAATATAGAATGACATAAAACACATGTAGAGCAAGTACTTCCTCTTGTCAGTCTGGAATCTCCTGCTTTGGGTGGGAGACATAAAGTTATAAAATATATTGAGTTGATAAGTTCCTTGTGTGTCTAAATAATGCATCAAAACTGTAGGTGAGAGTTAGGCACACAATAACCCTATCAAAAGGACACAGTTATAACAGTTTCATGCCACTGAAACTGCCATGGCACCATTCTATGGAATCTTGGGATTTGTAGTTTAGTTTTTTTTAAAAATCACACAGAGAGAGTTGCAGTCTATTCTCTCCTGAACTATAACATTAGAAATTTCCAGTATATAATTGTAAGTACTCACCAAAAGTGAAAGTAAAAGCATCATAAGATGATATTTAACTCTCCATGGTTTCACAGAGCATATTCCTTTCCACTGTTTCAAGGTGTAGTTTCTTCCTCGGAGAGATTGGAAATTCTCAGGTCTTTCTCCCTTAACAGAGAGAGAAGACACTCTCTTGTCACTTGGCCAACATTCAGACAGTAACATGTGAATCAATCCCAAGAGTAAAATCACCACATCATTCACATGATGGTGATAATCTCACTTGGCAAATATTAGGAACTGAAGAGACCTAGGACAGAGCTTGGGGAAAATTCCTATTAAAAATTAAAACCCAGTATCCCCCAGCCAGTTACCAGGCTGGCTGCAGTGATGCTGATGATGATGGTACTATGAGTTGTTGTCCAAAAAGAAACTTTTTCAAGCTCTGACAAAACCCATATAACCTTGTATTTGTATGTTTATGATTTTCTTCCATTTGTTAAAGTATAAAATGGCAAGTAACTTTGCCAGATCTAAGGGGTAAATGTGGTGAGATATGAGCATTTTACAAACCTGGTGCCAATATAAAATACAGCGGTCACAGAAGAGGGTAGGGGTGAAGAACAGGAGAACTAAATTTCAACCCATTTTTAAAAGCATTATTTGAACTCCGTATTTTCAATGAGACAAGAAGATAAAATTTAAAACTCACAAGGTGGAGGATAAGAAGCTCAGACACAAAACTTTGATACATTTTGGTTAAAAAAGGCAGTTAAAAATGTAAGCAGCTTTTTTTAAACACAGAAGCCCAATTCTGCTTATTAGATAAGATGATCTGGCAACTCAGTGGTGCAGGCTTTTTGCTGTAGTGTTGGCACCACTTGATTTACAGCCTGTCTCATCCTGCATATCTGCTCTCTTCCATCTGTTAATGTTCTGTAGCTCTCTCTCTCTTTATGATAAATACTTGTCTATTAACTTTGCCTCTTCTCCCCCATCACCCAGCTTCCTTCAATTCTTTTATGCACATCCTTTACACTACCTGAAATTTTTCATCTTTACTACTTCCCTGGAAGGAACTGTCTACACAAACAGAAGGTTAGGAAGGAGAGGGCCAAAGCTGCCATACCTTAGGATGACCCTTATAGGCCATCCTATAGCTAGGGCCAATAACTTACTCCCTAAATAGCAATGAAATCATCAATAATACCCACAAAGGTTACTTATTTTACCCATGCTACCTATTATACCATGTCAGAGGAGAGTCTTTCCTGTTCTTGTACATGGCATCTTTCCATGTGCTGCTCAAAACAATTTGTGATGGTAAGCTTGCTGTGCATGGTTACAAGAATATAGAGGATGCTCTGTATTTTTTGAAAAAGTCTATATTTTGGAAAGAGAGAGAGAGAGGTCTAATCAAATAAACCATCTAACAAGTAGTAAACATTAAAACAATGGGGTGGGGCACTTGCACCTACACCTTGCCTGCAAGGACTATGCTGAAGCTATTAGGAACCATTTGCTCTTCATAGATCAATTGTGTTGTAAATGTAACTGTGACCAAAAGCAAAACAAAGTAGTAAAATGTTGAGTCATAGTGTAGTCATCCCTTGTTTGAACAAGCCACACATGTAAACAATTTCAAGAGCCTCTGAAAGTGAAATCCTTTGAGCCCACCACCAATCCATGGTTTGTTTGTTTGTTCTTCACATGTCAGATTTGCAATTTGGCCACACACAAAATTCAGCATAAACCAGATGAATCAGAGATATAATGCAGGGAAAGGCAAAGTGTGGCTCCTATCAGCTGTACCTAATATAGTGAATGATGAGGAGTTGCAGTCATAAAACATCAGGAAGGCCACATAAGAATGTCATCTCTACTAGTACACATCTGCTTACATTTTTGGTAGAAATGCCTGTATATTAAAAATCAATAAAATGAACAAGTATTTGTGCTATAGTGTAGCTTTAACATTAATGGGGCCAGTAGTATAAATTATTGTGCAATTACTTTATAAAAGCAATAAGCTGGTTGAGAAAAATATGAGTTTCTTTCAGGGCTTCAGAAACAGATGAACAATGCAGCTAAGTGGGATCTAGGAAAAACTCACTGAAAACCAAAAGGATTGTACTCTCCCTGAGTAACAGGGGTGACCAAGGCACTCTCTGTGCCAAAACTGTGTGTAAATGAGACCGAAATGGATGCAGATTATCAATTTCTGCCAAGACAGCCTGAATTTACATGGGCATCACCATCACCTTCTCCTAGACTAACCTAAAATGATGGGTGTGTGTGTGTGTGTGTGTGTGTGTGTGCTAAACATGATGAAAATGCTCCCCAAACTTCCTAGAGGCCATTTTAGGGCAAAACAAACAAACATTTATTTGTTTATTGATTGGTTGAGCAGGGGTTGTGGTGGGGTGTGTTTGGCTCTCCAAATCTCTCACAGTTGCCCAGTCCTGATGTAGCCTTAGGTAGGCCTTTGGCACACCAATGTATGAAGGGACCAGTGGGCATACACAGAGCTAGACCCACCTGCTTGCTTACAACCTGCATGGTACTACCACTGTCCCACAGGAATCATGTGATGGATGCAGTCCAAGGAACCCCTTTCTCCATACAAAAAGATTTCCTGTCACCATGGAGAAAATGCTACATACCAGTTTCATTCACTTCAGACTGAGTCATAAATCTGTCATTTTTTGGGGGGGGGGAGCAGCATGTTGAAGGTATGCAGTGCTGAAGAGTCAGGCTCTAACTCTGCACATTTCTTTCATCTCCTTTACACATTCAGAGGCAAATGTCCACTTGCCACAGAGAAATGTTCTCTTGTAGTTTGCTATAGCATTGGTGAATACAACACACAACTTGAGCAGTGTGTTTAAAGTTATTTTTAATAGCTGTATCACATGAGGTGTCACAAGGTGCCAATGTGTTTCTGATCTGACAAGTTTGTAGATTTATGTTGACTATCATCAACCAACTCTGAGGCTGGAATCTGAACCCACTTGATGAGGGTGGATCAGTATTCTTGCACTGAATTCTACATAAAGCTTAAGAGAACAGCTAAAAATTATCAATGAGCCAAGAGGTGTAGCTGAATCTTGGAAAATACTTTGTCCTTATCCAAGAGTTGTGACAACCCTGTTCACTTACCTAATTACTTGTTGCAGTGCTTGTTATTGTTACATTTATACACAGTGCTCTAGTTCTTAACAAATTCAAATCTCTTTCTCTCTGTGTATAAACAAAATCTCTAGATATGTCTAAGATATTTATTTATTTAAATATTTTTATCCCACCCTATATCTGAAAGTCTGATGGCAGATTCAGAACAGATCAAACTGATAAGAATAATTTTAAAAGACTAAATGACCTATTAAGCAATTTAACACTTAAAGCAAGACTGATAAAACCAGGTTAAAACCATTTGAAATAATGTAAGCCATAGCAAATGTCCAAACTGGATGTAATTGGTTCAATCCTAAAGGTTTTGATAAAAAGCCAGTTGGTTCCAGCTGAGCCTCTAAGAAGAGGGTGTTCTACAACCAGGGTGCCACAGCAGAGGAGGCCTTCCCCCCAGTGGCATCATCAGAGGGATGCGGGGTATGTGGACCACACTAGGTGACACCTTAAGAAGGGGTGACACATCACTGCTCCTCAAATATCTGCCTTTTGGCAGAAACAAACTGTGGCATTCACTTGTGTCCCATTAAAATGTTGAAGAGATGGTGTGAGTGGGATTAGGCTCAGTGGAAGGAGAAAGGAGAGGTCCCAGGTTTTCTTTTAAAAAATTAAAAATATTTTTAAATTCTTTAAAAACATCACATTTTACCAAATTTTCACTGTAAGCACATAAAACTATGTATATGTAAATACATTTAGGCTGTGTGTATTATATTGTAAATTAAAAGTATAATTTTAATTGTACTAGTTATTTATGCCACAACTATCACCATTACATTCAGTGATATATGGGAATTATGATTTATGAGTAACATTAGTACAAAAACATTACTAAGGATTCTGAATGGTGTGGTATAGAAGGAGGTCGGGGGGGGGGGGAGAGTGACACCATGAGTTACCACATCAGGTAAAACCAACCCTAGTGATGCCACTGCCTCTCCCAGGTCCTTCCATAGTGTGTTGGCCCCACCAGCAGAACCAGCAGAAAAAGAAAATAGAAAAGCCCTGGTGGCGCAGTGGTTAAATGCCTGTACTGCAGCCACTCACTCATAAACCACAAAGTTGGGAGTTCAAAACCAGCCAGGGCTGAGGCTCGACTCAGGCCTGCATCCTTCCAAGGTCACTAAAATGAGTACCCAGATTGTTGGGGGGCAATCAGCTCACAGTTGTAAACCGCTTAGACATCCCATAGCGCGATATGAAGTGGTATATAAATGAAGCTGCTTTGCTTTGCTTTGCTTTAGAAAACAGATCCTCCCATAGACCTCAGTCTTTTGGCAGGTCTCAAGGTCCCAAGTTGTTTAGGGTTTTTAAAAGTTGACTGGCATCCTGTTCCATAATAATGATGTTGCAAACCTGACTTCCCACCAACAGCACTGTCTTTCCATGGGCATAGGATTGCATGTTCCTGGGGTGCAAGAAGCTATGCAGATGGTAGCATGTTTCTGGTAGAATCTCCCATGTAGACATCCTTTTGCTGAGAGGCCAGACTAAAGGTGTCAAAGAGCTACTGTGCAGCAGCAGTAGTGGAGGATGACACTGGTGGAGGATCTCTCAGAGACACCAGTGGCACCATAGCTAACACTTATTAGTACTGCACAGAAGGAAGCATAGTAAGCCCCTTTTGAATGTTTTTTAATCATGGAAATCCTATGATGAGACAATCCAAAATGAAACAAGAAATATTGCCAGAAGATGGCACTCCTAAGTTAAAAGGCACTCAGTGAGCTATTGGGGTAGAACAGGAGACAGCTACAAGTAGCACTGTGTCTAGTGATGTAACTGAACTCAAGCTATTGATGTGCTTGGAGGTGAAAGGAAAGTTCAAAGCTTCATAACAGATATTATAGGAACAGGGAACATGAGAAGCATTAACCAGGGCTTTCTGGGTCTGGCAGAGCTGCTGTACGATCATCAGTGCCATACCCCCTCCCAGTGGTACAACTCCTGTAATTCTTCAGCCACCATGGCCAGTGGAATATAACAGTGGTGTTACAAGTCTGTACAGACTTAGCCCTGCTAGGATTGGTGTGCTGAGAGAGTTGTGAGATTCTGGAAGTCTCAATGTACAGCTGGAAAAATAAGCAAGTAAGAAAGTGATACCAAAGTGATGCAGGGGGGAGTGGCTGTGGGATGTGCCAACCAAGCAGTGTGCGTGTGTGTGTGTGAGAGAGTGATAGCATGGGTTAGTACACCAGGATGACACCAACCCTAGTGATGCCACTGGCCTTAGGGTTCTTTCTGAAACTGAAGCCTGCTTTCTGCCAATGCATTAGTCTCAATTGCCTGAACTGAGTGACACTGAATACCAGCTTTCTTTTATATTTTATTTCTGAACTGAATGGGGAATGAGAGAGAAAGAGAGAGAGAGAAAGAGAGAGAGAGAAAGAGAGAGAGAGAGAGAATGGCCATGCATTCAGAATGAAACATTCATGCACAATGCAGGCACAGGGAGGCCTTGGCAGACTAGGAAGGGACTTGTAAGGTTTACAGAAGGACTAGAAATCTGTAGGGAAAAATGCTCTTAATTTGCAGGTGGAGTGAAGAAAACATCTGAGTGAGGACTGAGCATGCACAGTGAGCATGAAATGGTGGCTGGCCATTCAAAAGGGGAGAACCAAAAGAGCCAGGGGAGAGGGAGGATGAAATGGAGTGGCTGGAAAAGTAGGACAGAGGAAGACACACTTATAGATGTAAAACGGGATCAAAAAGGGCCTTCTTTTATCTGGATAAAACACAAAGCTATTTTTAAATATCTCCTGAGATGGAAGGTAGAGCTACTCATAGAAATCAAGAGTGCATTGCAGCTGAGATTGGGCAGGGCACCAGTGTGGTCGCCCTCTCCTGCAAATATCCAGATGGTAGAAGTAAAAAAAAAAGAGTTCCTAATCTATAAAACTCAGCTCTTCTTTAATAAATATCTTTTAAAATAATCCTGCTAATTAGTTCATTATCCATATATTGTAGGTTGGAAAATGTTTTGTCTGGAGAGGGGCACTCTGTCATTGTCTAGCACAGGGGTAGGCAACCTTTTCCCTATAAGTGCCAAGGGACTTCAGCTCCCAGAATCCCAGGAGCTATTGGCCAACATGGGACTATTGGCCAACATGGCTGAGGCATCTGGGAGCTGAAGTCCCTCGGCCCTTAAAGGGGAAAGGTTGCCTACCCCTGGTCTAGCAGTACAATATATATATCTCTGGCCAAACTCTACATGACCTACTACGCCACTGCAGTGTTGTTCAATGTAAAAAAAATTTTTAATTTAAAATTTATTGAAATTAAAACACAAAAGAAAAACACACAGCTACAAACATTCCTACATCAACAAAACAATACATCACAACAAAACAACACTTACGACTTAACACACATGTAAAATGACTTCCTAGCTGGAAAAGATCTGTTTGTTATCGCATCTACAATTAATACTTCTATTATTAGAATAATTATAGTATAATGTCACACTTATAATGTGATACTCCTAATCTCGCCTACATCATTTGTGAAATTTTATGCTATAACCTTATACTCGAACCGTATTTACACCTCTAGCCCCTTGTTACCCAAATTTAATCCATCTCAACTAGGAAAAAAGAATCTTTCTCAGCATTCCAATATTGAGCCAGTAGTATACAATGTTATAGATGCCTACTAAAAATTTGGGCAGCTGAATCTGCAGGTTGGACTGAGAAGGGAGTGTTCAGCACAGATGCAGGTTCCCACTGAAATGCAGTTACTGTACCTTCTGTAAGATGGAGATGAAGCTACTTAAATTGCTTTGTTAGATCTTCTTGCTGGCAAAACCAACCACTCTGGCACATGCAGAAGGCTCAAACTCCTTCATTTAAAATAAATAAATATTGGATCATCCTTGAAAGAGACATAGCTTTCTGAAAAGTTGAGAAGGAGTATGCCTCACTATCATATAGCAATTTTTGAAAAACTAATCCTGTGAACGCTTATTCTTATGGAGCCAAAATAGTGCCATTCATGAAGAAGAGGGTGATATCAACATGCTTCTGGGAAGCCTGAGATTTGCATCCATACCTTCCCAAATACAGATCAACTGAATGAGGTGTGAGTGTACTCAGCGGAAGAACTTGGGAAAATGTTGTTTTTGTTGTTATTTTTGGACTACAACGCTGAGACAATTGAAGGTTTCTAAAAAAACCCCAATAACAATAATATATTTCCACAAGTTCTGCTTGATGGGCAAATAAATAGTAGTAGCAGGAATAATAAAAGTAGTAGTAATTATTTTCCAAGCTTTTTTATCAGTGGTCACAGAATGTTGATTGTTTGCAGGATGTGGAGTGAAACTTAAAGGGGTGGTGGTGGAATGGAGCAGCTGGGACACTAAATGTGTGCATTTCACACTCTAGGTTTTTGCTGCAAGTCCCATTTCTGTTAAATTATTAAACACTGTACTTGGATGTAAGAGACAAAGACTACTCCCATTTGCTGGAATTTAAGAAATGAGACCAACAGTTGGAGAGCAATAGTTGCCAGTTGGAGGGGAACTATAGAAGCGGTACTAGGTACTGGCACTTCTTCAAGAAACATCTCCCTTGAGACTTACTGCTGAATATCACCAATATCATAGCAGTATGCATGCATATCCCCATCACTGGTGCAACTGTGCCAGATGTTGGTGGTGGCATAGTCCACCTGGCAACATGGCAACCATTTTGAATTGTCTTGAATTGTCTAAATTACTTTAGGTTCAACACCTTAAGTTCAGCACTTTAGGGTATGTCTGTGATGCTTCCATCTTGAATATGTTGTAAATTACTGTCTCTCTTGCTTCTGGACATTCAGCATAAGTGACTTAAGATGAGAAACAGTAGAAAGAACCATAAAACATGCCTCAGTATTACAGTAGTATGAAAAGCTTTATTCAGGCTATCAAAATGCAGATTTTGGTCCAAAAATGCTGTCTTTCTAAACTGAATTCTAAAGAGGAAGGAAGGAAAGGGGGGGAGGAAAATGTGTGATGAACCTATTTAAAGAGTTTGAGGACTTAACACCTGGTGGTGCTTGTGAAAAAGAAGAAGAAACATTTAATCATATGCTAGGAGAATTCTGATCTAGATCCATGGGTTCTGATGATGCAAATACATTTACTGTTTGTATTTCTATCCTCTGGAGCGATTGGGGTAGAAATAAATGCCAGTTTGGAATAAATGGTCAGGGTGATTGAATACACAAATGTAATTAGCTTTTTTCATCCCGGTGTTCCTCTTGTTTTCAAAGAAAACAAATCAGTCAAAAGAACTACTTTTAACAAGAAATTAAACTACCGCTTTCAAAACTGAAGCAACTTGGCTTCTCAGCTGTATGTGGTGTGAAATGATCAAGAGGGGGCTTTAGTTTCAGGAAACATTTTTAAAAAGAAAGGTTTAATGTTTATATTTAACAGCTTGCTTATTGCCACAAAACCCCAAATGTTTTTATTTATTTGTGCAAGATCTAGAATATGCTAGAGTCTCTATGACTAAGGGATTTTTCCTCCAGTGTAATTAAGACTTCCTTGCTCATTCGTAACCATAACCACAAGGTTAAACTGTCCCCTCTGTTCTTGAGAATTTCATCCTTGAAAAATGCACTGAATTTCAGTCTCTGCCAAATTCAGGGATGTGTCCTCCACAGGCATTTTCTCTCCAGTGTGGAGCCCCAGCCCAGGTATGTGACTAACTGCTTAGTCATATAAACAAAAAGTACTCATTTTATATTAGTAATTGTCGTCCCTTCAAGCCAGGACTATATAGCTTCTCTTTAAGTGTACCATCTACAGACTTTCAGAGCTGACATGCAAAAGCTCCGCGCAGTCAGATTATGAGTGCTAAAACACACAGAACAGAAACACTAGGGACAGAAGCATGTAATTCTTAGACAAATATATTAATATCCCTCAGGGTCCCAGGAGAGTCTATTTAGGGGGAGCGGTAATAAAGATTTCAAATAAAACAAATACATTCTATCACACCAAGATCTCCCTGGAATACTTTAAATTTATAGACTCTTCTGTGAGTCTGTCTTGCCCAGTCTTAAGTTGCCTGAACTAACAATGAATAACAGCAAGAAAAGCAAATATATGTAAGCAAACAAGATATTAGGAAGGGGAAAAAAATGTAATGATGGTTAAAGTAATACAGTGGAAATAGTATAGGTGGTGGTGTTTTTCTTAAAGTTCCTACTTGCCCCAAAATATCCTAATAATTCAGACTCTATATGCCCGTGTGTGTCTTCAAGTAGTCTATATTGTGACTCTATGAATTTCATAGGGTTTTCTTAGGCAAGGACTACCCAGAAGTGTTTTTGCCAGTTCCTTCCTCTGAAATATACTTGAAAGCACCTGATATTCATTGGTGGTCTCCCATCCAAGTACTAACCAGAGAAGACTACTATTGGGAAAATACATGATCAGGTCAAGTGCAATCTTTTTCCATCAGTCAACTTGTATTTGAAAGTGCTCAATGGGAATATATACTTCCAGAAACTTATGACTATTGCAATAGTAATAATTTGTCACATCTCATTGTCCTTAGGATCTTCTGATGACGACAACAGTTTTCCTGCCTGTTAAACTCTTTCAGGGTTTTATGGGGCCAATTATAAATGACTACTGCGAATCCAATCACAGTTTAAATCATTTTTAAAAAAACAAAACAAAACCATACAACAAATCATATATTAAATTGAACAACATCCAATATCCCAAAGTTTCATGCATCCAATGTAGTTTATCATGGGATTTTACTGTTGGGAGTTTATCACATGGGAAGAAATTAGGAAGTTAAACAGTAATTAACCTGTGAAAATCTCACAATTGACAATAAAACGTGATTAAAATGAGATTAACACAAGAGCCATTATCCCATGAATAACCAGGGAATAGCCAGGCAATAAATGGCAAAAAGTAATTCACGGGAAAATCCCATGCATGATTTGCTGCTGTTTCTTGCCTGGTTATTCACAGGTTAATGGCACTTTAATCATGTTTCATCTTGACGTCGTGTGAAAACCATTAGTGCAATTACGGGATTATCATGGGTTATTCACGGGATAATAGCACTTTGATCATGACATCATGTGAAAATCATTAGCGCAACTGCAGGATTATCATGGGTTAATCACCGTTTATACTTCCAATTGTCCCCCGTGTGATAAACTAGTAAGACTCTTTTGTATATGTTTCTCAGTAGTATTACAGTGTGGTGTAGTGGTCTGAGCATTGACTATGACTCTGGAGATTAGGATTTGAATCACTGCTTAACCATGGAACGCCACTGGGCCCTAGGCAAGTCAACTCTCTCTCAGCCTAAGAAGAAGGCAAATGCAACCCCTTTCTGAACAAATCTTGCCAAGAAAATCTCATGATAGGATTGTCATAAGTAAAAAAACAAAAACAAAAACAAAAAAACCTTGAGTGCACACAACAACAGTATTGCAACCTTGAGTACAAACCTTAAAGCACCAAATAAAACAAACAAAATTCTTTTTGATTTCACACTCCAAGGGGTCAAACCAAGAACTCATAAAGATTACATCTACAAAAATAAGATCACACTAGAATAAATGCACTTGCACAATTTAGTAAAGTTATATTTATTGCTATTCCCAGAATCCCCAGCCAGCATGTCCACAGGCCACAATGGCAAGCTGACTGCAGTGTTGTCATTAAAAAAGTAACTTTTCAAAGCTCTGTCCATGTGTAAGGTGTTTTTGCTACAGGTTTGCTAGTACTATTTCTCTCAGATCTATCACAGATAATTCAACAAGTTTTATTTACAAAATCCCTTACAGTAAGCATTTAGATTTACTGATGGCTTATTTACCAGAAGAAGCAGGCAGCACCCTAACTTTCCCAGATCCACCCCCCAATACATTCTTCTAGAAATGTCTCTCTACTTCTCCTTTTCTAGATGACCCAGCAACAGTTTCTCTGTGCCTGATATACTGAATAAAGACAGACATTTTAAATGTGGTAGAAATGATTGCAACACAATTCATTACCAAATCACTTCCACACTTTCCCTTCCTTAGATGCCATTTTTTCTCTCACAGCAGGGTCATGATGAGTGTCTCTGAAGCTTTGATGTTCCTCCCATTTCTTGCGAGAATACAGAAACTGTGTGTTTTCCCTATTTGTTGACAGACTTTAGTTAGAATGAGAGCAGATTCTGTATTTGGAGCTTGAAGCAGCTCTGTTGATAAGCCATCTGTTCCTTGTGATTTATTTCTCCCAAGCACTATGATGAATGAAGCTTTCCCTACGCTTTCTAAAATCATAGGTTTATAGTTCTTCCATTAAAGAGCATGCCATCTTTTCATTTCTTTTATATAGTTCCTTAGTGCATTATTTCCATTAGCTTTTTATTTCTTCTTGATCAAGTAATGTGTTTCCCTGGTGGTCATATAGCACTCATATAGCATATATGAGTCATGTAGTTACATAGCATTGGTTTAAATTTCCCTTTAATTTCTCAGATCCTGTGGAAGAAGCCTTGCATTTTTCCTTTTTTGTAGTCATATTCTATTTCCCAGCATGGTTTATTATAGTAATTCTCCTTTTCCCTGCAGACAAGTCAGTTGTATTCAGGCTTCCGACTCCATTTATGTCACCTTTTACTTTTGCTTCTCGCCTTTCCTAAACTGCTTGAAAAGTTTCGCTGCTCATCCATTGAGGCTTCTCTTTCTTTTTGCATGCCTTTCTGACAGTATCCCTGGCTTCAGTCCAGAGTTTGTCTGGCTTCTAGGCCTCGAGCAGATGGGCAAAAGGAGTGGCTGGAGGCCACTACCACGCCAATCACTGCAAGACTGTGGCAACCAGATACCACAGTCCCAAATGGGCAGTGGCAAGAAGCAGATAAAATCTTAGGCAGCCCTGGCACAGCCCTGGTGGTGGCTTCTGTGCAGTTTGAGGGTGTGTATCATCTAATCGCCATGCCCCAAACCACACAGAAGGTGCCTTTTTTGTCCGTCTGTTTCAGGCCCTAGTCAGTTAGGCTTAATAGTGCAAATCTACGTTTTACATTATTTTTCTATTCTACATGGATGTTTTCCTGGTTGTATTTTGGCACAAAGCCTGGCTTAGTGTTCTTCTTTAGCTTTACTCTAATGTTTGATATTATCAATTCTGTGGTCTGTTCCACAATTTGCTCCTGATCTTGTTTTTGCAGAGAGAATGGAGCTTCTCCATCTTCTGTTTCCAGTTATGTTGTCTATTTGATTCAAGTGATGTCCAAGTATACAGTCACCTCTTTGGTTGCTTGAAGAGTGTGTCTGCAATGAACAAATTGTGGGCCTGAAAATTTTAATTGGTTGCTCTCCTGCTTCATTTCTTGATTCTAGGCCAAATTTCCCTATAGTCTTTGGCCCTATTCTGTTTGCTACTTTTGCAATCTTATTACCTATTATTAATGAGAAGTCCTGGATTCCAGCATAGAATGTTTCTTTCCTGGATGCCAGCCTAGAATAACTCCATTTCTTCTTTTCTGTCTCTGTACTTGGAGCATAAACTTGGATTATGGTTATACTGATGGATTTTCTCTGGAGTCTTATTGATAATTTTTGGTCAGAGTTTTCATTATATCCTTTGCTTTTGCTGCATCCCTCCTCACTCTTAATGCCACCTGATTTTCATTTCCTCAGTAAAACGCTGTGTAATTATCTGGCTGTAAATGTTTTATTCCTGACTCACTCCAGGTATTGCAATATTTACACATTCAATTTCTTGTTTTTCTGTGTTTAGCTTCCCCTGATTCATGCTTCACACATTCCATGTTCCTATAATATGTGTTGTGAAGCTTCAAACTTTCTTTTTAACTCTCAGCATGTCAAGAGCTGAATGTCATTTTTGCGTCAGTTCAGTTGCATTATTAGCCACAGCACTACTCATAGGTATCCTCTGCTCTTCCCCAGTACCTTGTTGAGTGCCGTCTGACCTGGGAGCGTAATCTTCTGCCATTATCTCTTGTTTCATTTGGATTGTCTCATCATAGAGTTTTCATGGTGAAAGATGTTCAAATGTTTACTGTGCCTCTTTCTGCTCAGTACTAACAACTGTTAACTATAGTGGCACTGCTGTTGTCTCTGAGAGATTCTCCACCAGTATCACCCCTACAGAGAGAGAGAGAGAGAGAGAGAGAGAGAGAGAGAGAGACATACACACTGCTGCTGCTGCCCAGTAGCTTTTGGCACATTTAGGGCCTAAGCCAGGGGTAGGCAACCTTTCCCCTTTAAGGGCCGAGGGACTTCAGCTCCCAGAAGCTTCAGCCATGTTGGCCAATAGTCCCATGTTGGCCAATAGCTCCTGGAATTCTGGGAGCTGAAGTCCCTCGGCCCTTAAAGGGGAAAGGTTGCCTACCCCTGGCCTAAGCAGACAGCTTAAAAGGCTGTCTTGGGCGCAGGGAAGGGGAGGGGCAGCTGCACGCTCGGCGTCCCATCCCCCTCCTGAGGTCGTCCTCTGAGCAGCCGGCCCTCTGCACGGCTGGCGCTCCGAGGAAGATCTCCCGCTGTAGCGTTCGCAAACGCTGTGGCGGAAAAGTCGCCGAAAGTGCGCTGCAGCCTTTTGTGGCACACTTTCGCTGACTTGTGAAAGGAGCACTAATTTAGCGCCCCTTTCAGGGGTGGTGAAGGTGCGCTGCAGGATCGAGGCATGGGGATGCCTCGGTCCCGTGGCGCAGCTTCCCAGGGCGGCCCATGGCTGCCCGTCTGCTTAGCCCCTTAGTCTGGCTCCTCAGCAAAAGTCTATCTGACATGGGCGATCCTACCAGCAATATTGCTACTACCATCAGCATAGCCTCACAGAAGCACATAATCCCACCAATATGAAAAGGTAGTGTCATGGTGACCCCATAGTACTTACATGTAATATAGGTAGGGGATTATTATGCAAATAGCAAGTAAAAGCTAATCTTATATATTTATTTAATTTCTATCAGATCTTTTTCTTGGCATGAGACCTAATTTTCTAAATCTGACCAGAAAGTCACTCACATGGCCAACAATAATAAAATATAGTTTAAAAGCAAATGCCCATATTCTATATTGTGTACCTGTTTACACACACATAACTAGTAACATATCCCAAACTCACCTCCCAAAGCTGCTTTACTAGGTTGCAGCTGCT
The DNA here is from genome assembly GCA_026167975.1 of Phrynosoma blainvillii. Classification (NCBI taxonomy): domain Eukaryota; kingdom Metazoa; phylum Chordata; class Lepidosauria; order Squamata; family Phrynosomatidae; genus Phrynosoma; species Phrynosoma blainvillii. The sequence continues at coordinate 257,532,592 of JANUYF010000003.1, read as the reverse complement.
CCTGGAGTGGAGCTCTTTTCTGCTGAGGATCAGAGCAGAAGGAGGAGGATTCCACCACCAGCTCTGCTCACCAGGAAACAAGGCTATGACAAGGAATTCCAAGAGGAGCTCCACTTCTAATTATCATAGCTCATGGGGGAGGGAGGGTAGAAACCCCCTTGCACCCCAATCACCAGCAGAACAGAACTCCTTCATCTGATGCTGCTGCTGGCTGCATAGGTGAGCTGTGGCTATGGTTTCCCTTTTGACAAGATTGTCTAGTCATGTCTGACTATAGGGGGTGGTGCTCATCTCTGTTATTAAGACAAAGAGCCAGACTTGTCAAAGACACCTCTGTGATCATGTGGCCAGCATGACTGCACAGAATGTTGTTACCTTCCCACCAAAGTCGTACCTATTTATCTACTTGCACTTTTACTTTTCAAACTGCAAGGTTGGCAGAAGTTGGGACTAGTGATAGGAACTCACTCCATCATGCAGCACTTGGGTCTTGAACTGCTGAACTACTGACCTGGTCAGTGTCTTAACCACTAAGCCACTGCATAGGAATAGTGAATACAGAAAAGTTACACATTACTAAGTCTAGGTTACAAATCTGTAACTACAATACTGAATAGCAGTCAAAATCTTCATTAAAATATGAAATATTTTGTCTTAGGTAAAGAAACTCAAATATATAATTTGGTAGAAAACAAGTTCAAAAGGGAGACCTAGAATAATAGATCCATACAGTGGGAAGTTTGAGGCCCAAGCAGTTTAAGACCCAAGCAATGCGTTACGGGTCCTGTCACTAGTGTTTCCATCTATTCCACATTTAATCAGTTTGCTACACAAAATAACATGTTGGGGTTTTTTTAAAATCAAATGCTTTGCTGAAATCAAGATAAATGACATCTACACTATTCTCACCATTTATTAAACTAGTGACTTGATTTTTAAAAAGTTGTAAGATTAGTTTGCCCAAAAAAAATTCTTGACAAACCCATGTTGGCTCCTACTAATCTCTGCATAGTTATCTACAGACTCCTTTATAATCCATACTACTATTTTTCTTAGCATTGTGGTCAGACTGACTAGTCTGTAGTTCCCTGCATCTTCTTTTTTGCCCCTTTTGAAGAGAGGGATAGTGTTTGCCCTTCTCTAATTCTCTGGCACCTCAATTGTTCTCCAAGATTTCTCAAAAATGATGAGATGTGGTTCTGTGCAGACATCAACAGGTTCCTTCAATGCTCTGGGATGCAATTCATCTGGACCTACAGATTTCAACAAGTTTAGGTTAGCTAGGTGATTCTTGACTAACTCCTTATCAATCTTGATTTGCAAACCAGATTCCTTGCCAAGATATCTGCTAAAGTATGAAAGGGCTCATTCACACTTGCAAAAAAATCATTTTGTGAGTTGCATTGATCTGGGACTGCAGAATCAATCCCCTTAAACCCCCAATGCCAGCCATGCCAGGGGAGAATCTCCTATAACACCAATGGATCCATGCATACTAGAGGAAAATCCCCTATGACACCCACAGATCCATGCATCCCAGAGAAAAATCCCCTATGACATCCACGGATCCATGCATACTAGAGGAAAATCCCCTATGACATCCATAGATCCATGCATTCCAGGGGAAAATTCCCTATGACACCCACGGATCCATGCATCCCAAAGGAGAATTCCCACCACTGCATCCATGACTCCCTCCCGTGAACCCACGCAAATGTGACAGTTCACAGAAACTGTCAAATTTTTCTTTTTAAAAAACAAAAACAAAACACCACACCATACCATGCCACCTGGAGTAGCCCCACAGCAGCGCTGAGAGGGGGGAAATGGTGGTTTGTCAAGACCTGTGGTGGGATGGGTACCATCCCTCTGCCCATACTTTGCCCATTGTCCCTCCCTCCTGAATGGGATCAAATGGGATCAGAAACTCATTCACATTTGTTCACAGCTGTCACAAAGGTGTTCTTTTCAAAAGAACCTCTAAATTTTCTGTTTCCGAAAGAACCAATTCTTTTGGACTTGTGCCAATTCATCCTATTTCAGACAAAACACAGTCGGATCTAAAATTGATTCAAGTATGAACTTATAAACCAGTTTAAGCTGATCTGCAAACTGGTTTAAATCATAGTGTGAATGAGGCCAAAGTACAGCATCCTCTTTTTGAGAAAAAAATGAAGCAAAACAGCTATTTAGTAGTTCTGCATTTTTGTTGTAATCTGTTAACATTTTACCATCTTAGCTGAGCAGTGGTCCCACCATTTCATAGGTCATTCTCTTGCTTTGAACATATTTGAAAAGCCCCTTCCTGTTGTTTCCTTCTTCCCTTGCCAGTCTCAGCTCATTTTGAGCTTTAGGGTTCCTTACGTTATTACATTATTGTTTGGGCTACACATCTAAATTCTTCTTTAGTGATTTGTCCTTCTTTTCAATCTTTATACATTCACTTTTTCGTTTTCACTTCCTCTGCAAGTTTACTGTGCAGCCGCATTGGCTTTTTCAGATGTTTACAATTTTTCTCCTTTTTCCATGGAATTGTATGTGATTATACTTTTAGCAACTCCTTCTTCATGAAATCACACCCATGCTTACTGGCTTTTTCCTTTAGCATTTCTAGCCATGGGATTCTACCAAGTATTTCCCTGAGCTTGGTAAAATCAGCTTTCATGAAATCCATGGTCCGTGTTTGATTATATTCTTCTTTGGCCTGTACTACAGTCACAAATTTCAGCATTACATGGTCACTTGCCATTAAAGTGCCAACTGTTTTGATTACAGTGACCTACTCCTCCCTATTGGTTAGGATCAAATCCAAAACTGCTGATTCTCTTGTTCCTTCCTATACCTTTTGAAAGAGGAAATTATTTGCAAAGCACATCAGGAATTTTTGGAGAGCCTGTGCTTAGAAGAGGTAGGGCCTGAACAGACTGCCAGAAATAATCCAGCTTGAGACCACTTTAACTGTCATGGCTCAATGCTAGGGAGTCATGGGAATTGCAGTTTTTTCTGAGACATTGAGCCTTTTCTGTCAGAGATCCCTGGTGCCACAGTAAATTATAGTTCCCATGATTCCCTAGCACTGAGCCAGGGCAGTTAAAGTGGTCTCAAACTGGATTATTTCTGGCAGTCTGTTCAGGCCCTTAGGGGGGATGCAGATGGGCGGCCGTGGGCTGCCCTGAGAAGCGGTGGATTGGGGCCAAGGCTGCCCCATGCCTCAGCCCCAATCTACTCTTCTTCTGGCCCAGGAAGGAGCGCTAAAATAGTGCTCAAGGCACGGAAAAGGCCTCAAGGCACAGAAATGGTGCTAGAAGAGGCAGCGCGCACCTCTTCTGTGTCTCTTCCATCGCAGCGTGTCCGGATGCTGCAACAGAAGGATGTCATCAGAGCGCTCGCTGTGTGCAACGGCGGGTGCACTGATGACATCCTCGGAAAATGGTTGGGGCAGCCAGTGGCTGGCTGCCCCTCCCCTTCCCTGCCTCCAAGACGGCGCAAAGCACCGCCTGTAGAGGCCCTTAGTCTCACAGCAGATATCAGGGTAAGTGAAGTTCCCCATAAATAGCATTCTTGCATTCTGGAGATTGCTGAGATTTGTTTCTGGAAAGCATCATCCACCACCTCATTTGGTTTGGTGGCTTGTAGTTAACTCCTACCACAATGTTGTTTTTATTTATTTCTCTGTTTACCTACCTGAATGCTCTCAACTGATCACTCATGTAGATTTCTATACCACCCCCTCCTTTTCTTCCTTGTCTGTTTTTTTAAACAGATTATATACTTTAGTTCTTATATTCCAGTCATGGGAATCATCTCACCAAGTCTCATCTTTTATTTTAATGTGAGTTTTATTATGGCTTCCATCCTCTCTCTCAGCTTCTCCAGAAGTCACATCCTTGTGTTTACAGCTTGCTTTTGGACAAACATTTGAGGTATCATCTCCCCCATCCCCAGGATTTAGTTTAAAGCCCACTTGATCAGATTTGCCATGCACTGGCTAAATTCTTCCTGGTCTTCATGAGGTATAGCCCATCTGTAGCCAGTAGTACTTCATCTAAAAAGTTCAGACCATAGTCCCAGAAACCAAGCTCTCTCACCAACATCATTTGCGTAGCCAGCCATTCACCTCCAATATCTTCCTGTCCCTATGAGGATTCTGTAGGGACAGGAACTATAAAATATTACTGAATCATTTCACATCAGACCTATTTGAAATGATCCAGTACAATTCTCTCCAAAAGTAGAACTAATGTTTTAAGTTTCCATTTCTTAGCAGCCATGGCCTTATCATTAGAACTAAAAGAGAAACTTAGCAGAACCTGGAACATTCCAATCTCAGTATGGAGTGAAGCTACATTATGAGGTCTGATTTTTATTTTAAATAAGACACATTTATGTTACTTAACTAGTAGTGAGAAGCTGTGGTTTCTTCATGTATTTCCTTTGTACAACATGCCAATAGACTCTCTAATTAGACAAGAAGGAGGTACATTCAATTGCAGTGAGCCAGTTCTGTTAAGAGTAAATGTTACCTCAAATGAAAAGAAAACAAATAAGTGTGTGTTTTGATTTATGAAGCTGAGCTCATCCTTAGAAAATACACTCCCTCCACCACATGATGGAGCAGAAGGAACATGTCTAGACATAAAGCCTATGTAATACCTGGGGCAATCAGTGTCTTTGCCAGGTTTAACCAAGGTATTGAAGAAAGATGGCCAAGAAAGAGGGAAGGGAAAGTTTGGAATCCACAGAATCAAAGCTAGATATTTTTGTGAGGAACAAACTGCCTTGGGGATAACACACATGTAATAATACTTCTCAGCTGTCAGACCCAAAATGCCCAAGGCTCCCCCCGCCAATCATTATTCACCCTCCATCTTCATAAGATCTGACAGATTTTCATATCTTTTTTCTTTCTTTCCTTCTGTCCTTCTGTGAATGTACTAATAGACATTCAATGCTAAGCAAATCTTTGCATTTTTCAGATTTGGTTGAGAAAGAAATGAACATATTTCACAGACTCCAACATACGTGTTACCAGCATATGGCAACCTCAGGTAAGTGTTTAGGGTCCAACATCCTTCTCCTTGCTATTGTGTGCCTTCAAGTCATTTCAGACTTTCAGGAACCCTAAGGTTTTCTTTGAAAGACTTGTGTGTGGGGGGGTGCCTTTGCCTTCCTCTGCAGCTGAAAGAGTGTGCCTTGTCCAAGATCACCCACTGGAGATTCAAACCCTGGTCTCCAGAGTTGTAGTCTAACATTCACAGCACTCCACCATGCTGGCTTCATCCTTCTCTATAACAGAAAAATTGGCTGGAGAATTTTGACAGGGTTGGACTTATATGGAGCCACTGTGAGACCAGACAAAAGTGTCAATATAAAGCAGAGGTTCTTAAACATTTTTTTTAAAGGACAGAGACACCACCTCTGCAGGAAAAATGCACATAAATGCACACATGGGACTTTGCATCCAATTTACTTTATGACACTGAAAATTTATTTCCTTCATATGGAGTTTTAAAAAATATATTTGAGAAAACCATTTGTTTTTTACCTTAATAGTCACCTTGACAGCAAAAATGCCAAATATTAAGAAAATCAAATGAAGAAAATAATTTGGCTGCCTTGTTCATGCCCCACAAAGCATGACTGCCCATATTCCAGAACTCCTAGTTTTAAGGAGCTTCAAAGTCTCCAGAAGTATAAAAAAGATGAGTTTAAAAACCAAAAAAGCAGCACAAAACAGCAAAAATCAAATGAAGATTTACCCTGCCAGGTAACAATTAATGGATTGGTGGCTTTATTTAGTTAATGATTTAAAACACCTACTATCCAGAGTTCTTTGGGTGTATACAGTCTGGAAACTGTACATTGCTTTTCAGAAATATTCTCCTTTGACTTTTCAACATGTTGTTGTGTTTCAACCTAATGTAGAAATAGATATACTGGGAAATTTTACCTCTCAACGTACACAAAATACTCAACACTGTGAAGATATAAATTACTTTTATTTACTGTTCAATATGATATGTATAATTCTTGTACTTAGTCTCTACAATTTAAGGGTCATTTTGTTCTGTTGTCATAGCCACTGACAACACCCTTTGATTGGGTAAATTCCTTCAGCACTACTAGGAGAGAACCAAGGGGACTGCAGAATAGTCTGAATGGTACAGAGGCATTTTGTTAAGAGGAATCCAAACACAGAGGAACATTCTTTTTTTTCCTTTCTTGCTCCCCTTGTGTTGTTGTATGCTTGCATGTCATTTCCGACTTATAGTGACCCTAAAGTGAACCTGTCATAGAGTTTTCTGGGGCTGAGAGTGTGTGACTTGTCTTTGTGTTTCTCTGAGGCTGAGAGAGTGTGATTTGCCCAAGGTCACACATTTGATTTCATGAGCAGGAATCTAAACTCTGGCTTCCAGAGTTGTAGTCCAATGCTCAAGCCCCTGCACCATGCTTACAGGTTTTCTTTTAGTTGTTATTGTTGGTGTGTGCCTTCAAGTCACTTCTGACTTATGGCAACACTAAAGTGAACCTATCACAAAGTTTTCTGGGGCTGAGAGTGTGTGACTTGCCCAAGATAACCCAGTGTGTTTCCATGGTTGAATCATAGTAAAATGCTCAAACCACCACACCATGCTGGCTCTTTTTCTTTTTGTTAGGGTGTGAAAAATGTATCTCAGAAAGGAAAGTGAAGGTCATTTTTTGCTTCTGTTTTCCCTCTTTAGGAAGAGGCCTTGCTCTTCCCAATACTATGCTTCTGCATAAACTGCATTTTTCCAAATTCTTGATTTCCCCAAATTTTGTTTAATTTTAAGAGATCTTTTATTACCTCCCAAGTTATTTTGGATTCTCCAGCCATTGGACTGATTTAGAATTCTGATTTAGAACAGAATTCTGTTGTACAAAGTGGCTAACCAATTGCCTGTAGGAAGCCTACCTCAAGGGCATGAATGAAACTACACCTTGTATACTGAATCCCCAATAAATGATACAGAGAGCCATACTGCCCCAATACTGAAGGTGATGTCTCCATCCTAGCAGGCACTGATGGCTCCAGCATCCATGAATTTATTTAATCTCTTTTTGAAGTTCAAATCCATCACTACCTCTTGAGGGAACGAATTCCATAGTTTTGTTATGCATTGTATGAGGAAGTGTTTCCTTTTATCTGTCCTGAATATTCCAACATTCAGTTTGAGTGGGGTTCTCTTACAATGAAAGATGTGTAACTTTATACATCTTTATTTTGTCTCCCTTTTCTCCCCACTTTCCCCACTATTCTAACCTGCCTCAAAACATTGCAACCTGTTCCCTCAAGCAAGATGCTGTAATCTATTAACTATTTGGTTACCCCTTTCTGCAACCTTTTGAGCTATACAACATCAGTTTCAATTACAGTGACCAAAACTTTACACAGTATCATGTTTATAATACAGTCAGCCCTTCATATCCAGGGATTCTTTATCCAAGGATTCAACTATGCCTGGCTTGAAAATATTCCAAAAATATATAAATTCCAAAAAGCAAACCTTGATTTTGGCATTTTATATAAGGGACACCATTTTACTGTGCCATTGTATATAATGGGACTTAAGCACCCATGAATTTTGGTATCAAGTCAGATCTAGCTATGGTGGTTCATGCCTTGTTCACATCCCATAATGTGCTCTACATGGGTCTGCCTTTGGAAAATGCTCAGAAACTTCAGTTGACCCAAAAAGATGCAAACAGGTTATAAACTGGAGTGGGGTACAGGCAGCAAGAGCTCCATGACTGCCAGTCTGTTTCCAGGGACAATTCAGGGACAATTCAAAGTGCTGGTTTTGACTGCATCTCCCGTTATGAGCCCATTAGAGCTCTAAGGTCATTTGTCCCAATACCTCCTCGGGTTCATTTGGTGGGAACAAAGGAGGAGGCCTTCTCGGTGGCTAGACCCAACTCCCTTGGAACTCCTTCCCTGGAGATGCCAGGATGGTTGCATCCTTGCTCTCTGTATGTTAGCAGATCAAAACATTTTTCTGCCCTCAACTTTTTACAAACTGACTGGGATTGGGCTTCTAATGCTGTGTATTGCTGCTTTTAAGGCTTATATGTAATCTTTTAATGTATTTTAATATTTTTAATGTTTAAAGTTTTAACTTTATAAATTGTTTTATTGGTTTTCTTAATCTTATATTTAACCTTTATTAATGCTTTTGCATTGTTTTAAATATGTTGTTAGCCACCTTGAGTCCCATTATTGGGAAAAAGGTAGGATATAAATTAATAAAATAAATTAATAAATAACCACACACATCCTGAACATATCTTGCCAAGAAAACCCTGTGATGGGGTTGCCATAAGTCAGAAATGATGGCCTTATGGCAGCCTTAGGGTCACCAAAAGTTGGAAATGACTTGAAGGGACACAACAACAATAACAACTCTCTGTTTACACTGTTTTGTAAAAATGCAGAAACAAAAACGTTAATGCCCATATTGTCAGAATCGGAAGACCCTGTTCCCATTAACCAAGACAGCATCATAGTGTAGTAGAAACTAGAGATTTATTCTGGATATTGAGACAGAAAGTTCCCTGTCCTGGTTCAGTGTTAGAACTGAAGAAGATTCCCTCAGACCAGGGGTAGGCAACCTTTCCCCTTTAAGGGCTGAGGGACTTCAGCTCCCAGAAGCCTCAGCCATGTTGGCCAATAGTCCCATGTTGGTCAATAGCTCCTGGGATTCTGAAGTCCCTTGGCCCTTAAAGGGGAAAGGTTGCCTACCCCTGCCTCAGACCATCAAAAATACATTCCCATCCTCCAGCCCCCCCTTTCCAACCTTGATCTCTTCCCTTTGATCCAGATCAAAGGGCCCTTCATTTTTCCCACTTTCCTCTCCTGTGTTGTCTTTAAATCTCCCTTCCAGAAGAAAATCATCCCTGTTTCACAGCTCTGATCTATGGCAGGAAGATTGAGGTCATAAACTACAGCTCCTTTCCACCTCTTGCCGTTTCCCCCTCCCATTTGTTTCCCAGACTTGGAATTAACATAATTGACATTCCCTTCTCTGTAGTTCACATACTATACAGCGTTATTTCACATTATCGCCATGCCCTCATATAGTAATTCCTTAATGTCATCATATCATGACAGAACCATGCATATGGATTCTGACATCCTGGCACCCCTGAAATAATCTTATCACACTTAATTAAGTTCCTCCTCCCAGTTTGTCTTGGTACAATTCATGAAACTGCTGGGTCAATTCCAGGGTATCCACATGGTGAGCATACACACACTCAGACTCAGACTCTGGTAAGTGTTTCCAATGGACCAAATACTGTAACTTGCCTCTGTGCAATCTCAAGTCCAAAATCCCAGCCACCTCAAAATATTGTTCCCCCTTCACCACCAACAGTGGGGGCGGCCCTGAATCCACCCACCACAGATCCACGTCGAAGGCTGGCTTCAGCAGGCTAAAATGGAACACCAGATATAAATGTCTATAAGACTTAGGCAAGTCTAACTCTGCAGTCACTTTGTTGATCAGTCTTTTTTACTACAAATGGTCCCACATATTTTGGCCCCAGCTTCTTACATGGTTGTCAGGTTTTCAGATGCTTAGTTGACAAATAACTCTTGCTTCTGGCTGCAAATCCCATTCCTTATCCCTTTTACCAGGGGTAGGCAACCTTTCCCCTTTAAGGGCCGAGGGACTTCAGCTCCCAGAAGCCTCAGCCATGTTGGCCAATAGTCCCATGTTGGCCAATAGCTCCTGGGATTCTGGGAGCTGAAGTCCCTCGGCTCTTAAAGGGGAAAGGTTGCCTACCCCTGATTTTACGATCCGCAAATGTTTTATAATCCTCTTCCAAGGCTGTCACAATCTGGGGCCAAGCATCTGTGATTCTTGTAATCCACTAGAAGAGTAGGACAGAGTCTCTGCATTCTGTGTTCAAAGAAGGCTATGTCTTTGGCTCGTAGCCATAAACAATCTCAAATGGCGAATGACCTGTACTCTGGCCCCATTGAAAGCAACTTCAGCATAGGGCAATAAATCAAACCAGTCATCCTGCAAGTAATTGCCATAGCAACTTATGTATTGCTCCACAGTGGTGTTCGTTCTCTTTGATTTTCCATTCGTCTCTGGGTGTTGAGAGGTACTCATTGCCTGTTTAATTCCCAACTTTTTCTGTAGTGCCTTCCAAAATTGTGAAGCGAACTGGTCCCCTCTATCACTCACAATTCTCTTGGGTAGCCTGTGCAATTTGTACACACGTCCAATGAACAAATTGGCCAATGTGACTGCTGTGGGCAAGCCCTTGCACCCCACAAAGTGTGCTTGTTTCAAAAACAAGTCTCTTACCATCCATACGGTATTTCGCCCCCTGCTGCTGGGCAAATCTGGTATAACGTCCACAGTATGTGTCTCCAGGGGGTGCCAGGGCTGGGGAGCGGCTGCAACAATCCCTGAGGCTTGCCTCCCACTGGCTTGGCATAAGCACATATTGGGTAACCTTTAACATAAGTCTCTACATCCCATCAGATCCCATCCCACCAGTATTGCTTTTTAACCAAATGCCAGGTTCTCAGGAATCCCCAATGACTGGCCACCTTGGTGTCATGGCACAACTGTAGAAATTTGAATCTCAGTTCCTCCGAAATGTAGACTCGAGGCCCTTTGTGCCACAGTCCATCATTCAAGTCTAGGGCTCCCTCGTGCTCCTTAAGCCATGATCCGTCTCTTCTGCCTCACAGAAACTTTGAAACAAAGGGTCCAGAGGTGAGGCTATGTCTTTGTCTTCTTCCTCTTCGCGGGCTTGGCTCCAGGTATTCACCGCCAGACCCTGCTACTCCAGGGTGAATATGGTCTCTTTTGGGACATGTTTCTGGCTCTTATACTGGGGCATCCTGGACAAGGTATCAGCTAATACAGTTTGTTTGCCTGAAAAGGATTTTAATTGGAATTTAAAGTGATAAAACTCTTTGGCCCATCTACTCTGCTTTGGGCTTAACTTTCTGGGGTCTGCAATGCTTCTAAGTTGTGGTGGTTGGTCTGTACCTCAAAAGGATGGGGGGCACCTTCCAGAAACTGGTGCCAAGTCTGCAGAGACCACTTGATCACAAAAGCCTCTTTCTCCGAAGTGGAAAATCCAACTCCACCTCCTGAAACTTCTTGGACAAGTAGGCACACTTTCTTAACTCTCCCTTCAAGTCCTTTTGCATTAATACGGTTCCCAGTGCAACATTGCTAGAATCAGTGTGTATAACAAAAGGACTGTTTGGGATTGGGGTGTTTCACTATTGGTTTGGTGCTAAACAACTGTTTTAGTCTTTCAAATGCCTTCTGACACTCTGGTGTTGACTTCACCTTGGTGGATGGCTTGGGCTTCTCGTTAGGCTTCATTGGATGAGTCTTAGTCTTTAGCACAGGGGTAGGCAACCTTTCCCCTTTAAGGCCCGAGGGACTTCAGCTCCCAGAAGCCTCAGCCATGTTGGCCAATAGTCCCATGTTGGCCAATAGCTCCTGGGATTCTGGGAGCTGAAGTCTCTCGGCCCTTAAAGGGGAAAGGTTGCCTACCCCTGCTTTAGCAGGTCCGTGATGGGCAGAGCTATCTGGGCAAAGTCAGGGATAAACTGTCTATAGACGTTTGCAAATGCCAAGAACCTTTGCACCTGTTTTTGGGTCCTTGGAGGGCCTATTTGAGCATCATCTGTACCTTAGAAGGGTCCATTTCTATCCACTGGGTGGACACCCGGTGTCCCAGAAAATCCAATTTGTTAGTATGTTATTGTACTTAGATAGCTTAACATACAGTTGATTGTTCAAGAGGTGCTGAAGTCCCTTCCTAGTTTCACATGAGAGTCCAGGTCCTGCAAGTAGATCAACATGTTGTCTAGATAGACTCGGACCCTGTCAAAAAGTAAATCATGCATAATTTCATTTACTAGCCACATAAAAATGCCTGGACTACCCAATAGCCCAAATGGCATCACTCAAATGTCCCCATGGGGCAGTTAAATGCAATTTTGTGTTCATCCCTCTCCCAAATTTACACTCAGAAGTTTTAAGTCCAACTTGGTGAAAATTCGGCCAGTGGCCAGTCTCCCCAACATGTCCTTCATATGCAGGAGGGGGTATTTGTTGGTACTGCATATCCAATTGAGATTTCAATAGTCCATGACCAGTCTCAATTATCTGTCCTTTTCCCAGAAAAACACTGGGGCTGCAAATGGTGAAGGTGATTGGCAGATAAAGCCTCTTGCCAGATTCTTCTCTATCAACTCCTTAAGGGTTCTCATCTCCAGCGGGGTCATGGAGTGCAATTTAGGCTTTGGGGGTAGAGCCCCTGGCACTAACTCAATTGCACAGTTAGTCTCTGTGGGGGAGGGGGGAGCTGGTCACACTCCCTTTCCGCAAACACCTCTGCCAAGTCCCAATAACTGAGAGGGTAGCCCAATTGTTCCTCTTGGATGGCTTTCCCCACTCACTCTTGCGGAAGATCAGAATGGCATAATGTTGCCACTGCCCCTGCATATGTTCCCTGTATGCTGGATCCTTGAAGATCAATTCTCCCATCCTTCACCCGATCCGAGGATTGTGGAAGTGTAGCTAGTCTATTCCCAGCATCACTTGGTAGCTCAAAGTGGGCCCCAACACAAATCGGATTCTTTCCCAGTGGTCTGCCACCCCGAGCCACACTGTCCCTGTTCTCTCACTGGTGGGTTTTTCTCCCATAGGGGAGCCATCCATCTTTTGGAAGGTAATGGGCTGTTTTAGTTCCTTAGTGTCCAAATTTAAATCTGCAACTATCTCAGGGTTTATGAGGCAGCAGGTGTAGCCTGAGTCAATAGCCGCCACCAAGTCCATACTTTCCCCCCATTTTGGGTTCTCCAATTTAACTTTTAAGGTGCATAGGGGAATTCCTCCACTCACCATGGGAGTGCAGCACCTTGGGTCTTGGGCCTGCCTTCCACCTCTATCTGAGACAGGCCAGAGAAGTTTCCCACCAGCTCAGTGTTGTCCTCCAACTCTGTGGTGTCTAGCATGGTCTCTGGTTCTACTGCATCTCAGCTACCTTGAGGGCCCGATTGCTTCCCAGTCCCTTGCTTGGGCAACATAGCTCCCCTCTGGTGATCCTCTTGGTCAGGACACTTGGCAATCCGATGACCCTTCTGCCTGCGTGCCAGGCAAAGTACTAGTTTCATCTGTTGTTCTTGCTCTGGGTCCTGGGCCTTAGCCCCTCTCTTTTTGGCCCGGGGAGGGCTGGGATTTGACTTAGTCCCCTTGCTTCCCCCTGGTCTCTGCTGCCTCATCAGGCAGATCTCATCCATCGCAATCTTGGCTTCCCCAGCCAACCAGATCCATTCCTTCACATTCTGAGGATTATCTCTCATCTGGACCCACTTTAGAAGGTCCCTCCTTGAAATGCTGCATTTTGGTCACCTCTGGCCATTCTAGAAATTGTGCAATCAGACCATGGAATTCTGCTGCATATTCATTCACTGAACATGCACCTTACTCCAACACCACCAGCTTGGATTGGGCTTTTTCCACCTGAAAAGGGTCCTTGAATCAGGCACTCAATGCTATAATGAAGGCTGGCAAGCTCCTCAGCTCTGCTGCCCTGGCATCAAATAGTTGCACCAACCAGTCTGCCGCATCGCCCTCCAGGTGTGCAGCGACACATCTCTCTTTCGCCTCCTCAGTAGGGAAGGTGGGCACCTACTCATCCATATGTCCCGACACTTGGACAGGGCAGTAGGCTAACTAGCTTGGCCTCCTGTCAAACCTCACCCCTAGGTGTCTCACCATTGGAATCTGAAAATAGTGGATTGGGGCCTAAGCTATTGCTGAGCTCTGTGGAACCCTTACTCCCACTCTGGGTTGGGTGGTCCCCTGGGGCTGCAGGATCTGTGCTGTTGCCCCATGTCCATCATAGTCCATTCATCCTGCTGGGGTCCCTCTCTCTCCATGCCTCGAGTATCACCTAGTACTCCTTGCCACCTCCTGGGCCAGCTGCTCCACCGTGAACCTGGCTAGTGCATCTGCTACCTCAATCAGGAGGTTTACATTGATTGCTCCTCTGCCGGTACCTGTTGCTGCTCGATGTCCCAGTCCTCGCCATCCTGGGGATCCATATCTATCGGGCTTGTCATCATGACATCCCAGCCTGACATTCTTCTTTCCCTGGGTTGCTTCCCTGGTGGTAGGGTTTGTAACCACTTGTTCTCTCCCTCATAGGCTGGCAGGTCTTGCTGGGGTTCCTCCCAGCGCCAGTCCTCCCTTCCCACATTCCCTTCGTCATCTGGGGACCAGTCCTCCACACCATCAGAGTCAGAGGAGCTTTCCTCTGCAGGTCTCTGTGCCGTCGGTTGGACTTCTTCTTGAAGTTGTTCTCCATTCCTCTCACCTCCCTCAGCATCTCAGAGTCATTTGGGTCTGGCTTCCCAGGCTTGAGTTCCCTGGCTGTCTTCCAGCTCACCTTTGGGAGGCTCCTCTGGAATAGATGCATCTCAGCCCGAATGCTGTTGCATCATACAAGGTGCTGGTGTGCGTGCTAACACTGTCAGGATTGGAGGACCCAGTTCCCAATAACCAAGACAGCATAGTAGTGTGGTAGAAATTAATTTATTCTGTATATTGAGACAGAAAGTTTCCCATCCCAGTTCAGTGTTAGAACTGAAGAAGATTCCCCTCAGACCATCAAAAATACATTCCTATCTTCCAGCCCCCCTTTCCAACCTCAATCTCTTCCCTTTGATCCAGATCAAAGGGTCCTTCATGTTCCCTGCTTACCCCTCTTGTGTTATCTTTAAATCTCCCTTCCAGAAGAAAATCATCCCTGTTTCACTGTTCTGATATATGGCAGGAAGATTGGGGTCATAAACTACAGCTGACCATCTCCCCCTCCTTTTTGTTTCTCAGACTTGGATTTAGCATAATTGATATCCCCTTCTCAATAGTTCACATACTATACAGCATTATTTCACCATACCACCATGCCCTCATATATTCATTCCTTAATATCATTATATCATGACAGAATCATACATATGGATTCTGACACATACTGCAGGACTATAGTCCAGTTTTTTGTTTGTTTTTTAGGGGGGCTGGTCATTTGATACCAAGCTCATCAGCCTTTGTGTTGCTTATTCTATTTTTCACAACAGACAATCAACCTCTCTCTCTCTGTGTAGAGAATGTAGTCTGTAGCAGGGACAGCTAATACCCATTTGCATTGACTGACCGATGAAAAACACTGTCAAAGAATAGCTCATCACCACCATCATATTAATTTCTTTGACTCTGCCTTGTTTTTCTGAGGTTTTGGTTGCAGTACTGTTCTTCATACCATTTTGAACTTTAAAAAAAATACTCTTGATGTTTTCTAGATGGATTGTGTCCATTATTTAAATATTTATATCCCTTCATATATCACAAGATCTCAGGGCAGCTCACAAATAAAGACAATTGAAGACAATTGAAGATAATTTAAAATTTTATGCAATACAAATAAACAGTCTACAAGAATATTAAAAAAAATTAACCATTTATAACAAACAAATTTTTAAAAATATATCTGATCATACTATATTATGTAGAACACAGTAACAAACTATGAAAATTAAAAATTATGACGTGGGAAAAACACATGACAAGAGCAAACTCATGGCTGAAAATTAAGTTCCATAAGTACAGGGGAAACTTGAAGTATTCCGAATTCTTAGCACAATAAAATCCTCACAAAGGATGATGATTATAATTCTTATGAATTATAGACAATTTGTAAAGACATCGACACAGCATTTAAATTTCACTGCTTCTCTTTTTAATCTTATTAATCAAAGTATATTTCAGTCACAAAGAGCCAGAGTGAGTGTCAAAGAACGGAAGAATTCTGACTATCATTTGACAAGTGTTGTCTTACCACCACTTAGGAAACTGATTCTCTGAGGCACTCTACCAAGAGTAAGAAGAGAATTATACACCCCCTTTGTTTCATTGAATTTATGATGTAGAGCAATGGTGTGGTGAAAATTATCCATTGTTGGAATGTTACAAACAACTGTCTGCTGTCATGGTTATGTACCCATTAAGGCCATTTCTTTTAGGAAACAATCTCCTGGATTTACTCAGTGGCTGGAGACCTGCTGGTGCACTGTACTAGTAGATGCACTGTGCTAGTAGTTGCATTTTCCCCCCACAGCCATGCAGCAGTAGTGAGAGAAAAGACAAGATCTTCTGGCTCTGAGTAGCTTATCTTTTCCTTGGCTTTAATTCATTCACAGACACCATGACCCTAGCCTTTTTTTTTTTTTTACTCCTGCTCCCATCAGTGTTACTGTTCTAACACACAGGTGTACTATGCCAAAAGGATTCTGGTCTAGAGTAATAACCTCTTTACTATGTAGTTTTCTTTTCTCCTGGATCTCACTTTTAATCTTTTATTACTGCTCAATAGGTTTTCTGAAAGGGCAAAGGCTTTGAAAGCAGAATAGTTATTTTGAAGAAACTGGGCACCACATTTTGTGTGTAATCATTTTCCATTAAAGTTTACTATTGACCAGAAAAATAACTGTCCTGGCCAACGCTCTTGCCTTTAACAGACATCTGATATGCAGAAATTATAAGGAAAAGCTGAGCACACTATACAGACACCTGCTGCAGAGGGAATGGGTGTTAAGAGGCACAGAGGGAACAGACCAGAGAATGATGGTGTTTAAAAGAGCAATTCATATACAGGTCTTTACACTTTCTTATTCAGAATTCACACAACACACACCTTGCTCTCTAAAGTGATACAGCCCTCATTCTTTTCACAACCACTACTATTCTTATTCCAGAATACATTTGGCCCCCCATAGTTTGACTTTTGTGGATTGAGGCACACTGGAGGATTTAATGATTTCTAGATAAAACACTTTTCTGGGCATCTATAGGTCCTCCAGTGTGATTCTATGGTCAACTTCTGCAGGTTTTTGACCATAGAGTTGCATTGGAGGATCTAGAAATTCCTAAAAAAAAAGATTCTGTCAGGTAAACAAAAAGGGTTTATGTTTGTTTTTTTAATTTGTGGTTTTTCCACTTTTGGAGCAGTCCTGCACCCCTAATCTCAGCAAATGTGGAGACCCCCCTGTAAATCAGGGAAATGTTTTAACTACATTGGGTCAACAGGTCTTCTTTTCTCAGCATGTTGTTATGGCCCACATGGGTTTCCATCCACCACAATTATGCTGTTTCTGGCATTGCATTGATGATGGTAGACATATGGATGTGTTCTCCTTCCCCAACTCCTTCTCAACTCTTTCTCTGTTTCTCAAACACAATAAGGCAGCATGGCATTTGGAAAAGCACAGCCATTATTTCATAGTCTGAAGGGTGTAACATTCTATACCACAGTATAGAATATTATAGCACTGAGCAGTACAGTACAGTACATGGAAGCACCCTGAAAAGAGATTTAATATGTGTCATGTCTGTGCCTATATTATCAAAAAACCTAGGTCTGAAGAGGGCACCCACAAATTGTATTCAATGGGGAAATTAATTTAGCTCAATAGGGAGCAGCAAGAAGGCCAGGGTAACTCTAGCCAGGACTTTCAGCCTATGTTTAACAGTACCAAAAAACTAGAACTCTAGAGTGCTAAGTACAACCCAATTTTATTATTTGACCAAGTGGGATGTCAACATTCACACAAAGCATACACACACACACACACACACACACACACAAGGATATAAAAGGTGGCAGTGAATAGCAAATTGAAGGATTGCAATGAGGAATAATTACCAGTTCCAGAAGCCAGGCTCTAATCTGGGGGAAAGCTGGGAGTTGAATGGGGCTAGGTACTCTGCTTTGTGGTGCAGCCAGAAGTACTGAGGGGTCTAGCTTGAATCTGATAGGGTTTCTATCTGATTCCAAACTGGACCAAAGTGGGAGTCCCAATTTATGGACTGAATTGTGTCCTGAGGTAGATTGAGTTGATTTTCCAGAAATCCCAGAAACAATGGGAGTTCCAGCTGGTTGATGGTTTTAACTTCAGAGTTTGTTTAATGGTGGTGACACTGATTTAATCAAGCAGTGATAAACTAAAGACAACCCCAAGGAGTTTGGGAAAAGTTGAGGTGTTGAGAAATATAATGGATGCTAGCAGGGAGATTGGCTTACTGCTTTAGGCTGACAGACATCTTTGTCTTGACCTTCAAGAGGAAATACACATGGTAGGGGGTTGGGAAGCAGCAATATTTACAGCCATAAAGTTACATCAGTCCTTTCCACATGCCATCGGGTCTTATATGACCACTCATGACAAGTTTATTTAAAGGTCATCACGATTTTCCAGGATCATGCTGTTGGCCTCTATGTAACTGCTATTGTAACAAAATACAACAAAATATACGTACCTCAAAATAATACTGAGTATGCAGAACGTGCTAACAAGTCAATGAGGCACAATGCATCCCTTAGGGAAAGTCGTGTTTCATCTTGTTTGAAGAAAGCAGTGGTCAGGCCGCTTCTGAAAAAAACTTCCTTTGACCCTCTGGACATGAACAACTATAGGCCAGTCTCTTTGTTACTTTTTTTGAACAAGGTGATTGAGAGGGCTGTTGCTCTTCAGCTCCAAGCTGTCTTGGAGGAAACCAATTATCTAGATCCATTTCAAACTGGCATTAGGACAGGATATTGAGTGGAGACTGCCATGGTTGCCTTAGCTGATGACCTTTATCTGAGCATCAACGGGGTAGTGTGACCCTGTTGGTGCTACTGGACCTCTCAGTGATCTTTGACACGATAGACCATGACATCCTCTTGGAATGCCTGAGAGAATTGGGAATTGGAGGCATTGCACTGCAATGGTTCTGTTCCTTCCTCTTGGGCAGATTCCAGAGTTGATGTTCAGGGACAGTTGCTCAGCTAAAAAAGGAGCTTAATTGTGGCATCCCTCAGGGTGCCATCCTGTCCCCAATGCTGTTTAACATATATATGAAGCTGCTGGGAGAGATCATCTGGAGACATTGGGTGGGGTGTTATCAGTATGCTGATGACACCCAGATATATTTATTCATGTCTCAGTCTACTTAAGATGGCGTCTCCCCTCTCAATGGATGTCTTAAAGCGGTAACGGACTGGATGAGGAAAAACAGATTGAAACTGAATTCAGACAAAACGGAAGTACTAACGGTAACGGCACCGAACCCAGGTATTGGGACACAATCTCCAGTCCTAGACGGGTCACACTCTCCTCAAAGGACTGTGTTCACAGCCTGGGGGTGCTCCTAGATCTGTCATTTCAGATGACAAATCAGGTGAATGCGGTGGTCAGGAGCGCCTGTTATCAGCTTCGGCTGATACAACAGCTGTGCCCTTTCCTGGAGATTAGGGACCTTGAAACCGTGGTACATGTGCTGGTAACCTCTCTTCTCGGTTTCTGCAATGCACTCTACATGGGGCTACCCTTGTGCCTAGTTCAGAAACTTCTATTGGTATAGAACAGGGGTAGGCAACCTTTCCCCTTTAAGGGCCGAGGGACTTCAGCTCCCAGAAGCCTCAGCCATGTTGGCCAATAGCTCCTGGGATTCTGGGAGCTGAAGTCCCTCGGCCCTTAAAGGGGAAAGGTTGCCTACCCCTGGTATAGAATATGGCAGCCAGGCTGGTGTCAGGCAAAACCAGAAGAGACCACATAACACCTATTCAAAGATCGCTTCACTGGCTGCCTATCAGTTTCCAAGTGCAGTAAAAGGTGTTGGTCATCACCTTTAAAGCCCTAAATGGCTTGGGTCCAACCTATATTCAGGACCTCCTCCTTCCGTATAATCCACCCCACTAACTGGGGTCCTCTGGGAATCATTTATTGCTGCCTATAAAAACTAGATTATCTGCACCTGCCAGAGTACCTTTTCGGCTATTGCTCCCAGACTATGGAATGGCCTGCTGGATGAGATCCGTCACTTGACCACCTTAAATAGCTTTTAAAAAGCAGTTAAGTTGGATCTCTTCTGGCAGGCCTTTCCTGAGTAGATAACCGGCCACTCAAAAAATTATGCCTGCCCCTGATTTTCGTTACAATTATTTTAATTTACTTGTTATTTATTGTATTCTGTTATTTTTAAATATGCTTTAAATTTTAATTGTTTAATTGTATTTTAAGGGGGGGTGCTATTGGGGGACAGGATTGTTTGTTTTATCTTGCAACTGCCCCGGTTGTATTTTACAGAGAGGTGGGATACAAATAATAATAATAATAATAATAATAATAATAATAATGCTGAAAAGTGACATGCAAAATATAAGTATCATCAGTACGTATTGCCAAAGTATTCATACAGTCATGTTTTCATATTTTATCTTTTAACTTTATCTTTTAACCTAACTAACCAACAGGGATGAACTGATAAATGGGGTGCAAGTGGTGGGATCCTTAGGTGAGAGTGATCTTGTTCTCCTGGAGTTTCTTATACAGTAGAAAGGAGAAGCTAGGTATAGTCAGACACTCATTCTAGACTTTAGGAGAGCTGATTTCAACAAACTTAGGGAAACACTGGGTGTGATCCTGTGGTCAGAAATACTAAAGTAGAAGGGAGTTCTGGATGGATGGGAGCTTCTCAAAAAGGAGATACTGAAGGCACAATCTCAAACTGTTCCAATGAGAAGGAAAAAATGGGAGATGTCTCAAGAAACCGGGTTGGATGACAAAAGAACTTTCAACTGTACTAAGTTTCAAACGGGAGATGTATAAGAAATGGAAAAGGGGCAAAAACACTAAAGAGGAATTCAAACAAATAAATAGCACATGTAGGGGTAAAGTCAGGAAAGCCAAAGCACAGAATGAGCTCAGGCTTACTAGAGGGGTTAAGAACAATAAAAAGGGCTTTTTTGGGTATGTCTGTAGCAAAAGAAAGAAGAAGGAAATGGTAGGGCCACTGCACAGAGAAGATGGAGAAATTCTAACAGGGGACAGAGAAAAGGCAGAACTACTCAACACCTTCTTTGCCTTAGTCTTCTCACAAAGGGAAAAGGGTGCTCAACCTGAGGGAAATGGAGCAGAGGACACTATAGGGGAAATGCAGCACAGAATAAGTAAAGAGGTAATACAGAAATATCTGGTTAACCTAAATGAATTTAAGTCTCTAGGACCAGATGAACTACATACAAGGATATTAAAAGAACTGGCAAATGTAATCTCAGAGCCACTGGGAATAATCTTTGAGAACTCATGGAGAACAGGAGAAGTCCCAGCAGACTGGAGGAGGGCAAACATTGTCCCCATCTTCAGAAAGGGGAAAAAAGAGGATCCCAACAACTATTGTCCAGTTAGTCTGGCATCAATACCAGGAAAGATTCTAGAGCAGATAATTAAATAGAGAGTCTGTGAACATTTAGAAGGGAATGCCATAATCACAAAAAGTCAGCATGGGTTTCTCAAAAACAAGTCATGCCAGACTAATCTGATCTCTTTTTTTGATAAAATTACCAGCTTGCTAGATGAAGGGAATGCGGTAGATATAGCATATCTTGATTTCAGTAAGGCTTTTGACAAGGTCCCCCATGATATTCTTGCAAACAAGATAGTAAAATGTGGGGTAGACAATACAACTGTTAGGTGGATTAGTAACTGGTTGACTGACCGAACCCAAAGGGTGCTCAGCAATGGCTCCTTTTCATCCTGGAGAGAAGTGACTCCTGTGGGATGCCACAGGGTTCTGTCCTGGGCCCAGTGCTATTCAACATCTTTATCAATGACTTGGATGAAAGAATAGTTGAACATGAGTCAACAGTGTGATGCAGCAGCTAAAAAGGCCAATGCAATTTTAGGCTACATTAATAGAAGTATAGTATCTAGATCAAGGGAACTAATAGTACCACTGTATTCTGCTTTGGTCAGGCCCCACCTGGAATACTGTGTCCAGTTCTGGGCACCACAATTCAAAAAGGATATTGAAAAACTGGAGCGTGTCCAGAGGAGGGCAACTAAAATGGTGAAGGGTCTGGAAACCATGCCCTATGAGGAACAACTTAGGGAGCTAGGGATGTTTAGCCTAGAGATGAGACAGTTAAGAGGTGATAGGATAGCCCTCTTTAAATATTTAAAGGGATGTCACATTGAGGAGGGAGCTAGCTTGTTTTCTGCTGCTCCAGAGAATAGGACCCAGAACAATGGATGCAAGCTACAGGAAAAGAGATTCCTCCTCAACATTAGGAAGGACTTCCTGGCAGTAAGAGCTGTTCGACAGTGGAACACACTCCTTTGGAGTGTGGTGGAGTCTCTTTCTTTGGTGGTCTTTAAACAGAGGCTGGATGGTCATCGGTTGGGGATGCTTTGATTTTCAGTTCCTGCATGGCAGGGGGTTGGACTGGATGGCCCTTGTGGTCTCTTCCAATTCTTTGATTCTATTATTCTATGATTCTATAGTATGTTTTTTAAAAATCCATTTCAGTAATTATAGGAGTAGCAATTTACACAGTCATCTACAGGGCATCAAAGCTGAGGTGATGTCTTGTTGTTGTGAGCCATCAAGTCATTTCCAACTTATGGTAACCCTAAGGTGAACCTATCCTGGGATCTACTTGACAAGATTTGCCAGTGTCTTCCTCTGAGTCTGAAAGAGTGTGACTTGCCAAAGGTCACCTAGTGGGTTTCCACAGCTGAGTGGGGATTTGAACCTTGATCTCCAGACTTGTAGTCCAATACTCAAACCACTACACCACACTGGCACACTAGATGGTGAGGTGATGCCTAGGTACTCTTTAATAAGCATTATTAAGCAAACTAGATTGTTGGCTTGCATTGAAAACTTCACCTTCCCCCACTTTGGATCTTGTATGAAGAAAAGGATACCAAAGATTAAATCCAAAGTTGCATTGGCAGAGTTTCCAGAATCATCTTCCCTTCCAACTGTATCCCTTCATGCTGCCTGCATATAAGCTTTGGAGGATTTCCAGATCTGGCTGTGAGGGGAAGGTGTATAGGAGGCTACATTCCCCTGCATGTTCCACTGGATTCCACTGTTACTGTTCTGGAACTGCACCACTGATCCTGCACAACATTGGCTCCTTTCACACTACAGTAAGAACAGCATGGCTCCATTTTAACTGCCATAGTTGCATCCTATGGTATCCTGGGATTTGTAGTTTGAAGGGCACTAGAGCTCTCTGGCTAAGAATTCAAAATATCCCACCCCAAATTGCTATTGTTATGGCAGTTTGTGGAATCATAACACTGCAATTATGTAGGGCGAAGGGACCCACTGTGAATGAAGTATGCTCTGTGAGGGGGGAATTAATACCAATACTTATTTATTTATTTCCTACTCTTTTGCAAAAAGGGTGGGGAAAAATCCAACTTCTACCACAAATAGAGAAAAGACTGAGAGAACAGTACTTTTGCTGATAAACCTTGTTTCCATAGTAATTGCAGAAACCTGCTAATAGATTCAAATTGTGTAACATGTTGCATTGTTTTGGAATACGTAGGTATTCTTTGTTTGTGATTAATAATAACTGGATCTCATCTTTTTTTCTTTCATTTTTTTTTTGTAAAAGTGGGTGTTTGAATTTGGCTTCATGTTTGCTTACATAAACATACCTATGGGGGCATCCTACACTCATCTGTTCTCCCCATTTACAGGCTGGTTTCCAAGTCCAAACTGGTCTTGCAACATTTCCATACCCAATGGCTATGTCTTTGTCCACAAGCAACCATAGTTAAAACTGGACTTGCTATTTCACTTGCATACACAAAGGATTTTAAATTTGAATTGACATGGTCACATACCAAGGGCACATGTCTGTCCCTGGCTTCCACTCCACCAAAAGTATCTGAAGAAATAGACTAAAGTCTACAAAAGCTCATGATGTCAACTTCTTTCTTTCAGTTTGTCTCAAAGGTGCTACAAGATCTCTCTATATACTGATTCTACAGACTAATATGGCTATATCTTTGAATTCTACATAAACCCGGTATAGAATAAAGTTGTTTAAAAATTCAGGTTAAAAAACAACAGAATCTAAAGCCAGATATTGTTTTGCAGAAATCAGCTACCAAATCTTTTAAAAAGAGTTGTGTTTTGTTTGTTTTTTTGAGAAACCATAACAAGCTTGCTTAAACATTTAATAACATTTGATAGTGGTATTAAAAATCTGTCTATGAGATTATCATATGTTTTTCACAGGAATACACAGGTCAATGCATTTGTGAAGCATACTGAGATCTTTTGCATGGAGAGGCGTTACCCAGTTGTACTTATCTTTTCCTTTTTACTCCAGGTGGGGAGGGTTCTGAATCAGAGCATGAGATTAGTAAACAAGCTAGCTGGCGACCATGCATTTGAACAGAAGGCGCCTACTGCCCACAATGGAAGGACATAGGCGATTAGCTATTCTTTTTTCCTTAATTAATTTTCCCTGGGACGAAAAAGAATGGAAGACATGAGGCCAGAAAACTGAAAATGAAGTCAACTATACCAGAGCTAAGACTTATAGAATCGTAGGATCTTAGAGCTGAAAGGGATCACAAGCACCATCTCATCCAGCTCCCTACAGTGCAGAGGAGTTTTCCATTGCTTTCCTATGAGGATGAGAGTGTGTGACTTCCTCATGACCATCCAGTGGGTTTCTGTGGCTGCATGGGCATTTGAACCCTAATCTCCCAGATTCATAGTCATAGGACTTTATCACATAGGGGAAATCGCATACAGAAACGGGATTTAAAAGGTGGGGAAAACCTACAAAAGTGGGTAGATTTTCACACATCGATGTTAAACAATGATTTACCCGAATGGTAAGTAACTAAAAGCTGCTTCTTTTTACTTTCAGGATCTTCCGAAAGTAAAAAGAAGTGCCTTTTGACTACTTTCCATTCGGGTTTAGCACAGTTTAACATCGACGTCATGTGAAAATCTACCTGCTTTTGCAGGGTTTTTTCTATTTAAATCCTATTTCTGTATGGGATTTTCCCTGTGTGATAAAGTCCATACTCAGATAATGGCACCTCACTCACTCAGTGTAAAATACCTACCTGTTGCAAATTGAGCAACAAAATGTAGGTCCTGAGTTCTAAAATATCACATGGGGTAGAATGAGGGTTAAGATTCATTTTACAAGAAAGGAGATTATACCTAACCATTAGGAAGATTTTTTTTTAAATTATAAGAGCAGTTCTGCAGTGGAACAGAGTGCCTTGAGTGTGTGTGTGTGTGGGGGGGAGACACTCCGTATTCAGAGGTCTTTAGAAGTTGAATGGACATCTTTTAGGAATGCTGTCACTGTGTATTCAACATGTTAAGGAAAATGCAACATGGGACTTACAGTAATAGAAATAAAATGTGTATGTGAAAGTCACAGTGATTAAGCAGGAGCAATCATGAAGCTACACAGGTGAAAAGGATAATGTAATTTGGAAGCCTTGAGAGCCAAGGACAAAGTTATAGAGTGTATAATTGAAAACACCTGTTATAGATTGCAAACACCTGAGATTCATTAAGTGGTCAAGGTAAAGTGATGAAACACTTGGGTTGGTCTTAGGTATGGGATGATCTATGTGGACCAATCAAGATGTATGTACACACCCACTGGGTGGAAACTGACTGGTGGGTGGTGTCTAACTGGCTATAAATTGCAATGTTTGCTAATGTACATTGTGGAGTAGTTTGGTGTAGGTTGGAGATATTGTGAAGTGTAGAGATTGTGATTTGTAGGACATATAGTATTTATGTATATAGTAGAATAAAGTAGATCTTTTATATAAGACTACTGAGTTGTCTGGTGTCTTGAGGGAAGATACAAGAGCCAGAGGAATCCTGGAGAAGTTTGGAGACATCTCAGGAAGAAGAGTGAGAAGGCTTGGAGAGTTTGTCAGGGTCTTCAGCCTATTCTCTGAAACTCTGCTGCTTGGGAAAGAAGCATCAACCACTGATCAAAGCTGGTCAGCTCTGCTGCATAACAAGGTGAAGAGTTAGAGCCAGAGGTGAAGAGCTACAACTCCCATCATCCCTGACACAACAATACATACTAACAAGAGACCCACTTGAACACTGCTGGCATGCTCCCTTGCTTTGATTTTGCACTTGTGTGGGGCTCGCAAAACCATTTCAGAGTCAGGTTAAAAACACTACTGTGGCATGCCAGAGGCTGCTGGCCTGGATCAAAAACAATTAGAAGCAGAAGAGGCTCAGCCCATGCTGTCATGTAGATTCTACCCCAGAATTTCCCAACTAGCATGGCCACTGGCTGTGCTGGCCACAGGATTCTGGGAGTTGCATTCCAGAAAGTAAGTTTTCCATAGCTCTGAAACACGCATGCTTCAGAGGTATTCAGGGCAATGGTTGCCAAGGTCAGTGTTTTTCTTTCTTTTTAAAAATTTGTTTACTTGCCTTTTCATATTGAATTTGTACATATCATTATATTATATTATATTATTTTAAAATAAAATATATTGACAGGTAATAATACAAAGATAATAAGGCGAAGATAAATTGATTAGTAAAATCTAAGAGAGGAGAAGGGACAGCCACAAAGTATTTTCATAGCAGTGTTGTTGTTTTCAAAAAATCTGGTTAATATTTTTTGTGTTCCTCCCACAAATCCATTAAAAAGCAAACTCTTCAGTGAGGGAGATTTCCTTTGTGTGTTGTTTAAATCTTCAGCATGAAATACAGAGAGTATCTGTGTATTGTGAAAGCTGGGTGTCCTTGGATATTGTAGTTGCTGCCACAAGGGGTTAAATATTGATGCACACATAAACACAGAAGAAGCTGCTTGAAATCTTCTGACACTGTAATGATTATTCTCCATATGCTCAAATATTAATCTAAAATACCTGGCATACTATATAAATGGCATGGTAATTAACAAAAAAGTGTCATAAAATATGTCTATGCATTTTCACTATGAAGCAATTAAAATAATAAAAAGAATGTTGCATTTTTCTCTCCTAGTAAATATAATATTTCTGTAGAATAACAACAGATGTGAGCCTCATGCTTTGTTTTTTTAAAAATTATTTTCCACTATTATATATGCAGTATGAATCAGCTCACCTATATCCCTTCACCAGAACAAGTGAAGGTATTTGAACCTTCATTCTGTTTGTATATAGAAGCCCTGTCACTAATATACACTATCCATCTGTCTTGAAACAAACAAATTCTACTTGGGCTAAGAATAATGAAACATATGACTCTCTGTTTCTTTTATAAACAGCATTGGCTTTTGTAATTCAAGCACACAATACTGCTAGACCAGATGATTACCGTAAATATAGACTGAGAACCAGTGTGATACTGTGTGGAGCTATGGTGATACAGCAGTTTGAGTGTTGGACTGGGACACTGGGAGACCAGGGGTCAGATCCTGGCTCGGTCATGGAAACCCCCTGGGTGACCTTGGGCAAGTCACACTCGCTTAGCCTTTGATAAAGGCAGTGGCAGATTTCATCTTAATAAATTGTGCAAAACCGTATGATGAGGTTGCCAAAAGCTAGAGTCAACTTGAAGATGCATAACAACAACAACAACAAATGATGCAATGGTTACATAGTATGTCAAGGTTGGAGAGACTCGGGTTCAGAGCTTGGTAAAGTTACTTTTCTGGATTACAAGTCTCAGAATTCCCCAGCCAGCACGGCCCCTAGTATTTTTTTGTCCATGTTACTTTTTTGTCATGTTAAAATCCACACTCAGCTCACTAGACCTTCGACTAGTCACAATCTCCCATTCTGTTCCTCCATTCATGGTTTTTATGTGGGAACCACACAGATAACCTTCACCTCCTTGGAAGAAAGGCAAGACAGAAATATAAATAACAAATAGCCACCATTGCCACAGCTTTTAGTCTTGAAAGAGTGCTTTCCTGAGCAGCCCTCTGTCTTCATAGCTGAGGTTACTAGCAAGGCATTTGTCCAACATATACATACTCCCTTTCCACCTCAAAGAAGGCTTTGGGTAATTGCTGTTTATCATTTAGCTCTGCGCCTGGTACTAATTTTCAGTTTGTCATCCTTTGACTCACAGGAGCTCTTTCCTCCCTGAAAAGGATGCATCTCCCAGCTGACCATGGAAAAAATGTAACATGCATTTCATTGCTTTCCTGATAGCACCGAAGATGAGAAGTGGGCAAGTTAGAAAAACTTGATGAGGAAGTCCTGTCATTTCCAAAAGGAAGTGTGATTCACCATGCAGGGCATTTTTGGGAGCCTGAATCAGAGCTGTCGAGGAAGTGAATTCTTGGACAGCTTAGCCTAAAACATCACGTGGCTTGGGGCTTAACTGTGACTTTTCCAGTAAGTATTTGTGACTTTCTCTTGTGCCAAGAGTAAATCATAAATTCAGATTACAAGGCATGATCAAAGAGAGGAGAATGAGAGAAGCAATGTAGAATGAACAGAAATTCAGTACCAATATTAATGATTGAAGAAAACCCAACAGCACTCTCTCTCTCTCTCTGTGTATGTGTAAAATCCATGAGCCTACAAGCAGGAAGTGAACAGAAGTGGATTTTTGCTTCAAATTGATGTGGTACTGAAATGACAAGTAAACTGCAGGGCAGAGTGAAATATATCTAGATCACAGGCCCTAAAAGGAGCATACCAAGCAGCAAAGATGCTGCTTCTGGATGAGTACAAAAAAAAAAAAAAAAGAAGCATTAGTTTTACTACAGCTCCCTGAATTGTGGCCATGCTAGCTGGTGGATTCTGGACACTAATGTGAAGAAAAAAATTAAAATGTCTAAACTTTGGCAAATTTAGAAATGTGTAGCAAACATTTCTATACTTTGAGTCGCTGTGTGAACTCTCTAGAAAGTGCTTGTCTGCTTTGAAAAGCTGGAAAAAATCAATTAGTGTCCTTTAACTGCTTTTAATTCCTTTTTTTAAAGCTTATATTTCTGACTGCCTCATTTGTGTTTATAATTACACATGACAGTATGGCTTATACATTTATGGAGAAGTGACAAATGCCTCTTCCGCACACCAAATGCCAATTTATATACTTTCATATGTTCTTGGGGCTGTAAGTTCTATCAGTGACAAGAGTTCTCATAACCAGCATCATTTCACAGATGTAAACTGGGAAATGTGTGGCCAAGCAACATATTAATGAGGAAGAACACACAAAATTACTATTTTAATCAGAGAAACTCTTGAATTTATGTACTGAGCTTAGGAAAGCCTGAAAACCCTCCCACCAAAAACCCCCAATAAATACAGTACTCTGTGTGTGTGTGTGCGCGCATGCGTGTGCATGCACATGTGTGTGTGCATACACATGGCATGATTAACAAATATATTTTGTACTATTTTAAACAGAATTATTTTATCAGATCTGTTCACAAATACAGCTTTCAGATCAGTTGCATGAACACTGTCTTCATACCCATCCCGTCTGGCCAATGTACATTATGGATCACATCAAATCCCAGCTTCCTCATAATGTAACAATCTTGTGGCCAGTTTGAACCAACAGTAGCTTCTTAGTCTTACCTACTACACAGGCTTGTTCTTAGAATAGCAAAGGGGTTGAGTGGGGAATAATGCGCAATACTTATAGCTCCAGGAGGGGAACAGAATGTAATTAGTTCAGAAACATATATTTGGGGGAAAACATGATTGTCATAAAGAAATACGTGCATTCCACTGGATTTTTGAATGATCCTACATATATTTACCTAGGAGTAACTCCCACTGTAAGCCCCACTGTAAGTAAGTCCCAGTAAAATCTTTTCTGATGACTGACTGCAACAAGCTACACTTACCTTCTTGTGGCATTGTACAGCCTGGCACACACAGAGTATTAGTAAATAACATAGAAGGTGATGGAAGAAGAAAATCAATAATACTAAGCCTTAAAATATAAGGTTAATGCAAATCCCAAACCAAACAAAAAATTGAACTGAAGGGAGGAGGAAAAAAACAAAAACAAATCAGATATGTTTCTCTGCAACCCTGATCCTGTTTTAGGGAAATCAGAAATGAGAAAAGATCTTTGTGAGTGTGAGAAAGAGAGGTTTAGATAACACCTGGTGCATAGTTCCTAGGATGCTGTAGTTAAATGGGAATCTCCCCAAGGAAACAAACTCTTAACTAGAAGGGCTGTCCCCTTCCCCTGATTTTACAAGGTGTTTATTGCTTTTGCTCACATCAAGAAGCAATTTGGAATCACACCGCACAGGATTGTACTGTTCCAAAGCTGCCAGAGCAGTTTGCTTTTGCATGAGCCTACTGGGAAGGGCAAGACACTACCCTATCTTCCTCTTTTCAACCTCATGAGTTAAATGAGTTCAAACTATTTTCCAGCAACTGAAGCAAGCTGTGGAGGAAGGACAGAGAGAGAAAAATGAGGACATTTTAAGAAAATGGGACAAAAAAGCGAGATAATTGTTATAAAAAAAAAAAATAATGGGGGGGGGGGAGGCCCTGTCTCTGCATTGAACAGAACGGGGGATGGGAATAAACTCTATGGAATCAACCAGTACCCTGGTGCTGAGAAAAAGAGGGTTGGGATCCTGCTTGAGCCCTGCCATGCTTTGGAAAGGTGCTCAGAATCCAGTGATGGGAAAACCACAGAGGTTCTTTGGGGAAAATCCTTATATCTGCACTGAGCAGACCTACAAGGGGATAAATGAACATTGAGGAACTTACTACTCCCTGGCCTAGCAATAGGGGAAAGAGGACTAAGGGTCCTACCAATTACAAGCTGCTTTTTTTAGAAATGAGGGGTACCACCTCTAGATCCAGGCAAATCATGAAACCCAAGCAGTGGTTTGTTGCCAGCTCTGACCCACAAACAACTCTTCTTCAGGGAGCTACCCTAAAGGAAGTACACTAAACATGTTCCTCCTGCCCCTACCAATTTTCCTATCTAAGGGGGGAAGCAGACGACTGCTTCCGGGATGCCGCCGGATGGAGCGCCAGCGGAGCGGAGCCTCCGCACCACGGCGCTCCTGCGGCGTCCCTAAAAGGAGCTCCAAATTGGTGCTCCTTTTAGATGTCAGGGAAAGTGTGCCCTAAAAGCGGTGGGCGCACTTTCCCTGACTCTTCCGCCGCAGCGCATCCGGTCGCTGCAGCGGGAGGTTGCCCCGGAAGTGCCGGCCGTGCGGAGGGCCGGCAGCTCCCAGGGCGACCTCAGGAAGAGGAAGGAGCGCCGCTCGTGCGGTGGCTCCTCCTCTTCCGGGCCTCCAAGATGGCTCAATAAGCCGTCTGCCGAGGCCCTAAGAATTCAAATGGTACACTGACCTATAAAGCAGCATGATGCAGCCCATACAAGAAAAGGTGACAAGATCCTTATTACCTCCATCTCCATAACAAGGGAAACATTTATCTCAAATGTATGTTGTGTGTATGTTCCTAATCAAAGTGCCTAACTCTTGCAATCCAAAATGTCTTACAGCTGTTGCCAGATTTGTGGTCCTCTGGGCTCAGCTGCCAGATACACACCAAGAACACAGAGAGAACAGCTTCCAACTCCAGAGTAGCCTTTATGGCCACATATTTCCTTACATGGACCATGAAAATGGGGACACTATTTGCCTTCCTTCAGTCTGATGGGACCTCTCCTGTTCTCCAAAATGTTTCAAAGATTATTAACAGTTGCTCTGAAATAAATATCTGCAAGTTCCTTTAGTACTCTTGGATGTAGTCCATCTGGCCCTGGAGATCTGAATTTATTTAGAGTAGCTAGGTATAACTTTACCAGCTCTTTACTTATTTTGAGCTGTAGTCCTTTTAATGCATAATTTATTCTATTCTCATTAGATAGAGCACTGTTTTCTTTTGGAGAAGATGGAAGCAAAGAAGATATTAAACAGTTTCTGTCCCCTGCTAGCATTTCAGTATCTTCTCTGTGCAGAGGCCCTATCTTTTCTTTGTTCTTCCTCTTGCTCCAAATATAGCCCCAATTCAAACCTCTCTTTTTATTATTTTAACCTCTCTCATGTGCTTCAGCTCATACTGAGCTTTACCTTTGCTGACTTTCCTCCTACAAGTATTGCCTATTCATTTGAATTCTTTAGTAGTTTCCCCCTTCTTCCACTTCTTATACATGGGTCTTTAAAATCTCAGCTTGTCTTAAAGTTCTTTGTACATCCACCTTAGTTTCTTTATACACTTCCCACTCCCCCCCCCCCATTATAATTATTTGCTGTGTTCCATCAATATCTGCCTCTATAAAAGTTCAATACACCATGCACCTTTCCTTTGAGCATTACTGACCATGGAATTTCACCCAATATTTCCCTAAATGTATTGAAATTAGTTTCATTGAACTCCAGAGTTTATTTCTGACTATGTTTAGCTTCCCCTTTCCTCTATTTAAAAAATCCCAAGAGAATATCCTATCCAAGGATCTCACTATGTCCATCTCATTGACTAGTTCATCTTTTGATGAGTCCACTTTAAGAAATGTTTACCAACCCACTCTGAATCCAATGGACAATCCTATCACGTAGAATAGCATTTAACGAGTTTGCTTACCAAAATATCAAGGGATGCTTTGTCAAATGCTTTCTTGAAATCAAGATAAATCACACCCCCACCATTGCCAGAACTTAAGTTTTTTTGAAATCAAGATAAATTGCATCCACTGTAACCTTAGAACCCACAAATCTGGTGACCTTAGTTTATTTTTTTATTAAGTCAAATTTAATACGGATAAATAAAGATGCTTAAAAATGGATTGTTTTATAATAAGTTCCAAAGTCTTCCCTGCTACCAAAGTCAGATTGACTGGTCTGGGCTTGATACTACATCCCTCTTTGTACATTGGTGCAATATTTGCTAAGTCAGTGTGGTATAGTGGTTTGGACTATGACTCTGGAGACCAGAGTTCAAATACTACCACTGGGTGACCTTGAATAAGTCACACTCTCTCAGCCTCAGAGAATGGTGATGGCAAATCCCCTCTGAAGAAACCTACCAGGAAAACCCTGTGATAGGCCCCCCTTAGGGTCTCTATAAGTCAGAAATGACTTGAAGGCACACAAACAACAAACAATATTTGCCAGCACATTGGGGCCTTTGTATCCACTGGGGTTTGGTTCTACCCCCCCCCCCCCGCATGGATACCAAAATCTATAGATGTTCAAGTCTCATTAAATACAATAGCATAGTAAAATGGTGTCCCTTATATATAATGGTAAAAGGTTTGCTTTTTGGAATTTATATTTTTTGGGAATTATTTTTCAAGTCATGGATGATTAAATCCATGGATAAAGTATCCATGAATCTGAGTGTAACTATATGCAGTCCTGTGGCAGATCACCCATGCTCCAGGTTTTCTCTGGGAAGGCAGTGCAGTGTTCAGACAAATCTGTGAAATCTCACTTATGAACAAAATTTTCAGAAAAAAAAAGTATATGCTGTGCTTATGAGGGTTGATTGGTACATAACCACAGAGCTACAATTATTGCATTTGATGAGTGTGAACTTTCATGTTATATTGATTCTGATATTCAGCAGTAAATCTTACAAGATGCAATATGTCACCATTCAGAGCTCTGACACCAACAAAAATAACATCTTAAATGAAAGCAATAAGATTTCCTTCTGTTTTTTTCTGTCTTGGTGCAGCATTATCCTACCAGATAATCTGGAACTGGGAGGTCTTTCGGGGACTTTTTAGAAAATAATGGCATCTATCCAAATTTTTGCATTTTAAGATTCATTTATTTCAATTCCTGTTTAAAATGTCTGTACCCCACATTTATTCCATTATCTTTGAAGTCCATTTTGCTGGATGGTTCATTTATACCTACACCAGGGTGAGGCAGCCAAAAGCAGGATCTATTGCTCTCCACATGAATGGAGGCTTTCTATGTGATTTGGAACCTTGATTTCATGTTCAAATTGATGGGTTGATAGAGTTCAGTGGAAGGCATCAGATTTTTTTCTGAATACCACAGATTTCAGAACACATCTTAAATGTATTATTGGAGACATCAGATTCAAGAACTGCAAATTTTTTGTATATCAGATTTAAGAAGGGAGCCCTGGTGGTGCAGTGGTTAAATGCCAGTACTCAACTCAAGGTTGTGAGTTCAATCCCAGGCAGGGCTCCAGGTCAGGATCCAG
Organism: Phrynosoma blainvillii; assembly: GCA_026167975.1. NCBI lineage: Eukaryota > Metazoa > Chordata > Lepidosauria > Squamata > Phrynosomatidae > Phrynosoma > Phrynosoma blainvillii. The sequence continues at coordinate 257,498,556 of JANUYF010000003.1, read as the reverse complement.
GGTCAGCCTGGCATCCTTCTGTAGGTCACTAAAATGAGTACTCAGCTTGTTGATGGCAATTAGCTTACACATTGTAAACTGCTTAGGGAGTGCTTAAGTGCACTGATAAGTGGTATAGAAATGTACTTGCTGTTGCTATTGCTAAGTGCAACTGCATCCTTGTAGAACCTATGTGGAAATGGGCTCATTGAGACAAATTACTTAGGGCCTCTGCAGACGGGCAGCACAGAGCCGCCCTGGGAAGTGGCGGGTCAGGGCCGCAGCAACCTCACAACGCAGCCCCAATCCTCCCTTTTGCCACCCTGAAAAGAGCAGCAAAACTCTTAGGCCACCCTAAGAGTTGGCTCACGTCTCCTCAGCGCCCTTTTCATCACAGACTGTTTGAACGCTGCACCGGAACGGTATCCTGACACCGCGTGCCCTGTGTAATGGTGCGTGGCATCAGGACGGTGTTGGCATGGGGTTGGAGCAGCCAGTTGCCCCGCCCCAACTCTGCCTCCAGGCTGGCCCTTAGTCTCAGGAGTCCTAATTTTGAGCTCCAGAACAGTAATACTGGGCTGGTCAACAGATTAATTTTCATTTTTCTCTTTTTTAAAAAATAAGGAAACAAAACATGAAAAGAAAGTAGGTAAGGGACAACTTGGCATTACTTTATTTTTGATACATCCAGAGCACAGCACATCCTTCTAGCCTTTCAATCTCCTCCATCAGGAGAGCCAAACTCTGTGGCCATTTGTGTGGGAAACTTGGCAAGAGTGAAATGCAGAAGCCAAGTTATGGAATGTGATTTTCCAGCAGCAGCATCTGGGCCCCGGTTAACTTCCTGACTGATCTCCTGCCGGAGACAAGGAGCCAACCACAATAAATGCAGAAAGTAGTGAGAAAGAGGCTAGAATCTTGGACACAGCATATATCTTTAAAAATAGCAATGCAAATCCAAAACATATTGCCAAACTGCATGCAACTTCAAAACTCTGCTGGAAAATGCATCTTCCTGTAGATTTGCCATGTGGAATATGCCCTAGTTAATTTTTGTACTCGTTCTAGCAACAGAGCCAAAGACTATAGCTTCATTCAAGAAATAGTTTGGGAACTTCAGAGCTCCAGACTCATCCAGAGGGATCAAATGTGTCACTCTAGTGGCGGGTTTCTGTGCTGCACATTCCACATTTTTCAAGATCTAAGTGGTTAGTATTATTTTTTTGCTATTGCATAATTTTTCAGACTTATCCTGCTCATTTTTTAAACTTTTAAATTCCTATAATAAAAGCAACTTCTTAACCTCCCATTTTCTGATGCCAATCAACTGGTATGGCTTATAAAGGTGGTACATTTTGGGTTTTGTGGATGTTGTGCTTCTTGTTGAATTAGGAGTAGATTCCCAGGGCAATAGCCCCTTTGAGGGAAGGATGGAGACTGGCTCAGTTAAGAGACAGTTTCCTTCACCAGTTTCCAGAAAAATGCAGTGAATCTCCTGCATATCCTTCTGAGACTAACCTCAGTAAATATGAGGCAGACTGGCACTATTTAACTTATATAGCTGAAAAGCCTACTAGTTGCATTTAAAAAGAGATTCTGGACATATATTTCAGTTTCTTAACACTTAAGAGAAAATGTCAGGTAAAGAAGGAGCTCAGGAGAGCTGTGATTCTCCACAGTGGAAGAGAGAAGTAGAAAGAAAGAGGACGGATGGGAGGAATCTCACTTCCTTCAAGTCAGTTTCAAACTCTAAGTTTTCATTCATTTTGACTTCCATTCTTGTTGGTTGTATATGGCTTCCAGGCTGATTTTTGGAAGTACCCATATGCTAACCACTGGGGCACTGATGCATCATTGATTATGTTTCTCTTCCAGTGCTGGACCAAAGCACTTTGCTGCTGAGGATATGTCCTTTTACCACACCTGTGGCCAGCAGAATAGTTTAGGGAGTGTAGGTGACAGCTGAATCTTTCCAAAGGAAAGGATGGCCAAAGGGCTCAAGAGGAACAACTAGTTGTCTGTTGCTGCTGCCCTCCTGCCCCTGCCACCTGAGGTGATTTCCTCACACTGCCTAATGGTAGGACCAACTCAGATGCCTTCTCTGATTTCCTACATATTATTTACTTGAAAGATTACTAGCCACATATCAAAGCACTGAATTACCACTTTAAAGATGTTGTTGTAGCAGTAATATTCACACAGAGAGTTTCCTCACAGGTAAAATCTACTGTGTGTTGTATGCCTCCAAGTTATTTCTGACTTATAGTGATCCTAAGGAGAACATATCATGGGGTTTTCTTGGCAAGATTTGTTCACAGGAGGTTTGCCATTCTCTTCCCCTGAAGATGAGAGCATGTTACTTACCCAAGGTCACCCAGTGGGTTTCATGGCCAAGCAGGGAATTGAACCTTGGTTTCCAGAGTCGCAGTTCAACACTCAAACCACTGCACCACACTGGCTTACTATGAATCCTCAGTGTGTGTTTGCTCAGCAGGCACCTCACTCTATAGCTATAGCTTTCTTCATGTTCTCCACAGGGGTCTAGATTTAAAGCAACGCATTATATTATTTCATATCACCTTGCAGAGGCAGGGAAATGTCTGTTTTTTAACAGGCATTTTAATTCCTATTTTTTAATCTACTGTTTTACATTAGTGTTTTTGTATTTATATTGTTTTTATTCTCATGTTTTTCCCCTGTTTTTATTTGCTGCTGATATTGTTATAGTACATGCTAATTTGTATGAGATCATTTCATTACTTTTTTAAGCCACTTTGCAACATGCTGTGGAAAGGTGCCGGAAAAAATCTTTTAAATAAATAAATACTAAGGAAAGGGCCTGCATAGACAAACCCCCCACTGACCATGTAAGTAGCTTTTATTTTATTTTGTTATATGCATTTAATTGTACAATGTAGTTGGGGTTCTGATACTGCAATTTAATTTGAAATAGGAAGAAAAAGGGTAATTGGGCTTCTTGTAATTGGGCTTCTCATTATTGCAAGGGGGAGGAGGGACAGGAGCAAAGGAGAGGACACTGATACCATATGACTGTTTAGAATGTAATTGCCTTAGAAGTGATGTTTCACACCTGGGACTTGCACTATTGATAGTTCATTGATGGGTTTCCCCGTCAATGAAAAGGGACACTCTAATTGTGGTTGGGGGACACAGCGGCTATAATTTGGAAGTGGTGGCATGCAAAAACTATTATCAAAGCCATTTTTTTCCCAGATCTAATTGCAGTTCAAAATCTGTGTGTAGTACAGTGCACCTGCGCCATCCGCAGGCTTGCCATCCACAGCTTTAAATTTATGCAGATGGCAAGCCCTGGATGTTATAATGGCATGCACATCCACAGTGCGTGCACAGTGTGACATGCAGGAGCACGTGGCCATTGAAATGAGCAGGACTTGAGGTCCCTCGTTTTTTGCCATACGCGGGGGGTGGGGTGGGGTTCCAGAGCAGATCCCCTGCACATACAAATGGCCCACTATAATCTCCTCAATCCCCCTGAGGTTAGCTTCATGTGGATGTTCCCCTCTGCTGATAGAGAAGAGTTCCAGCATTCGGGGAGGGATGTCCACCAACTCCCAGTATGTCAGAAGATTCCTCCACTTGTTAAATCAATCATAGGTGTGTGGTAGGTTCCATATTCTTGGGTTGGCACAGATGTAGAATGGAGGTGACTTTGGACCCAAAGCCTTCAGTCACTTGATTATTTTTGGCCTGGGTTCTACCTCTACACAAGACTGAAGCTGGCATGCAGAATTCTTTCTCCCATTAGAACCAACAAAAAGGAGAAGAATAGAAGACATTACAGAACCACATGAGGCTAGTAAGAGAGAAAGGCACACCACCCCATTCCACACATGCTGTGTGCTGTGGTGATCCTTCACTTTACTCCGCTTCTCACTTTACTTAGGATTGCTCTGTAAGAGTGCAGTATTACATACACATACTTTATACTAGGACTTACTTTGTGGTCACATGACATAATGGATGATATCCATTAGATTAGGAAAGTGAAATGTACTTAGTCCCTGATGTAAACTACTGTAAGCTCTATATTTTGCTGGACTGGCTACATATATTACATTTGTTAACCGTGGTTAAAAGAAATTTGGTAACATTTAAGACTCAGATTGAGTCACAGATTTCATTTAGATGCACAGATGACATTTCTCTTGCTCTAAATCTATATTTATACTTACAACAGAGTCTTCTTACTTGAATTGCATTAAAACTGCCAGTTTCACTTAGCAACAGTTGATGTGATGAGCATTTGTGTGAAAAAGCTCACAGGGAAAGACATATATTGGAAATGACAATGACCCAAGGTTTATGTTTAAGTGGCATGTACAGGATATTACAAGTACAGGTTTATTAAAATTGGCAGATATATTAAAATTACATACTTCATTGTCAAGATAGTTTGAATACAAGAAAGACAAATGGTACAGTTCCATAGTGATAATTATTTATGCTATCTTCAATGTGATTCTCTTGGCCCTGCTCAGAACAGGGACATGTTTATGCATTTTAGTCTTCTGAAAGTTTTGGCCCTGCTCAGAATAGGGACAAATTCATACTTCCTTAGTCTTCCTGGACAATGGTACCATCCTGAATTTATTGGTATGATTTTGCCAGACATATCTGCTTTTAAGTCTTGAGCAAGATTCCCCCTTTTCTTTAACAACACTCCCATCTTGTACAATATCTATGTAATATTTATTCAGTTAATTTTTTCTTATAGTAATAGAATTTTAAACCCAGTTTTCCACACGGTGACTGTAATTTATTCCAAGAGCTGTCTCAGACTGGAAGTAATAGTGGTAGAACAGGGCAGATGAAGAGTCTGATTTTAGTGACAAATCAAGGGCATGCAGTTGGGGCTGGCCAAAGACATTTTGCTGCCCGTCCAAGTCATGATGTATAGCAAGCAAAGCCACTGAGACGATTTTGGCACCTGAAGCTGAAAATGTAATAAGCACTTCTCCACAGTACCACTTCAATATCATTAAAAACTTTAATATTTGCTGCCCTTTTGTGATGCACCAAATCGTCTGTCTGAGGCAATCACCTCACTCTGCATAATGATAACGACAACCATGCCTGTAGTCAGTATTCTGGATGGTTCATTCTCTCAGTCCAACAGTAATGGAAGTTTACTTAGCAATTACACAGAAGGAAGAGTAAATTGGAGCTTACTCATATGTTACTCTTCACATAAAAAGGTAAAGGTATTCCCTGTTGACAAGGTTGTCAAGTCATATCTAACCATAAGGGTGTTGCTCATCTCTGTTACTAAGCCAAAGAGCCAGCATTGTCAGAGATTACTCTGTGATCATGTGGCTAGCATGATTGCACAGAATGTTGTTTACCTTTCCACCAAAGTGGTACCCATTTATCTACTTGCATTTGCATGCTTTTGAACTGCTAGGTTGGCAGAAGCTGGAACTCATGACAGGAGCTCACCTCATCATGCAGCACCCGGGCCTCGAACTGCCAACCTGCAGATCTTGCAATCAACAGAGTCAGTGTCTTAACCACTTGAGCCACTGCATCCCCTATATTCTTCACATACTTACACAAAAATTTATTTACCCCTTTATGCTGCATTGTGCCTTGTTGAGGAGGGAAATGGAAGAGCAGATACTGTTGGTCCATTCCAGAGCCCAATATGTCTCATCCAAGGGCCCGGGCCAGAAGAATCTCAAAGTACTGAAGGAATTTGCTGATTTACTCTCTGAACCACTTATCATCATTTTTTAGGAATCTTGGACAACAAGTGAGGTGCCAGACAACTGGAGTAGGGCTTCAGTCTTCCCTGCTTGTCTAGAAAAAGCTACTGTGGGGAGGAAATTACGTTTGGTTCCCATAAATTCTGACATTTCCTAGTGAGCATGGGGAGTTGTAGTCCTAAAAAAACACAAAAAACTTTTTCAAGATATGGGAATAAGTAATGCAGGCAGGCAAATGCAACACTGAATTATCTGAACTGTTCAAACAACCCATTTGTCATAAGGCTATCCGAGCCTGTCTGACCTTGGAAGCTAAGCAGGGTGAGGTCTGGTTTAAGGGCATCACTACGGGTGTGTGGGGATGTGGGACATACCAGTTGACACCTCAGAGGGGGTGTCACCCATGCACTGGTGAGAAGGTGCTGCTTGCCAGTGTGGAGTGTACTGCAGCTTCCAGAAGACCTGGACTCCTGGAAGCAGAAGGTCCTGGGAAGGAGATGATCCACCCATCGGGAGACTCTTAGAACACCACAGTGACTTCCTGGAGGCCAAATGGCACCTGGACTCTTTATAGGACTTGTAAACAAGGCGAGTAGACCAGAACAGCCTGGGACATGGGCAGTCCCTTCAAATGCCTCAGTCCACCAGCCATTAGTAGAAAATAGACCAGAGCCTTTCTTTTTCCACAGTGGCCTGATCTACTCTTAAGGGACCAATGGCCTGGAAGCTCCGAGCCTGGAGGTGACAGCATGAGTTACTAAACTGGGATGAGACCAACCCTAATGACACCACTGCTTTGGTTAGTATTTGGATGGGAGACCACCAATGAACACCAAGTGCTATAGGCTTATTTCAGAGGAAGGAAATGGTGAAACCACTTCTTCTAAGTACTCCTTGCCTAAAAAAACCCTGTGAAATTCATGGGGTTACCATAAGTCAACAGGCAACTTGACATATATACCCAGAATCTCTTACTGATCCCACTCCAAACCAGTTTTTCAAATAGCAAGGGTGAGTATCAGGGGTGAGTATCCACTGGCTCAGCTATGGCCCCCTGTCTGTTGCACCCTTGATCTGTAGCTGGAGCTCTTACCCACAATTCTGGGTGTTCCAAAAGCAATGCTCCAAAGCATATGGGGATGGGCAGCTATAATAAACATTTGGTACATCTTTTTAAAAAAAATGACAGTTAAAAAGCACTCTATAGAAAATACAGAGAAAGCTAAAGAACTGAAACAGATTATGCCTCCTGAGCTGCACCAGCTTGCAGGATGTGACATGGGTGTATATCTCTCTGCATAATTACTAGGCAATAGCCTCTTCTTTTGCTTACTGTCTGCTAATCCACATTTGATTCCATACCCAGCAAAAAAGCCAATTTTACTGGTTGTTGACAGCACAAAAATCTTTATCAGCCTTTAGATTTGCACTGAGTAGGGAAAGAATTTTCCCTTTTCTCTCAAGACAAAAAGTCAGTGAAAGGTGATGGGAAATGAATGACATCTCAGTTCTGGTTGTCTCTTCTTATTCCCGTTCCCTTTGTTGATGAATCTGGAACCTGACAAGTAAAAGTAAGAGCAAACTCCTACAAAGGTCTACTCAGAATTCAGCCCCTTGAGTCCATACTCCAGGGCAAGTGGGTATGTCAGACTGAGTCCTTAAAGGTTGTAAAAATAAGCTACAGACTTCCCCCAGTATATCACATGAACAACTCAGCATCATGAGTACTGCAAAGTTCCACCCTAGGCCAGCATTTTTCATAATACTTTTAGCAAGCAGATACATCAGTTTCCTTGGGAATGTTATTAAACAAATGGGGATAAGACTAGATCAAGGGTCTCCAAACCACAGCCCATGGGCTGAACCTGGCCTGTCGAGGCCTTTCAACCGCTCCATGGCTGGTCCTGCCACCGCTGCCGCCGAGTGTGTGACGCGGGGCGCCATTTTGTGTTCCAAAATGGTACCTGGCGTCACACGCGCACAACTCTGGGCGCCATTTTAGAACACAAAAAGGCACCGGAGTAGTGCACATGCGGGGTACCATTTTGTGTTCCAAAATGGCACCCGGAGTAGTGCGCTGCGCGTGCGATGCAAGGCACATGCACATGACTCCGGGTGCCATTTTGGAACACAAAATGGCACCCGAGTAGTGCGCATGCGCACACCTCCGGCTGGCCCTCCGAAGATCTGGGGGACAGTGAACTGGCCCCTGGATAAAAAAGTGTGGGGACCCCTAGACTAGATGATTATTCACTTCAGTGAAAATATGCATAGGATTTCACTTCCTTAAACTTATACCCTACACAAAGTGTGGGCAAAAGCCTGTCATATGTTGTTAGATTGCACCTTCCAGCCTCCCTGACCATTGACTATGCTGGCTAGGGCTGATGGAAGTTACAGGCCAACAATACCTGGAGGGCTACAGATACCCACTCATGCTTTGTTTATATCCATAGATGAGACAAGTGACACACACAGAAAGAGATGCTTTAGAATGCCTCTACTTGGCAGCATGTGGTAACTACCTCAGGAAGTAAATGCTGAAACTGTGTATGCATATGTGCCTTCTAATTACCTGTCACCTTATGGAGACCTTGCCTTTGCAGACTGCCAGAAATAGTGCAAATTGAGTCCACTTTAACTGCCCTGACTCAGTGCTAGGGAATCATGAGAACTGTAGTTTATTGTGGCACCAGAGCTCTCTGACAGAGAAGGCTCAATGTCTCAGAAAAAAATACAATTCCCATGATTCCCTAGCACTGAACCAGGGCAGTTAAAGTGGACTCAATTTGCACTATTTCTAGCAGTCTGCCTGTGAATATAGAGACTTCTTAGACAAGGAATACTCAGAAGTGGTTTTGCTGGTTCCTTTCTCAGGAATATAGCCCACAGCACCCGGTATTTGATGGTGCCTTTAGGGGTGAGGCACCAAATAGCAGAAAAATATTAGTGAACAGAGCTTCACACTAATTGAAGCTATTCTCCTTCTCTCAGGTGTGATACAGGATGCTGACCTGTTACCCATGTAGAATATTCAGCTATTAGTCCATTTAGCTTCTGAATGGATTGGAGTTGGCATTATCTTGTCCTTTGCTTGAGATACCAAGGATCTTGATCTACTTGTTGCAAGCTTTTGAAGCTCCATGGGCTTCTTCATCAGGCAAGATGTTACAAACCAAACTGGGGGGGGGGGGAACAATTGGAGTTGTTAGTCAGATGCTTGTATGTTGTTTCAGTTGTTAGTTAAGATGGTATGGTGGGGAGGATATCTTTTGCAGCCTCCTCCTCCTCCTGGCCATTTGGCATAAAGTCCATTTACATCTCAACAGGGACTCCTCATTTGCAGTCCCAGGAATCTCCAAGGTTCACTCAGCCTTCCATCTTTTTGTAGGCTGATAAAATGCGTACTCAGCGTATTGGAGGCAATTAGCTTACAGATTGTAAAACCGCTTAGAGTGCTGAGATCACTGACAAGTGGTATAGAAATGTACATGCTATTGCTATTGCTAGTATGTAGGCCCATGTCTTGCAATCTCATTTGTGGATTTTCTCTATTCATTTTCTGCCTTTAAAGAGGCAGGATTAGAATATTCATTAACATTTAAAGATGCCAACAATTGCCAGAATTCACTGAGGGAGGTACAAATGGATAATCTAAAATCATGCATTTGTGACTGGCTTGTATTCATGATCCCTGTGTTTCATTAGTTTAAAGAATATGTAGGGAACATAGAGATGTCCCAATCCCCAATTTCCAGGGTGCAGCCACTGCAAGCAACGGAGTCTATTCTCCTGTCACTTGGGTAGCAATCTCCTGAGTGAGGGAGAATTGCAACGAGGACCCTGCTTCTACCTGTTGCAACAGAGATTGCTCACAGGACTGGCTGAGATTGTCAGTCACTCAGTGGCTTCTGCCAGGAAAGTAAGGACTGGGGTGGAGTGGGGCTGGAAGACACTACATAGCTAGGTAACCAAGGTGGCTATGCATTTGTAACTACGAAGCTTATCGCATTACCTTTTAAAGTGGAAAAAGCCTCCCAGGATGCAGCCAGGATGTTGGATGGGGTCGGGAATTATCGCACAGTAAGTTGCCTCTAAATCACTGGGTGACTTTCTGTTTTCTAAAAAGGGCCGGCTGAGCATAACTGCAACCCAGGCTGCAGTCGCCCGGCGATTCGGCGGCAACTTACTGTGCAATAATTCTTGCCCCCATCAGTGTCCTGGCTGCATCCTGGGAGGCTTTTTCCACTTTAAAAGGTAATGCGATAAGCTCCCACCTTAGTGAATTCCAGCTAATATCCATTGAGGCTGTTGGATTGACACATGATACAAGTGTTTATTCCCATCATACATGTTCAGTCTGAAAACCATGAAATTAACAAAGTTCTGTGAAAGTTTAGAGAGCACTACTATAAAGTCCTTCCTTTTCTTATCTTTTTCTTTTTCATTTCTCCCTTTCTTCTGAAGATAAATTGGATTGGACTGGCCATTCACGTAATTTTTCCTCTTTCCCCTGAAGAAAAAAAAACAGCAAATAATTTCCCCTCTTCCTTAATACATATTGCAGCATCAATGGATTTCTTTAAGAAATATGAAAGCAGAGATGCAAGAACTCATGCTGTTCATCTGGCAACACTAAGACCAACAATAAAAATGAAGGAAGCACTCTTATAAAATCCTGTATTGTCATTACTTCTGAAATACAGTACTAGCAGATGATAATCAACCAGCATGTACAATACAAGACAACACAGCTACATTCTTTCCAGGATGGACAGCTTAAAATAAGGTAAAATAAGCAGAATTACTGAGGAGAATAAACTAAATAGACCATAATATTAGGTCATGCCAAACTACAGCTTATATGACTGACTCATATCATCCAATCAAGGTTGTACAGATGGGATACAAATAGAACTGCCATTGAGAAGGATAGGTACAGAATAAGTGAAAACCTTTCTCTCAACCCTTTCGCTAAAAATGTAGAAGAAAGTACCTTTATCTTGCACAGGATATCAATATTCTGTTTGGTCTCAAATCCTAAAATCTAGCTGGTGATTGGAGCAAAGCTATTTCTTTAAAGTTTTAGGAGAGAAAGTGCAGTAAGGGCAGAAATGTTTTTATAATTTCAGTATACAGGAGAGAAGGGTTGGTTTGACCAATTAAAGTATTTGACCATATTTTTAAAAGTCATTCTAACTAGTGTGCAAGCTTTATTTAGTTTAATTTCCAAGCTTAGTCATTTATTTGAAGTTGATCATAATTAGGAAAGCATTTTAATATGAATGGAGGAATTTTAATTGCTGTAAGGGCCAATTTTTAAATTTTCTGTGGCTGTGTTGACTGTGCTATATTTCTGTAATGGGAAATGAAGATGAAATATGACCTTTCTTTGTGAAACATGGCTGTTGTTCAGTGAATATATATATATATATATATATATATATATATATTTCCCTCCTATCTGAGAAAGATACCTATAGCTAGATTTTGTGTCATGCAAATAAATTTATAATTAATCAACTGATAGTTAGATCAGATAATTAATCAACTAAATATTAGTTAAAAGATGTAAATATGAATCTCCTGAGTATTTGCTGAAGGGATTGTGGATGAAAACTCTAGGGGCTTCAGTTTTTGCTATGCAGTTTTGCTATGCAGCATTGTTTAGCCAAATTTAATCTGCCCTTCTTGCTATATTCCTTCTCTCTCTCTCTCTCTGCCTTCAAACTGCCTGTTGACTTGTGGTGACCCCTGAATTTTATAGGCAAGGAATACTCAGAGATAGTGATGTAAATTTATCTCTTTATTCTTCCTATTCCCTTAAGAAGACTGGAAATTTTACTACTCTTTTTTCTCTATGGAGAGTGAGACATTTAATCTTGATTTACTCTCATAAAGAAGGCAAATAATTAATGACAAATTCCTGAAGAATGAGGGTTATAAAACACTCAGGTGTATTTTCCTCCCTCACTCTTCCTGCCAGGAAAAAGAAGGAAAGCAGTTTCTGGGCAGCCATTTTGATTGGGTCTTTAAATTTTTTAAAAATACTTGGGAGAGTATGTTTGTTGCTGAGGGGGTGGGGCTTCAGTGAGTCACATCTGTGACTCACTAGGGGGTGGAGCTCACCAACTAGCTCTATACAACTCCTCCCAGAGGCTTTCCAAGCCAGTTCTTGCCAGGAAGAAGAAGGAAAGCAGTTTCTAGGCAGCCATTTTGAGTGGATGAGTGTTTAATTTTTTTAAATTTATTTTTATTGAAATAAAAACAAAAATAGTCATACAAACATACAAAATGAACAAATTCCAAACAAGACAGACATATACATAAAAACATATATCGCTATCATCTTATCTAACCTAATTTTGAATCTTGTTCTATTTATATTTACATACAACAAATAACTTACATACAACAAATAATAGCGTTAATTATTATTCCTTATATTTTCTTTCTTCCCAGCTTGAGCCAACTTTACTTTATTTCCTTTTAATTCCTATATTATCTCTCTTTCCTGCTTTATCAACCGAGTCTGTCTATATCTATATATCTAATCTTCTGCTTTCCATGCTTTGGTAATCAATTATATTAGTATTTTAATTACATTCCAAAAGTTTCTTTACTTTCTTCAATTTATATTCTTATACCATCTTATTCTTTCTTTTTACATCTTTTAACCATCTAGTTTTCTTCTCCTCATCTTTTGTTTTCTGTCCTATAATAATCACTCATTCTCCATCATTTCTGCCTCCACATATTCTTTGTATTCTCTTGTCTCTTTATTTTCTAGCTTAAACCTCATTACCAATTCTCTTTAAAAAAATTTAAAATACTTGGGAGAGTGTGTTTGTTGCTGAGGGGGTAGGGCTTCAGTGAGTCACATCTGTGAGTCACTAGGGGGTGGAGCTCACCAACTAGCTCTATACAACTCCTCCCAGAGGCTTTCCAAGCCAGTTCTTGCCAGGAAGAAGAAGGAAAGCAGTTTCTAGGCAGCCATTATGAGTGGGTGAGTGTTTAAATTTTTAAAAAACACTTAGGAGAGTGGGTTTGTTGCTGAGGGGGTGGGGCTTTGGTGAGTCACATCTGTGAGTCACTAGGGGTGGAGCTAGCTGACTAGCTCTATACATCTCCTCCCTAACGGCAGGAGTTTTTTGCTCAGAGGAAGAGAGAGACTTGCCTTCAGGATAAGGTAGCATCCAGGAGCTATCTATAGAGTTAGAAACTCAGTTGATTGAGCTTGCTGACAGAGCCTAGTGAAAAGGCCAAGAGAACAGGTGCCCTTTATGTGGGTCTTTATTGGGGGACTTTTTGAGGGAGAAGCCCACAGTCCTGTTTCAGTGCTTACTTAAGATTTCTCAATATGGACACTGAGGGAGCTGCTGTAGTCACCTGCAACACTTGTGGGATGTTTGTCTTCTTGCCAAGAGATGTGGGGAACTTCACCTGCACCAAGTGCAAGTTGGTGCCCTCCTGGGGTAGTTACACTTCAGTATATTAGGGAGCAAGAGGTTTTCCTGGACAGAGCATAATGAATGGTCTTGGACAGGGACCACACAGAGTTGTTGAGGAGGAGGTTACTTCATGCACATAGGAGGTAGACAGCTGGAGGAACATCACACACAGAAGTAGGGAAACCAGGGATTGTTCTGGCAGCTTGCAGAATTGATTTGAAGCTCTCTCTCTCTTATCAAGGATGAAGAGGAAGAGCAGCAGAGACAGTCCTCAGGGACAGTGCAGAGGACCCTGAGAGTACCACCGCAGGGAACAGTCACTGCTATGCCTCAGAGGAGGCGTGTGGTGGTGGTGGGGGTTCCTTTTTGAGGGGTACAGAAGCAGTGGTTTGTGGGCCTGACAAGATGTCCCAGGAGGTGTGTTGTCTCCCTGGGGCAAAACAATGATGTGACAGTCAGGCTGACAAGACCTGTCAAGCCTACTGACCACTACATGTATAAGAAATGGAAAAATGGTGAAATCACAAAAGAGGAATTCAAACAAATAGCTAGCACGTGTAGGGTTAAAGTCAGAAAAGCTAAAGCGCAGAATGAAATCAGGCTTGCTGGAGCGGTTAAGAACAATAAAAAGGGCTTTTGGGGGTATGTCAGTAGCAAAAGGAAAAAGAAGGAAATGGTAGGACCACTGTGTGGAGAAGATGGCAAAAAGTTAACAGGGGACAGAGAAAAGGCAGAATTACTCAACACCTTCTTTGCTTCAGTCTTCTCAGAAAAGGCAAAGGGTGCTCAACTTGAGGATAATGGAGCAGAGGACAGAATAGGAGAATTTCAGCACAGAATAAGTAAAGAGATAGTACAGAAACATCTGGTTAATCTAGATGAATATAAGTCTCCAGGACCAGATGAATTACATCCAAGGGTATTAAAAGAACTGGCAAATGTAATATCAGAACCATTGGCAATAATCTTTGAGAATTCCTGGAAAACAGGAGAGGTCCCAGCGGACTGGAGGAGGGCAAATGTTGTCCCCATCTTCAAAAAGGGGAAAAAAGAGGACCCCAACAATTATCGTCCAGTTAGTCTGACATCAATACCAGGAAAGATTCTGGAGCAGATCATTAAACAGAGAGTCTGTGAACATCTGGAAGATAATTTCATAATCACAAAAAGTCAACATGGGTTTCAGAGAAACAGGTCATGCCAGACAAATCTGATCTCTTTTTTTGATAAAATTACCAGCTTGGTAGATGAAGGGAATGCTGTGGATATAGTATATCTTGATTTCAGTAAGGCCTTTGACAAGGTTCCCCATGACATTCTTGCAAGCAAGTTGGTAAAATGTGGGCTAGACAAAGTAACTGTTACATGGATTTGTAATTGGTTATCTGGTCGAACACAAAGGGTGCTCAACAATGGCTCCTTTTCAACCTGGAAAGAAGTGACCAGTGGGGTGCCACAGGGCTCTGTCCTGGGCCCAGTGCTATTCAATATCTTTATTAATGACTTGGATGACGGTATTGGGGGCATAGTTATCAAATTTGCAGATGACACCAAATTAGGAGGAGTAGCTAATACCCCAGAGGACAGGATCAAAATTCAAAATGACTTGAGCAGACTAGAAAGTTGGGCCAAAGCTAACAAAATGAAATTCAACACAGAGAAATGTAAGGTACTGCACTTAGGGCGGAAAAACGAAAAGTACAGATATACGATGGGGGACACTTGGCTGAATGAGACTACGTGTGAAAGGGATCTAGGAATCCAGGTGGACCACAAGTTGAACATGAGTCAACAGTGCGATGCAGCAGCTAAAAAGGCCAATGCAATTTTAGGCTGCATCAGTAGAAGTATAGTGTCTAGATCAAGAGAAGTAATAGTGCCACTCTATTCTGCTTTGGTCCGGCCTCACCTGGAATACTGTGTCCAGTTCTGGACACCACAATTCAAAAAGGATGTGGAGAAATTGGAGCGTGTCCAAAGGAGGGCAACTAAAATGGTGAAGGGTCTGGAAACCAAGCCCTATGAGGAACGACTTAGGGAGCTGGGGATGTTTAGCCTGGAGAAGAGAAGGCTGAGAGGTGATATGATAGCCGTGTTTAAATATTTGAAGGGATGTCATATCAAGGAGGGAACAAGCTTGTTTTCTGCTGCTCCAGAGACTAGGACCCGAAACAATGGATGCAAGCTGCAAGAAAAGAGATTCCACCTCAACATTAGGAGGAACTTCCTGACAGTAAGGGCGGTTCGAGAGTGGAACACACTCCCTCGGAGAGTAGTGGAGTCTCCTTCCTTGGAGGTCTTTAAGCAGAGGCTGGATGGCCATCTGTCGGGGATGCTTTGATTGGGAGTTCCTGCATGGCAGGGGGTTGGACTGGATGGCCCTTGTGGTCTCTTCCAACTCTATGATTCTATGATTCTATGAGTCACTACCCCTTCCTCTTGGTCCAATGATATTGCAAGGCATAGCCTTCAGAATATCAGAAGAGATTATGAGGCTTTGGGTAGGAAGCTGAAAGAACTGGATGCACAGGTTGTTATCTCATCGCTTCTCCCAGTTGAAGGGCATAGTCCAGGAAGGGAGAGGAAGATAGCAGATGTGAATAACTGGCTCCATAGATGGTGCCACAAAGAACGATTTGGATTCTTGGATCATGGGTTACGGTTCCATGAGGGTGGACTTCTAGCAAGAGATGGGCTGCATCTCACACCAGTTAGCAGAAACATTTTTGCCAATAGTCTCAAACATTTGATTAGGAGGACTTTAAACCGAGTCATGTTGAGGAGGGAGACAATATCTTGGAAGGTATCTTGCAGGAGTACATCATGGGCTGGAGATAATAGTCAAAGTGTTATAGAGGGAACAAGTCAAATGATTCAAGGTCCCAACAGTAGGAGGCAAAAAACCTCACACATGCAGCAAGTGAGGAGGACACCGGCTCTTAGATGTCTCTACACTAATGCACAGAGCATGGGAAATAAACAAGATGAACTTGAACTCCTAGCACAACAAAGCAAATATGATATAATAAGCATCACTGAAACCTGGTGGTATGAGTCTCATGAATGGAATGTAGGAATAGAGGGATATAACCTCTTTAAGAGAAATAGGCCAAACAGGAAAGGAGGAGGAATAGCATTATATATCAGGTATGTTTACACCTGTGAACAGATCCAGGACTTAATCCTGGAAATCAGGTGGAGAGCATCTGGGTAAAAATTAAAGGGGAAGGAAACAACAGGCATGTTATAGTGGAAGTTTACTACAGACCCCAAGTCACACTGAGGAATTGGATGATGCCTTTCTAGAACAGATGAGCACACACTCAGAAAGGAGAGATGTAGTAGTGATGGGTGACTTCAACTATCCTGATATTTGCTGAAAGTCAAACTCAGCCAATACTTCAAGGTCTAGCAAATTCCTCACTTGCCTCAAAGACAATTTCTTTGTCCAAAAACTGGAAGAGGCAACAAGGGGATCAGTTATTTTAGATCTGATCCTAACTAACAGGAATGACCTGATCAGTGGGGTTCAAGTGGTGGGATCCTTAGGTGGGAGTGATCATGTTCTCCTGGAGTTTCTTATACAGTGGAAAGGAGAAGCTAGGCATAGTCAGACATTCGTTCTAGACTTTAGGAGAGCTTATTTCAACAAACTTAGGGAAACACTGGGAGTGATCCTGTGGTCAGGAATACTAAAGGAGAAAGGAGTTCTGGATGGATAGGAGCTTCTCAAAAGTGAGATACTGAAGGCACAATCTCAAACTATTCCAGTGAGAAGGAAAAATGGGAGATGTCTCAAGAAACCGGGTTGGATGACAAAAGAACTTTCAACTGAACTAAGTTTTAAACAGGAGATGTATAAGAAATGGAAAAGAGGCGAAATCACTAAAGAGAAATTCAAACAAATAGCTAGCACATGTAAGGGTAAATTCAGGAAAGCTAAAGCACAGAATGAGCTCAGGCTTACTAGAGGGGTTAAGAACAATAAAAAGGGCTTTTTGGGGTATGTCTGTAGCAAAAGAATGAAGAAGGAAGTGCTAGGGCCACTGCACAGAGAAGATGGAGAAATTCTAACAAGGGGCAGAGAAAAGGCAGAACTACTCAACACCTTCTTTGCCTCAGTCTTCTCATAAAAAGAAAAGGGTGTTCAACCTAAGGAAAATGGAGCAGAGGACACAATAGGGGAAATGCAGCACAGAATAATTAAATAGGAAGTACAGGAATACCTGGTTAACCTAAATGAATTTTAAGTCTCCAGATGAACTACATCCAAGGATATTAAAAGAACTGGCAAATGTAATCTCAGGGCCCCTGGCAATAATCTTTGAAAACTCCTAGAGAACAGGAGAAGTCCCAGCAGACTGGAGGAGGGCAAACATTGTCCCCATCTTCAAAAAGGGGGAAAAAGAGGATCCCAACAACTATCGTCCAGTTAGAGAGTCTGTGAACATTTAGGAGGGAATGCCATAATCACTAAATGTCAACATGGGTTTCTCAAAAACAAGTCATGCCAGACTAATCTGATCTCTTTTTTATATATATATATAAAATTACCAGCTTGCTAGATAAAGGGAATGCGCTAGACATAGCATATCTTGATTTCAGTAAGGCTTTTAACATGGTCCCCCACAATATTCTTGCAAACAAGGTAGTAAAATGTGGGCTAGACAATACAACTAACTGTTAGGTGGATTAGTAACTGACTGAACCCAAAGGGTGTTCAGCAATGGCTCTTCTTCATCCTAGAGAGAAGTGACCAGTGGGGTTCTGTCCTGGGCCCAGTGCTATTCAACATCTTTATCAATGACTTGGATGAAAGAATAGGGGGTATGCTTCTCAAATTTCCAGATGACACCAAATTAGGAGGAATAGCTTATATCCCAGAGGACAGGATAAAATGCAAAACGACCTTAATAGATTAAAAAGCTGGGCCATCGCTGACAAAATGAATTTCAACACAAAGAAATGTAAGGTACTGCACTTAGGGCAAAAAAATTAAATGCATGGATATAAGATGGGGGACACGTGGTTTAACAAGACTACATGTGAAAGGGATCTAGGAGTCCTAGTAGACTACAAATTGAACATGAGTCAACAGTGTGATGTGGCAGCTAAAAAGGTCAATGCAATTTTAGGCTGCATCAATAGAAATATAGTATCTAGATCAAGGGAAGTAACAGTACCACTGTATTCTGCTTTGGTCTGGCTCCACCTGGAATACCGTGTCCAGTTCTGGGCACCACAATTCAAAAAGGATGTTGAAAAACTGGAGCATGTCCAGAGGAGAGTGAATAAAATGGTAGAGAGTCTGGAAACCATGCCCTATGAAGAACGACTTACAGAAGTGGGTATGTTTAGCCTGGGGAAGAGATGGTTAAGAGGTGATATGATAGCCCTGTTTAAATATTTGAAGGGATGTCATATTGAGGAGGGAGTTAGCTTGTTTTCTGCTGCTCCAGAGAATAGGACTCAGAACAACAGATGCATGCTACAGGAAAAGAGATTCCACCTCAACATTAGGAGGCACTTCCTGACAGTGAGAGCTGTTCGACAGTGAAACAGATTCCCTTGGAATGTGGTGGAGTCTCCTTCTTTGGAGGTCTTTAAACAGAGGCTGGATTGCCACCTGTCGGAGATGCTTTAATATTGAGTTCCATGGATTTGTAATTGGTTGACTGGCCGAACCCAAAGGGTGCTCAACAATGGCTCCTTTTCAACCTGGAAAGAAGTGACCAGTGGGGTGCCACAGGGCTCTGTCCTGGGCCCAGTGCTATTCAATATCTTTATTAATGACTTGGATGACAGTATTGAGGGCATAGTTATCAAATTTGCAGACGACACCAAATTAGGAGGAGTAGCTAATAAGAGGACAGGATCAAAATTCAAAATGACTTGAACAGACTAGAAAGCTGGGCCAAAGCTAACAAAATGAAATTCAACACGGAGAAATGTAAGGTACTGCACTTAGGGCGGAAAAACGAAAAGCACAGATATACGATGGGGGACACCTGGCTGAAGGAGACTACATATGAAAGGGATCTAGGAATCCAGGTGGACCACAAGTTGAACATGAGTCAACAGTGCGATGCAGCAGCTAAAAAGGCCAATGCAATTTTAGGCTGCATCAGTAGAAGTATAGTGTCTAGATCAAGAGAAGTAATAGTGCCACTCTATTCTGCTTTGGTCAGGCCTCACCTGGAATACTGTGTCCAGTTCTGGGCACCACAATTCAAAAAGGATGTGGAGAAATTGGAGCGTGTCCAAAGGAGGGCAACTAAAATGGTGAAGGGTCTGGAAACCAAGCCCTATGAGGAACGACTTAGGGAGCTGGGGATGTTTAGCCTGGAGAAGAGAAGGTTGAGAGGTGATATGATAGCCGTGTTTAAATATTTGAAGGGATGTCATATTGAGGAGGGAACAAGCTTGTTTTCTGCTGCTCCAGAGACTAGGACCCGAAACAATGGATGTAAGCTCCAGGAAAAGAGATTCCACCTCAACATTAGGGGGAACGTCCTGACAGTAAGGGCGGTTCGACAGTGGAACACACTCCCTCGGAGATTCTATGATTCTATGATTCTTGCAATTGGTGTGAATCACAGAACTCCATTCACAGTGTCTAACAAGGAAGGATGGCCTGTGCTTATCTTTACAATGGAATTCCCCCCCCCCCGCAGCCCAGTGGAATAATTCAAATTATCTTGACTTAGATTAACACAATTGAAATGCAGAATATCAAGTTATCTAGCGATCCTACTGTAGCTGTGTATGTTTATGTACAATATAAGGTGCATGAGAAACACACATGCATACACATCCTTTTTATGATTTGAAGCTATAATGGATCTTTAGGTGGTGAATAGACAGGGCTATAAAACATTGAGCTGTCTTTTCCTTCTATAGTGTCTAACAAGGACAGGTTGTTTCTGTTTATCTTTATAATGGAATTTCCCCCTCCCTTTTTGCAGCCCAGTAGAGTAATTCAAATTGCCTTTACTGAGACTCAGACAATTCAAGTGAATTGTTGAGGTACTGTTACTTTTATTACTTAATTTAAAAAAAAAAAACATCCTAAACATTAGATTCCCCACTGAAGGAGGAAACATTTGCAAGAGTATACAAGAGTACCTATCCCATTTTCTTACCGTCCATTAGTATATTTCTTAGTATTTTTGTATACCTGTTAGACACGTATAAGTTGTATATAATGGGTACATGGCTGGTGTTTATTTAGCTTAAACATACGAATTTATATAGTATAGGGGTTGATTACTGTTTTCGCGCTATATTCATTTTATTTATTGTTGTGATTTTGCTTTTAGTATGATGCTTCTAGCACCTTGAAACGGCCTCGAGGCTATTCAATAAACTTTGATTGATTGAAACATTTGCAAATTAAGTATCTGCAAATTACACAACTCAGTCAAATTTCACACCAAATTTCAGCACTCATAAATACTTAACCTGAGCATTGAGAAAACCCAAATCTCATATGTTTAATGAAAAACCATTTACTTTCATTGTATCTCTACTCAGAAGTAATTTTGTCATTTGCTTCCTCTAAATATTGTCCACAGCACCTGGTATTCATTGGCAGTCTTCCATCCAAGTATTAACCAGACAGAGTTGATCCTGCATGCCTTTATGAGCAAAAGTCAGAACAGGTGCTTCTTGGACCACAATTCCCAGAGTTTCCTGATCAGACTAGCCATGCTCACTGGATGGATTCTTGATACTGTAACACACACACACACACCAAGGTAACAGAAAAGAGGCAATTATGCCTCCCAGACCTTTAAATTTTATGCAGTAGCCATCAATCGTATGAGACTTCACCTTTGATCTGACTACATTTGCAGAAATGCTAGGAACTATAAGCCCTTTCTTTTGCATTACTTTGAAACTATTGCAAAACCAGATAGAAGAACAGTGGCATGGTAAGGATTATTTAATTTGCAAGCTTAGCTGGGCAAATAGCAAAGCAGTTCCAGAACCACTTCGCCTGCCTGAATCAAACCCTGTTTGATCTTATTAATAGGTTCAAAATTAAATTCATTTGAAAATGATACCAATTCCTCATAGAAATTATATGTTTTAAGGAGACCCAAGTGTTGTCTTCAGTGTCATCTTCTTGTGTGTCAGGTCACTGTTAATTGTTGGTGCCTTGGTGTTTAGTTGCATCAGAGGTCTGGGAAAAGGAGAGGGTGCATTATAAACAGCCTTTTTGCATTGCTTGTACCACATTCTTGGGTTCTATGAGACTAAGGGTTTTTTTAAAACCAATATTGCAGACACAATTATAACTTGTGCAAAGATTTCATTTTAGAACAGCAAACTAAAAATAAAAATAAATAACAACAACCATAGTCTACAACTAAATTATATAGCTGGCTCTCTAATCCCTTTAGTTCAGTGCATAAACCTACCCAGAAACACTGAGCTGCTTGAAAAAGTTTCTAGCAAATTCTCTTTTCTCCTCAACAAGAGTTTCAAAGCATTCTGATCTCCCAGAATCTTCTATCTTACTGTCCAACACAAAGAACCAATGAATTCCACCAGGGGAAACCCTGAACACCTGAAATATAATGCCAACCACAGAGAATTTTCCCTTCCATGCCCCCCCTACATACTAATAAACATTCCATTAGCTAAATCAATGAGATAAGATCCTTAATCCCTGCTCCTCGGGGAAAAAGAAGCCCTGCTCTTATCTCATAAACCAAAACCATTCAGGTGCATCTCCTTCCTTCAGGATTCCCACCCATTCGACTAAAGTTTAGTCACTAAACTAATAAGCCCATACAAGCTGTAGATTGTCTTCACTGAACAATGTTCCCAAACCTGGTGCCCCCCAGATGTGTTGAACTATTTTGTCTGGTACTATAGAATATGCAGCCTAACACATCTGGAAGGCACCAGTTTAGGGAAGCTACCATGTATCATTTCAAAGATCTGAATAGATAAAGAAATAACCTTTAAATCTCTTGGGGTGGGTGGGAGGAGGTAATTCTGGCATTCATGTTCAAACTATCATAGTTCTCACAATTTTTTTGAAGCTGAAATCAAAACACATCTCTTTTGTTTTCAGTGCATCTGACTGTGAATAGGGCACCAGAAACCAAGCTACCTATTTAGATTTGTCCCACTATTCAATAATATGTTAGATCACATTCAGTCCAGTTCCATCTATGGAAATCTATTGAAAAGTTCTGTTTGCTTCAATAATAATGTTTGAAAGAATATATTATTTTTCTTACTGGCTTGTGAAACTACTGTCTGAAGAGTAGGGCAAAAATTCAACACATGGGCACTGTACTGACTGCCAATTAAATCTTTCACATGCCACACTTACAACACTTTGATGCCCCTTTAACTGCCATGGCTTCATCCTATAGAATCATTGGACTTGTAGTTTAATTAGACAGCAGAATTCTCTGGTAGATAATTCTAAATAATTCATGCATCTACAAATCACTAGATTCCATTGGATAGAGCCATGGGAATTAAAGTGGTATCAAAATGCTCTATAAAGGTATAGTGTATAAGAGATCCACAGCATGTTCAAAGTTTTACTGTTGGTTTTTTAAGGGCCTAAATAGTTTAGGAATAGGTTATTTGAAATAGTACTTTCTTCCATAGACATTGCTCTAGCCCAGGGGTAGGCAACCTTTTTGAGTGCTGGGCCGGTCCCCCGAAGTCCTCCTCTCCGCTGGGCCGAGGGGGGGGGAATGGCGGCATGAGTGCGCTCACGCGTGCGTGCGCACCCCCGCCACCACGCGTGACCCCCCGCACTCGCCGCCGCCGCCGCGGCTGCACGCACGGTCACAGCCGCCGCCGCGCATGTCGCGGCCACCATTTTGATTTCCAAAATGGCGGCCACGACATGTTTGCGCATGCGCAGGAGTACTGCACATGCACAAACAAGTCACGGCCGCCATTTTGGAGAACAAAATGGCAGCCGCCACTCGTTTGCACATGCGCAGTACTCCTGCGCATGCGCAAACGCATCACGGCCGGCCATTTTGGAAATCAAAATGGCAGCCACCGTGCACATGGCCACATGGAGGTGAAAACGCGCAGCAGCAGGGGTCGGCCTGGGCCGGTAAGTCCGGCGACCTGGGCCAGAACCGGCCCGGGGGCCATAGGTTGCCAGCCCCTGCTCTAGCCTATACATTCCCAAGGGAATAGACTAGTGGATGGATGCCACAGCCTGCTGAAGTTCATTTAGTCCTGTTGTGCCAAAGTGAAAACTGGAACAGTCTCTTGTAGTTGTACTACACAGCTCTTTATGGTTGTGTAAAAGAGGAAATTTCAGCAGGTGTTGTTTGTTACTTGGTTCCATGACAAGGAAGGCCTCTGAAAATTCTTTTACGCAACCAATAAAGCACTGGAGCCCTCTCCAGTTTTCAGTCTGGCAATACTAATTGTGGAATGATATCTCCAGGAAAATCAGTCAGTCTTTTGCAGCCAACTGTAGACTAATATATTTACAAAGGCATTTCTCTGATCCCTGGCACTAGAATACTTATACCCTTAGTAAGCTATATTAAATATTTGATTTTTATTATTTTATCACTGTATACTGTTTCCTAACTTGATTTTACTATACTTTTGGGTTTTCAACATGGTCATGAGAGTCAGCTTAGTGCAGTGGTTTGAGTACTGGATTAGGTGTCTGGGTAACCTGGCTGACCTTGCCCAAGTCACACCCTCTCTAATCTAATCTAAGAGAAAAGCAATGGCAAACCTCTTCTGAATAAATCTTGCTAAGAAAACCATAAACCATATGGCAGGGCCACCATAAATAGGGTCAACTTGAAGGCACATAACAGCATCATGTTCATATTGTAAACTGATTGGAGATTTTTGAAAATTAAAACAGTGTAAAATGTCTTAAATGAACAAATATAGAATAAAAATACGATGGGAGTTTCTTAAAAAGGGAGATATGGAAAGCACAACTTCAAACAGTTCCAATGAGAAGGAAAAATGGGAGGTGTCTCAAGAAACCAGGATGAATGACTAAAGATCTTTCAACTTTCAACTGAGCTAAGTTTTAAAAGAGACATGTATTTTTTATTCTATTATTATATGTAACTATTATGTATATGTCTAAGTGTATATCTTAGGTCTGTGATGGCAAACCTATGGCATGCATGCCACGGCACACAATGCCATTTTGCCCAGCACGTCACAGGGAGGAGGAGGAACAGGCACACATGTGCCCGTTACTCCTCCTCCCTGCTGTTTCCCAGGCTTCAACTGTCTCTCCGAGACAGCTGGAAACTGGGAAAAGGGAGCTGGTGAGAAGGAGCCACAGGCCTGGTTCCTCCTCCCTGCCATTTCCCAGCCTTCAGCTGTCTCTCTGAGATAGCTGGAAGCCAGGAAAAAGGCTCTGGCAAGAAGGAGCCACAGGCATGCGGCTCTGGCTCCTCCTCCCTGCCTTCTCCCAGTTTCCAGCCGCCTCTCTGAGAAAAGGGGGAAGACGTCCCACCCACCCCAGAGGGTGTACATCCCACCCTCTGGAAGGGTGAATTCCCACCCCCAGAGGGCGGAAGTTCCACCCCTGACACTGGGTAGAACCCAGTGCCAGAAAAACTTTCAGTTTGGGCATGTGGTCCCAAAAAGGTTCGCCATCACTATCTTAGGTATAATTTATGTGGTGGTATAATTTGTGGGTGCTGCATGATGAGGTGAGCTCCTGCCACTAGTCCCAGCTTCTGCCAACCTAGCAGTTCAAAAGCATGCAAATGCAAGTAGGTGGGAAGGTAAACAGTGTTCTGTGCAATCATGTTGGCCACATGATCACAGAGTAATCTCTGAAAATACTGGCTCTTTGGCTTACTGAGATGAGCACCACCCCTACCATTGGACATGACTTGACAACCTTGTCAATGGGGAATACCTTTACCTTTACCTATATATATATATATATATATATATATATATATATATGGGACATGTATAAGAAATGGAAAAAGGGAGACTTACTAAAGAGGAATTCAAACAAATAGCTATCATGTGATGTGGGGAAGTAAGAAAAGCTAAAGTGCAGAATGAGCTCAGGCTTCCCAGAGAGGATAAGAACAATAAAAAGAGCTTTTTTGGTTATATCTGTAGCAAAAGGAAGAAGGAAATGGTAGGGTCATTGCATGGAGAAGATGGCAAACAGGCGTGATATGAAGCGGTGTATAAATGAAGCTGCTTTGCTTTGCTCAATACCTTCTTTGCCTCACTCTTCTCACAAAAGGAAAAAGGTACTTAACTTGAGATAATGGAGCAGAGGACACAGTAGGAGAAGTGCAGCACAGAATAAGTAAAGAGGTAGTACAGGAATACCTGGTTAATCTGAATGAATTCAGATCTCCAGGGCCAGATGAATTACATTCAAGGGTATTAAAAGAACTGGCTGAGGTAATCTCAGAGAACTCCTGGAGAACAGGAAAAGTCCCAGCAGACTGAAGGGGGGGGGGATGTTGTCCCCATCTTCAAAAAGGAGAAAAAAGAGGACCAAAACAATTACTACCTGGTTAGGCTGACATCAATACCAGGAAAGATTCTAGACCAGACAGAGAGCCTGTAAGCATTTAGAAAGGAATGCCATAAAGTGGGTTTCTTAAAAACAAGACTAATTTTATCTCTTATTTTGATAAAATTACTAATTTGGTAGATGAAGGAAATGCTGTGGATGTAGCATATCTTGATTTCAGTAAGGCCTTAAACAAGGTCCTCCATGATATTCTTGTGAACAAGCTAGTAAAAGGTGAACTAGATAATGCTACTGTTAAGTGGATTTGAAATTGGTTGACCGGCTGAACCCAAGGGATGCTCAGCAATGGTTCCTCTTCATTTTGGAGAGAGGTGACTCGTAGGGTGCAATAGGATTTTGTCCTGGGCCCAGTACTATTCAACATCTTTATCATTTACTTGGGCCCTGTACAGACCGGCCAAAAGGGCCGGCCTGGGAGTGGAGTCGGGGCTTGTGACCACGTGCCAGCCACCTTGATTCTGCCTGATGCCGCTGTCATGCTATGTGCCCCACCATACAGTGTGCGGTGTCAGGATGCTCCCTTGGCACAGCATTCACATGCGCTGCGCCAAAAGAGCACTGAAAAACTGCCGTCATGGTAAGGGTGGCTTTTTGCCGCTCTAAAAAGGAGTGGTATTTGCCAACTCTTTTTAGAGTGGCAAACCTCTGGATTGGGGCCGCAGTGTTTGGTTGCCGCAGCCCCAATCCAGCATGGAAAGGGGCGGGACACCACCCCTTAAGGACCATCTCTTTATCCCCTTGGATACAGGAATAAGGGCATGTCAAAAGTTGCAAATGACACCAAAATAGGAAGAGTAGCTAATACTCCAGAGGACTGGATCAAAATTCAAAATGACCTTAATAGATTAGAAAGCTGGGCCAGAACTAATAAAATGAATTTCAAAAGGGAGAAATGTAAGGTACTACACTTAGGCAGAAAAAATGAAACACAGATATAGGATGGGGGATACCTAGCTTGACAACAGTACATGTGAAAGAGATCTAGGAGTCCTAGTAGACCACAGGTTGTACATGAGTCAACAGTGTGATGAGGTCACTAAAAAGCCAATGTGATTCTAGGCTGCATCAGTAGAGGTATAGTGTTGAGACTGAGGGAAGTAATAGTGCCACTTTATTCTGCTTTGGTCAGTCCTCACCAGGAATACTGCATCCATTTCTGGGAATCACAAGTCAATAAGGATGTTGACAAGTTGGAGTGTGTCCAGATGAGGGTGACCAAAATGGTGAAAGGTCTGGAAACCATGCCCTATAAGGAGTAACTTAGAGTGCTGGGTACATTTAGCCTGAAGAAGAGAAGGTTAAGAGGTGCTATGATAGCTCTGCTTAAATTTCTGAAGAGATGTCATATTTGAAGGGATGTCAAAATGTGTTTTTGGATCTGGAGCAATGGATTCAAACTACAGAAGAAGATATTCCACCTCAACATTAGGATGAACTTCCTGACACTAAGAGCTGTATGACAGTGGAACACACTCCCTTGGAGTGTGGTGGAGTGTCCTTTGGAGGTTTCTAAACAGAGGATGGAATGCCATATGTTGAGAGTGCTTTGATTGTGGATTCCTGCATAGCAGGGGGTTGTACTGGATGGCCCTTGAGGTCTCTTCCAACTCTATGATTCTATGAAATAAATAATGAAAATGCTTGGGAAAATGTGTGGGTATAACCAAATAAGGTTTCTAAAGAAATGAAAAGTTAAGGAAAAAGAAACTGTGGTCTTAGTATAGTCCCACAGAGATATATCTAGTCACTTCTGTTCTCTTAAAATAGCTTCTGCTTCTGATTTTAACCACACAAAAGCAGAGTTCCGGGCACTCATCTTCCTTTGCCTTTGTGATAATGACAATAAGAACATTTCTGCCCACTGATGTGGCAACAATGGGGATGTGTGTTTCCTGCTGGCAGTTTTTCCACTAATGTGAAATCTTTTTTTTTTAAAAGAGCTTTTCATTTTGTTTGTCCTAAATCTCTTAGGTTCTCTTCAGACATCTCTGTTCAAATGAGGTACTCATCCAGTTTCAAGGGAGAATATAATATCAAGGCCAGGTTTAATGGCACTTTGGATTATCTTTGGTCTCAAGTTCCTGGTCTCTTCTCAGGAGCTGCTACTAGGGCTACAACTGGGAGCCAGGAGATTTGTACTTTGCTAATACTGCACATGGCACACAAGCAGTGCTGTGTAACTATGAGGTTCCCAGGGCAATGAGGCATTATTAGGTCTTCAGGCAGACATCTCACTGGCTTCTCTTGCCCTAAAAAAACCATAGAGGTTTCCACATTAGGTGGTTTTTTTGGGGGGGCAGCTGCAGTCCCACTTGTGGACTGTCATTTGAGACTGTGGATGTCACATTTACATCTCCTTAGGAGAATATTTTGTGTCATTTTAAGGCAGGAGGTGCGCAAATAATTATGTCCAAGCAACTGTCTGAACAGATCAAGCAGCTGCAAGCAAACAGATGTAGTGGGGTGTTGCAATATCACCTGTCATTGGAAACTTACTCCCATTTTGGGACACTGGTTGGTGGGCAAGAGAACAGCCCTTGGGCAACTGTGGCCAGGTTCTGCCTCACCATGCTGTAAGCTGCCTATTAAACCAGGGGATGAAGCCAGGAAATGCTCTTTGTGTGTCATCTGGGTGAGTGGGTAGCTCACTGCCTCAGGACTACACACAGTCACTCTAGAATTCTGGCCCCAAAAGCTTGATGAACAAATATGTAACACATACACACACACACATTAGAGTTGCCAAGTCAGAAGCATCCCACACCCTTAGGTCTTTTTTTTTTTTTAGTGCAATGATGCAAATCATCTCACTCATGCATCCCATGTTTGTTATTCACACTATGAAACCACATTGATGTGTATCTCTGCATGTTCAGTTGGTCACATGTGCAAGCATTTGAATAAAAATAGAGTCAATAATGTGAATGGAACATGTTCAAGGCATGCAGTGTTTTATCCCAGGCCTATTTGGGTCTATTCGCATTGGTTATTCACACTACTGACAATGTGGATCTTTTTTAAAAACTCAGGGGAAAACCTGACTTCGATTATCCCAGATTAAGTAGTTTTTTTGCCCCCCTAAAAAACTTAATTGGGTGCATTTGGGCTGCATGTGAACAGTGGAAATTCAATCCAGGAGTTTATTGCATGCACTTTTCAGCCCAATCCATTTATGGGACAGGATCGGGCTGGAATGGGGGGAAACAAGTTTTACCATACACAAAATTGCTGCTTTGCTGCTGGCCGATCATTACCCATTTCCGATCCATCCTCCGCCGGCTGATTTTGGTAGTATGGAAAGCTTCCACAGTACCAAAATCGGCCAGCAGAGGCCGGATCAGGGACGGGTGGTGGTTGGCTGGCTGCGCAGCAGTAATTTTGTGTGCAGTAAAACCTGTTTTCCCCTGTTCCAGCCCGATCCCGTCCCGTGCATGGATCGGGCTGAAAAGTGCATGTAATAAACTCCCCGGATTCATCCTGGATCATTTTCACAGTGTGAGTAATCTTTAGATTTCCAAGGCCAAACCCTAAGCCTTAGAAACTGATCCTAGTATTGTTACAAAAAGCCATAAAGCAGTACTGTAATCCTATAGTACAGTATTGTGGAACTCTTGAAGCAGCAAATGCTGAGATAGCTCATTATTTCCCTACAGTGAGCATACCATTTAGCTCTGATGCCAGTGGTAGTTTGACAAACTTTTCAGAGGAGGAGAGAGGAGGAAATGTCCAGGCAAACTTACTGGGTGAGTATATAGGAGCTGATTTGAAACTTTGCCCAATTAACAGGGACCACAGTAACAAAAGTCCTTCAATTTTTTAAGGCAGTAATTTAACCCTAAAATGCTTTGCCTCAGCTGCCAAGCCCCAAGATCTAAGAATGATAACACACTGGGAATACAACATGGCTGAAAAATGGGGAAAGAGGTAGTGGTTGAATAGATAAGACAGGCAGGCAGGCACAAAAGCCTAGCAACAAAAGAACATAATATTAATGAACTCAAAGTTTGTAATTACAGTGCAGAGGGAAAAACACTGGGGAATTTTTTTGTGGGAGGGAGGGCTTTGAATCAGCAACTAGAAAGACAGGATAAAACATTATATTACAGAAGATTAAAGGCAGCTAAAAAAGACAATAAAATTATTAAAACTACTCCAACTTCTTCTATGCCTGCTTGCACTCTCCTTTCTGTCTATTCAAAAATAGCATAAATGGAAGTAGCAGCCATAATATCACTGCATTGGGGGAGGGATTATGAATCCGTTAAAGAACAGTAATTGAAGAGCCCTTGGTACAAAAACACAAACTAGATCAGCCACTCACCATCATTCTTTCCTACCCCATCTCCTGCACTCAGTGTTTTCACAAAAATGAAACCAGAAGATAAAATTTCAGGAGGCAAAGTTTTGCCTTTCCAAAGTATCAAGTACCAGCTAGGCTTCATGCAAGCCCAGTTTCAGTTCTGATTGCTTCAGAGGGAAGCATGACATATGGGAATCACTCCAAAGGTGCCTGGTTATATTTGATTTTTCTAAAATAAATAAACCAATAATGGCATCACACTGCATCAAACATGTAGCTTCCCACCTAACCCCTGAAACCCACATTAAAAGCCAGTCACTGATGAGGATGGAGATCTGTGGCATTGATGAGGATAGAGATCTGTGGTACTGCAGGATGACATGACCAGTTCCTTCCTGCCAGCAAGCAACACTGCAATGAGCGGTTGCAACAGATTCCTTGGAGAAGTCCCATTTCTGCTCCCCACAGTGTTGCTTGCAGGTGGTAGGGATTGTTCCTGTCATTCTGCAGCATCTACTCAACAGCAACATAGATTTACATAGCTCTTGATGGTTGGCTGGCTGGCTGGCTGGCTGGCTGGCTTTTAATGTGAGTTTCAGGGTCATTTGTGGTCATGGCAATGGCACCACAATGAGAAATAAGAATATGAAGCAGTTACGATGTCCTGTCTCTAACTCATGACATTGTAACTGACTAATAGGATACTAGCTGATTTTTTTTTTAATGGCAAGGAGTTACAGAGGTGAATGATAAAAATGGTGGCTGTGCATGCAAAGTAATTGCTTTGCACTTATAGGAGTAAAGGTTAGAAAGGTAGAGTTGCACAATATATTATAGGATGGCAGCTTTTCACAACACCATGAGCCAGCATCTGCAATGAGGGTCAAAGGGAACATTCCCTCCTGCCCCCACATACTAACAGGAGGAGTGTATAAAGACATAAAACCTGAAAACCCTAATTTGTAAATGGTGGAAACATGCATCAATTGAAGAAGGAAGAGATTCCCAAGTAATAATAATAAAGCCTTAACATGCTCATGTGGTTTGAGTCACAGAATCAACGTGTTTTGAGCCTAAGTCACAGAATCAATCTCCACCCACTGGTTGAATCCTCTTCCTATCTTCAATACAATTATAATACAATAAGCAGCACGCTATATTAGGCCTTGCCTGGAAACATATTTATAAGGTTCCTTAGCTATGCATTGTTCTTATGGTACAGCCTTAAAAGGTTCTTAACAAAGACTTTGGGCCTAAGCAGACTGCCAGAAATAGTGCACATTAAATTGAGGCACTGCCCGGGCTCAGTACTAGGGAATCATGGGAACTGTAATTTATTGTGGCACCAGAGCTCTCTGACAGAGAAGGCTCAATGTCCCAGAAAAAAAATACAATTCCCATGACTCCCTAGCACTGAGCCAGGGCAGTGCCTCAATTTAATGTGCACTATTTCTGGCAGTCTGCTTAGGCCTTTTGTTTCAGAAAGAGAGTTGAAATTGTTTCATAACAGCCTTGTCAGAACAAGATCATTTCAACACCTTTTGTTTATTATGCTGAATGGAAATTTGATAATCTGCTTGAAGTGAACTGTTTTTCAGGCAGTTTTGTTTTGACACTGTTGTAGATATTAGACTTTCACAAGGCCTAGTCAGAGAACCTGCTGGGGAAAAAATGCAAATATTCCCTGTTTCCCATGTAAGGGACCAGGTTTCGTGGTGTTTCAGTTATAAGCTACATCCTAGCACCCACCACAGGAGGACAGAAAATGTTCATTTCCACAGTGTCTCCAGATACAAAGGAGAGGCTGCCTGCTTGCCTGCCTGTAAACTTGCATGGCAGTAGGATTTACACCCTTTTTGTATTGAAAGACACTTGTCATTTGTGCCAAACGGGGCAAGCTCAATGGGGCTGGATGGTTCAAGGCTGCATAAACATCTAGCAGCAAGCACAGTGATGTGTTATGTAACTGGCCCTGAGGGCTAGTTATGTGTCATGAGAAAAATTCTTGTCAGGAAAGGTAATGAATGTATGGGAAGAAGGGTAGATTATAATAATGGAATGTGAAAACTGTAGCTCCCATACATGGGGTGTGTTTGAGTGTTCTGGTTGATGCCTGCATTGGGCAAAGAAGCAGTGTAGGCTGGGGATCCAGCTGAGAGTAGAGCATGCTAGCTCGGATTTGGCAACCAGAATTTCTTATGAGCTCCTTTCTTGCAGCAATCACGCTACTAAACATAAAATGGGAACATAGCACTTTCAAAGCAGCCATCATCACACCTCCTCACCTTAGCACAACCAGGACTGCTGCCCCCATCATACTCTCTTCCTGACCCTGCCTTAACCTGACCTCCCTGCCTTATGCCCTACTCAGCATGCCTTTATTTATTTATTTATTTATTTATTTATTTATTTATGTTGATCCCATTTTTTTCATGCAATTCCAGAGCCCTGCTAAATCAAAAGAAAGATAATCCAGAATAACTGAGGAGGAGAGGGGATGGGGGAGGGGGAGGAGATACTAACACCACATGATTCACAATCACACAGCTGTCCCGAGAGTGATCTTTCACACCTGAGAACTTGCACACATGCAAGGTCATTGATGGGTTTCCCCCATCAATTGAAAAAAGATGGGTCAGAAATAGGGCAACTAAAGATTGAAGGTATTGTGTGATGTGTATGACCAATGCCACTTCTTTCTTGATGCAAGTGCAATTGTTTTAAAGCCATGCGTAATAATGTCATAGTTGTGTCCCCTAAAACAATCTAGTGCATTGAGGAGGAGGATGCCTGGGAAGTGAGTGGTCTGGAACCTGGACTGTGAAGAAAACCTCACCACACTGTTCCACTGGTCCTTGGAAGCCAATAAAATGCTTGAGAGAGGAGAAAAGGCTTGAGCTCCACATGCATCTTGGGCCTTGCTTTTTAAGTTTACTGGCTTCTAAATTTTTCCTTCTGCACTCCCTCCTTAACAATGTTGGTGATAGCAAGTTAAAGCTGTCTGAAGGTTTTCTGTGGGCATTATTCAGTTCCACCTAAGATAGGAAACTAATGACTGGTGTTCCAGTAATAGTCTTATGTATTTTTCTGTTATTAATATAATTATGCGGTTATGGTAACTGGTGCTTGAAACAGGGGCTACAAATGGCACATGCATTCCTTGAGAATCATTCTGAACAGCTTAAGGAGAAAACTTGGTATCATGATCTTGATTTCAAACAAGAAGAGGACTGGGACATGGAGGAGAAGGAAGAGGAGGGACAGAGTGACAATGGAGGAGGACTTGGTCAAGTCTCTCTTCCTTGTATTTCCAATAGAGAAGAGATATCCAATTAATAATCTCAAACTGGACCCTTGTTTCCAGGAATTTGAGGTCACCAAATTTCATCTCCATTCATAAGCCTGACCTCCTTGAGGAACAAATTATGCCTTTCCAGATATCTTCTGCTCTCGAGTAAATTTTCAGCAATGCACAGAATGAGCCAGCATGGTATAGTGGTTTAAGTGTTGGGCTAGGACTTTGGGAGACCAAGGTTCAAATTCTTGCTCAACCATGGGTACGTGACTCTCTCTCAGCCCTAGAGTATGAATGGCACACCTCCTCTGAATAAATCTTGCCAAAAAAATCCAATGACAGGGTTACTATAAGTCAGATTTGACTTGAAGGCATAGAACAAGAGCAACAAATGCATAAAGTGAACCCAACAGGAAATAGGAGATTGATGCTAGGACTCCATCTGAGCAAGTTCCTTGTGCCTAGTGATCTATCCATGGTCTCCCCCCCCCCCCTTTGAGCTCTGGATCTGCTTCAGTTTATTTTCTTTGAGTACCATCCTCCTCATTCATTGATCCTGATTCTTAGGATCTGCTGAGATCTGCACTGCTAGCTGATCTGCACTGCTAGCTGCTTCCTTCACATCCCTGGTCCATTTACTGCACCAGTACAGAAAAGAGACATCAAATAATGGTTGCTGGCCCTTTCAGGATTGCATTTCATCCTCTGTTGGGGATGGAATTCAGAATTCTCATCCCGCCCATTCCAGTCTAGTATGGTCCTATGCAACCATTTTTCAGTACTATTTGTCAGTGGGATTATATAATTTACAATCCATATTTCTTCTGTTCTTTGCCCAGATGGGTTCTGATGTTGCTGTTCATAATATATATGACCTGTTCCCTCCCCATTTTTTTAAAATCTACTGGTACAAGTTTAAAAATGAACATGTAAGGTGCAAAAGTATGTTTATTGTCTTGGTCTAAGTAATGACCAAATCCTTTGTACAATGCTGGGTTGTTCTGTTATACTTGCACTAGCAAGGCAAAATATACATGCATTTTGGTGGTAGCAGTTGGAAAACAGCTTTTAACCTTAGTCTTTTTTCTTCAGTTCCCTTACTGAAATTCCTTTCTTCATTGGTTCTTATGGTTCTTCTCTAGGGCTGGTGCAGTGTTGCAGGTGCACCCCTGCACTTCCTCCATTTTTGAACACTCTGAGTCCAGAGCCTCAGCACTAGAAAAGTTAGGGCTGCAGAGGTTTCAATATGTTGTTGGATTACCAATCCCATAATCTTTGGGGGGGGGAGGTTAGGAGCAAAGAGGCTTCCACAAACAGACTTCATCCCAGATGATTGGTCTTGCTCTTTGAACTCTCTAATGCCCCCCCACAGTCCACAGGACTGAAGTCTTAAAACATTATTCTCATCAGAACTATCTCAAACCTTCTCAGAATTGCTCTCTCCCATGGCCCTCCAATGAAGCACAGGATTGCAGCCTTAAAACACTAGCCGGTTCACCTCAAAATCATCACAAGTCTTGTTTCTGTCTCATTTTCACTAATTTTTTAGTATTGCTTATATTTTCTTCTCTTAAATGTGATCATATAATAAGACTGGTCCCTGTACGTGGCTTTAGGGAGGTGCAATGAAGTCACCATATGGCTTTAAGAACCAAGACCATTAACAAGTAAAACATTTTCTAGTCCATATTATGACATTTGTGTATATTGTTGATATAGGTAAGAAGAGAAACACCTTTTAAAACAATATATAGAATCTAGTCAATTGCAGAAAATACAAGAACAAATGTAAAGATTGCTTGTGCAAATGTGCTCCAAATTCTGCCAAATCTTATCCCAAGTGCTTGCTAATGACTTCATAGGGTGCCTGCTCAATATGTACTTGATAGGAAGTAGCCATTAAAAACTGTACTTGTGGCAGTTATATCATCAAAGTAAATTCCTTGCAAAGACAAGATCAATATTTATTTATCTGGGGAGGTTTCCATTTTCCTTTTAACTGAAACTTATATGGGAAACTAGAATGATTGCAGCATCTTTATTATTTCTTCATTCCTTTCTATTGTTGTTGACTTTGTTAATTAAAAATAGGTAAACAACAGATAAGTTGTTTGTTGTTGTTTATTAGCAAGTTGTTTGTTGTTGTTTATTAGCTTTATTTATACCTCATTTTCCCCCAAAACTGGGAGTCAAGGTAGCTCACACTTTAAAACAAGTACAGTAGAACTAAAAACATACAAGTCAACATTAAAAATAGAATTTAACTATTGACAATATTATAGGAATCAAACTATTCAGTGATATCATTTATATCATCAGTGCCCTGAAACCAAGTGCTAATCACAACTAGAGAAGACCCACTGAATCATACATGTATGTGACTTATATACAGATTGGTCTGAATTCAATTGTTAGTCCTAATAAGAATGGACTGATTGAATCAATTGTTGACTCTTGAGTCAACACATAGGTAAATCCCATTGATTCAGTGGCTCTGTGTAGCTGATACTAATAATAAGATCCAGGCCATTGACTTAACTGATTCAGTAGGTCTACTCTAGTTGGAACTAGACATTGGATCCACCTCCTCCTAAAAACACACAATAAAACCAACAAACTGTAAACTATACAATAGCCATAATAACAGCCAGCTTATGAAGAGAATGTCCTGTCTAATGGAAAATACCTCTGCTTTCTGGCAGAACATCATGAGAGAAGGACCTATATGAGCCTTTCTTGGCAAGGAGTTGAAGAACTTATTCCTTCCTTGGCAAGAAAGCCCTCCCTTATGTTCCTGTCAATTCTGCTTCAGATGTTGGCAGAACATAAAGAAAAGCATCTACTGATGATCAAAGAACCCAGGCAGGCTCAGTATAGGGGCATATAGTCTTTCAGAAAATCACACTAGTGACTAGGGCTTTCTAGTTTCTAGACAGCACTTTGAGGAGTGCTGGACCAGTAGCCTGTGAATCTGTTGTTATGTAAGAGTAATTTGGTAAGCTGTCCTCATCAATCCTATAAGCAGTCCCAACCAGAAGTCCAAATGAGATGCAAGTAAAGTGTGTGGTACTGTGACCACATCTGACAGCTCCAGGAACTGGACCAGCTGGTAAACTAGTCATAACTATTCAAAACACTCCTGGCCACTACCAAAATAGAGGCATCTAGGCATTGGGCTGAAGTAGTCTGCCCTGAGAACACAGGAGGACTTCAGTGGGTATGCACTGCTGTGATATCTTGTATTTAAATGGCACTAGGAATGCAGAAATTTCTCAGTTTCATCTCCCTCCACCACTAATGAGCTGTATAGGAATGAAAATGTCACAAATGGGGGGGATTCCTGTTGAGTAATGTCCATTAAACTCTAATTTCTTCTATCAACCCCTTCTGCATATGATTATCATGATTCAAATCATGAGAACTCAGTATTTTTAATTGTATTTTTTATTATAATTTACACATTTGGGTAAATTTACTTCCTAAAGCCCTGGGGCCAGGCCGGGGATCCCCTGGTCTTCCGCGGGCTGATGGTGGTGGTGGGCAAATGGCGGTGCTTGCGCTCACGTGTGCGTGCATGTGCAGTACGCCGGAAGTACTGCGCATACGCACTCGCACTTTGGAAAACATTTTGGTGGGGTCGTGGGGGCTGGTCCAAAGGCCTCGGGGGGCCGAACCTGGCCTGCGGGCCGTAGGTTGCCGACCCCTGCCCTAGGTTGCTTATTACTTGTTCTGGTATATGTATATCAAGTTGTTTAGTTTTCCCAAAGCACAAAACATTTGCAAGCCATGTCAAAAACATTGCTTTTGACCTTTAATATTTGAATCTGTTTTTTAACGGACTTCATGTGACTGATCCTTTCATTCTCCCTGCCCATAGTTTGTTTCTGTGCTTATCAGGTCAAAATTATGAAACTGTGACAGTTGAAAGTATGATGGAGCAGCTACATGGGTGTATAACATCTATACTAACATATACATTGTCCTTCAACTGAAGGGGTTTGGCACCTACCAGGTCAACCCAAGAAACAGAAGCGCTCATGTGTCAATCTGCTCTGTTCAACTGTGTTAGCTGGGTGCTCCTTTCTTGCCAGATATCCATGAAAATAATGCCTCCATTCTTCCTTACTCTATTCCACTCTGTCATGTACAGTCCATCCTTCATATTGGTGGACTTGCCATCTGCAGATTTAACCATCCACAGATGGCAAGCTCCCATTTTAATGGCTGCACTGCCATTAAAAAAATGGGACCTGAGCATATGCAGATTTTGGTATTCATGGGGGGGATCCAGTGTGGATCCCAAACAGATGCAGAGGTCTGACTATATTTATTTGCAATGGTTGAAATACTCTAAGGCACCAGATCCCATTTGATCTTGGAAGCTAAGCAGGGTCAGCTCTGATGGAACTTGAATGGAAGACTACTAATGAATACCAGGTGGTGCAGGCTATATTTTGGAGGAAAGAAATGGCAAAAACACCTCAGAATATTCCTTGCAAAAGGAATTACAAGGGATTATATCCACTAGGTGTGATTTACAGTGTACAGGTACA
The DNA here is from genome assembly GCA_026167975.1 of Phrynosoma blainvillii. Taxonomy (NCBI): domain Eukaryota; kingdom Metazoa; phylum Chordata; class Lepidosauria; order Squamata; family Phrynosomatidae; genus Phrynosoma; species Phrynosoma blainvillii. The sequence goes on along the minus strand of JANUYF010000003.1, from coordinate 257,460,687 downwards.
CAGAAGATGGATTGATAATTGGGTTTTAATCATGTTATGGTTTAATAATGTTTTAAGGGGGGGAATCATTTTTTATTGTAATTGTGTTTTTATGCTGTAAACCGCCCTGATTGGGCAACCATTGGGCGGTATATAAATTATTATTATTATTATTATTATTATTATTATTATTATTACAGTAACTACAGGACCATTGCACTAATTTCCCATGCAAGCAAAATCATGCTCAAAATTCTACAACAAAGACTCCTACCATATATGAAGAAAGAAATCTCAGAGCTGCAAGCTGGATTCAGGAATGGAAGCTGCACTAAGGATCACATTACAAACATATAATGGATAATGGAGCACACCAAGGATTTTTTTAAAAAAATCTGAATATGCTTCATCAACTACAGCAAAGCCTTTGACTGCATAGATCATGAAAACCTATGGAATGCCTCATGGGAGTGCCACTACATTTAAGTGTCCTGATGTGATGCTCAGGACATGAGGCTGCTATCAGAACTGAGTACAGAGAAACAGAATGGTTCCCAATTGGAAATGGGGTCAGGCAAGGCTGTGTTCCATCACCTTATTTATTCAACCTGTATGCAGAAAATATTGTACGCAGGCTTACACAATGGTGTGAGGAGGAAGGAGTGGGTTGGCCTGGACAGCACTCTTGCCTCCATCCTCTCTTGCTTTTTGATAAGATTGCCAAGCAAGGATGCTTACTGCACCCTTGAAATATCACATATTAAGCTATCCAGAAAGGGTGCTGATATGTTTTTTTCCTGATTCTCTGCTTTGACTGTTGAATGAAAAACTTTCCCTCAGTTTGCCATCTGACAACACTGAATGGCTCTATCAGCTGCAAACCAATATCTGATCAGAATTTTTCAGGGATTGAAGAAAGTTACATTTTGGATTATAATTTCTAGAATGCTTAGCCAATATGGCCAGTAGAGTCTGGAAGTTAGTACAAACAAGCAGTTTTCTCAAACGCTCTGAATGGATGGGGATTCTCCCCAAATGGGCAATGCACCTGCAGGCATTGACTGTGGTGAAGAGTTTGACAGGTTATGTGTGAGAAAAACCAACAGTGAGCAGTTTAGGGAAAGAGAAAAACCAAGAGAGGAGGAGAGGGGGAGGTTACCTTAAGAATTAACAGGTTCTAATTCTGAAGAGCCATTGCCTTGGAGTGTCTGTTTGCTTCCATTTATGTTCTTCTTGTACAAAGATGTCAAAACTCTCTGGCTCTTTTTCATCCTTAGGAACCTGAAAACTGCATGCCATTCTGTAATGAGGGCAATGAATATCAGAGCAACATGTGTGCACATCAGACTTCCCACACACAGAATATATGGTTGGATTAAGGTCCCAGTGCTTAGAAACAAACAGGTCTTGAATTGTATTGAACATTTGTCAGATGTGGCAATAGCATTAAAAACAATTCATGTACAGATCATTAGGCTTTTCTAGACTGTTATTATCTCATCAAAGTGTCATTCCCAGACCTCCGTGCCCAATTTTCCCAAAAGCACCAGTACATTTTTTAAAAAGTAAGAGAGAATTCTGCAACTAGTTGGAAGTTTATCTTTTAAAAAAATCGTATTTGGATTCCTTTAAAGATAATTCTGTACAGAGATACATGACAGCTTCCTCCTTTTGTTTATGTAAGAACTCTACTTAATGAAAGATTTCCCTCATTAATGATCTTATTTTATAATCCTTGAATTGCCATACTCAAAAGTACACTTGTTTTGGAATAATCTGGCAGCTGTTCCTGAATCACTGCAAGCTTGGATAGTGTTTCCACATAAACTTGCTCTCAGTGGGAAATAAACACAATGAGCAGTGACATAATTGAGACCCAGAGCAAGTCTACTCTGTGTAGTACATAACTATTGTCAAAGTGCAGCTTTGCTAAGGATGGTGTGACTATATTTCTGATAAACTAGGAACCTAGCAAATGGGCTTATACTGAATGGGAGATCATTGGTCCATCACAGTCAATATTGTTGACACTCACAAGCAGAGATATTTCAGAATTTCATGCTGAAAACATAGTCCTACCTAAAGATGTCAGAAATTGATCCTCGGACCTTCTCATGTAAATTACACAATCTACCACTGAGCTAAAAAATGAAGAGAGTGGAGGCATGGTTGAGAAATGTGGGTAAGGTCCTGCTATGTCTTGAATTCTAAGCCAGTGTTCTACCATTTCAGGTATTTCCTCCACTAAAATATGATGTAGGTTGTTCATAGCCTTACAAACAAGAAGGCAAAACATTACAAGGAAGAACATGGATGATTTCTTTGCACATCTACATCCTACTTCCACTGCAATGTTTGCTAGTTTTGGACAATGCACATAGACAATGCACATGTAACAGCACATGGAAGGAACAGTTTTTTTAATGCAGTTTTTATACACAGTCCATGATGATTGGTCATTGGAGTTGTAGTCCAAAACCTCTGGAGAGTACCTATCTAATATATGAAATAAAAATATGGATGTTGTTGTTGTTTTGTTGTTGTGTGTCTTCAAGTTGTTTCCAACTTATGGCGACCCTAAGGCAACCCTATCATGGGGACTTCTTGGCAAGATTTCTTCAGAAGGGGTTTGCTTGTGCCTTTCTCTAAGTCTGAGAGAGTGTGACTTGCCTGAGGTCACCTAGTAGGTTTACATAGCTAAGTGAGGATTTAAACCCTTTACTCCAGCCCAACACTCAATCCAGTACACCACATTGGCATAGTGGTTTGAGCCACATTTACTAAATTACAATCTGATTTCTTATATCACACTCGCTTTTCCTCTTACTCCTTCATAGCTTCTTTCTGAATAGGAAGATGCACTTGTAATGACAATAGTTGCAGTAAATCAGTTTGAGGTTCATTTGCTATAAATATGGTGAATGATCACTGAAAGTTGTTGTAAACAGAGACAGGGAGGTTGGGGAGGTTTTGTGGTAATTACAATCAATGTATGGGTAGAACTAAAAGATAAAAATTAAAAAAATTAAAAACTTGAGGAAGTTCACAGAAAGAATTCACAATGATGCTAGGAAAGGTAGAGGACAGTAGAAAGAGAGGAGCAGCACATACCAGAATGTTGTTGTTTCTGTTGTTGCGTGCCTTCAAGTCATTTTCTAACTTAGGGTCTCCATAAGTTGGAAATGACTTGAATGGGTGGTCTTCCTCTCTTTCTACTACCCTCTACCTTTCCTAGTACCATCATCTTTTCCAATAATTTATGCCTTCTCATGATGTACTCAAAGTACAACAGCTTCAATTTGTTCAATTGGCTTCCAGGGAGAGTTCAGGCTTGATCTGTTCAAGGATCCATTTATTTGTCTTCTTGGCCATCCACAATATCCTCAGCACTCTTCTTCAGCACCACATCTCAAATGAGTTTATTTTCCTTGCATTGTCTTTGTTCACTGTCCAGCTCACATTCATATATGGTGATGGGGAGTATGATGGCTAGGATGATCCTCACTTTGGTGTTCAGATTAATATCATTACACATTAGGATATCTTGTCTAATTCTTTCATCACTGCCCTTCCCAATCCTAGAATTCAAAGATATAGTCATGTTAGTCTGTAGAATCAGTATGTAGAGAGGTCTTGTAGCACCTTTGAGACTAACTGAAATAAAGAAGTTATCAGCATGAACTTTCGTAGACTTCAGTCTACTTCCTCAGATGCATATGCATTCCCAATCCTAGTCTTCTTCTAATTTCTTGACTGCAGTCTCTGTTCTGATCAATATTTGATTCGAGTTATGAGAACTCTTTGACTATTTCAGTTTTCTCATTATCTAGGATGAATTCTTGTAGATCTTCCATGGCTATTTTTGTTTTGTTTTCTTAATGTTCAATATTAAGCCTACCTGGGCACTTTCCTCCTTGGTCTTCTTCAGTAATTGTTCCTGGTCTTTGTTGGTTTCTGCTGGTAGTAGTGTGCTGTCTGTGCATCCGAGGTTGTTAATGTTCCTTCCTCCAGTCTTCATTCCTCCTGCCCCTGAGTCTAAGCCTGCTCTGTGTATGATTTTTGAGATTAGTATGATGCAGAATTTTGAGATAAGTGTGATGGTCCTGTAGTTACTGCAATCATTTGTGTCTCCTTTTTTATGGGTAGGAATATATATTGATCACTTCCAGTTTGTGGGCCACTGTTTTGTTTTCCATATTTGTTGGCAGATTTTAGTTAGAACTGAATTTGATTCTGCCTCTGTGGCTTGTAGTTGTTCAATTGGTGTGTTATGTGTTCCCAGTGATTTATTCTTCCTTATTGATTTGAGTGCAGCTTTCACTTCACATTCCAAAATTTGGGCTTCTTCTTCTTAAGTATCTTCTTCCCATGTATCATTTAGACTTTCACATTTTTTATACATCTCTTCTGTATATTTTTTCCACCAATTTTTTTTACTGAGTCTGAAAACTCTCTCTCTCTCTCTCTCTCTTGTAAAGTCTGCTATTCTATCTTACAGAGCTGTGTGTAAATACCCCCTATCATCAGGGCTAAGGCAATGCATTTGGTTTTTTAAAGTCTCAAAATGAAAACTGTGAAAGTGGTTACATTTGAATATATTTCGTAAATTTCAACAAGCTATTTTTAAAAGTAGTGTTCTTTACGTGTGAGACTAGTTCTCTTCCTCTTGAATAAATCTTCAATTTAGATTTTCTTGTCAATGCGACCTTTATATGATATAGACAAGGAAATGCTTCAAGCGTTCTAGATGTTTATTCTTTTCTTTCTAGGTAAATGAAAGTACACATTCACTGGACTACTGCTTCCACCATCATCATCACCACCACCACCACCACTATTACTGCTACTGCTATTACTACAGTAATATTTTTATGCCCCAAAGCAATGCACAATAAAATCACAGCATAAAAATGGAACAAAACAAATTATAGTGTGAAAATAGACTGAAATACAATTCAAAAGACAAAGGCCTGACAAAATAGCATAGTTCTGACTTTCCGCTGGATGTTCACTGAGGAGGTAATCAGTCTGATTTCCCCAGCGGAGGTGTTGTCACACACAAAGCCCTGTACACAACCTCTTGGAGTAACTGGACATGCAACAGGGCCTCCACTGAAGATTCTAGGCAGGACCAGATGTGGGGAGGCAATATTTTGTCTTCAAGCCATTAAAGGTTTTGCTTTTCAAAGCAGCACCTTGAATTATGTTTGGAAACAAACTGGAAGCCAAATGCTGCAGGACAATCAGTTGTAGTGCCATTTCCATTTCTATAAGGGCATTAGATGCAATTCCCAAAATCAGGATAACCTCTCCTAATGGTTACCTGTTAGGAATAGACTATCAGAGTAAAAACTATCATGATTCATGGCCTCAATTGCCAAGAGAGATTGAACAGAATCAACATAAGGACACCCTCTTATCACTTCCCAGCATGTTGTCAAGCAAAACCCTTTTTGTTCCCAAAACAGTTTTATTTTCCATTTCATTCCTAATTATCCCTAACATGGAATTCACCTTTTACACTTTGAGTTTTCATTTTCATTGAGTTTTCCACCATGACCCTATGATCTCTTTCTTCATGAGGCATTGCCTTCTCATCATACAAATATGTGGGGCTGGAAGTATTATTGTTAAACAATATACTAATTTTCCATTCAATTGCCCATTCCCCCACTTTGGACAGATCTTTTCAGAGCCCCTTTAGCTGAGAGGGTGTGATTTGACCAAGGTCCTCCATGGCTGACCAGGGATTTGAACCCTGGGCTCTCAGGGTGCTAGTCCAACATCAAACCACTACACCACAGTGATTCTCTTCTGCATACTTGATACCTGTTTTTAAAATTGTGCTATACTATTTGAAACGTTTGAAACTTTTCTGTATACTTGAAACTTTTTTATTTAACTGTGCTATCTCTACCAATTTAGCCAGAAGAGACATTGAATTAACCAGCCTTTAATTTCTCAATTACCTCCAGATCTCTTTTTTTTTAAAAACTGCTGTCATAAGGTTGGTTGTTTTTCAGTCTTCTAGTACAAAGGGTGATCTCTGAGACAAGTTTGGCAATTTCACAATTGAGGGTTTGTTTGTTTGTTTGTTTGTGTTAAGACCTTAGGTTAATACTCGTCTGGAACTAGTGAATATCAATTGTTAGGGAATATGAAGAGGAAGATTCTACTGCTCTCATATCCCATCAGCACATGATTGATCGCTGTGGAAACAATGCTGGCTAGACTTGATAGATCTTTGGTTTGATCTAGGAGGGCTCTTCTTATGTTCTTACAAATGGTTATGTTTCAGTATGTGTAATATTCTATTGGAGGGCCAGCAATACTAGAACTCCAGGAAACCAGGGTTCAAATCCCTACTCCACCATGGAAACTAGTCAGGTAAGTTTGGACAAGTCAGGCTCTTTCAGACTTAGAAGAAGCAAGTAAATCTTGACAAGATAACCCTATGATAGCCAGAGCTGACTTGAAATTGCACAGCAACAATGATGTTCTATATAGAAACAGAAGCTATATGGGCACAATCCCAAGCTGAGCACTGTTAAACCCCACTGATCTGAGAGGGATGTGCAAGAGCAAACAAAACTTTAGAGCAGAACATTAGTCTAAGGGTCACTTTAATCTTGCAAATCATTTTTGGAAGGAAAAATTGCAATGGAGAAGAAGTTGGAGAGGGGTGCTTGCTTACCCCACCAGCTGGATGCTAGGAGGATGTAAAACTGTGCATGCTAAGCTACACATGCATTAGGATCTTGGCTTCTCTCTCTCTCTCTCTCTCTCTCACACACACACACACACACACACACACACTCCTTCTTCCACACCCTCACAGTAACAGTTTGCTCCCCTCTTCAGGTTTGATTGCTCTTTTTCTTGATTCCTCCCCATTCAAAATTAACTGCTTTGCCCCATTCTTTCAATTACATTGCTTTTCTCCAATCCACCCCACAAATCTATTCTTCTTCCTTTCCCCTGACTGCTCCTATGGCATGATTGAATACTTCTTTTTTCTTTTGCAAAAATGTTGTGTTGTTTTAAAACAGATGTTATCAATAAGATTCATATGATGATCTAGTGAGACAAATGCTAGATGAAAATCTTCTCTGTGATGCAATGATAAACACTTCTCCTCCACAGAACTACCTGCACATTGCCGATGAGGCACTGAAGGCAGAAATGCCCCTCCCTGTGATGACTCAGAACTGCAGCATGCAGGAGGTTCAGGCTATTTCCCAGAACTGTCCCTATTGGTAGCTGTAGCGAGGTGGCTGCTTCAGGTGGAAGATGCTGAGAGGAAGCAGCAAAGTGATGGAGATGGGTGCAAAGGTTGCATGAAGAGGGACATTCTGGCTCACTGCAGTGGTGTCGCTAAGGGAGGAGGGAATGAGATCACTGCCCCTCTCGAAATAAGCATTGAACTTTCATTGAACTTTCACTGAATATTTAGAAATGTAGTTTAGGCATCCAAAGGGTAGACAAAAAAGAAATACAAAGACAGGAGATATAGGACTTTGAACTGTGAATGGTTTTCAATGCTTCTCATCTGCAATGCTAGACATTTGGGGATTGGAGGAAAATTTCATTTTGGGAGGCAGAACGCTTTTGGGGGGAGCATTTTACTCCCATTTAAACTACATTCTGATTCATTGAATTCTAACTAACAATAATATAACTTCTGGGCAGAGCCTTGTCCCATGGAAAACTGACATATGAAGGAGAACTGAGACATACTACATTGACCTCCAGCTGCTGAATTGCATTATGGCAGTGCCACTGAAAAAGATCTCAAGATCAAAACACACTTTGCATTCTTCTTCTATTTGTGGGAAAGCCATGTGTGTATTTTTAAGATACTGCTTTGCACCTTATTGCTAGTGTCATCTAGAGTATACCCACTGACTAGTATTCATTAAGTGTTAACTCATCATTCAAGAATTGATTCAGTGGGTCTAATTCTAGCTCGGACTAACCAAATGGATTCAGGACAACAACTTTTAGAACTATAAACAACAGCACAGAGGCTCTGTGTGAGCTTTTAGGGTGTTTTTTATGGATTAGTACTGCTATTTTGTATACCGCTAAAAACTTCCATGTCCCAATTAAAACAAATGGAACATTGCAAACTCCTGTTTGGTGCATGCTAATAGCATTACTGGGATTAGGAACAGAGGAGAAATAAAACATGCACACTCTGGGCCATAGGAAAAAGGCAGCAGCTCCTCCTACTAGCTCACTAGAATTGTTTTCATGCTGTAACTTAAAAAACTGAGGAAAGAACAGTGGCTGTATTTCATTACATTCGAAATCAAAAGGAAGTACAATAGGAAACACATAGCATTTCATTATATATATAGAAAATTTATTTTAAATCTGCCCCAAAGTTATTTGGTAAATTGCATCCCTGGTGGCGCAGTGGTTAAATGCCTGTACTGCAGCCATTCACTCATAGACCACAAGGTTGCGAGTTCAATACCAGCCAGGGCTGAGGCTCGACTCAGGCCTGCATCCTTTCGAGGTCGCTAAAATGAGTACCCAGCTTGTTGGGGGGCAATCAGCTCACAGTTGTAAACCGCATAGCGTGATATGAAGCGGTATATAAATAAGCTGCTTTGCTTTGCTTTATGTGGTCTTGTCTAGTTCCAATACTGAACTAGGTTTCCAAGATTATTGGCTAATGTTGCAATGCTGGACAAGCCAAGCTTGGCATCTTAGGGGATATAACTGACTGTCATGGAGTCAGATACTGTTGGAAAGTCAACCATGAGATCCCAGACAATGAGTTGGTTTGTGCCAATGAGATAGAATCATAGAACTGAGTTGGAAATAAACACAAGGGTCATCTAGTGCAATCTTCTTCCAGTGGACCTATCCAGAGCTAAAGCATTTGTGAGTCCTGGCCATCCAATGTCTGTTTTAAAAAGTTTCAGGGAATATGAGTCCACCAACACCCACAACAAACTTTTCTCTTTTGGAAGAACTCTTACCATTAGAAAATGCTTCCTGATGTTTAGTCAGAATTTCTTTTCTTATAATTTGAAGCCATTGATTCTGTCCTGGCCTCTAGAACTGCAGAACACTAGCATCTTCCATCTTCCACATGACAGTCCTTCAGAAATTTAAAGCGGGATATCATATCACCTTTCATTGTTCTCCAAGTGAAACAGCCATTTCCTACATAAGGCTTGGTTTTTAAATCCTTTGCCATCTTGGTTGTTCTTTTCTGGACATGTTCCAGCTTGGTAATAATTTTATTAAACTGTGGTGTCTGAAGGGGACACATTACTCCAGGTAAGTTCTGTCTAAAGCAGAATAGAGTTAGTGTCATTGTTTCCCATGATATAGTACTGTTGATGCTGCCTAGAATAGCACTGGTTGTTGTTGTTTTTTTGTTTTTTTTTGCTCCTACATCATACTGCTCGCCCACATTTAGCTTGTGGTCTGCTAAAAAACTCAGATCTTCTCATATGTACAGCTGCCAACCCAGTTGTCTCTCAGCCCACACATGATTTTCTTCTCCCTCAGTGTTTTACCTTACATTTTTCACTGCTGAAATTCATTTTGGTAGTATTGTCGAAGTTCTCCAATCTGTGAAGGTCATTTTGAGTGCTCATTCTGTCTTCTAAGATGCTACATATCCCTCTTAGTTTGATGTCATCTGCAAATTTGATGAGGATGCCCTGAGGCACCCCAATTGTTACTTCTCTTCAGGATGATGAGGAGTCATTGGTGAGCACTTTTGGGGTTTAAAACAACTACATATTCATCCAAGAATAGCATTATCTAGTTCATTTTTTACCAGCTTTTGTGCCAGATTATCATAGGTACCACCATGTCAGGATGAGATCACACTGACTGATTAAACCTTTCCTTCTGGTGAGTTTTTAAACAGATTGACTGCTATCAGGCAGCTGTATTACAGTATTTCCTATCAAAGTAAAATGTGTTCTTATTCATAAGTCAGGAGAGATATTAGAATGAACTACCCAAAACACCAATATTGTAGTTCGCTTGGTACAAGGTCCATATTCTGTTTGCCGACACTCTGCTGTTGCATTTCATTCTTCAAAAAAAGACTGTTGTCCTGAACAGCCATTATGAAACAAGCAATGTAGATGCATTTTCAAATGTATAAAGCAGGAAGTAGCAATTGGTAGCCCAATAACTCAATCAGGCTTCCATGGAATTTATTTATTTATTTATTTATTTATTTATTTAATATGCTGCTTTTGTCCCAGAAGGGACCCAAGGTGGCTCACAGACAAAAATGCTTACTTGATCCTAATAAAAAACCCAGGCTAAGAATCTTTCATGATGAAAAATCTTCCCTTTATGCACCTGAGCTGGAGGTTCTGATTCCTTTATATGTTGGGGGGGGGGGAATCTGTTGTTTAAAATGACTTGACGTGGGAGTAAGGCAAAGATGGACAAATGCCAGAGGCTGAAGGTGTATTGGCTTCCCACAGCTGTACCACCACTTCTAAAAACCTTTTAAAACTTTTTTTTTTCACTAAAAGCCTGCTCCCGCCCCCCACAAACCACACTTTCCTCACTCCTGTAGTGAAGTTTTCAGCCCTCCTTTCAGTGCTGGCTCACGATATATGTTAACTGTCTCAGTTAACAGCTAGCCTTAAACGTGGGCACAATCTTGAAGACTAAGGAGTTTATCACATGGGAAAAATTGGAAAAGCACATTAGGCACAATTGGGCGAATGGTTTTCACACGGCATGGTGCGCAAACCACTTGGAATCTGACAGAAAAGTGACATGAACCATCAAACAGGCATTTTTGGGAAAATACCATCAGTTCATTTCCGTTTCATTCACAAATTCGCCTTTTTTTTTTTTTTGCACAATTGCTCTAATGCAGTGTTTCTCCATTATTTTCTGTCACGCCCCCCCTAGGAAAGAAGAAAACATTTCGCGCGCCCCCACGCGATCACATGGGCGGGTTTGGCCAATCAGGATAGAGCTACTGGGGCTGTGCTGGGACAATCTCCCTCTCTCCAGCCGTAATGGGCCCCCCTTTATGAAGCCTCGCGCCCCCCCTGGGGGGCCCGCCCCACTATTTGAGAACCGCTGCTCTAATGTAAAAGCCATTTGTATGATTCTCCCCATTTCTGTACTTGTTGTCAGATTTCCCATAGTTCTTTGGGGTGAGTAGCCAGGACTCTTAAAGGAACAGTTGCTGAGGCAAAGGCAGGGACACAGAGAAAAAGCTTGCTTCTCCCTAGTCTGTGTGAATGTCTCTTCTCCCTCGCCCTTCCCCCTCAGCCAGGACTCTTAAAGGAACAACCGCTGAGGGAAGGCAGGGACACCAGTTGCTGAGAGGGATGCAGACTTTTATGCTGTTTTTCTGCCTTTCCCACTTCTTTGGTTAATGTTTTGTTCTTTTTATTTAGGTACAATACCATTTCTTGGAAAGTAAGGAACAGTACAGTATAGTTTTATAAAGAAAATTGTGTAAATAAAATTGTTTATTTCTCTGGGTGATTTCTGGTGATATAACTACTTCTTCTGTGTACACATGCAAAAAAAGTGATTCCCAAACCATTATGAGGATTTACACACATCTGTGTCAAAACCAAATGCGCATTCTACCCTCTTTCTCACTTTAGTAATAAGCTTCTAATGCAGGGGTAGGCAACCTTTCCCCTTTAAGGGCCGAGGGAATTCAGCTCCCAGAATCCCAGGAGCTATTGGCCAACATGGGACTATTGGCCAACATGGCTGAGGCTTCTGGGAGCTGAAGTCCCTTGGCCCTTAAAGGGGAAAGGTTGCCTAATAATAATAATAATAATAAAATTTATTTATACCCCACCCTCTGAAATATCAATCTGGGCGGCTTACAATTAAGAATGAGTACATCAATAAAACATATATATACAGTAACCCCCCATCCCCCCTTAAAACAATATTAAATCAAGTAAATTTTAAAACAACAAGAAACACAGATAAAATAGATATTTTAAATAGATAAAATGGGGACCCAGAGTATGTGTCCAGCCAGTGAGATCCAACCATCGATGATGGGGCCACGTAAGGATCACTGGGGAAAATGTTTTTTATTTATACCCGAGGCTTAGATAATTAATCCGGAAAGGCCTGCCGGAAGAGATCAGTCTTGACAGCTTTTTTAAAGCTGTCAAGTGATGTTAATTGACAGATCTCGTCCGGCAGGCTGTTCCAGAGTCTAGGGGCAACAACTGAGAAAGCCCCCCGGGAGGTAGCCGCTAGCCTCAATTTTTGAAGTTGCAGCAATTTCCTCCCGGAGGACCGGAGAGCGCGGGGAGGATTGTATGGGAGAAGGCAGTCCCTGAGATAGCTTGGACCCAAGCCATTTAGGGCTTTAAAGGTGATAACCAACACCTTGTACCTGGCCCGGAAGCTGATAGGCAGCCAGTGGAGGGACCTCAGAACCGGAGTAATGTGATCCCTCCGAGATGTTCCCGAAACAAGTCTGGCTGCCATATTCTGTACCAGCTGTAATTTCCGAACCAGGCACAAGGGTAGCCCCATGTAGAGTGCATTACAGAAGTCAAGGCGTGAGGTTACCAACACGTGCACAACAGTCTCAAGGTCCCCTACTTCCAGAAAAGGGCGCAGCTGGCGTATCAGCCGAAGCTGATAACAGGCGCTCCTGACCGTCGCATTAACCTGATTTGTCATCAGGAGCGACGAGTCAAGGAGCACCCCCAAGCTGCGAACACAGTCACTGGAGGAGAGCGTGACCCCATCCAGGACTGGAGGTTGCAACCCAATTCCTGGTTTTGGGGCCGCTACCGTGAGCACCTCCGTCTTGTCTGGATTCAGCTTCAATCTGTTTTTCCTCATCCAGCCCATAACCGCCCCAAGACATTCATTGAGAGAAGAGATGCCAGTGGAATTCGAGGCCGACGAACGAGATATGGAGAAATAGATTTGGGTGTCATCAGCGTACTGATAACACCCAGCACCATAACTCCGTATTATCTCACCCAGCGGCTTCATATAGATGTTGAACAACATCAGGGACAAAATAGCTCCCTGAGGGACCCCACAAGTGAGGTCTCTCTTACTGGAGCTACAGTCCCCGAGCAGCACCCTCTGGGACCGACCCGAGAGGAAGGACCGGAACCACTGCAAAGCAGTGCCCCCGATACCTAACCCCTTCAGGCGGTCCAAGAGGATGCCGTGATCTATCGTATCAAAAGCCGCTGAGAGGTCTAAGAGCACCAACAGGGTCACGCTACCCCTGTCGATGCTCAGACGCAGATCGTCGGCCAAGGCAACCATGGCAGTCTCAACCCCAAGGCCTGTCCTGAAGCCGGTTTGAAGCCTACCCCTGTTCTAATGCATTATTGTGTTCTGCATGTGAAAATTCTTTGTGCATTGCACGCTTTTGCAGGTTGTGACCACTTTAATCATTATCAGGATGGAGGTTCATATGGTCCCCATGTGATATACTCCTAGGATAAAGGTAGATGGTAGGTGAAAAGGTCTGGTGGGTTCCAAATAACTGTTGTCATGGTCACTTGGCTTGGCTCTTTTAACCAGTACCTTGCCTGAGATTCTTAACCTGTGCAGAGAAGTGGGACAATTCCAGCTGGAACATCCAGTCCCTCTATTTTTGGGGGGACCTGTTCACAGTAATCTGTGGGTGCATATACACTGTAGAAATAATGCAGTTTGACACTACTTTCAGTGCTGTAGCTCCAATATATAGAATCCTGAGATCTGTAGTTTTACAAGGTTTTTACCCTCTTCTGCCAAAATGTGCTGGTGCCTCACAAAACTACAAATCCTAGGATGGAGCCATGGCAATTCAAGTGCTGTCAAACTGCATTATTTCTATAGTGTAGATGTACCCTGTGTTTCCATTATCTTTCCATTGGACTACTATAAGACACTTTACTTGGATCTGCTCTTGAAAAACAGCTAGTTCATACTACAGCCAGTGCAAAATGTTGTCAGGGATTCACTTTAGGACCCATGTATTGCATTGTCTTGTGCCATCTCCACTGACTTCCAATTTGTTTCCAACCCAAATACAAGGCTCTAGGTTTGACTTTTAACTCTCAAAGCAACTTGGAGTCAAGATCTCTGAAAGACTGCTGCCTCTTCTGAGAGTCTGTTCATGATTTAAGAACTTCCCCAGAGTTCCTTTAGCATGTTCCACCACAAAAAGAGGCTAGCTTGTTACTTGGCAGAAACACAAAAGGTTTGGGTGTGTGTGTGTGTGTGTTTTTCATAGCAACACCTCAATTGTGGAATTCCCACTTAAGGTACATTAAGCTGAGTTTTTGACAGGCAGTAAATACTGTATTGTTTTCCCGGACTTTGTTTCTGAGTAGTTTTAATGATTTCCAGTTGGCAAGGGGATCAGGCAAGGCTGTATTTTGTTACCCTGTCTGTTTAACTTCTACACTACACATATCATACATAAAGTAGGATTAGACTCAGGGGAAGAAGGCATGAAAAATGGAGAAAAGAACATCAAAATTTAAGATATGCAAATGACACCATACTACTAGAAGAAAATAGAAAGACTTGGAACAATTACTGAAGAAATTCAAGGGAAAATGTGCAAAGGCAGGCTTACAGTTACATATTAGCAAAACAAAAATAATGACTATGGATGATTTACATAACTTTAAAGTAGATGATGAAGACTAGCCACCACAGTTCCAAAGAATGGTTTGCTGTTATGTTTTTATATTGCTAGAGTTTTAACATACATTGGGTTGAGGACCTTAGAGGACAGAAACATAATTATGTAAATACTTTTTAAAAAAGAAACAGACAGACAGGTAATAGTATCCTTATAAGGTAATGTTGGAAACTGTGAAAGTAAAGAAAGAATTTTCTGTATGGTAAAGCAATGGAATCAGTTCAGAAACTACCCTGTAACTAACACTGACATGCCATCAGTTGTGAGTTCACCTGTATTTTCTTTCACTCATCTCTGGTTTTATATGGCAAACTAAACAAATGATGAAGGCAGAAACCTGGATCCCTGGCCACCTTCCTCCCCAGGTATTGGAAACCAACTGTATAGTGCCCATCCTCACAACACACCTTGAAATTCCAATGGACTTTTATTAGAGTGGCATTCTTGGAAGACACATTGTATGCCCCCATCCACAGATGATGCTGCATGCTTTGAAAATTATCTGTTCAGATCACAGGGAAATTTGGGAGATTTCCCCCCCAGAATATGCAAAAATTAACATCATGGTAGTTTGAGACAGTTGCTTTTTTTAATTGCTGATAATTACATGGCAGACTCTAATGAGTCAGTGGAGGATTTTCCCCTCCCTGCATTCCTAAGAATTCATATGGGTGTGGAAGGGAAAGAAAGGCTTGTGAAACAGAGAGTCCTGGCAGCAAGACACAAATGTTGGTTCTAAAATACTACTATATAAGGATCTTACTGACAATAGGACTTTCTTCTGTGCTAAATTTTTAAGGGAGCCAATCTCATTCCACACACACACACACACACACACACACACAAACCTACCCTCAACAGAGCAATGGACACATGTTGTTTTTTAAATAGATCTTCTGAACATTTCCTTTTAAAAAAGAATCATACACTTTTTTCACCTTTCCCAAAAAAACCAACAGCCCTGTATGACAAATTTTAGAGAAAGATGCAATTCAAAAATACATGTTCCACAGGTATTGCAACACTTTTCAAAACATGCTATGAGTGTTGTTCTATTTGAATCTGTCTGCTGATAATTTCACAGCTTGTTGCTCCAATAGAAAGCAGCATCCCACCTTGCTACATTATTCTGCAAAAAATGTAACCAGCTCTTAATTAATTGGAAGAAAATCAACCCATAAAAGGGGTGCTTCCAGGCAAATTTCCTGTCTCCATTTTCCAAAATAGAAGCATATGTGTCCCTTTTTAAATAAACAGTATGTTGTTGGCATTTTTCATATGACAGATCATGAATTATTGTATCAAAATATAAGCATTTTTGGACTTTTGACACATCATATGCTACATCAATGAGGCAATGCAACGCCAGTTTCAGAAATAAGTCTTTTGAGGTGTAATGGGACTTAATATCACATTTTAATAATGTACACTATTTTTGGTACTATGTATATTTGTTGTTATCTGCCTTCGGTTAAACTCTCATCTATGGCAACCCTAAGGTGAACCTATCATAGGGGTCTCCTTGGCAAAATTTGTTCACTGGACATTTGCCATTTCCTGCCTTTCAGACTGAGAGACTTTAACTTGCCCAAAGTCACTCATTGGGTTTCTATGGCTGAGTGGGGATGTGGATTCTGTTCTCCCTGAGTTCTAGTCCAGCGCTCATGCTACTATACCATGCTGGCTTGTTCATATATTTTTACTAATTAGAAATAAGTGAACAATGGGCTTATTAAATGAACAGTTCTTATTACATTCTGATTAAATTGTTAAATAAATTGTAAGAGAAAACAGCCAAACACTCATGGTCTATTTCGCCTAGAGAATGCTAAGTAGGAGAAGGTTATAGTAGTCTACACTCTTACTAAATCCAGCAACAGTCATTGTTATGAATGGCTCTTAGTAGTACAAGTTTTCCACCTAATACTTTTCATAGCTTTCATAGAACTAGAGATCAAATCCAGCTCTTCAGGATCACTGCTGACCAATTTGATGTAATGTTTCCCAACATTATGGTGAAATTTGACCATCACAAACCATCATCTGGTGCCATTGATCCCCTCTTTTGTGCAGGGGGAAGGGATAGAAATTGGAAGAAGACTAGAGTTCAAGAGTAGCCACCTTGGATTCCATTTTGGTAAAAAGTTGGGATATAGATTCAATAAATAAATCAATCATTATGATAAGGTATTGTTTGTGTTTTCAAAGCTGACATACGAAAAACCGAAAGAAATGTATAAATGGCCTAACTGAGGAAGGAATATAATGGACTGGATCCAACTTTAGTCACACTTGAAGCAGGCCCATTGAAATAAATGAAACTTAAGTTAGGGCCTTTACAGACTGCCAGAAATAATGCAGATTGAGGCCACTTTAACTGCCCTGGTTCAGTGTTAGGGAATCAAGGGAATTGTGGTTTTTTTCTGGGACATTGAGCCTTCTCTGTGAGAGAGCTCTGGTGCCACAATAAACTACAGTTCCCATGATTCCTTAGCATTGAGCCAGGGCAGTTAAAGTGGCCTCAATCGGCATTATTTCTGGCAGTCTGTAAAAGCCCATAGTAATGGCTAATTTAAATCCCACTCCTTTCAATGGGTCTACTTTAAGACAACTGAGCATGGAATGTATCCCTGTGTGGGTAGCAGCGCTCAGAGCTGGATATAAGGGGAGCAGGCTATTGCACTCAACTCCATTTTAGAAATGCAGATTGTTTCAGTAAAGTGATGTGCACAAAGAAGCTCATATTGGGGCAGGAGTCTTCAGCTGAACGGCTCTGTATGAACTTGCTCATAAATGTCAATGTGAATAACAATTACAAAGACTTAGTAGTTTCATCATCAGTGGCTTTATGGTATTTGTAAAGGTTATTCGAGAAATGTCCATTTGCAATCGATCTATGAGTGTACCAACTATTGTGCTGAACCCGGGAATTAATGGTAGAGTCATTTCCAGTACCCTGAAAAGATGGTATAATTGGTTGCTATAAAATATTTGCATTTAGAACATTTTTTCCAAGAATGGGAGCATGCTTTTTTCTTTGTAGATCTTTGTAACTCCATATGGGTGGGCAGCTCACTGAAGTTAGAGCACCATGTTAGAAATATACAACAAGCTGGAGGATTACAGCTAATTTTCACAGTGTGACTACTTCAGCATAATACTGTTTGTGTTCTTGGCTGTTTTACATTCTGCACTATGAGGTAATTATCCTTGATCTGTACCCCCACTTAAAAAAACTTGTTTTACAGTTAAGGTATACACACACACACATACACACACACACACTTCACTTTAAATACAGTTTTTCACATTGTGTTTCCTTTTATACTTCATTTTCCCCTATATTAAAAGGTATCTGTGTATATTCATAGGCCATATGAGGAAATGAAATACATGGATCACTATGAGGCTCAGGTGACAATGTCTGATGATGTCTGATTTCACTTGGAAATGGTAAGTAACCTTTGGGACCCAAGATCTTTTTGTTTTTCTAAAATCCAGAACATAAATTGAACTGATTTGAAATGTTTTTTTTTCAAACTGAACATTGTTTTGTTCCTTGGTGTTCCTTCCTATTGGCAGGCTGGCAATCCACAGCTTTGACCGCCCACTGATGGCCATGCCACATATTTTTCAATTGGGGTGTGTTGGGGTATGCAGACAGCATGATATAGCATACACACATGCAGAGTAGATGCATGTAGGCTGGAACACCCAGAAGCTGGTTTTCTGTGAAGAGTCTGCTCCAGACAGCACAGGAGAAAGGAATAGCTTCACAGTGAGGCTTCTCTCAGAGAGGGAAAAAAAAAAAAAAAAAAGTGTATATCTTTGTTGCAAATATTTACAAAGATATACACGGAGTACCAGACATCCGCCTTGAATACTCACAGCTAAACAAAGCTATACAACAAAGTGCTTTGCCAACCACCAACCACAACTAACCAACAACAGAGATTCTGACTCTCTCCCATATACAGGTGGTCCTCTTGGGAACATGTGACAGCCATGCACTAACAAAACCTTGCTGATTTCATCCCCTGTGCCTGTTGCATCAGGACTGTTGCATCAGGCCTCCCATGATGCATACCTAGTTTGTCCCATCCACTGTGCATGTTGCATCAGGCTTCCCATGATGCACAGCTTGCCAAATGCTGACTCATGGACCTGCCACTTGAACTATTTACTGTTACTATTGCTCCAGTTCCTTTCAGTGGCCACATCCATGTCATTTTCCAGACCAGGGTGCCACATGGTCTTGACAGTCTGATTTCACTTGGAAATGGTAAGTCACCTTTGGGTCCTAAGATCTTTGTTTTTCTAAAATCCAGAACATAAATTGAACTGATTTGAAATGTTTTTTTCAAACTGAATATTGTTTTGTTCCTTGGTGGACCCTTCCTATTGACAAGCTGGCAATCCACAGCTTTGACCACCAACTGATTGCCATGCCACATATTATTCAATGGTGGTGTGTGCAGTGGAAGAGTCCACTGTAAAAGGCTTTGTATGGGCATTTTTTTGGCCTAAAAATGTGACTTAGAGGTGAAGTCTTGAAACTTTAAAGGGAGGTGGAGTCACAAACATAGTGATGGGAGCTGTATGGAGCCCCTAGGCTACACCTTCTCTACCCCCACATAGGCTGATTGCATAGCAATGGCTATTTGTAAAAAAAGCATAACCTAATTTTATCTGTTAAAAAATAATTATACAAATGTATTGCAGACATTTGTGGAAGATGGGGAAATTCTTGGTTTTGTCATAGAGATCAGCAAGTGAACACCATTCATGGCCATATCTTGGAAACCGTTTATTGGAAACTGGAAATTGATTTTAACAAAAAAGTTGGCCATCTGTATCCATGGATTCTGTATCTACAGATTCAACCATCCATGGCTAAAAGATATTTTTAAAAATATATAAATTCCAAAAAGCAAATCTTGATTTTATCATTTTATAAAAGGGATAACATTTTACTATCCCATTGGATATAATAGGACTTGAGCATCCATGGATTTGGGTATCCACATGGGGTCCTGGAACCAAACCACAGCAGATACCAAGGGCCCATTGTATTAAAATTTTGTGATAGTATTTATGTCCTAGTTAATGAAAAATATACTTTTATAAAGAACTGAAAAAGAAAAAGTAATTAAATTATGAAAATTGGTGCTTGTTGGGAGACTTTAATGGGGTAGTACACCCACAGTTGGATTGACAAGCAGGGGTGGGGGGACAATAAAGAAGAACCAAGGGAAATTAGCAAAGGAATTTTTTTTGATATTGTAGAATTGCAGATAATTGATATATGGATAATTAAAGAAAATAAGAAGATGGACTTTGCTTTTTTCCTGTGGATACCCATAGGTCTATGTCTAGAATCGGCATCGTTTGGCTGTTGAATAGTTTGGCAAATAGAACAAGAAGAGTAGGAATCTTGGACAAGTCTTTATCTGGTCATTATGTCAATAAAGGGAAAGTGTTCATTAAAAATGCATTCAGTGCTGGGCATTTTCAGTACAATTGAATTATTTTTATAATTAGCAACTTAATGAATTAATTAACAATTTTTTAAAAAAACTAATATTTTAACATTTGTGGATTATGTTTCTTCAAAAATTTAAGATTAATACATTTAATTATTTTTATAATTAGCAATTTAATGAATTAATTAACATTTTTTAAAAAAAAACATAATATTTTAACATTTGTGGATTAAGTTTCTTCAAAAATTTAAGATTAATGCATTTGTACTAAGACTAATGGCCAAAATTCTGCACTGGGTGGTGTACATGTGGCTATTTCTCTCTCTCTGCTACCTTCCTAAAACTCACCTTTTTACTTACCCTCTGTCCCAGCATGACCATTTCCATGTTGTGTGAAAATGGGGAATTGGGGATTGTTGGGAATGTGTTCAGCTATTTTCCCCTAACTGAATACACTATGACAGGCATCTACAAAGGTCCTTGAGATCTCTCTGCAGATGGCATCCTTGCTGCTCATCCAACTACTTGAAAATACTGGATGCATCCCCAGTAATCTTCCCACTCTTCAACAATGCAAAAATTGCTGGGGGGGGAGGAAGGCTATGCTTATGAGGTAAATTTGGGGGGAATTTTGGTCACTGTATCGTCAGAGCAGAATTTTGACCTACATAATAACCATAAAAGTGACTTGTGACAATAAAAAAATTATACAATGACTTTTAAAAAAATAATAATAAAGTGAATTGTGATGGTGGAAGTCCAACTTAAGCCATAATTCACTAGGAGGATACCAGTCAATATTACATTATTTTATATCTAGCAATTTAATGTATTATTAACAATTTATTTTTAAAAAATCCTTAATATATTGACCTGAATGGATTACGTTTCTTCAAATATTTAAGTTTAATTCATTAGTGCTAAGATTAACATTTCCATGACCAATTTCCACTGCATTTTTGCAGGACTCATTTCTCCCCTGTATTGTCAACAGGGCAATACTTACCCAGCAACATTTACCTTATAGAGCATACCAGGAGCCCAGGTCTCTGCAAAGTCACACACCAGCATACTGCTGGGAAATGTATTTGGCCATGAGAGAGAAGGCATCCAGGACCCGTGAGGCACCTTCCAGACAGAAAGGAATGAAAGAATGATAGAGATAGAAGGGGCAGGAAATAGTCACAACAGTATCAGAGGCACAAAAGGGAATGCTAGTTGAACATTTGCTCTATCTTAGAGAACTAAGGGCCTTTGCAGACTGCCAGAAATAGTGCAAATTGAGTCCACTTTAAGGGTTAGGGTTAGTGCTAGGGAGTAATGGGAATTGTTTTTTCCCCCTGATACATTGAGCCTTCTCTGTCAGAGAGCTCTGGTGCCACAATAAAATACAGTTCCCATGATTCCCTAACCCTAGCCCTTAAAGTGGACTCAATTTGCACTATTTCTGGCAGTCTGCAAAGGCCCTAAGTCTTGCTAGATCTCTAGACCTTGTTAGGTCTTGCTAATTCTAGATGGGTAGGAAGCTCATTGAAGCTACAGCACTAGGTTAAAAACCTACTATGAGGGAGAAGATTATGGACCCATGTGGCAGTGAACATGTGTACGGGGTGATGTCTGTGAGCATCTGTGCTACAAAACAGCCCTATGTTCAAGTACTTCCTGCCAGCTCATGCTTTTCCACCTCCTTCCCTGGTGACAGCCCAGTCCTGCACAGAGTTAAAACTGTAAGCCCCACAGAAACTCACAGAATATGGGGAACATTCCTTTTTGGACTACAACTCCCAGTTGGCTGGGTTCTGGGAATTGCAATCCAAAAAAGGAACCTTGTCCAAGTTTTGACTATCTGGCCCTTGCATCAGTTACCAAGGATAAACACAATATAAATACTGTTGGTGAGCTGGCAATTGCCTCCGCATACCTCTGATACAAGTTAATATTAGCTGTGGTGACAGTTAAGAGTATCCCAGGAGAAATCCATGCCTGCCAAACTCAACTCTGTATGGGCAATAACTGTATGATCACCCCACTGGATTTTTTTGTCTCTGTCAACATTTTAAGTATATGTTGCATTCACAATGTTGTTTTTTTAAAGGTTGAACTCATGTTCCAAGTGGTGCAATCATTGCCACATGTAGTCTTGCAACACTTTGTAAAATATTGTGCCTTACATTCCATGCTACACGGCAATCAAGTACATGGTTGAGGTGGCCTTAGTTCAAGGCACCTTGTGGGTTCCCTATTTCATTACTATTATATACAAGAGTAGCATAGAATGCCAACCATCTATTAATAATAGCTTGACTACAATTATCACTTCACAGCTCAGGACATAGGACTTTGAAGGGCCACTTTCCCCAGTGTCAAAAAAAAAATAGGATTTAAGATCAACTGGGAAGACTCTGTTCTTTGATCCCCTGAGGAGTGTGGTCCATATAGCTACCACATGTAGCAGGATCTCCTTGGTGCTGGAACTGGAGCACAGGACTTCTTGCCCAGTGAAGGTCAGCTGACTCACATTGCTGGCATTTAGGTGACAGATTAAAATGATTTTATCTGTGCAAGCTTTGGCTGTTACACATTCAAACTGTCCCAATTTGGCAGGGACTAATCTTGTCATCCAACTTTTTCAGCTGTTTTTAAAATGTCCCAGTTTGTCTCTCCTTCTCCCATTTTCTCTCTTCATTCTCAGCTTACATCAATTGCTGCAAACTGAATCCAAACTGCTAACATCATTTGCACTCATTTAAGTGCACAGGGAGGAGAGGAGAAGAAGGGGGTGAACTCTTGTCCTTCCCAGTAGGCTGAGGGAGAAGCAAACTGCTGCAGCCTTTCCTAGCTGGTAGGTTCTTTCTCATTAATAATGTCTGCTATCTTGATCACACCCAGATGTTGTTTGGCCATACATGTCCCAGTTTTCATCTGTGAAATGCTGAAGGATCTGTGCAATATAGACAAGAGTTTATCTGTTGATTATTTTTCTGATGGTTTGATTTAGGTTGTGACTTGAGATTTATGATTCTGGAGTATTGTTTTTCCTTTATTGTGTTTTAAACAGCATGCTAGCCATACTATTTTTGTGAGCTTCCATTTTTCAGGGGTGACGGACCCTACATCATTGATCAACAGAGAAGTAGGCTCCAATCCTTTTGACTTTAATCTCTTATGTTGAAGTCTTCAGGACCTGACATCCCTCTATTCTGATTTCTCCTTGCCTTTTTGCATCCAGGATCAGCCATCAACTCCATTCATTTTTTCTCAAGAGCCAGAATCCTGAGATGGATAATTAAATGAATTAAACTTACATATGCTCAGCTATTTTAAAGAAAAATGAAATAATAGATTTTAAAGAAACAAATGTTGGAAAATATATATTTTGTCCAGAGATGTAAACCTTAGGCAGTCAAAATGCATCAGACATACACACACATATACACAGTGGTTCTAGAAGAGGTTTTTGTTCAACTGCTCTGTCTTAGAAATTGAATTTACAA
Source organism: Phrynosoma blainvillii (assembly GCA_026167975.1). Lineage (NCBI taxonomy): Eukaryota > Metazoa > Chordata > Lepidosauria > Squamata > Phrynosomatidae > Phrynosoma > Phrynosoma blainvillii. The sequence goes on along the minus strand of JANUYF010000003.1, from coordinate 257,437,078 downwards.
GAGGCCTGGATGACATCTTCTATTTTATATCTTTCCTGAGTTACTTCTGCCATCTTTTTCATTACCAGAAGACTATCCATTAAAAACAGAAAGATGTAATGGCTGGACATTGACTTTTGACTGGTAATGCTAGGAGTCATCTATCTGGAAATAGAAAGAATGAGAAAGCAGATTCATAACTAAGAAGTTATCAGTACTTCTGAGTCTGTTGGACTGATCCAGAAGAGACTACATATCACATATCATAGGTTGCAGTTTCCAATGTACATATCTTACATATTCTCCTACAACTATTTAGTAAAAGTTGTAAGAAGTACTATTGGAACAAAAACTTCATGGATAAAGGACTAGGACTCACTGAGTGAGGATGTTGAATAAAATCTCAACAAATGCTATACTAATTCCAAATTATATATTATCCAAATCATTTTCAAGGTATATATCATCTAAAGTCTCACTCTTGCATAACTTGGAAGGCTATAATTTGAACTCTTTAAAATAGTTAATACATATAATTTCATTATAGAAAGTTGGATAGGTTAAGAAAGAAAGAAAATGATTTGGTGATATCATGAGCAGGGAATAATTCCATAATATATATATATATTTGGTTCCATCATTAATTTCATTTTAGCTATTGAAGTCATGACTACAAATCATAGAAATGGAGACTGAGCAAAGGGGCTGATCTGTGTGTTTTTAAAGCAGACAAGCAGACTTCTGAGTAAATTCCCTTTTTTATTCTTCAAAAGACAAAAAAGAATATCAATGAGAAAAATATATATGCACATAGGATAGCTTATTGACCTGCCATATGCTTACACTGCTTGATGTTAAATGTAGAGCCACTAAGTGAAGCTCATACCTTCCCATCCTACCTTCCAATTATTAAAGATGGGGAGGGAAATGACTTATTTGCTTCCATGTGTAAAATTATTTCAGTTATACAATGTAGTATTTTAGAAAATGTACACAGAAAACATTTGATCAAAGGTTTTTAGGAGCATTCTGAGTACTGGCTTGTCTTGTGTTAACATGGCAGAATTACCAAGACACTGACATACTTTTCTTACAAGTCTTATACCTATTGACATTGCAAACTATTTTAAATCAGAAATGGGAATTATTTAAAACCTATTAAGTTACTAGTGAAGTTGAAAATTTTCTGAAGAAATGGGCACCTAATTTAATTTGCTTAAATGAACTGATTAAATTTTGATTTTTACTTATTAATTAACTAGAGAGACAGTGCTAAAGAGCCAATACATTTTACATTTCCAAGCTGTTTCTTTAAACAAAGCCTAGCACTCTTGGGGTTTTGCAAAACTATTATTTCATTTTTTGTTACATCCTCGATGGTGAGGAATTACAAGGTTAACTCACTAGAAGCATATAGATTTTTTAAAAGAAGGTAAGGACACAAGGTTATAAAACAGAGGAAAGGGGGAAGCAAGAGAAGTTTGGTGGCATGAATGAAAAATAAGGTTTTAATTTTCTTCGAAAGACAAAAAAGAATATCAATGAGAAAAATATATATGCACATAGGATAGCTTATTGACCTGCCATATGCTTACACTGCTTGATGTTAAATGTAGAGCCATTAAGTGAAGCTCATACCTTCCCATCCTATCTTCCAATTATTAAAGATGGGGAGGGAAACAGGGTTTGGGGGAATAAAATCATGTCATTTTTTCACCTTCATCCCAATAATGCTTTTAGTGCAGGAATTTAACCTATGTTTAACTGGAAATATAACATCAACATAATAGCTGTTTTGTTCTCCTTCTAACATAAATGTAATAGAATTTTTAAAGCTTATTAACAGTCAACTAAAATGGTCAGTTCTTTCTCACTATATTTCCTATCTCTGTTTTTAATGCCATGTGAAATAACTCAGGAAGTAAATTCTGGTATGCTAAGATTTGTTTTCAGCTGAGCTGAGTTCATAAGAATCATGACCAGTCCCTACACTTAAGTAGAACATTGCTGGAAGTTAGTTTGAAGAAGAATGCATTATCCTACCACTGGTTAATTATAGACAGCTTCAGCAAATTTATATATTCATTCTTCTTAACCATAGCTTTGCAAGCTTTATTCTGCTTAATGGTAGGGCTGGTCCTGGTATCCATGTCCTGGGTCTACTGAAGCAGAGTGAGACACCTGTCTCAGATGAAAAAACAGAGGGGAGGGAAGCAGACAAGGCTTTGTGCGCCACATGATATTCTCTATTCTCCGTAAGTACAGAGTAATAAATACCTGCTACTCTTAGACCTTGTTCCCACTATGATTTAAAACGAATTGCTGATCGGGTTATATGACTGTCGTTTCTATTGAGCTCAGTTTCAATCGTGATGAAATGAGGCAAACGCAAAAACCCCGCTGTTTCCTGACACTAGTTTTTTGGCAGTTCTTTTGAAGAGAATCGATTCCAAAGCGTGTTGAACAAGTGGAACAACAGATCTCAATCACATCAATCTTGAGAGGAAGGACTAATGGCAGAGGAGGGTTTACCATCCCTTCTCAGTTTTTGGGAAATCAGCCACCCCCACCCCCACCACCCCCACCATTCCCGCATGCTGCCTATGTGCTTGTGGAACATGATATATTTTTTTAAAAAATTGGAAGAATATGTGATCAATTGTATTTGCAACTACTTGCAATTACGAACACACTGCAGCTCAGCAAGGCAAGTAGTTGCAAAACCAATGGATCGCATATCCTGTCATTATATATATATATATATATATATATATAGTTCTCAAGCCAGGCTGCTCAAAGGGGAAATGGTGTGCTTGAGCAGCCTTGGTTGCTGAGGGGCAGAGGAAGGCTTGGTTGCTAAAGTCGCCCCACTCGGCACCTGGAATGGCCTCATTCTCATTGTGTTGCTGCTTGCGTCACCAATGACCCGCAGATGATTGACGTGCATTTTGAAGTGGAGCAAACTAGTGGGAATGACAATCGGGCCAAAAAAAGAAGTGATTACAAGGGAATCCTTGCCAACAATTAAGAAGTCTTAAGGAAAGTCAGATCCTTTCCAGTTCTTATGAAAATCACTGCTTTTCTCACCCACAAAGAAAAAAATTGCTTTTTAAACCGTTGTTACCATCATCACATCAAGTTATTTTATATCCTGTTACATTTATTAAGATCACCCCAGGTTGTATTTATTTGCCACCATCACCTCTTTGCTGAAGCTCATTCAGTAATAAATGGAATATAATTTAAATCAAGTAAACACCCTCTAATGACCAGATTGTTGAGCAGATTACCAATGGTAAAGTCTTTTTAAAAAGCACTATTGCTTTAATAGGGAATGAAAATTAAATACTCAAGATGGCTCTTTAGTCATAGTAGAAGTATCACCTGAGCTTACTGGAGAAATTTTTGCCCCTTCATCACTTTCATTCCAGCTTAGAGATTGTAAAAAGTAACTTTTTGGACTTCAACTCCAGAATCTCCTGACCAGGAGAAGCAGTGGCTATGATGTGAAGGCATTTCTGGGATATTGTCCAGGAGTATCTTTTCTATATCATCATCATCATCATCATCATCATCATCTCCTCCTCCTCTTTCCTGGCTTTCCCTAAGACCTGAGGTGGGGTACAGCATGTTAAAATACAAAACACAATTAAAAACACATAAAACCATAAGTTAAAATATAATACTATAAAGCCATTAAAATGAATTCATAAGAGGGCATCCTTTAGAACAGGGGTAGGCAACCTTTCCCCTTTAAGGGCCGAGGGACTTCAGCTCCCAGAATCCCAGGAGCTATTGGCCAACATGGGACTATTGGCCAACATGGCTGAGGCTTCTGGGAGCTGAAGTCCCTCGGCCTTTAAAGGGGAAAGGTTGCCTACCCCTGCTTTAGAATATACAAATTAAAAAGTCATGATTTAAAATTGATTGGGCAGACCTATTGAAAGGGATATGTTTTTAATGCTGTTTTAAATGCAGTCATTATTTTCATCTGTCCTATCTCTTCCAGCAGGTTATTCCACAGTATGAGGGCAGCAGACAAAAAGGTCCTCTGGGAAACCTCTACTAGTCTTCTCCTGGCCGGTTGGAACAAACATTTCCCAGAGGATCTGAGTGTACAGGGTGGATTTATATAGAAGAATGCAATCCTGTAGGTAACCTGGACCCAAACCATATAGGGCAGGGGTAGGCAACCTTTCCCCTTTAAGGGCCGAGGGACTTCAGCTCCCAGAATCCCAGGAGCTATTGGCCAACATGGGACTATTGGCCAACATGGCTGAGGCTTCTGGGAGCTGAAGTCCCTCGGCCCTTAAAGGGGAAAGGTTGCCTACCCCTGATATAGGGCTTTAAAAGTGATAACCAATACTTTGTACTTTGCTTGGAAACTAATTTGCAGCTAGTCGAGTGATTTTAAGATGGGTGTAATGTGATCCCTCCTGGATGTACCCATAATGAGTCTGGCTGTCATATTCTGAAACAGCTGGAGTTTCTGGACTTGGTACAAAGGTAGCCCAATGTATAGCATGTCACAGAAGTCGAGCTTTGAGGTTACCAAACCATGCACTACCATTTTTAGCTCCTCTGGTTCTAGGAAGGGGCACAGTTGACATATCAGCTGACGCTGATAACAGGTACTCCTGATCATCACATCTATATAAGCTGGGACCATCACATCTATATAAGCTGGGGCAGGCACATATTCTCCAACCCTGAAATAAAGGAAGCTAGGAAGTTAAGCTGATCATGATCTGACAAATGCTGGATAGTAGTCCTGCTCGAACAATATATTTTTGCTGTAGCTTACATAGAAAAGGCAACATATGCATATAATAACTCTTCAGAAAATATAAAAAGAGATTATTGGTGCATAACAAATGCATCATATGGGCTGGCAGCATGGATGTCCACCTCTTCTTTCCAGTGGAATGCAAGCTTCAATTTGCAAACTGCATGTGAGTCATGCAGTTTACTTGTAAAGAAGGAGGACCATCTGCTAGTCATGAGCAGATGACAAATTCAATGCATCGGCACTGTTGTTATTTCCAAATTTGTAAGTAAACACATTCTGTAACCTTGCAGTTATCACTTTTCTCTCTTTCCTCCACCCCCAGCTCCACTAATGGAAAAGTTTAAATTTATGCAAAACATTGAAAAACATCTTATTTGAAATGCAGTTTTAAAAACACTTGCTTAATTTTGACAGCAGAGATTGTGAACATCAAACTGCTGAGTGGTGCCTGTTTCACACCACAGACAAATAGTTCTGATGGAGTTTTTAGTGGAGTTAGGTATTCTGTTTCCTTCCAAAGGCTCCTGCTTCAAAAGCCAGCTAATTGTCTTTTGAATTGCGAGTTGTGTAGTGCAACTCTGACCTCTGCTGACTACAGATTTTAAAGGCAACTCCCAAAGGGAATGAAGCTGACTTCTTTTGCTGCTTGAAGAAAATGCTCTATAATTGTGTCAAACCACAGAGTCACAGTGCTAGGACATTCAGTTCAAGTCACTGCACTGTGGCAGAATTTGTTGCACCTACACTTTATTAATCCACATCCACCCATGATTTGACCCCGCATCCATGGTTTATTGTGGGTTATACAAGCAGAGTATGCAAGCCAATCAAGAGGTATGGGGGGGAGGAACATGTGTAACCAATCAAATCCAGATGACTCAAGCAAGGGAATGGCAGAGTGTTGCAACATGCACCATCACACCAGTGCAGGGAGGCAGGGACTTCAGGGGATTAGAGTTTGAATCCCCACTCAGCCAAGAGAAACCTATTGGTAACCTTGGGTTAGCCATACACTCTTAGCCTTAGATAAAGGCAGTGGCAAATCTCTGAAGAAATCTTTCAAAACAAACAAGCAAACAAACAAACAAACAAACCATGATAGGGCTGCCATAATGTGGGGTCAATTTGAAGACATATAACAATGGCAACATAATTTATATGCAACTGCAGGGATGAGGATCCTTCAATGCTCCAGTTGTCCTACAACTCCCATCAACCCTACAGAACAATGATCAATGATGAGAAATAGTTGGAGTTAGAATTAAAGCTATTTAGAGTGCCAAAGAAACCCCACCCCTATACTATCAGCCTTCCTCCCACACAGTTTCTCAAACTGTGACACACATTTGCCTCAGTCCAACATCCCCTCAGCTCAGCATAACATGCACTGTTTCCACACCTACGCTACACTAAGCCATATATCCTCCTGCCGATTTACCAATAAGCCCCTGACACCACCAAGCACAGCCATTCCATGCCTTGCTATGAGCAGGCAAGCTTGGAGAAATACCTGGCTACATCCCTCATAGCCAGACACAACATGATTTGCAACAGCACTGAGACACCTGCAGGACCCCAGCTGATCTCAGTGCAGATGTCATCATTTCATATCTGGCTATGGGGCATGTAGCCAGGTGCTTATCCTAGCCTGCTTGCTTGCCAAGAAACATGCAATGGTCATGCAGGACAGTATCAGGGGATACTGCACAAGCAGGAAGAGAACACAAGCCTACACAGTCCTCCAAAAAGGACATCAGTATGCATAAGAGAAACTCATTTGTGTGGATATCTCTATCATAATTCCAGCCGCTGTGCACTTGTGGCACAACACTTCAAGAAGTCTTCTGCTGAACAAGTCCATGGAGTACCATAATACATTTTCTCTATTTTACCTCCAAGCCTACATATTAACTAGGACTTCACATAATACTTGAAGATAATTGTAGAAATAATTGTAGAAATGCAACAGCTAGGTATTTATGTTATACTATGGTATGTTTCACCCATAGGAACATCCAAAGCAACAAAGGAATGAGGGTAAGGCAGGGAAAAGGTAGGGCAAGGAAACTTTTGTAGAGCTAAATTGTTAGCCAACTTGGCTAACAATGAGACACATGGGAGTAGCTGGTTCCAGGCACTAACTCTCTGCAGGATCTTACAGGCTGAAGGTTTTTGAAATGGACAATTAATCAAAGCGGTTCATTTCCAAGTAAAAATGAGGTAGAAGGACAAGCTGATTTTGTGGTAAAAAAATTCTTTATTAAAATGACAGGAAAAGACAGCAGCAGGAACTAACAGAACAGTGTATACTAAATGCAAGCTGTTTCTCAAAGTAAAAGATGAGGAAAAACAGCATGGAAGTTTTAAAAAAAAACCCTTCTCCTAACCAATATAAGCAGGCTTGAGCTTAGGGACTACATGCTAAAACACACACATGGATTTTCTCACCCTCCAATGTATAGAAAATGACTGGAGATTAGAGCGGCAGAAGTCAGGGAGGAGATCTGAGAGAAGGACGCTCTCTCTCTCTCTCTCCTTCTGTATTTAGCATCTTTTCTAACTTGAGGGCTGTCTCCTAAGAGTGAAGAGAACATCTCTGAGTGGGTAAAACATGATCTCAGTGTTATTTTTTTTTAAAGTGCTTGCAAAAGGCAGAAGTAAATGTGCCTTTCAGGTACTGATAATGACTTTTAAGTGGTCTGGGCATTATTGAACAATGGGGTTGCATACACAGGATGAAGGTAATCAATATTTACCCTCTTTCAAATCCAGATAGGTTTCTTAACCTCTCTGAAAGCTGCAGTATAGTTCACAATAGAGGTGTGTGTGTGTGTGTGTGTGTGTGTGTGTATACCAGTCTGAGACAGTTTGGCAGGTATCCATTCAGTGGAGGTAGACAAGACAGTTAAGCACTGATTGTTATCATTCATGGAGCCATTTCCTTGTCAGCAGAAAGGGGAAAAGGATGGAATTTCTAATTTGCATGTTAGAATAAGGTTTGGCTTCCCCACACACACACCAAAAAAAAAATGGACAAGGATCTAGGCCACCATCAAATCTGCCTGTCCAGTAAGCTTTCTTAACAATTGGTGCAGTCTCTAGCACAGACAGATTTCCTGTCTTATGCATCAAACCCTAATATTTATTGAGCATAACTTGTAACACTGCAGGCCCAAATGTTCCCCACCCTTGGTGTATGACATCACATCTAGACCTTAAGAAGATTAGTTTTTTAGATTATAGCTCCCAGAGTCTCCTAGCCAGTATGGCCAGTTGTTTTTTTTAAAAGTAAATTTTCCAAGGGCTTATTTAGAGCTATAAAAAATTTAGACTATCATTTGAATGCAGTTGGGCAGTGAATAACCCTAGTATGCTTCAGTCTTAGAATGTATCCAAAATATCTGAGTGCCCACATCTTACTGGCACAACCAAGAAGCCAGGAGGCTCACCTTTTATTTCTGTAGCAACAATCTTCCCTTGTATATACTTGTACTGCCTTACATAACAACAAGCCAGTCACTCTGCAAGTATTTCTTTTATAACTAATTAATGACCATGCATCTAACAGCATGAGATTAAGAGTATTCTGCATTGTATTTTCCTACAATAGGCAGCACTTGCAATGGCAGGTTAGGTCAAATGAAAGGAGGGATAGGAAGCTTTGCTTTCAAAAATACATAAAAGGCTCCAGCTAGTATTCCTAGTGATATTGTCATTATTCTTAGTCAATAAACAAAAAAACATCAATTTATGAGCAGTGTGACCTGACACTAAGTAATTGCATGTATGGTCTTCAGGAATGCTTTCAATATACTACATGTGCAGTATTTTGTAGGGCTTTTGAGATACCTAAGAACGTCATTATTTAAAAGTTTTAAGAAGTTGTCCTCACACTACTTCCATTATGCTCCCTGAAGATCTGTCTGAAGGCCTATTGACTGCAGGAACCATGTGATTTAAGAGGTTCATTCTTCCATATTGCCTTACCCATCCGTTCCGCAAATTATCTTCAGTGCTCTCTGTAGTGTCAGCCTCTCAAAGAATATGGGCACCCACCCCCATCCAACACTATTCCCTCATATTCTGTGCCAGTCTCCCTGCTAAGCAGAATGAGACATCCACAAGATGTTGGGGGAAGGAATTGTGTACCACACCACAGCTCAGAAGCAATGTAATCCAAGCAATGTCATTGCTTGGAATTCATTATTTCTTTGGGTAAAAAAGGCATAATGATGCTACAAAGTAATATAATTGGTGGAAATGAATACAGTAATGAAATGAAAATAATATAGTAATAAAATGGATGGAAACTTATTAAAGAAACCTTTTCATTTCTTTAATAAGTAAGGACTGGCATTCAGTACTGCAGTTATAGTTTTGTAACTTAGAATTATGGATCCATAACTGATCTGTATTCCATAGGACTATGTAGCTTTTGCTGTAAGACTATGCAAATACCATCCCAGTCCATTTTAAGAGTCAGCAGCTGGATCAGGCAAAGGATGTGCTGCTGCTGACTGAGGTGCAAGGAGGATGACCTTCAAGACCAAAGCTATGAAAAGAGCATGTGACAGGGGTTCAGCTTTAGATTGTTGCAGCCTCAAATGCTGCAGGAGGAGGGGTGGAAGTGTCATCCTCCTTGCACGTCATCTGAATGGACCTCCTTTACCAGGGGTAGGCAACCTTTCCCCTTTAAGGGCCGAGGGACTTCAGCTCCCAGAATCCCAGGAGCTATTGGCCAACATGGCTGAGGCTTATGGGAGCTGAAGTCCCTCAGCCCTTAAAGGGGAAAGGTTGCCTATCCCTGTCCTTTACCTATCTGGCTGCTGGCTCTTAAAATGGACTTGGGGGGGGGGGCATGGTCTAGGAGATATTAATGAGTTACATGTATGTAACTAAGTAGCTGGTGTAGAATATAGGCAAATATTTTCATGTATGCTTTTTGTTAGTTTTAAAGCGTACTTTTCTGTATTCTTAGAGGCTATTGCCATTCTTTTTTCAACCTATTCAAAGGGGCTTTTATCTATTCTCTTAGCACACCCCACTCCAGAAGAGAACTGTAATAAATTACTTTTAGAGATTCTGCTGTGTGTTGCACAATGAATTACATTTTAAAAGTAGCTTTCCAGGCTTTGTGTCACATGGGCTACCCAAGAACTAATAATTTAGATTGCTGGCTTCAGGCACAATCCCATCAATAGTGCTGAAGATATGTTCAACAGAGTTTTATATATGCAATGGGAAGGGACACCATCTGGTTCTTTGTCTCATGGAGCAGAATGTTTTTGAATGGCCTAAAATCCTAACTTAGGCAAGTTAGAATACTACAATTCTATCTCTACCCTGCATTCCTAAACACTTAAGTCATTCTTGTAGATTTTCACTTTGATAACTGTGGAAGAGCTAAGCAAAGATCCCATGGGTTTTTGGCTGTCATCATAAATTCTAGTGCCTTCACTGACATTTCAATATGTAGTCACCTTGATTTCAAGTTTTGAGGAAATGGTGGGATATAAATAAAGCTAATAACAATCTAGTAGTAGTAATAGTAGTAGTAGTAGTATTACTTCTTCTATGAGTTCATATTTGCATGTGAAGTGCTAAAAAAAATCCAACACTGATATGCAGTGTTAGCTGGTGGCATCCATGTCAGTGAGGTGATTAGTCTGCACCAGATTTTAGCCCAGACTTTCAAGGAATTATCTAAAGTACTGAATGCAGTGAGGGATATGGCTCAGCACCTTGGACAGCTCCCTTAAAGCTCCAGTGAAATGTGGAGAGGAATCACCTTTCCATTGACACAGAAGCAACCAGGCCTCACTGCTGACATGGTATCATTACTTCTGAAGGCACTGTTTTTAAGTACCCTTCAACTATAATTATCTCAATAGATAATTATAATAGGGTAAGTAAACAGATTTGGAATAAGTAATCCTGGATTATTTTTTTGCAAATGTTAAAAATAATGGACTGATATTCTGCCTTGGCTACTAAACTACATATGCATAACTGTCCTGTGAATGGTTTGTTGCTGGAGCATGGCTGGTTCTTCATGGGTTAAGTCCTGGATAAGCACGATGTTGTCTGAAAATCTTCAGTGCAATTGCACTACTTTTCTGGGAGTATGACTCCCTCCAATTTCCCCCATCTGACAATCTCCTGAGTAACATTTCTTGGCCCAACTCTACAATTTTGTTTTAAGAGCCAACAGCTGCATTAGGAAAAGGAGATCTGTTCAGCGGCTGAATGAGGCACAAGGAGGAGGATGTTTCTAGCCCGTTCCCCCAAGCAGCACATGAAGTTGTGACAAAGAATTGTGATGGCAGGCCCTGCTTCTGATTGTTGCAGCCCTTCTCATTGATGGGAGGGGGCTGGAAATGTCAACTTCCTTGCACTCCAATTGGCAGCTGAACAGACCCAGACCTCCTTCACCTGATGTGGCTTCTGGGTGCTAAGGTGGGCTGAGGGGGGCATTCATGATCATGGCAATAATGCCACAATTATGACTACATAGCAGTTACAGATCCATAACTCTAGAATACAAATCTGCAACTATAATACATTATTTTTAAATAATTTGTTTCATAGATAACATATTGTTTTCTCCCAAGGCTCATTCATGTACTGTACAAAGTCCAAGTTATACCTTTATTAGGCCAATTAGAAAGTGCAAAAAACCCCAAAATCCAGCAGACTAGCTTTTCAAGCTCACTGATTTCTTCATTGGGCATAGCTGGCAAAAAAAAAAAAAAAAAATCACATAGAGCAAACAAACATACTGTTGGAGTATTGTTGTTAATTACCATCATGTCAGTTTTGACTTATGCTGACCATATGAATGAGACCTCCAAGACAATCTGTTATCAATGGCCCTACTCAGGTCCTGCAAACTCAGGGCTGTGGCTTCTTTGAGTGATTCTATCCACCTGTATTGTGGTCTGGTTCTTTTTCTACTGCCTCCTACTTTATAAAGCCTTTTATGAAGTTTTTTCTAACATCACATGTTACCACTTTATGATAACTTCAACTTGGTCATTTGGATTTTAGGGAGAATTTAGGCTTCATTTGCTTTAGAAGTGTTAGGTATTCCAGTACAAATGCCCTCCATGGAAAACCTCAGGCTTTTACCCATTCTGATTGGAAAAGATGGGAAACATAGGATCAAATTCATTTTAAAATGGAAAACAAAGAAGAAAAATTAAAGAAATGACAATATAATAATTCAGAAGAAGAAACATGATTAAAAAGTGAGAAGAAATAAAAACATTTGGAATGCTAAACCAAAATAGATAACAAAAAAAGTCTTATGACATCTAAAAGACTATTAATTCATTACAGTATGATCACAACAGAGCTATTAATCCTTAAGGTGCCAGAGGGATTCCCCCACCCTGAACACATTAATTCTTTCAAAAGAAGAAGTAAAATGCTTATCATTTTCTTAAAATACGAATAACTGAAGCAAAGGTGTAAACAAATAGGAGATTCTAAGTCACACTTGCCAGCATTGAGTAAGCATATCCAAGAGGAGGTACTGGAAAGGATCACTCTCTTATTGCAGCCACAATTATAGAACTCATCATTTGTAGTATAAAATTTTATATCTGTCTGATAAGTGATTTGATCACTTTTTATCACCATTGTCCAGATGTGTATGCTTGGCAAAGTCTACCAATGTATGACAATGGGGCCCCAAAATGTTGTCATTATTTTTTAAATCCTACTTCCCCCTTTTCTGTCTTTTGTGATCTATTGCTTCCCACTTCCTGTGCATCATTTTTTAAAAAACTTATTCCATACCCTCTGGTGTCACCTATGAAGCAAGTGCTGAAAGAAGCACTTAACATAGGTGTGTGCCTCTTCCTCTCTCACTTCTATATTGAATAGTTACCTGCTATGATGTTTGTTCCACGTTTCCTTTCAGCATTCAAAGGTAGAGAATGAAAGCAGAGGTTACCTGTGACTTTGGGGTAAGATAAGGCCTTGGAGACAAGAATAATAGAATCATAGAGCTGGAAGAAACCTCAGGTGCCATCCAGTCCAACCCCCTGCCATGCAGGAACACACAATCAAAGCACTCCCAATAAATGGCCATCCAGCCTCTGTTTAGAAACCTCCAAAGAAGGAGACTCCATAACTCTCCGAGGGAGTGTGTTCCACTGTCAAACAGCTCTTACTGCCAGGATGTTTAGGTGGAATCTCTTTTCCTGTAGCTTGTATCTATTGTTCCAGGTCCTATTCTCTGGAGCAGCAGGAAACAAGCTTGTTCCATCCTCCATATGACATCCCTTCGAATATTTAAACAAGGGATATTCTCACACTACAGGCTTTTTCCCAATCTGGGCACGGGTTGAGACCAGGCTGGGCCCATGTCTTATCACACACCTCCATGCCCAGATCATTACCATCCTGTCCTTCGATAAAAACACTTCTTTTCCATCAATGGGAAACATTCCAATCAGGGACAGGATGGTAACGATCTGGGCACAGAACTGTGTGATAGCCCATGTTCCCAGACCTATCTCAGCCTGTGCCCAGATCAGGAAAAAGGCAATGAGATAATCTCCAAGGCTATCATATCACCTCTTAACCTTCTCTTCTCCAGGCTAAACATATCTAGCTCCCTAAGTTTCTCCTCATAGGGCATGGTTTCTAGACCCTTCACCATTTTAGTTGCCCTCCTCTGAACATGCTCCAGCTTCTCAACATCCTTTTTGAATTGTAGTGCCCAAACTGGGCACAGTATCTCAAGTGAAGTCTAACCAAAGCAGAACATAGTGGTATTATTACTTTCCTTGATCTAGACATCCTATTGATGCAATCTAGAATTACATTGGCTTTTTTAGCTGCTGTATCACACCATTGACTCATCTTCAGATTGTTGTCTATTAAGACTCTCAGATTACTTTTGCATATAGTGTTGTCAAGCCAGGTGTCACCAATCTTATATCTGTGCATTTCTTTTCTTTTTTCCTTCCTTCTTTCCTTTCTATTTTTGTATAAATGTAGTACCTTATATTTCTCCCTGTTGAAATTTATTTTGTTAGGTTTGGCCCAGCTTTCTAATCCATTAAGGTTTTCCAGGAAGTTAGAATAATTTAGGAAATTCAGAACTCAGTTACTGGAGAGAAAACACACTATGCCTACACAATACATGTCTTGGTCTAAAACAAGTCAAAGAATTTTACTAATAGAACTGCTTTACTTAGCAGCATCAAGAGTGCATTGATCTCCCCTCCCTACTGTAGACTCTACAATTCCCTAACAACCTGCTCTGGAAGACTTAAAAAACATACCAAACCATCCAGGGCCAGGTGATACAGAAGATTGCAGGGTTTGTGGAAAAAGTTCCATCACATCAATGCTGCCTGAAACATTTTTTTCAACCTGTCCAAAATATATCACTTCTATGATTGCAACATGAAGGGCTGATGCATGTGGGAATGGGAGATTACTGGTCAAGTACTACAGACCAGAGTGTCTGGATACCTGACATTGCCTTAAAACTAATGTGTCTCAGTACAATCTGTCCACTCAGCTGGGATTTCTTAAGCGTGTCAAGTAGTCAAGAGATGAGGTATTGACTGAGCTCTGCTCATGTGTGGAACAAACTTGGCACAATAACTCTGATGATATTTTATATTGGCAGAATTGATGGTAACAAAATGTTAGCTACATTCTGTTGGCCAAGCAGCCTAACTATTGCTATTAGTGTGTTCAGGTAGTAGCTGCATGCCCCTTTTCTACATACAACACCAGTACCTACAAATTCAAGACAGGTACAAGATGAAACTCAAGAGGAAATCAGAAGTGGACTTAGGATTTCACAGGGAGTTAGAAGCTTAACATAGCCAAACTTTTGCAGCAAACAGGAAAAATAGCTTTCCTTTGCTTAATCATGAATAAAATGAACCTCTACATTATGGCTGCAATCCTGTATGGCTCTGCATAGCTTAGTAGTTGTGAACCTATGTTAGACTGAACTGTATACCACTCCCTTACACTTATCATACAGGCTCTGAGGACTGCCCCATGTAACACATGGGAACCAGGCAGAAGCTTCCAGCTATGCCCCAACAGTCAGACACACAATGATTACTTCAACACTGAGATCCACTAGGATCCTCCAGAAGTCTCAGTACTGCTGTAATCATTTTGCCCATGGCTATGGAGACATGGCCAGACATTTCTCTCATCCTGCCTGCTCCTCACAAGGGACAGAACAGCCATCTGTGGGGAGGAGGCTTCGGAGGCTAGACAGTAAGTCTGGGGGGGGGGGTGCTCTGGGTGCATTTGATGGAGGAAGGGAATACTAAACTCATCAGTGCTCTAGAAAAAGACATACACACATGTAAGGGAAAGTTAAGCATGCACATGCCACTAAAAGGATGCCATCTCATGTAGTTCTTAACCACAGTTTGTTATAGTTACTTTTTTTGGACTACAAGTCCCAGAATCCCTTTTGCTGACTATGGGATTTTGGTTGTTGTAGTCCAAAACAGTAACTGCAACAAGCTCTGATCTGGATGTACCCAGAGCTACTCAATCTATACACACAAAAAGACATGTTCACATACTGCTCCAACCCCAATTCTGCTTGTCTGAGGTGCCCGTGCATTGGAACTGGTTGCAGTCTGGCAGGTTCTATCCACCATCACTGTTGGGCCTCCTGTCTTAGTCTTTATTTCCATCACCGACATCCAAGAACCCAGAGTTCCTCAGTTCTGTGACTTTCATCTCCCAAGCAACTTGTTCATAGGGAGCAGGGGACTTGGACATTCCTCAAGTACACTGTTCCCAAGCATTCAGCATCCCAATGTCCTGATGTCTGTGTCTAGCCAAAGAGTTCCCATGAATCCCATGGAAAGACATTGGAAAGCCAACTTGAGACGAACAGCCATAGATTTTGGCTGAACGTAGTTGTTAAACCTCTATTGTATGCTGATCCAGAAAGAGTTCCCATAGGCTCACACATTGGTCCAAAAACATTCTGCACAAAGAGTAACAACCAGTGAACATAGTCAGTGGTCTCTGCAAGAGATGACAGTGTAGAGCCCAAGATACTTCCTACCGGTACTTAAATCTTGGAAGTAACTACTTGCAAAGAACTAGTTACTCACAACTAGTTTACTTGTTTTTTTCCTCCAATAACAAAGACACATTTAGATCATAACTTAGGGCCTTTACAGACTGCCAGAAATAATGCAGCTTGAGACCGCTGTAACTGCCCTGGCTCAGTGCTAGGGAATCACTGGAACTGTAGTTTATTGTGCCACCAGAGCTCTCTGACAGAGAAGGCGAAATGTCTCAGAAAAAACTACAATTCCCATGATTCCCTAGCACTGAGCCAGGGCAGTTAAAGTGGACCTAAGCTGCATTATTTCTGGCCGTCTGTAAAGGCCCTTATACTGCTGTCACACTGCAAAATTAATGCAGTTTGACACTGCTTTAATTTTCATCACTCCATCCTATGGGATCCTGGGATTTGTAGTTTGTTGTGGCACCAGAGCTCTTTGACATTTCACAAACTACAAATTCCAGTGGTTTCAAACTGCATCAGTTCTGCAGTGTAGATTCAGCCTACTTTCCCTCTTTGTCCCTGACTTACTTCATTTACTGATTTGCATTCAGTTAACTCAGCAAAAGGGAAAGGAAGTCTTGCCCTTCCTAAATTCAGTACAAAAATTCCAGAGTTTTTCTGCTTAAAATAGTAGTTTTGTCTAGTCTCATTAATAACTTTTGCCTTTTGTTGCTTGGCCTCACCCTTTTGGCATGTGTCTCATGTGGCTCAGCCACACGTGTCCTGGTTTTCATCTGTGAAATGTTAGAGGATATGGACATAGTGAGAAGGAACAGCCCTCCAAAGTCCCTACACCAACTTCAAACTAGAACAACAAAATACTTTTTAAAAGAAACTTCTCAAGCTCAGACCCTGACCCTGCAATTGCTTCATTGTTGGCATACAAGGCAATTGTGGATTGAAAGGCAAATCTCAACTTCTCTGAGAGTCTTCTTTGTTCTTGAACTTCTTGGAATGGTAAGAACAGGAATTTCAATTGCAGGTTATTTAACAGGCAAAACAAACATTTTTAAAAATTTAAAAAAACACACACCACACAACCTGGTTGGAAAACAATCCTAATACCCATAATGAATTAGAAGGTTCATCTGCTTAAAAAGAGGAATTGTGTCACTGGAAGAGCAAAGGCATTCTCACAAGGGGTGTCATTTGTGCTCACAGAAAGCTCCATTGCCATAAACTTATCCACTGACAGTAATTCTGCTAGAATTTCCCCCTTTAGCAAAAACAGGGTGATTTTATATATCCAGTCCTCAAACACAGTGGTTAGGAAGTTATTTCAAAAAGGAGTTGCAGTTCCAAAGCTGGAAGTTTTCAATTAGTTGTCATTATAAAGACAGGTTTCAAATAGTAACTAATTTTATCATTATTCAAAAGTAACTAAATTATTTTTCCTAAATACCCTAAAGGCACCAACCCCTGTCTGATCCTGGAAGCTAAGCAGGGTTAGCCCTGGTTAGTACTTGGATAGGAGACCAAGAGTGAATACCAGGTTCTGTAAACTATATTTCAGAGGAAGGAACTGGCAAAACCACTGCTGACTATTCATTGGCTAAGGACGCATCTACACTAGCAAGAAAATCCAGCTTACCTTCAAGTTACCCTGATCCGTGGCTACTGTGGGCTTGTCTACACACACCAAGACAAATTTGAGAGAACTGCACATACACAATTCTCCCTTTGGAACTCATCCCAGTCTGATAAATTGCAGTATGCATAGCCACATGGCCATGGCCTCTCTAGTTTGCCCCTCTCCCCATGTATGTGAATGTACATATTTCTGAACTCCTCACCCCAGTCCCACAGCAATGTCACTATGGAGCTCAGTCTACACAGATGAATATCTGGATTTTCTGCTCAAAACTGGAGTAAATCACCACTTCCCCACCCCTCTGGATTAAAGCCCTGAGGTGATTAAAAGTCCCAGATTCAGCCCTAATCCTCCCAAATGTCATCTGGACAGCTTGCTGTGAAAACTATGCAGGCACACACACACACAAACAAATAAATTATTTACTTTTCAGCATGAAAAAAAAATCAGAATGCTACAAACCCTTGTCCTGAGGTATTAGGCTCAGTAGCCAGTCTATAAACCCCTGTGACTACAAGACTATAACAATTACCTTTACACTGCAAAAGAAGTGATGATATCTCTCATTGTGCTACATTTCTGTATGTTAGTTATCTCTTAGTTATTGTGAAACCAAATTAATCACAATGAACTCATTATTTGTAGCAGGTTTATGCCAAACACTGTCCCTAACCCCATGAGGCCCCAGGATCAGGCCTCTTACTGACACCACCCTCAGGCTGTTGGTGGTTCCACTTCCATTGAAAACCATGGAGAGAAATACTGACACAAACCCAGGTCACTTTCCCATCCATGCTTCTTGTGTGCTGGCAGAGTTCTGGATGCTATTTTATTGTTAATTGCTCTTGAGTCAATCTTGGCCCATGGCGATCCTATGGATGAGACATCTCCAAGACTCCCTGTCCTCCACTGCTTTGCTTAATTCCTGCAACCCCTTAATACCCGTGACCTCCTTAATAGAGTCCATGCATCCGGCATGTGGCCTTCCTCTCTTTCTACTTCCCTCCACATTTCCCAGCATTATTGTCTTTTCCAATTAGTCCTCCCTTCTCATGATGTGTCCAAAGTACAACAGCCTCAGTTTGGTCATCTTGGCTTCCAGGGAGGTTTCCGGCTTGATCTGCTCTAAAACCCACTTGTTTGTCCTTTTGGCTGTCCATGGGACCCTTAGCACTCTTCTCCAGCACCACATCTCAAAGGCATTGATTTTCTTCCTATCATCTTTCTTAACTGTCCAGCTCTCACATCCATACATGGTAATAGGGAATACGATGGCTTCTATGATTCTAACTTTTCTGTTCAGCTGTAGATCTATGTATTTTAGAATCTTTTCTAGTTCTTTCATAGCCACCCTCCCCATTCTTAGTCTTCTTCTGAGTTCCTGACTGCAGTCCCCATTTCTATCAATGTTTGGTCCCAAGTATGGGAATTCTTTTACTATTTCTATTTCTTCATTGTCTAGGTTGAACTTGTGAAGGTCCTCAGTGGTCATTTTATTTTCTTTATGTTCAAAATTAAGTCTGCTTTTACACTTTCTTCTTTGATCTTCCTTAGTAAGTGTTCCAGGTCTGTTTTCTGCTAGTACTATGGTGTCATCTGCATATATTAGATTACTGATATTCCTTCCTCCTATTTTCACTCCTCTTTCTGTGTCCAAGCCTGCTTTTCTTATAATATGTTCTGCATACAAGTTGAACAGATAGGGTGAAAGGATGCAACATTGTCTGACTCCTTTGCCAATTGGGAACCATTCTGTTTCTCCATGTTCTATTCTGACAGTAGCCTCTTGTCCTGAGTACAGATTCCTCATCAGGACTATCAGATGTGTTGGCACTCCCATGTCTTTAAGGTCATTCCATAGCCTTTCATGAGAGAGGGAGGGATGCTATAGGGTAGGATATTTTCTGTCCCACTTAAGACCACCCTGAAGGTGTGCCACATGGTCCCCTGTCATCTCAGCACTAAGCTCTGGCCCTGGTGGTTTACCTCTGACTCACTAAGAAGCGTACCACCTACTGAATCATCAGCCTAGCTTCCTTCTGCTACCTATATTTTCCTTGGAGGTCTCCCGCCCATGTGATGAATCAGGCCAACCCTTCTTCGGGGAGTGATATCCGGCAGCTTGAGGTGTTGTGGCTGCAAGCTATACTGTCTGGTACTCAGGAAGTGTCCAGAGATCAGAGATTCAATATTCCCTTCTGTAGAGTCTTCACTGAGTTGCACTGTGACAAGAGGTTTTGTAATGTTTCCAGCCCCACCTCTCTGGAATACTTTCCTGCTGAGACAGTGAGTCACTTCCTTATTATAAATCTCATACCAAATCCTTCCTTTTTGCTCTCATTTGTAAGTTATTATTAAGTCTCCTGGGGAAATCTTATCAATTATATATGCTCATACTATCATCAAATGGAGTATACGCTAGATCAATGCTTGGGAAAGTTAGTTTTCTAGACAACAAATCCCAGAATCTCCCAACCAGCATTAGATCTAATCATTATTTCCAGCTGCATCTCAGCTCGTTCTGGACTCTATTATGAATTTCCACCACATGCAAAGTCCCAGGGTGAACACCTAGGTGAAATCCTGTTTATGTTCACATGTTCCCCATTAATCTATTCTGGCGGTCTTTGGTCTAAAAACCCTATTGTGGTTTGAGATTTTCGTTGCCAGTCTTGGAGGTACTCAGAAAAATGTTCCTTGACAAAAACAAAGTAAAATAACTTTTAAAGGAAAGAATATGAAACAATTCAGTAGGTAGACATTACCTACATAGAAATGTCCCATTCTAAAATCAACCACATTCTGAATTTGACCCTGTAATAGGATTTGGATTAACACTAAAGTGAATTAAGCATCAGGATCATGGAATTGCCAAGGACCAGCTAGTCTGACATCATGTCTACGTAAGAATCCTGCACGAAAATATTCCTAAGAGTAATAAAAGTGTCCAACATCTGTTAAAAAACTTCCAGTGATGAAGAGTCAATCACCTACAGTTGGAAAAACATAACTCTGTTCCCAGCCCCTTGTGCAGCAAACACTACTGACCTTCCTTCATTTCCCAAAAATCTGAGATAGCAGTCATGCTTAGTGAACATGTGGTGCTCAATGGTCCTGCCTTGGTCCTGCCCTGAACATCTGTGAATTCAATGGGATCTGTGTAGAAAGCTTAGGAATGTCGAATCTGTACAAACACAATAGGCATACCAGATTGTGGAGACAGAGCCCACCCATGTGCAGTTTGTACACTGGCAAATATGTGAAAAGTTTTCAATTAGCAATATTCATGCCTCGGATTCACCTCTTTGTCTACGATACTGCCTCTGTGCAAAGCAAAGGCAAATATGTGGAAGCTGGGGGGTTGGGAGACAAGCATGGCCCTCTTCCTCCTCTCACTCACTCAGTGCAAATTGTCTTCTGAAGATGGTGACAGCAGTGCAGCTAGAAGAGATGGAGCTGATGGCTTAATGCCAGGGCAAGGCCTAGGTTAGTATTATCAACAAAAATTAGGCATTGGACTTCCTCGGCTGGTACAGTTTGAAACCTTATAGGTATGTACTATAACAGAAAGCTGCAGGGGGAGGTGGAACCAAAAGAGGCTTTCAGTGGACTTCTGCAGGCCTCTCCCTTGTTGATAGTGTCAGCTTTACCTCCCTCCCACTCAGTGTCCATATAAAATCAAGACAAGAATACATCACTAAAGGCAGAGAAAGAGAAAAATAATGGTGGTGGCAGGCAGGAGGGGGAGGGGGAACCTGGCAGCTCTTCCAAATCATAGTGCTGCTAATCTCCTTTCAAAAGAGTCAAACATAAAGTCATGTTCTTTCTTGTGAGAAGCATTACTAGCCTGTGGGTGTCAACACAACCTCCAATTCCAAGAAAAGTGTTGAGGCCCACAGTGAGTCTAGAGAAATTGCATTCTGATGACAGTGAAGACAGACTGCTAGGAAAACATCACACCACACACTTAAGCTGTACAACCGCAACTGTCTTGTTCTTTTCTAAAGACTCATTACTGCCTGTTTTACAAAGAGCTAAATAAAAACTAAGGCCTGTTTCTCTCATTTTGGTTTTTGCTGACATTCTGACAGGTACCTTCTCTTTTCCTTTGATTGCTATTCTTTGCCAAACAACATCTTTCCTTACACTCAGGAGAATAAGTAATATATGCATTCATTCAGTTCCTCCCCTTTCCTTGTATAGCCTACATCTAAAACTGAGCAATAATCTCAGATATGTAGCAGACTACAGTGATTTCAGTGTAGGCAGATTTTGAGTGGAATGAAGGGAGAATGTGATCAAAATTTCTTTCATAGCACTACCAATTCATTTCATAATAGTGTTATAAAATTATGTGCACATTGCAAAATAATCAGTATCAATCAGTAAACTAATATTAACCATAACATTTTACAATTATTATGCATTATATGCATCCCTTATAGCATTAAAATGTAGAGTTGTCAGGTTCAGAACAGGACCCAAGATTTCAATGCCAAAACCAGAATCTAGAGTCACCCTCAGTGATGCCACAGGAGGCAGACCTTGATGACATTAAGCATGAGACATTAAGCATAACCCACAGTTGCTGAGAATATCTCATTCATATAATAAATATCAAGTCTAAATATCAAATGAGAAAACATTTTTCTCACTGGAAACTCACCTTTCCAGGACCGGCATTTAAAAGCACTACTATTGCTTTACCCAGCTCTGTTCTTAAGACAAGTTTTTAAGAACATGTGGGAATTTCATCCAACCAAAGAAAATTTCTTAACCTCTGTTTTGAGCTGAAAACACCCAGCCATAGTTCTATATTTTCAAGGCAATGCTCTCACTTTGATATTTCTCTCTCTTGCCCTAAAGAAGATGGGCCTGAGGTCTGTGAACTCTGCTAGCAAATGGGACAGCATCTCCATCACTCTTGAAGGTAGCAAGAGAGCGTAGTAGATTCAGGAGAGGCTCTATTGTAGACATACTTCTGTCCTCCCAACACCTCACCACTGCTCTCTGATCTCCAACCATCTGAAGTGTTCACCTTTGTTAGTGATAGAGTTAGCCTTGCACAAACAAATAAAGAACTGTATTAATTCATAGAATCATAGAATCATAGAGTTGGAAGAGACCACAAGGGCCATCCAGTCCAACCCCCTGCCATGCAGGAACTCAAAATCAAAGCATTAATCAATTGCTTAGTCTTAGAATGCCCATCAGTATCTTGAACTTCATCTACCAGTAGCTCTCCACAAAAAAAAATATACTACAAAGGAGATGTCCCTGATCTCTAGAAAGGACCTCTCCTTCTTTCCAGATGCCCAGTGTTGGATATTGGTGGTATTTTTGCATGTAATCCTAACACATGTGCATGTATGCATGCATATAGATATGCTTTTCAAAACAGAAATTATGAGAAATATTTATCACATCCCATCAGAGCGTGGGAAAAATCCCTTTTTGAACTACAGCTGGTGGATGTGGGATTCTGGGAGCTGCGGTCTAAACAAGGATATTTTCCCCAAGCTCTGCAGCCCAGTTTAGTCACTGAAAAACTTGGCTTGACCCACAACAACGGATGCACACATGCCCTCCTAAAATTGTTTGATCTGATATGTCTCCAAATGTGTGTGTGTGTGTGAGGGTGAGAATAAAAAATTACAACTATGGCCAGGAATTGCCAGCAAATAGTCTGGTGTTTTTTTTAAAAAAAAGAAATCATTTTGATAGTATAAAAAAAACAGACAGCTACAGTTACAAATACTGCAACCTAAAATAATATTTTCTTCATTTGTTTTCTCTTTTGGCTGCACTAATCTAAAGAGGAGGCAGCCAGGGAATAGACAAGTGGTAGGTGTACAGAGCAGAGAGATGAAAAGATGGATCAAGTTACAATTAGATTTGAGGGCTATTTGGATATGGGAAGTGGACAAGAAGTAATTGAAGATTCTGCACAGTAGCATTCCTGAGACATTGTAGCTTTTACAATCATGGTACAATTAGGGGTACAATTAGAGACTGATAAGCTTATCACACAGCACTTACAGGAACAGGAATGGAATGGAATAGGTTGAGAGTGCATGTTACTGCACAGGAGAATGCCACCGATGCTGCTGGGAGTCCTCAAGCTGTTCCCCAGCCGTTCCTGGCAGCCGATTTTGAAGAATGACCGTTCTTTAAAATCGGCTTCCAGGAACAGCTGAGGGATGGCTTGGGGACTCCCGGCAGCATCTGTGGCATTCTCCGGTCCAGTAACATGCATTTTTGGCCTGTTCCATTCTGTTCCTTTCCGTTCCCTTTCCTTAAGTGCCGTGCGATAAGCTTATGACTATCATGTTCAGGTAGGGCTACCATCCCAGCCCACTCACATGTACATGTATGTATTCTGAGACCAAAACAGTCCAATGACATGCTGAAATTCAACAAGTGCAGTGTTTCCAGTTTTGGTAGTCAGGTATCATGCCATTGTGAAAGATACTGAGCGTTTCTTTGTCAGGAATAAATGAAAAACTGGAAATCTTAGCAAGAAATGCAATCCCTACATTGCACTTCCTTGCACGTATGTCCCTTTGTATCCTATGAATAATATTTGTACCATTTATCAATAATCAGTTTAACTTTTTTGCAATTATGAGGAAAGTTAGGAAAGAATGAGGTGGGAGAACATGAAGTAAATGGTTTGGTTTGGTTTTTTGTGAAATATACACAGTACCTCCAACAATCAACCATGCATTCTAATGTAACAGTAATTAAAACAAAAGTATATAAGGGGCATTTGTAGGGGAGAAACCATGAATGGGAGGAAGATATTTTTACTCCTTCCCATGCACAGCCTACATATTTACCTCTTGCACGTCTCCCACAAGCACATCACTCTCATGCCTTACTTCTGCTCTTGGACTGCAGCTGGAGAAGCAACAGGCTGAAAAAGGCCAAGAACATTTGGAGGCTTCTATGAGAAAAAGTAAGTAGGGAAAATATTAGTCACTTGTTCCCACCCCATATCCTTGGTCCTCCCCTCATGAGCCTCATAAGAGAAAGTTAGAGTTGGGAATCTCTTCATATTATATTGGGCCCTTTCCCAATATAATCCCTTTCCTGGGATTTGCAATGTGGGGAGAGGTATTTAGAATTCTCTCCAAAGAGCCCTTCTTGGTGCCTCACCAAACCTCATATCCCAAGATCCAATAGGTTAGATCCATGCCAGTTAAAGTGGAATCATAGTGCTGTAATTGTGCAGCACCCACTGTGTGGTTCAGCATGGCCACAAATTCATTGTTTCCAAATAATTAAGGAAATATCATTAGTTTAAAGTCTTTTAAAAATTTAGGAAAGAAAGAACATGAGTCAGTACAAGATGGGTCCAAATCTATCACATCCAAATTTTGTAGCCTTAAAAAAACAAACAGGAAAAAACAACCCAGGATATGGAATACAAACATGGAGAAATCATAACAGATTGAGTAGACTGCACACTCACCTTGTGCAAATATGAGTAAGACAGCAAAAACTGGAAAACCTGTGTGCATCCCTAAGGTTATGGAATGATTCAATTTAGAGAGGTGTGAGATGTCCCACCATCAAAATGGTTGCTGTTCTACAAACTGATATTTCTGTTGATGGTTTAGAAGATATATAAGATCTGTACACTAGCATCCATGCCATGAAACATCTTGGGAGCAGTCTTTCTGTGTTTCAGTTCAAGAATATATGGGTCTTCCAAGTGGCACTTGCATCATTTATTATGTTAGAAACAAATTTACCCAGCAAATGTTACTGAAGTATCATTGCAAGTCAGGTTACATTTCCAGTGTGATGTTCTGAGACACAAAAGTCAGGTAGAATTCATAGTGCTCTCATGCCAAAGGACATGAATCAGATTAGTAGATGTACATGTATTTATTTGTTAACAACAATGAGAGGGGGTATGCTCTACTCTACTTCTCTCCCACAGCCTTATTCCTCTGCACATTGCACAATGGCACTCACTCCAGCAGGTCAAAACTGACCACAGGTAATGGAAACAACAGGAGGAATGAGGTAATAGAGAGGCATGGGATTTTTGAGCTCACTAAATGTTTTGGACTTTAACTTTTAGAAGCCTGAGCCAGCATAGCCCATGGTAAGGGATTATTGGAACAGCAGTCCAAAACTCAGTGGACCATACCAGGTGATATTCCATAAGGGGGTGTCACCAGGTTGGGCAGTACACCCAGAGGGACTGGTGTGGCTACTGGATGAGTGAGAAAATGTGCTTTCCCACTTGACTAGCAGTCACACAGGACCCTAATTGGGCCCTCCAAGGCTTCAGTTCCACCACCACCCCAGTAGTGGTTACTGCTGAGGGTGCAGTGCCTTCAGAATGAAGTGCAGTTGCAAGTATGCCACACCCTGAAGGCCTTTCTGGGGGCAGGTTCCCTTCAGGGTCTGCAGCCATACCAGACCCTGAAGGCCTTTCCAGGGGAGGCTGCAGCAATCTGGGAGGGAGGCCTTGGGAGGGCACTTGGTGACACCAACTTCCGGGATGCCATTGCCAAAACGTCTAGATGGGCCAATATTTCCTATGAGTTGCATCCTTTTTCATACTTGCAAACCTACTCAGGAGATCAGTAGCATCTTCATGTTGCAATAATTTCTTCTCACTCCATAGAACACATGCATGCCAGCACTCTCCAGCTTCCTTTCTAAGGCTACATGGCAGTGTTTTCCCAGTAACCACTATCCATTGTGGACACAATGGATAAAGTCCAACTCCTGCTCACAAGAAATCTTGGTCAAAATGAAAGAGAAAGCTTTAAGCTAGACCCCACACAGGATTTTAACAGGTATGTTCTATGGGGAAACAATTCTATTTAAACAAGATATAGCAGACATATATACAGATTTTTGAACTATATCCCACCCTTACATAATCTGAGATGAACACTATGGTCTTACGACAGTGGAAACATCACACTGGTATGTAGTGGTAGCTGAAAGACAAGAGATCACCTTACTCACATATAAACAAATATTTATTTTAGTATGTTTCAGGTGGTCTCTTGGATAATGTGATTTCTGTAATCATTGGATCACTAGAGACCTCAAGGTCCATGCAGTCCAACCCCCTGCCATGCCAGAAGACACAATCAAAGCACTCCCAACAGATCCAGCTTCTGCTTAAAAACTTCCAGAGAAGGAGACTCCACCACACACCAAGGCAGACATTCCAGTGTTGAACACCTCTTACCATCAGGAGGTTTTTCTTAATGTTTAGGTGGAGTCTCTTTTCCTGCCATTTGAATCCATTGTTTTAAGTCTTCAAGTCTCTGGAGCAGCAGAAAACAAACTTTCTCCATCCTCCATATGATATCCCTTCAGATATTTAAACACAGCTATCATATCACCTCTTAACCTTCTCTTCTCCAGACTAAACATGCCCAGCTCCCTAACATTGCACTTAAAAAAAATCTTCCTCAAACTAGAGTGAGAAATGTTTGATCATGCGGTAATTGGTAATGGACCTAAATGCTTTTTCAACTCAGTACAAAAAAGAAATCTTGTAAAGAGGGTCAAAAGTTAAAATGAAAGCATGAAAGAGAAAAGATATGACTTTTCTATTTCCTTTCACTGTGCTCAAGATACTAAAAGCAATCTCTGAACAAGATTGCTTCAGATTCCTTTGATTGACATTTATTAAGTGCATTTGTCAGCAAGTACAAAATAGTGGAAGCAACCTGATAGGTGACAGGCTTTACAACATGAGGGAGGAAAAGTGGAATAGCTTTAAGCAAACTGTATCATCACTAATATCTAGGATTTCAATATAACTTCTGCTTAGGTTGAAGTTCACCATCCCACTCCCTCTCTCAACTATCTGTTATGCAGAAGGGAAGATGCCACTGCAATTTCACTATTGCTGGACTGGAGAATGTTTGTCATCTCTACCATTTTCCATTTCTGCCAGTGAAGCAGCTCCCACCATGCTCTTAGCTGTAATAAGACTTCACATCATTTTGATGGCATTGTTGTAGAGTTTTGGTGATATACTAAGCAACTTGGGTACTACTGTTACTACTACTACTGTTGTTGTTGCTGGTGGTGGTGGTGGTGTGGTGTGTGTGTGTCTTTAAGTCATTTCTGACTCATGGCAACCCTAAGGTGAACCTACTATATTTATTCAGAAGAGGTTTCCTTCCTCTAAAGTCTAATCTGCCGTGCAGACGTAATGTAGTTTGACATATTTAGAAGACCAAGGGGGGTTGCAGACTGCCAGAAATAGTGCAAATTGAGTCCACTTTTAGGGTTAGGGTTAGGGTTAGGAAATCATGGAAACTGTATTTTATTGTGGCACCAGAGCTCTCTGACAGAGAAGGCTCAATGTCTCAGAAAAAAAAAAACACAATTCCCATGATTCCCTAGCACTAACCCTAACCCTAAAAGTGGACTCAATTTGCACTATTTCTGGCAGTCTGCAACCCCCCTAAATTATCTCACAAAACTACAAATCCCAGAATTTCATAGCATTTTGTCATGGTCGCTAAAGCAGTGTTAAACTGCATTATTTCTGCAGTGCAAATTAGAGCTAAGGCTGAGAGAGTATTATTTGACCAGGGTTGTTCAATGAGTCCCATGGATTCAAACCCTATTCTCCCTGACTCCTAGCCCGATGTTCAAACCACCACACTAAATGGTTTCTCCCTTTATAGACTAACACATTTTATTCAGTATAAAAATTCATGAGCTGCAGCTCAAGTCATCAGACTTTGTTGTTTAAAATAAGTTATTTACACATTAGGACTGCTGTGTTAACAATAATGAACATAGTGGAGGAGAACATGTTTTGCAACCAAATGTTTCCAATTCAGTCCTCAGTAGCTCCAGTTAGGTCAAGAAAAGAAAGCTCTCTGTTATCCTCGAAAGTCACTGCTGTCATTATAGACAATATGAACTAAATAAATCAATGGTCTGACTCACTATAGGACAGACTCTTATGTTCTCATAGATGTTGCCATTTATAGATGTTTAAAATGGGGGTAGGAAGGGCCAAAGGGCAAAATTATTTCATACTAGTAAAACAATTATTTTTACTATATAATCACCAGGTCTCCTGCAATTTCATCGTAAAACAGTAGCACACAGGGTAATCAAGGATTAGAAATATTGAGTTCAAGGGAGCATACTAGCAATGCTAAATAGGATGGAGGCACATTGTCACAGATAGAAGACATGGGCACAGCTCAATGGTGAACATATTGGTCTCTGGCGTGGGTCCCAGCCACTGCTTTTACTGCAGCAGGGAAAACATATTAATATATCAGATTCCAAAAGTGTTCCTGGAATGCCTAGTAACCAAATAGCATTTAAGAACATACTGAAAACTATGGTGCAGCTTTAATTACATATGAAGTGTTTAAATGTCATTCTGTCTTCAGTTACGATATTTAAAATAACACTTGGAAACACATTGCTAGCACTATGTTCACCAAAACCTATCTAATTTAGCAGTATGCCAACTGTATAAACCGAGATCTACACATGCAAAAGCTACTTTTCAACATGTAGCTTAATATCATTTTTATTTTAACTTTGCTGCCTCACAGATGGGTAGATAAACTGTTCAGTATGATGGTGATCATTTCTGCTCTGGAAATGCAAAAAAACAAAAAAAAAACATTAACAAAGAGAGGAAGGCACCAAACATCACATTTACACAATTCTGCTGTTTTGAGAACATGCATTTAATCTGGAATTTTTCTTGCATCAAGTGTTAAACCTAGCTGAATCTGTGTTGGGTCATTTCAGATCACCTGAGAGATCTCACCTGATAACAATCTCAGGATTTCAGGCAAGATTAATTGTACTTCATTGTGTATTTAGTTTCACTTTTCATTTCTGCCTGATGAAATGATGTGTTTTTGTAAGCTGATGCCAAAAGGTGGCATTTAAAAAGCTTGCCTTTAAAAAAAAAAAAAAGGAATACAGATGTGGATGTTCATGTAATACTTGATATGACCAAAAGAGATCTCTGTGTACTTCCCAGTTCCAGGTGAAACGGTGTTTGAATTGACATTTGAGCAGTGTATCCATTTTTTACCTTGGCTCAGTTATAAACATAGTGAAGTCAGTGTTTGACTAGTGGTCTGGACTGGAGATGTGCCTTGCCAAGTATAAAGTATTTTCTCCTCTGTCTGTCTGCACCATCTTGTCTGCATTAGATGCAACATATGTGGACATGTCTTATAAATGTAGACTTCAGACCATATTTGATCTGGACACATTGTATGAAAAGCAGTATCTGGAAAGCCTCTTTTGTATGCTTCTCCTACATACTGGATGAGGACTTTTTATATGAACATTTACCACCTTTAGATAGACAGGAGAACTACCAGCAACAAATATGGCTAAGTATATAATAGAATAGAATATAGAACATTTTGTATGATTAACTTGAAATGGTTGGAATAATATATTCTAAGCTTCACATATCAAAAACAAGCACTGGAGAAAAGCACATAGTGGAATGTGTTTTTTTCTTTTGTGAATGTGTGTGTGTGTGTGTGTGCGCGTGTGTGCGCTTGTGTGTTTGTGTGTGTGTTTAATGATGTGATTAACAAACAGAAATATATATATATATATATATATATATTGAGTAAAAGGTTTTGGCTTCTGTCTTCTTCAGTTGCTAAAGATGAAACTGGGTTGTATCCAAGGTGGTAATTTACAGACTTTATCACACAATGCTGGAAAATCACAATTACAGCAGGATAACAGCATCTTTGGCTGGTATGTACTGCATGATGCCATGTCCCTTCTGTTGCTACTTTGCATTTCAATTGTTGATGCAGTGCACCTTTCATTGATGGGGAAACCCCATCAATGGCTCCCAATATTGCTGCTTTTTCACTACTGCCTCTGGTGTGACAGGTCCCATCCACTGCATTTCTGACATTCTGGTAGTCAAATGGTGTGAATGTGCATGATTTTCCTCCGCTCTCGTTCCCTGCCTCTCTCCCCCTGGTTATTCCCAGGCAGGCTGAGGTTGCTTTTACTTCATTTCCCTTGCCTTTTCTATTTATTTTAATTTTTAAAGAAGTTTAGCATTTTTCCATAATTGTGCAATTGCACCAAAAATCAAAATTGAAAAACTGAAAGACACACATACACTGGGTAGGGCATACATAAGGAGAAAGTTGGGGTTTACAAGGCAGTGCAAAAGAGTGACTGTGGGACCATGGATCACAATTGCAGAGACGTGTGATAGTGATTGTTTCCAAACAGGTATGTTCCCATTTGCTTCAGCCACACAATTGTTGCAAGAGAACAGGCTGGTGTCATGATGTCCTACAGCATTATTCAGGACCCTTCCAGACAGACTTGCTGGGGTCAGGGAGAAAGTCCCTGGTTTTGTTCCTGTCCTTTCTGATCTGTCTGTTTGTCCTCTAATCTATCTTTTTAAAAAAAAAAAAGAGAGAGAGAGAGAGAGAGAGAGAGAGAGAGAATGAGATCTACACGATATTTTTCCCACCCTGAAATATTATCAGGGAACTCCTGGCATTACTAAGAACTTTTCATTCCCAAATCCACATTAAACCTCTATTTCCCAAAATGAAATGCACCTCTCCATGGCTGTCTGTTCATATTATCCTAAAACTAGCTGAGTTAGCCACCACGAAGAAACACAGGGCCTTTGCAGACTGCCAGAAATAGTGCAAATTGAGTCCACTTTAAATTGAGGCACTGACTGGCTCAGTGCTAGGGAATCATGAGAATTGTATTATTTTTTTTCTGAGACATTGAGCCTTCTCTGTCAGAGAGCTCTGGTGCCACAATAAATTACAGTTCCCATGATTCCCTAGCACTGAGCCAGGGCAGTGCCTCAATTTAAAGTGGACTCAATTTGCACTATTTCTGGCAGTCTGCAAAGGCCCACAGTGACTATTCCTAGGACAGTAGAGTCAACAGAAATCAGGTGAGGAGAAGAAGAATGCTAGCAATAAAAGGAATGATTGTAATGGTTAACTAATACTGCTAAAACACTTTAACACTTTGAATATGATGCCTAAAAAGAGCTCAGTGGAAATTGGTAAAAGTGAATATCTGAAATATCTGTCTAGATGTGACACATGAACAGTGGAAGGGGAAGGAGGAAGAATACAAGAGAGGGGAAGGGAGGGACACCTGGGATTTTCAAGGAGTTTGGAGACAAACCATGAATGTGCAGGTAAAATCAAAGCAAAAAGATATGGAACGTTTCTATACTTCCAGGGACTTTTTTCCTTTCTGGATTAGCTCTCAGTGGATGATAGCATTATCCTCTAGATCAGGGGTAGGCAACCTTTCCCCTTTAAGGGCCAAGGGACATCAGCTCCCAGAAGCCTCAGCCATGTTGGCCAATAGTCCCATGTTGGCCAATAGCTCCTGGGATTCTGGGAGCTGAAGTCCCTCGGCCCTTAAAGGGGAAAGGTTGCCTACCACTGCTCTAGATTGAAGGCATACAGTTCTAGTGCCTTAAGTCTATGAATCCAGAAATTCTCCTTTTTGTCCAAAATGTTTGAAGGAGAAGGCACTTCAATACCTAACACAGACAAATCAGAAATGCTGTGATGTTCTGTGTTGAAATGCCTGGCCACTAGTTGCTCCAGCTTTCTGTTCAGTATTACAGACTTGTGGTTCCTGAAGTGTGTATGCAGGTTTATGGTTATTTTCCCCATGTACTTCAGACGACATACTATGTGTCTGCATTTGATCACATAAATAAGATTGCAGGACCAGCAGGTGATATATTGTTTAATATAGTAGGGCCTGCTAGTCACTGCGCTCCTAAAGGTAACAGCCCGCTTAAGGTACTTACAGGTGATGCAACACTTTGAATCATAAGGGTGCAAACCTGGATTGCTGACTGGTGTTTTCATGGACCCTTTTACCAGCTATCTCTGTAGAATTGTTGGTCTGTGGAAAGCTATAACTGGAAGCTTGCTGATTTACCTATTTATCTCCAAAATATAGACAAAAGCCATCATGATGTAGTGGTTTGGACTATGACTCTGGGAAATCAGGGTTCCAATCCCCCCTCAGGCATGGAAATCCACTGGGCAACCTTGGATCTGAACAAATCTTTCCAAGAAAACCCCACGATTGGGTCTCTGTAAGTCAGAACACACAACAACCAAACAAAAAAGATATAGATATGGTGAGGAGTTATCAATATCAGAGATGACTTTATCCCAGGTCAGAATGAGGTTGTACCTTCAGAATATACTCTCAGGTGGGTAGGGCAATGGCCTCTCAGTGTTCCCCTGAAGCCCCTAAACTAGTCTGCTGCCCTTATACCAGATGGAAGATCCTGTCCTGTTGAAATAAAATTCATTTTTCAAATTCTGTATGTGGAACCTGGGTAGTGCTGTTTTGATCTTTGCCCCAGGCAACAAAATATCTTTGGCCACCACTTGGCTAGTATAATTACAACATAAACCAAACCAAAAAAAAAGTGACTAAAGCAAAGCAGCTAGGACTATTTTTCTCAGTCTGGGACACTGTGTTGTTCATGGCATGGAGGTGAGGGGAATGGAGTGCAGCATCATGATGGTTCATTATTTGGAAACAAAGGGAGCTAGAACCTCAGCCCTTAATATCTGTTTCAGACATCAGTCAGAGGGTCTTAGCTTTGTGGTTATGCACTGGAAAACTTGACTATTGGAGGGAATGAGAGTCATGTATGTAACATTGATTTGCATGTGCAGTTTCCCATCCAGGTGCAGACAGAAGTCAAAAACTGTTGTATCTGTGACACAGTTTCTCCTAGCTGGATCAGGGCAGTGGCAGGGAGGAAATAAACTGAATCAAATCAGAGGTAGGTAAAATATCCCTCTTTTAGTAAAAAAAAAAAAAAAAAAAAAAAAAGATAACTTGTAGATTTAATAGAAAAAGAAAGAAAAAGAAAAAAATGTACATTTAATACATAATTTTGTTCCACCTTAACAGGGGAAAATATTTCCCCTACTTGACCAAATTTCACATGAAACTGCTTCTATGTCTATGTGCTCAGATACTTAAAAGGTTTTCTGTTAAGCTGAAGGTGTTTTCCATCATCTGGCACTTGAGATTTGTACATTAGCAGTGTAAGTCACAGAACAAATAGTACACTGTCTACTGTGCCTTGGAATGAGTCAAATCAGTGTGGAAATGATGGAAGGGAAAATGTGATGCATGAATCTATAAGTCTTTTACTGCATAGTCTTCAGTATTTCAAGGTCAGCAGTTCTACCTCCTAATCAAGCCCACACGTATCTTCTTGCCCAGTGAAGATAAGGCTACCAGATGTGGTGCAGTCCACAATAGGTTGATGCATTCACATGTCTAGACAATTCCACACTTGCCATGGTGTCTATAAGACTCTGACCTATCCTAGACAAAGGTTCTTCAACATGAATATTTACGTCACCTAGTACCATTGTACAGAGATCCTCAGCACCAACTCTGAGACTAATAAATAGTGGGATGGTCAGTACTGCCAGAATCACCAAACACCAGGTACATACACTTAAAACCAGTGTCCTACTGGACAAACAACTTAGAAAAATGGGTAGAATGTGTGCATACATAGAATCATAGACTCATAGAATCATAGAGTTGGAAGAGACCACAAGGGCCATCCAGTTCAACCCCCTGCCATGTAGGAACTCAAAGTCAAAGCATCCATCAATGCAGGTATTAAGATATTTGTTAATGGTTCTGTATCAAAAAGTTCTCAGAGTAACTTACATCATAAACCAGGTTAAAATTCTATAATTATAATTAAGACAATAATGAAATGAAAGTGCTGAAACATAAGATTTTAGAAACAAATTATACAAAGTGGACTAAAATGGCTTTAACAAGCTAGGGAAGATTTAAAGTCCTAGAGAGATAACCCTGATGAAATAAAAAGGCACAAATTACAAAAAAATCCAGGAAAACTGGGCATTGGGCCTTTGCAGACTGCCAGAAATAGTGCACATTAAATTGAGGCACTGCCCTGGCTCAGTGCTAGGGAGTCATGGGAATTGTATTTTTTTCTGGGACATTGAGCCTTCTCTGTGAGAGAGCTCTGGTGCCACAATAAACTACAGTTCCCATGATTCCCTAGCACTGAACCAGGGCAGTGCCTCAATTTAATGTGCACTATTTCTGGCAGTCTGCAAAGGCCCATTGTTGTATAATTGGAGTGCCAATACTGATCAGGAACTTTCCATGAAAGCTTCCTGTCATACCTCACTGGGTGTGGGAAACCGGAGAAAGGCTTCTAAGGGGCCTCAAGGTCTAAGTAGGTAAGTGTGTCAAAAAAAAACTATCTTTCATGCTCCCTGGACACATGGAATGAAGAGCCATATGAAGATGAACCCCAAATTCTAAAAAATGAAGTGGAAACTGGAGTAAGAGAAATAGTGAAAAACGAATCACCAGGAACAGATAATATTCCAACTGAACCACTGCAATCCACATTGACACAATCAACTCTACTGCTAACCAACATATGTCAACAGATATGGAAAACAAAGCAATGGCCAACAGATTGAAAACGATCAATATACATCCCCATCCACAAAAAGGGAGACACAAGAGACTGCAGCAACTATAGAACTGTAGCAATGATCTCCCATGCAAGCAAAATCATGCTCAAAATTCTGCAACATAGACTCCAACCATAAATGGAGAAAAAAATCCCAGAGGTCTAAAGGTTCAAGAAAGGAAAAGGCACAAGGGATCACATTGCAAACATACAATGGCTAATGGAGCGCAAAATCAGCATGTGCTTTATAGACTATAGCAAAGCCTTTGACTGCATAGATCATGAAAGGCTATGGAATGCCCTTAAAGACATGGGAGTGCCAACACATCTGATAGTCCTGATGAGGAATCTGTACTCAGGACAAGAGGCTACTGTCAGAACAGAAAATGAATAAATAGAATGGTTCCCAATTGATAAGGGAGTCAGATAAGGCTGTATCCAACTTGTATGCAGAACATATTATAAGAAAAGCAGGCTTGGACACAGAAGAAGAAGGAGTGAAAATAGGAGGAAGGAATATCAACAATCTAAGATATGCAGATGACACCATAGTACTAGCAGAAAACTTCACAGACCTGGAACACTTAGGGGGGTTGCAGACTGTCAAAAATAGTGTGAATTCAGTCCACTTTTAGGGTTAGGGTTAGTGCTAGGGAATCATGGGAATTGTTATTTTTCTGAGACATTGAACCTTCTTTG
Source organism: Phrynosoma blainvillii (assembly GCA_026167975.1). Taxonomy (NCBI): domain Eukaryota; kingdom Metazoa; phylum Chordata; class Lepidosauria; order Squamata; family Phrynosomatidae; genus Phrynosoma; species Phrynosoma blainvillii. Next base: position 257,401,416 of record JANUYF010000003.1, on the reverse strand, counting down.
TCAGAGAACTCTAGTGCCACAATAAAATACAGTCCCCATGATTCCCTAACCTTAACCCTAACCCTAAAAGTGGACTGAATTCACACTATTTCTGACAGTCTGCAACCCCCCTTACTAAGGAAGATCAAAGAAGTGCAAAGGCAGGCTTAATGCTCAACGTAAAGAAAACAAAAATAATGACAACCAAGGACCTTCACAAATTCAACCTAGACACTGAAGAAATAGAAATAGTAAAAGAATTCCCATACCTGGGATCAAACATTGATAGAAATGGGGACTGCAGTCAGAAAATCAGAAGATTAAGAATGGAGAGGGCGGTTATGAAAGAACTAGAAAAGATTCTAAAAGGCAAAGAGATACAACTGAGCACAAAAGTTAGTATCATACAAGCCATTGTATTCCCTATTATATTATCATGTATGGATGTGAGAGCTGGACAGTTAAGAAAGATAATAGGAAGAAAATCCTATGAGATGTGGTGCTGGAGAAGAGTGCTAAGGGTCCCATGGACAGCCAAAAGGACAAACAAGTGGGTCCTAGAGCAGATCAAGCCGGAAACCTCCCTGGAAGCCAAGATGACCAAACTGAGACTGTCGTACTTCAGACACATCATGAGAAGAGAGGACTCTTTGGAAAAAACAATAATGCTGGGAAAGGCAGAGGGAAGTAGGAAGAGAGAAAGGCCACATGCTAGATGGATGGACTCTATTAAGGAGGTCAAGGGTATTAAGGGGTTGCAGGAATTAAGCAGAGCAGTGGAGGACAAAGGGTCTTGGAGATGTCTCATCCATAGGGCCGCCATGAGTAGAGATCAACTCGAGAGCAGTTAACAACAAAAACCAACATGGGAAGGGCCTTTAAAGCCATGAACAGCTTTCCAATTGACTAGAACCTAGTGGAGATGGCAAAGTACAGATGCAATGACTTCCCATCCTGGAATCCGAATGTTCCCTTTCTCTGACTTTCATAGCTTTGTTGATACTGCTTCATAAATCCAGGTGGGCACTGGTAGTTAGAGTTCAGCTCCTCTGCCCGTACCCTGATAATATAAAATTTACTGGCTCTTTATCCATCCTTTATTTCTGGACAATAGTTCTGAGAATACTGTGACCACTAAAAAGACCAATGGATGGGTCCTAGAGCAGATCAGGTCAGAACCCTCCCTGGAAGCAAAGATGGCTAAACTGAGGTTGTCATATCATGAGAAGAAAGGTCTCACTAGAAAAAAAATACTGTAATGCTTGGGAAAGTGGAGGGCAATAGGAAAAGACGAAGGCCACATTCCATGTGGATAGATTTAATCAAAGAAACCACAGCCATGGATCTGCAGGAGCTGACAAGGGCAGATGAGGATAGGGTGACCTGGAGGTCTCTCATTCATAGGGTCAACATGGGTGAAAGTCAACTCAAAGACAGTTAACAACAAATGGTTGTCTTCTTGTAAAGCAATTTGGTATTCAGCACCAGCATCAAAGGCAATGCAACAGAACAGGTCAAAAGAAAGGGAGGATGGTCCTAACTAATTAAATTTTCAGAAGGATGGATATAGGAGTTTATGTGAAGAAAGAGTCTTTTAAAAATAGGGAGGGAGAATAATTTGTTTCTCTGCCCATTTCCATTTCTTCATAATTTGAGGGCCAATTTGTATGAAAATGTCACACTTCACAGACATATCCCTCAGCCAAAAAGGTTGAAAGTTTCAAAAGATAGGTTGAAAGGCTAGAGAATTATACAAATGCAGGGGTAGCTGTGTTGTTAGTAAGACAAATTCCAAAGTCATATTATGAGATACCTTCAATAAGTGAATCAGAATGGCACAAAATTATGGGGGGAATTGTGGTGCCTGAAAACATGTGAAGTGGGACAGTACTGGATAGGAGCAAAAAGCTATGCCCACTTCTCCTTGGACTTCAATTGAATCTGGTAAACCTCTCTAGATTCAACCAAAATTACATAACAGCTTTGTAATTTTGGCAAAAGTATGTTCCAAGTGATATTGTCCCTAATGTTCACTATGATTCTCTCATTTGGAAACCCACATGAGTACTGTGTAGATTTATCCCATCCATCCATTCATCGCTTCACCTAATTCATGTAGTACTAACTAATCCTCCCATGAGAGGATAGCAGCATGGCACTTTGCCCTTGCATAATACCCAGGCAATCACAAATTCACTTAAGGATCAGGATTTTACCTGGATAGACTAAGGTCATTAGTGTTGCACTGGTTCCTAGTTCACTCCTTGTTTCCTCAGCATTAGCAGGGCCTAGCTAACAGGTGAGGTAGGCTGGACAGGAAAGCAACAAAATGGCCAGAACAAAATGACCAGAAACATGAAACTTTCAATTTTAAGCAGGAGTAGGCAAAGAAAGCCACTGTGGTGTAGCTGTTTGAGTATTGGACTAGGACTCTGGAGACCAGGGTTTGAATCCTTTCTCAGCCATGGAAACCCACTGGGTGACCTTGGACAAGTCATACTCTCTCACCCTCAACGGAAGGCACAGGCAAACCTCATGACAGAACAAATCTTGCCAAGAAAATCCCATGATAGGTTCACTTTAGGGTCCCCATATGTCAGAAATGACTTGAAGGCACATAACGACCACAAGGCAAAGTGAACATAAATACTCTGAAGGCACCAGATCCTATATGATCTTGGAAGTTAAGCAGGGTCAGCCTTGTATAGTACTTGGATGGGAGACTTCCAACAAATACCATGTGCTGTAGGCTAGATTTCAGAGGAAAAAACTGGCAAATCACCTTTGAGTATTCCTTCCTAAGAAAACTCTATGAAAAAGTCATGGGGGTCACCACAGGTTGACAGGCAATGTGAAGGTACATACTCATATACAGGTAAAGTATAGCTTTGCAGGCCCTAGGGCCCCCAGAGTTAAAAACAAATCTTTTTTAAAAACTTTTTTCAAAAGGAGTTTTGCCACAAACACTTTCTAGGGAGTATGGGGGAAGTTTTGCCTCATTTTCGGGGAGAGGTGGAATTAGGCCATTTTAGGCTCAGGACAGAACTTTAAAAAAAAAACAACTGTGATTTCCAATTCACTTCCAGTTGTGAAAAAAGCCAGCCCAGGGTGACCAAAACATTGCAAATAACCACCCATCGTCTAGCAAGTATTTGGTGGGATTGGGAGGTACAATGAAGAGCAATTGCCCTCCAAGATCAGCTGGAGCACCAGTGCAACTACTAATTCCAACAACTGCTTGCCCCTATTTAAAGGAGCACATACTAGCCAAATCCGCAATAGCATTTTGCCTATCTGCTCTGGACAGGCTAGTGTTGCCATGGCATTTATTTATTTATTTTCTGTCACTTTTATCCCCATAAAAATGGAGTTTAAAAAGGAGTGGCAATTCCAAACCGAGTGTCGGTGTGGAAGCAGCCATAATTTAAATAATGGTTAAGATAGCATGCATATAAATCAGGTTAATTTTAGAGGTGAGGGAATGCTCAAAGGACCCTTGCTTTCATTTGGCCAACATGTATTGGAAACTAAGGAAACCCTGGCAAAACTAGGTAACATGATAAGCATGGTACTTCCCTCTTCATCTTTTATTAAATGGGGACTACAAGTTAGTATTCCCACATTAATATCAAAATAAGGTCATTTTTCATCTTGAGGTTAGTTGGGTTTTTTTAATCCAAAAATAGTTGCTCTGTTGAGAATAAAAATAGCCATTCAACATGTTCATATTTTTACAGATGGATTCTAATTGGTAATGTATTAATTACATTTTGTGCTTAGTTATAGTCTACATTCTTTCTGCTTCCCCTTAAATTGTCAAAAACATGTTTTCTTGGGAACAGTCTATCCATTATGATTTGCCACTGTGATAATTAGAGCAAAAGAGGATACAAAAATGAATATTTTATCTGCATTTCTCTTCTAAGAGCCTTTACAGACTGCCAGAAATAATGCAGCTTGAGTCCACTTTAACTGCCCTGGCTCAGTGGTAGGGAGTCATGGGAACTGTAGTTTATTGTGGCACCAGAGCTCTCTGACAGAGAAGGCTCAATGTCTCAGAAAAAACTACAATTTCCATGATTCCCTAGCACTGAGCCAGGGCAGTTAAAGTGGACTCAAGCTGCATTATTTCTGGCAGTCTGTAACGGCCCTAAGTCTAAGAACAACAGGTCATATATACAATGTATTTGTGCTTCTTGTGGAAAGGTTTTAGGGAAGAATACATTTTGCAACTTTAATTAATAAATATTTTTCTCAGGTACCATGTATGGTAAAGGCCACTAAACAAATTATAGTTCTTCAACAGGTTTTCTTTAAATGCTACAGATGAATGGAACAGGGAACAGGCAAAAATGGGCTAATCATTCCAAGCTGGGGTATTTGAAAATGTCAGCATCCTTGGTTAAATAATTTGAATTACCCCTAATGGAACAAAGCACTACTAATCTTCCCCTAAATGCTGTTTGTAACTGTTTCCTTCATTTTTACACAGTCAGAGATCATGGGGTTTCCAGTCTTCACAACCAAAAGTTGCAAATGACTAAAAGTCTGAACAACCCGAGCTGCACTTCATGAAAATTTCTTGGCAACTGAAGATCATAGGGTGTTTGTAGTTTGCTTGTGTCCTTACTGCTCACCATTGTTTTGCAAATGCAGTTTAGAAGGTCTTCATGGCCTGTGGGGTTGTGGAAAACAAGATGTTGGAGATTGGAGAGGCTTTTGGTCTAATGCAGCAGAGCTCTTCTTATTTACCTTAATGGTTTGTAAGACCTTTCCCAGTAGATTCTATGATTCTATGAATGTCTACTAGTTATGATGCCTGTGTGTTCCATCCATTATCAGAGACAATGTGCCTCTCAATACACTTGCTTGGGAGCAAGAGAAGGACTCTGCTTAGTCATGTCCCAGAACCTTCTGGTTATCCACTTTGGGAACAGAATGATAGACCCCATATACCGTTGGTCTGATTCAACATGGCTCTTCTTATGCTCTTAAATAAGCATGTATGATCCAGTGAAATGATCCATCATTGGCATTATGTGATATCATGTTTGCTTATATGAGATATCAAGCAATAACTGTGAATGCCCCTGGAGCATGTGTGAAGTAACCACCAACACAGCTGTTTTTGGCTGAAGCCCTTTCGAATTTTACAATTGTCAAAGAACTCAATCTGAGTTTAAGAAATATTAATCTCCACTCCACAATTAAAGAAGAAAAAAATAGATTCTTTTAGTGAGGCACTAAAAAAACCCTCACCAAATGAAGAACATTTCTATTCTAAAGTCTTGTGGTTTCTGGACCTCATTTCAGGCACATTCGTGGTTCTTGGGTCTGGCTCCTCAATATTTATTCAGACTTTAATGAGATTGTGGCTGAAGTTCCCTGTCGTGGTTTCATCTGGACAAAAACAGAGATATATTTAGCTAGGTTCATACAATTCTGGTAATTTCTAAGAAAGAAGGGGAGGTTAAAAAAAGTAATCATTTTTAAATGAAAGTTTTATCATTTACAGCACTCCCCCTCCCCTTTGGAAGTCAAATGGTTAAACTGACATTCATCAAATAAATTTTGGTAAAGCAACCAGTCTTTATGTTAAATAAATTATCAGTGTTTAGAGATGCTATAATATTGAAGAATTTTACAATATTGGTGGCATTGCTCTGGAACATCCACTTGTCTCTGCAAAACAAGGGGGCAAACATCAAGGTCTTTGCTTTTCTTCCATTCATTTCAGTGTTTTAAATGCTTCTGTCCTTGATATGTTTGTTTACACCACAAGCACCTTCCATCCTTTCAACAAAAAGCACAAACAAGTAGCTATTAACAAGACATTTTAGTATTGCTCAGAAAAAATACCATTGCTGCCATTAGTCCTTGCATAAACACAACAAAATTTTTTAAAGGGGAGTCTATATGGCAGTTTTTTTCTTGGCAACTCCATCTTATTCTCAAACAGCCTTCAGAGTTGTAATAAGCAAAACTGATTCAAGGTAAGGTTCCATTTTAATGGCTTGGTTGAAGATGGCTGTGAGGAGAGCTAAAATGGAGATACCCCCTCCCCTTTACTTTCAGCATTTGTATTTTCAAATTATTTAGGTTTCTCATCTGTCCTTCCTTTGTCACTGGTGCTGGGAAGAGAATTTCAAGGAACATCTTAAACCTGCCAATCTTATGCTGTTTAGAGGCATGCTGTACTATTCTCTCTCTTTCTTGCACAATCTCTCCAACACAAGTCCAACGTACTAAGCATTGCCTTCCTCTTGGCAGCTCAATATTATATGACATTTGACTGATGTTTTAAAAATTGGTATTATATGATGCACTACTGCTCTTTGGGGGAAAGGGAGTGTGTCCTTCAGGTTCCTCAGGGCTTTGTTCTGTCCCCCATGCTATTTAACATATAAATGAAACTACTGAGAGATGTTGTCCACAGTTAATGAGTTTGGTACCATCAGTAAGCAAATGACACCCAACTCTATTACTCCATTCTACCACAATCCAAGTTAGTTGTTTTAGTCCTAAAACAGTACCTGTCATCAGTAATTGACTGAATGGGAGCAAACAAGTTGAAACTTAATCCAGACAAGACAGAGGTGCTCCTGGTCAGTTGAAAGGCAAAGCAGGGAATAAAGGTTCAGCCTGTGCTGGATGGAGTTACATTCCCCCTGAAGGTGCGTATTTGTAGCTTGTGTATACTCCTGTATTCAGCTCTGAGCCTGGAGTCTCAGGTTTCAGTGGTGGCCAGGAGTGTATTTGTACAGTCAAGACATGTGTGCCAACCGTGCCTATTCCTTGAGATGTCAGTTCTGGCCATGGTGATACATACCTTAATTGCATCCTGCTTGGATTACTGAAATGTGCTGTATGTGGGGCTGCCATTGAAGAGTGTTCAGAAACGTTAACCGGTCCAAAGAGCTGCAGCCAAATTGCTAACTGGGACTGGCTACAAGAAGCACACAACTCCTTGCTGCAACAGCTCCACTGGTGGCCAGTCCATTTCTGGGAACAATTCAAAGTGCTGGTTTTGACATATAAAGTCCTATACGTCCAGGTTATTTGAAGGATCACATTTTCCCATCCAAACCTGCTCATGTTTTCAGAACTGTTATAGAGGCCCTTATCTTTGTCTCATCATCCTCACCAGTACATCTGTTGTGAGCTCCCTTTCCAGAGAGATGAGACTAGCACTCTGTTTACACTTTTTCTGTAAATAAGTGAAGAATTGTCTGATTCAACAAGCCTTTGAGAATTGATTGTTTAGGCAGTATGGGCCTTGTATAAGATACTGGGTTTTCTATCACTTATGTTGGGCTGGTCTGCATGTGCACACGCATGCTCAAATGGTTCACGTTTGTTTTTTTTGTTGTTGTTTTGTTATTTGATATTTTATTAAAACAACATATATAACATACACAACACAGACAAATAACATAAACAATGAACATAATAACATAACTAATCTAACAACCTAACATAACCTCACAAAACACCACCTAACATAAACTTCCTTAGTTCTTTGACAGTATGTACAGATCCATTTCGGCTTATCACATCTTCTACTTCATCGTCTACCTCCTTTTTATTAGCTCTTATTATTCTACTATCATTTTAGTCATTTTATACATTTTAATAAAACCTATTTTTTTCCTCCTCATTTGTTATGCCCTTTATGTTAACTTTGCTGTTTCATCCCCACATTGCTTTAATATATTCATCAATTGGAGCCCATTCTTCTTCCACTTTAGCAATATCTTTTTGATTAATTAAAGCCGTCAACCTGTCCATTTCCTTCATTTCCATTAGTTTTGTTAACCATTCCTCTGTAGTAGGAATTTGCTCTTTCTTCCATTTTTGGGCAACTAATAATCTTGCAGCCGTTATCATATAGAGTATCGTTCTCCAACATCTCTTCTCAAGTGTCTGTCCCAACTTATTCATCATATTTAATAGATAAAGCTCTGGACAAAGTTCAAATTTAATTTTCAAATTTTCTTGTATTAGGATATGGATCTTCTTCCAGAATATTTTCATTTTAAAGCACTTCCACCAAACATGTATCCAGGAGCCTACATTCTGATTACATTTCCAACAATTACTCGTCTCTACTTTATATATTTTTGCTATCTTTAAAGGAGTTAAATGCCACCTTTGCTCCATTTTCCAGTAATTTTCTTTCAAGTCTTGCGAGCAAGTAAATTTCCCAGTTTTTGTCCTTGCATTCTCCCAACATTCAAGTTTGATTGTTCTTCCACAGTCTGTTGCCCACTTTATCATGTTCTCAGATGTTTTTTCTGTTTCATTCTCTCTTTCCACTAAGAATTTATAAATTTTACTTACTCTTTTTACCCGAGGTTGCATTAACAACTTATCCAAATCCGTAAGTTCTTCCTCAAATTCTTGTAGTTTTGAGTCCATCTTAAATCTCTCCTTCAGTTGAGTGTATAAGAGCCAGTGCATTCTAGGATCTAGTTGTTCCATTTCCTCTATTGATTTAAGAATAAATCCTTGCTCCTCTGCTTTTTTTAGTATGTCCTTGTATCTCATCCATGTTTTTACCGCTGTCCATTTCCCAAAAAAAGCTTCGTGTGGAGATAACCATAGTGGTAGCCTTCTGTATATGTTCTTTTTAATTCCATCCCATATATTCAATAAAGATCTTCTTATGACATGGTGTTTGAATTCTTTATGTACTGTTGCTTTCCCGTATCCCAAGTATCCATGCCATCCAAACCTATTATTGAATCCTTCAACATTTAGTATATCTGTCCTTTCTAATTATACCCAATCGATCAGCCAGTCTAATGCGTTGGCTTTATGATAATTTTGCAAATCTGGTAAGTTCATACCGCCATCTTTCCTCCCCATAGTCATAGCTTTCCATCTCACTCTTGCTCTTTTTCCCTTCCATACAAACTCTTTCAAGTCTTTATTCCATTCCTGAAATATTTTCATGTTATGTATTATCGGTATGCATTGGAACAGAAAGTTCATTTTCGGAAGGATCATCATTTTGATTGCTTCTACTCTTCCCGTTAATGTCAAATTTAATTTGCTCCATTTCTCTAAGTCCGTTTTAATTTCCTTCCATTTGACTTTGTAGTTGTTTTCAAACAAATCTACGTTTCTTTTACTAATCCATATTCCAAGATATTTAACTTTATTCCGTATGACACAGTTTGTCATTTTCTCTAAAACAATGTCCTCTTTTTTGGATAAATTTTTAGTAAGTATTACTGTTTTGTTATAATTTATTTTAAATCCAGATATTCTACCAAATTCTTCCAATGTTTGAAATACTTCAGTGATTTGTTCTTGAGGTTCCTCCACAATCAAAACCAAATCGTCAGCAAATGCGCGGAGTTTGTCTTCTTTTCCTTTTATTTTCATTCCTTTTATTTTTGTATTTTGTCTTATATTTTGCAGTAATATCTCAAAAACTTTTATAAATAACAAGGGTGATAATGGACAGCCTTGTCTTGTACCTTTAGATATCTTAAACGTTTCTGTACTAGTTCCATTAATCATCAAATTAGCAAATTGATTTGTGTATATCTGCTTTATCCATAAAGAAAATTTCTTACCCATTTGCATTTTTTCTAGGACCTTCATTATAAAGTTCCAATTTACATTATTGAAAGCTTTCTCCGCGTTGAGGAAAATCAAAGCCAATTTCTTATCATTATTTTTTTCATAATATTCAATAATATTTACAATTGTCCTAATATTATCTTTTAACTGTCTTTTAGGTAAAAACCCTGCCTGATCATCGTGAATAGTAATAGTCAATATCTTTTTCAGTCTCTCTGCCATTATCAAAGCTAAAATTTTATAGTCTGTGTTTAATAAGGATATTGGTCTATAATTTCCCACTTCTTTCTCATCTTTTCCTTCTTTAGGCAATAATACAATGTTAGCTCTTTTCCAAGTGTCTGGAATTCCATCTTTATTAATACTGTTCAAAGTTTTGAGTAATGGTCCTTTTAATTCTTCTTGATATATTTTGTCATACTTTGCTGTAAATCCATCAGGCCCGGGAGCTTTATCTGTTTTTAACTTTGTTATTGCCTGTTGTATTTCCAGTTCTGTAATGTCCGTGTTTAGTGTTTCCTGTTGTATCTGTGTTAATTTTCTGAACACTTGTTTTTCTAAAAAGTCCTCCACTTGCTTATCTTGTATTTCTTCTGCTTTATATAGGTTCTGATAATATTCTTGGAATTTCTTCCGAATATCCTCTTGTATATGTAGTATCTTGTCTCCGTCCTTTTTCTTTGTAATCATTTTTTTCTCTCTCTTTTTTTTTAACCTCTAGGCCAGCCATCTTCCTGATTTATTAGCAGATTCAAATTGTCTTTGTTTAATATACTTCATTTTCCTTGCTATTTCCTCTACCAACATCTTGTCTAATTGTTTTTTCAACCATTTTAAATGCTTATTTTTCTTATCACTCGTAGGGTCTTTGGCCAATTCCTTTTCCGCTTTTGTTATGTTCGTTTCTAATTCCTTCATTTCTTTTTCCTTACATTTTTTTCATTTCTGATCCTCTTCGAATTAAAAGTCCTCTTATAACTGCTTTACTAGCATCCCATACAACTTTCGGTTTGGTTGGTTCTATCATATTTTCCAAAAAATAATACTTCAATGTCTTCCTTATTTGTGCAACAAAGTTTTTATCATTAAACAAGGAATCATTCATTCTCCAAAAAAATTCTTTTTTCTTTGTGTTTTCAATTGTTAACACTATTGGGTTGTGATCTGATATTGTTCTTGGCCATATGTCCATTTCTTTTATTTTCAAAATCATTTCAGGGGTAGTCCAGAACATATCTAGTCTAGAAAAAGATTTATGGCTCTCTAAAAAAAAGTAAATCCATTTTCCTTTGGATATATTTCCCTCCAAATATCTTTCATACTAAGCTGTTCACTTAATTCGAAAAAAGTATTAGGCAGTTTCCCTTGGTTCTTCTTAATTCTCTTTGCAGACAATCTATCTTTTTTGGGGTCTACCACCCCATTCAAGTCCCCCATCATTATAATCTTCTTGTTTTCAAAGTCCGCTTCCCTTATTTCTTCTTTTAGCTTCTTGTAAAACTCTGTTTGTCCTTCAATTGGACTGTAAACTCCAATCATCAAGTATTTCTCGTCCTCTATCTGCACTTCTACTCCCACATAGTATCCCTCCTGATCATTAAATATCTCTTTTGCTTTGTATTTCTTTTGAACATACATCAATACTCCTCCTTTTCTTTTTTCATTAGCTGATATAAACATCTGTCCAAATTTGGGATTTTTCATATAGTTAATCTCATTTTTCCTAATCTTTATCTCTTGCAAACAAATTATGTCCCCTTTCTTTTTTGCCAAATAATGAAATGTTTTACTTCTTTTGAATTTCGAGTTCAGTCCTTTCACATTCCAAGAAATAATCTTAGTCTCCATATTTCTCTTATTATTATCAAATTATATTTTATCCTCTTTTTTTCCCCTCTATTTAATTCTCCTGTCCTACCTCTTCGTCTGGGTCACTTTCTGAGCTTCTTTGATCATCTCCTTCCTCTTCCTCTGGAGTATCACCTGGTGCTGCGCCTCCTGACGCTGCACCTACACTTACATCCTCTTCCAATTTGGCTTCTTCTCCCTTTTGTTGTTCCATTTTTGTTCTGGCTCTCGTTTTAATTTTCTCTTCTTTGTATTTTCCTTTCTTGTCATCTTCCTGTTTTTCAGCCTGTAGTCTCTTCAGGAACTCCTTTGCTTTCATTACTGTATTTATTCTAATTCTTTTTTGTTTGTATACAAAGGAGATCTCTTCTATTCTCTCCCATGCGAATCTTATATTTCTCTTGATCAATTCCGTTGTTAAAAATTTATATTCCTGATGTTTCCTAAGTATCGCCATTGCACATCTTTGTAAATTTTCACCGATTTCCCATCAATCATCAATTCTTTTTCATAGCTTTTTTGTAATATCTCTTCTCTTGTTCTCGATCTAACAAAGGATATTATGACGTCCCTAGGAACATTTTTTTTCTCTTGCCACAGTTGAATTTATTCTGAAAGTCTTATCCGTATCTCTACATATCTCTTCCTTTGGGATACCGCTAAATTCCGCTAGTGATGATGTAATTTTATCAAACAGATCTTGATTCAGAGATTCAGGTACTCCTCTAAGCTTTAAACATCTTTCCCTATAACGGACCTCATGAATCAAGTTTACGTTGCTTTCCCTTCGTTGTTGTTCTGTTAGTTCCACTGTAGTAACTTTTAATACCTTGGTTGTTTAATTCCTCAACTTCTCCCTTTATCCCCTCTATTTCATTAGTTATTTTATCTAATTTCTTTCCAAACGCTTCAAATTCTCTTTGTAATTCTTCCTTAGTTTCTTTCCTTGATTGTTTCAGTTCTGTCTTCATCTCCAATCTTATATCACTCCTAAGTTTTTGAAAGTCTTCTAACAGTATTTGCATTGGATCCATTGACTTCGCTGATGTATCTGTAGAACCTCTTCTTGGAGGTAGGGCTGAAGTTGGGGTAGGTTTTTTAATCCCTGTTGCCATATTAAACAAATAGTTTATATCACAAATTACTTTTCTTCACTCTGCTTTTTACAAAATTATATACTATATCTTTAAAGTATTTCAATATAAGTAAATAATTTCTCTATTATTAACTTATATATGTTCAAATCTTTAAGCAAACCAAATATTTCAGAATATATGTCTAAATATATATCTAGTTATCTACATGTACAACCATTCTCTTATATATGTGTATATATATATATATATATATATACACCCTTACTCAAATTTCTCCTCCCCCTCCAAAGTATATTTCATATAATTCACTCTATAATATCAAAGTCTTAATAAATACAATTTAAGTTATTACAGTCACTTAGCTAATTTGAATTTCAATTATTTTATATACTAATATACCGTATATATAAAAAAAAAAACCAGGGGAAAAGGAAAAAAGAAAACAAAAATATTAAGTCAAGTTTTTCTCCCGAGTATATAACTAAAAATAAACAATTTATCTTATATATATTATAATTTTCCCTATCAAAATTGTTCTCTTACTTAAACTATACTTAATACTATGCTTAATATATATATATATATATATATATATATATATATACAGTCTCAGCTTAAACTACTTTATTAATTTTATATGAGGATTCACAATAGTTTTGACTTTCTTCCCTACTCGCTTGTCACTTCCCCCCCTCTAGTGGCCTTTCTTATATCAGTTTCATTAAGTTTAAGTTTTTGTAAGCTGATCCTGGAATGCCCCTTCTGTTTTGTTTAGTTTTCCCAGTATCTAAAGAGACTCCTTCTTTTATTCTGTTATTTCCTTCTGTTTCGTCACCCCCTCCTCTGTCCTCCTTCCGCCGTGCCTTTCTTGGGTTCTTTAGCTCTCCTTCTCAAGTCTCAAATCTCCTTCGTCATCCCTTCCTCCCGTCCTCCTTCCGTCGCCTCTTTCTCTTATTATATCAATTGCATTTATGTTAGGTGTAGATGTAGATGATTAATAATTTATTCGTTGTCGTCCTCCTTCCGACGCTTCTTTCTCTGTTAGGCTTTACACTTCTAGTCAATGTTTCTAGTATCCCTTACTGTCTCCGATTTACCGATTCAGTTTCAAAGTTCTTTTATTTTAAAAAGACGGCTGGCAGGGTTCAGTGCCCATGGGGGCAACCACTTCGGGCTAGGCTGCTCTGCGATCTTCTCCACCCTGACTCGAGATCCCTATCAGGGGGCTCTTGTCAGGATTCAGAGTTGATCTCCTTCGAGCCCCTTCCCAGACACCCCTCCCGGGGTTCCGATGTCAAGGGATTAAAATCCCCTCCTTCCCGAGTGGTGGTCCTGTGGAGTACCTTCACACAGTACCGTTCGCCATGCCGTCGCTGCCGGAAGTCCACGTTTTTAACTTATAGTTTTTTGGCTAGTTTAATCACTTGTTAACTTTTCTATTTTGTGAATTTCATTCTTACCTCTATGGTTCCCTCTCTCTCTTTCTCTCACATACTTTATTGTTTAACACTTTGGTGAAGTAGATCAGGCTGAGAGATTGTGAATGGCCAAAGGTTATCCAGTGAACTTTGGTAAAGATCTGAAGATTCAAATATTCAAATATTTGGACCTAGGTTTCCCTGGTTATTGTTAGGCACATTAACTGCTACACCATTCTGGCTCATTGTATAAAATTAGGTAAAGGTAAAGGTATTCTCCATTGACAAGGTTGTCCAGTCATGTCTGACCATAGGGGGCAGTACTCATCTCTATTACTAAGCCAAAGAACCAGCATTGTCAGGGACTACTCTGTGATCATGTGGCCAGCATGATTGCACAGAACACTGTTTACCTTCCCACTGAAGTGGTACCTATTTATCTACTTGCATTTGCATGCTTTCGAACTGCTAGGTTGGCAGAAGCTGGGACTAGTGACAGGAGCTCACCCCATCATGCAGCACCCAGGCCTCAAACTGCCAACTTGCTGATTTTACAATCAACAGAGTCAGCATCTTAACCACTTGAGACACTGCATCCCTGCACAAGTTACTTACTCACAAGTAAGTAAAATTACCCTAATTCATAAAACATATATTTCTTCCATATTTCAAGGAAGGCAGGAAGGCTGGATTTTCCTTCCTCTTGCCACAACAACTGCTATCATGTCAGCAGCCATAAAGTGGGAGAAGTTGAAAAGGGCCAGCCTTCAAGAAAAAGAATGGAGGGCTTGTTATGCTTACATCATATTGAAATGAGCATGATGAAACATCAAGGCTCATATTCCAAGATAAGCAATTACAAATATTGGGGGTATCACTCATGTTTCTGACTCTCTCCCATCATTGCTGGCAAGGATCTTTCCCAGAGAGCTCCTCACAGCCCTAGCCTTCTAGAAGTCAGTCAAGACAAGACCTCTTGACCTTTGCTTATAGTGGCAACTGGTAGGTTCTGTGTCAATGCATCAACTTTGAGTTTTAATTGGAACACTAGATGAGTTTTCCATGGTGCTTAACCTAATTTTTGGGAAATAGTTCAGCAGCTTGGATATCTCCTTTAAAGTTCACATTAGACCCCAGAGTGGATTCATGCCCCCACTGACATGGAAGTCATCAGCTGCCACTGACTGGATAGGATTCATATGAAGACGGCCAGATGAGCCATTTTCTTCTCCTGTAGCAACATTTCCATGTATGCATTTATTTTTATTTATAGCATTTAATGCCTATCATTAACAAGTAGTTTTCTAGTCACTTTACAGAAGAAGAAAAGAAATCTTAAAACTATAAACACAGAAACAACATTTCCATAAACTGGAGTTACACTGAAGTTATAAACAGGGCTTGGGAATGACTCACAAGTAAGATTGTTAATTGAACCTTCCTCCTTTTAAAATATATAATGGGGTTTAACGATGTTATATTTTATAAGGAAAATAAGTAGAGCAAAGTTACTTTACTGGAAATAACGAATAAAATGTTACTTTTTAAAGTAATATGAGTTAATGGGTTTCTTCATCAGAATGAATAGGAGAACAGGTTATTTTTAAAATACTGTAATGAGTAAGCGGATGAATTACTAGGAAAATAAAGTGTTTTGGCTGGAGCTGAAAAAAACTAAGGCACTAAGAAAGAAGGCATTCCAAAAACCAGGGCAACCTCCACCTTCGCACTTTTACAACATCAAATCATTATGAGCCTGAAAAATTACTGCTGGGTTGAGTAACATCTTTCATACTAGAATGTAAGTTGACATTTCTGTAGCCCAATGCCCATTAGAAGTCAAAATTGGGAAAATCCAGGAATCCTCCATGATCACTGCAAACATAACCCATTTTGTGTTTGTGCCTTTGTCCATTATGAAATACAGTACCTCTTAAAACCCCAGTGAAAGGCAAAAAATTTAAAAACCCACCATGACACAGGAAGGATGTTGGCCACAAGCAAATAGTTTCATTTTTTCATGACTTTCCCTTCATTCCTAATTATAATGTTGGCTGGAAAAATGGAAGAATTGAGTAGAAGCAGAATCATGATTGTGGGTAGGGAGAACAGATGGATTCATTTCTCAGAAAGGACTTTTAAAAGCCCCATCTAAATTGGTGACTGAGACCAAATAACCTAGACTTTTCTCAAACAAAAATCTTACAGATGATAAACTTGGGGGGGGGGGGGAATAAACACACTAGTTTAAAAATACCATTAAATACTGAAAATTCTTCAAAAACTTGCAAAAGAAACACGTTGGACACAATGCAGGACAAGACCAACAATCATTGCAAAGGCATAATAAAAAATAAGCCTGATTTGAGGTTCCATTAAATGTAACTCTGTTGTTGGAGACAACAAAGCTGCTATTTGTATTCCTCTATTTCATCAAAACTGCTGCCCTCCAAACATGATGGCTTCCAGTTCCACCATCCCTAGCAATTATGGACATAGGTTGTTAGCTGAGGATGAAGTGAGTTTTTATCCAACACAACTAGAAGGTCCCAGGTTGAGGAAGGCTAGAGATTATTTTACTCAAAATGCTAGTATTTTACAGAGAGCATAATAATAATAATAATAATAATAATAATAATAATTTGTATCCCACCTCTCTGTAAAATACAACTGGGGTGGCTTACACGATAAAACAAACAATCCTGTCCCCCAATAACCCACACCCCTAAAATACAATTAAACAATCAAAAGTTTAAAACATACTTTAAAATAACATATAAATAATAAAAAACAAGTAAATTAAAATAACTGTAGCAGAAATCAGGGTCAGGCATAACTTTTTCAGTGGCCAGTTATCTACTCAGGAAAGGCCTACTGGAAGAGAACCATCTTAACAGCTTTCTTAAAGCTGTTTAAAGTGGTCAAGTGGCTGATCGCATCCGGCAGGCTGTTCCATAGTCTGGGAGCAATAGCTGAAAAGGTACTCTGGGCAGTTGAAGATAATCTAGTTTTTACAGATAGCAATAAATTCTTCCCAGAGGACCTCAGTGCGTGGGGTGGATTATATGGAAGGAGGTGGTCCCAAAGATAGGTTGGGCACAAGCCATTTAGAGCTTTAAAGGTGATGACCAACACATTGTACTGCACACGGAAACTGATAGGCAGCCAGTGGAGTGATCCTAGAATAGGTGTTATGTGGTCTCGTCTGGTTTTATCTGAGACCAGCCTGGCTGCCATATTCTGTACCAATTGAAGTTTCTGAATTAGGCACAAGGGTAGCCCCATGTAGAGTGCATTGCAGAAATCAAGACAAGACGTTACTAGTGCATGTACCACGGTTTCAAGGTCCCTAACCTCCAGGAAAGGGCAGAGCTGGCATATCAGCTGAAGCTGATAAGAGGCGCTCCTGACCACCACATTCACCTGATTTGTCATCTGAAGTGATGGATCTAGGAGCACCCCCAGCCTGTGAACATAGTCCTTTGAGAAGAGTGTGACCCCCATCTAGGACTGGAGATTGTGTCCCAATACCTGGGTTCGGGGCCGTTACCATTAGTATCTCTGTTTTGTCTGGATTCAGTTTCAATCTGTTTTTCCTCATCCAGTCCATTACCACTTTAAGGCATTCATTGAGAGGGGAGACGCTATCTGAAGTCAAAGCTGTAGACCGAGACATGGAGAAATATATCTGGGTGTCATCAGCCTACTGATAACACCCTGCCCCAAGTCTCCAGATGATCTCTCCCAGCGGTTTCATATATATGTGTCATGGCCAGCCATGCTGAGGACTCAGAGGACAAGGAAGACGAGGAGGCTGAGCCTGGCCCTAGCTTTGCTCTGCCAGCTCCAGTAGAGCTGGCTGAGCCAGAACCTAGCTCTGCTATGCCAGCTGCAGCAGAGCTCATGACTCAGCAGCCTAGCCTCCCCCCAGCAGAGGTTCCAGGCCTGGGAAACATAGAGGAGCAGGATGAGGAGGTACCTACCTTCAGCCGGAGAAGGCCAGAAAGGGCGTGCCTCTGCTGATCCCAGAGGTTATATGAGAAACACTCAGCAATCACCAAACAGCTGTGATTAGGAGCTGGACCAATATAAACAACTGTGACATGCTGAGCTTCTTTGTCAGAGTCTATCCGCATTCCCTGGTGTAAGCATCTTACTCTGACTCCTTTGTTGCCTGAAACCTTGCCTTCTAGACCTCAGATTGACCTGGAACTCTGACCCTGGACTGGACTCACTGACTTGCTTTCTGGACTCCTGGACCTTTGGCTTGCTCCCTTATTTTGCTATTGGACTGATACTGTGCTTCAGAATTATTTTTGTGTTGCTGCAAAGCCTTGCATTTGTGTATATCATTCTTATCAGCCATTCTGTTGGCTGCTTTCCCAGACAATATGTTTATAGCATCGGGGACAGGATGCTGCCCTCAGGGATGCCACAATTAAGCTCCTTTTTAGCTGAGCAACTGTCCCTGAGCATCACCCTCTGGAATCTGCCTGAGAGGAAGGAACGGAACCATTGCAGTGCAATGCCTCCAATTCCTAATTCTCTCAAGCGTTCCAAGAGGATGTCATGGTCTATCGTGTCAAAGGCCGTTGAGAGGTCACACTACCCCTGTAGATGCCCAGATGAGGTCATCAGCTAAGGCAACAATATCCTGTCTCCACTCTCCACTCCATATCCTGTCCGAAAGCCAGTTTGAAATGGATCCAGATAATCAGTTTCCTTCAAGACAGCTTGGAGCTGAAGAGCAACAGCCCTCTCGATCACCTTGCTCAAAAAAGGTAGCAAAGAGACTGGCCTATAGCTGTTCATGTCCAGAGGGTCAAGGGAAGGTTTTTTCAGAAGCAGCCTGACCACTGCTTCATTCAAACAAGATGAAACATGACTTTCCCTAAGGGATGCATTGATGATGTCCCTCAGGAACATTCTCAAGACATCTCCCCCCTGGATGGCCAGCCACGAAGAGCAAGGGTCAAGAAGGCAAGCTGTCTTCCTCATTCTACCAAGGAGCTTGTCCATGTTATTGGTACTCACCAGTTGGAACTGATCCAGTATAATCTCATAAGCAGAGTTGCTGGAAACCTCATCTATCAATTCTATAATTCTATAACCTATTTGTAAAATGGGGGGGTAACAGTGACCTGTTTTAAAGGCATGTTATGAATGTATAATAAGTGCATTAAAGGTAAAGGTAAAGGTAGCCCTTGACATGAATGTCTGGTGGTAACCAACTGTAGGGGGTGGTGGTCATCTCCGTTACTAAGCCAAAGAACCAGCGTTGTCTGATGACTACTCTGGTGATTATGTGGCCAGTATGACTGCACCGAACACTGTTACCTTCCCACTGAAGTGGTACCTATTTATCTACTTGCATTTGCATGCTTTCAAACAGCATTGACATCATTCTTCTTTCCCACTGAAACTTACCTAGCATTTGGTAGAAGCACCAGTATAGTGAGCCAGTGATGTAGCCTCCATTGGGAGCAATATCCTGCACTTTTGGACCAGTCTGTCAGGGCTATGTCATATGTCCTCCCATACAATCCTCCCTGCACACTCTGGTCCTCTGGGAGGAATTTGCTCCAGCCAACAAAGGGCCTTTGCAGACTGCCAGAAATAGTGCAAATTGAGTCCACTTTACCTGCCCTGACTCAGTGCTAGGGAATCATGGGAACTGTAGTTTATTGTGGCACCAGAGCTCTCTGACAGAGAAGGCTCACTGTCTCAGAAAAAAAATACAATTCCCATGATTCCCTAGCACTGGGACAGTTAAAGTGGCAGTCTGCAAAGGCCCTAAATCTAGGCTGTCAGCAACCTCCCCAAGGGCATTCTCAGTAATCACTCCCAGATTATGGAATGGCCTGCCAGATGAGATTCGTCATATTACCAGCTTAAGCAGCTTTAAAAAAACTGTGAAGACGGATCTCTTCTGGCAGGCCTTTCCTGACTAGATTCCCAGCCCTAGGAGTCCGCTTGTTTTTATCATCCTAGTTTTGGCTCTCCCATTGTTTGTTGTTGGTTGGCTATTGTTGTTTTTTTAATTTTATTGTATTGTTGTGTTATTGTATTTTTGATATATTATGTTAAGGTTTTAATTGGATCTGTAGTTTAATGCCATTTTAATAGGAGGAGGGGTGGGGTGTATATTTTTAGATTTGTATGGATTTTAATTCTTCTAAGCTGCCCCGATTGCTCGACAGAGGGGCGGGGTAAAAATAAAAAAAATAAAAAGAGATTCCACCTAAACATTATGAAGAACTTCCTGATGGTGAGAGCTGCTTGACACTGGAATAGCCTGCCTCATAGTGTGGTGGTGTCTCCTTCTTTTAAACAAAGTCTGGATGGCCATCTGATTTGATCGTGTATTCCTGTGCAGTGTGGGAGGTGGGACTGGATGTTCCTTGTGGTGTCTTCCAACTCTATGATTCTAACAAATGGAGGGGGGGAATACACATTTTAAGGCAATGCTATTGCCCTGAGATTTCTCCCCATCACCCTGAGAAATGGAGATGAGGGTCCAGGCCTTGAGACTGGTAACCCTACTCTGAATGAAGGGAAGAACCTAGAATAACTGTTGTTTGGAAAAGAGATTTCCCATGCAGTTCCAGCTGTGCTTCCTTATTCTGTATTCTGTAGTTCACCAAGCCAGCCACAGTCCCCTGTAATCCCAATCTGGGGGAGGGGATCACAGCAGCCTTTGGAAGGAATGATAATAATAAGGATGTCCTCCTAGGCTTCTTTCATATCATATGGAAGAATTACATAATTAAAATCTGGGGGCTACAAAGTTCAGAAACAAGATGAAAGCATTTCCACTTTTACAGTGGTTAGACTGCATTTAGGTTATAACAACAGTAATTTCAAATAGTAATGAATGGTTTCATCTAGCCTTTGGAAAGAGTATAATCCTCAGCATACAAATATCAATAAGTCGTGCTGTCCACTTCTGATGTGGTTGTTCTGTTTGAACATTGCTTGCAGTTGTTCCTGCTTAAGTTGGACCTCCCCAAGATATCTTGTTTTCTGAAAGATTCCTGCTATGAGTAACTCTTAATCAACACCCTTTAAAAGCTGTGTAGTTCAAGACTGCCATCTTGAGGTACAATATGCAGAAAAACAGAAGCATTGACTACATTAACAGTGGCTGATAGTTCCTTTAGGGAGGAAAAATGGTTTGACAAATCCCCAAATCCAGAGTTAAAAATAAATATGTAACAGCAGAACTTTAAGTTGCTCATTTTAATTTGTCAGCTGCCCTGAGTCCTGCCCTGAGAAAGGCAGGGCACTTAGATGGAACATGAGGTGGAGGAAAAGTAGTTACTTAACTGTTATCTTCCCAATATCTTGAAATCCAAGTTGGCCATTATCTTTCTTGTTGGGAATTTAGAGCTAGTGTCACACTAAAGCTTTTTCTCTTATGAATGAAGTAGAAATACTACCCTTTCCATGCAAGTTTAATTTTCTAGTGTGGACAAGAGCTTTTTGTTATGTCATTGACACTTCTGATTCATGGAAAGGGGGATGAAGAGGGAGATAAAGAGTGTGTTGGGTTCACTTCTGGTAGGAGGAATCCAAGTCACTGAGATCAGTACTTCACTTTGGTGCAACACAGTCCTAATCAAGCATGAGGGAAACTGCAACTTCCTTGTTAGCAGATACAGGGACAATATATAAAAGGCAGCACACCAATGTGGATGCTCACAGATTTAGAAAACATGCCTAAGGGCCTCTACAGACTGGCCCAAAGGGATGCCTGGAGGCAGAGATGGGGCAAGGCAGCCACACCAGCCACCCCAACCCCATGGCAACAGCGTCCTGATGCGCTGCGCCAAAGTGGCGATGAAGAGCCACGCACTGGCTCTTAGGGTGCCCTTTTGCCGCCCCTGAAAGGAGCGGCATTTTGTCACTCTTTTCAGGGTGGCAAAAGGAAGGATCGGGGCTGCAGCATGGGGTAGCCACGGCCCCAATCCACTGCTTCCTGAGGCAGCTCTGTGCTACCCGTCTGCAACCCCCCTAAATCAATAAAATCACAATTAGGAGCCAGAAAGATTTTGACCACAGGCATGTGTGTTTAGGTTATATCAGGTTTCCAAAACCATGTAACATTGTGTGCCTTCAAGTTGATTCTGATTTATGGTGATCCTGAGGTGCACCTATCACAGGGTTTTCAGGCTGAGAGTGTGTGACTCACCTAAGGTCACCCAATAGGTTTCCATTGCTCAGCAGGGAGTCAAACCCTAGTCTCCAGAGTTGTCGTCCAATGCTCAAACCACTACATCACACTAGCTCTCAATATTCGTATTTACTTATTTACATGTGGGCCAATTTAGGTGAAATTATCTGGGATACTAAACTAGGGGAGAATGAGCCCCTGTCACAGGGATCTACTCCATGGCTGAGGCCCTTCAAGGGATGATGCAGCATAAAGTCCTGTCCAGGAAGAACGCTACTCTGTGGCCTCCTTCCTCAGCAGTACAGGCATGTAGTGACAGAGGAAGGCCTGGGCAGTCAAGAAGCATTTGACTATGTCCCTATAGCCAGAAGTACAACAACAAAGGCACCATCTAGGATTTTCCTGGGGTCCTCTGAAAGATGGCATCATCTTTGCATAGGACATAGTCAGATGCTTCTCTGCCACCACAGTCTTCCCTGGTCACTGCCTGGAGGTGAGTCAAAAGAAAGTGGAGATCATTACACAAGGGAGGTAGTGAATTTCTCCTTCTCCAATTACCATAAAGGAGCATAGGTCCATAACTGGATTCCAGTCATTGTATTTAAGCACAGTCCATATTCAATTGTAAGTTGGTGTAGGGAGCCTTGGCTTGCTTTGCAGCTGTGATATGAAAGCTGCAGCTTGGGACATATTCCTGGAAGTTACAGTTCTGATTCAAATGCTTCACTCAGACATTGGCTTGGCCTTGCCCATCTACACTGGGAGATGTGTCCTTTTGGAGAGAAAAGGCTTTCTTTTGGGGGCTGAAATTTGAGGGGACAGTTGTCATTTCAAAGGAAAGGAATCACATGATCAACATTGCCTATGTCTGTGATAAAATGAAATGGCTACCAAAATAATAAAGGGTCTGGAGCACATAAGGAAAGTTTATATAAAGATGTTTTCTAATTTATAAAAACAGCAAGTAAAGGAATTATATAAGAGTAGGCATAGCAGCGAGAAAGTGATGAGAGCTAACATGATGTAGTGGTTTGAGCCTTGGACTACAACTCTGGAAACCAGGATTCAAAACTCCACTCAGGCATGGAAACCCAAGGGGTATCTTTCAGCCTCAGAGGAAGGCAAATAAATCTTGCTAGGAAAATGCCATGATTGGTTCTCTGTCAGTCACCTTAGGGTCACCATAAGTTGGAAAAAACTTGAAGACATAATAACAACAAATGGAGAAAGTGGTCAGGGGTACAAATAAAGCTAAATGTCAGGAAACTGAAGACAAGATAAAAAGATGTACTTCTTCATACAGTATGCAGTTAAACTGTGGAGTTTTCATTCCAGAAAAACTACTGACATCCACCTAGTGAGATGGTTTAAAAGGGAGATTAGGTCCATTCACAGATGATCCAGCTATCAATGGCTAGTAGTCATTATGTGGTCTATAAATTTTATATCATCTCTATATGCCAGTTGCTAGGGAACACAAGAAGGAGAAAGCTACTGAGGTTATGTTCTGGGTGTGGG
The DNA here is from genome assembly GCA_026167975.1 of Phrynosoma blainvillii. NCBI lineage: Eukaryota > Metazoa > Chordata > Lepidosauria > Squamata > Phrynosomatidae > Phrynosoma > Phrynosoma blainvillii. The sequence continues at coordinate 257,377,792 of JANUYF010000003.1, read as the reverse complement.
TTTCTCTCCCTAGATATCTGGTTACACACTCTAGAATCCCCCTACCACAAGCAATGTCAACAAAAATAAATCTGGTGAGAAGGAAGGAAAAAATATTTAGTTTAGAATGTCACCCCTTTTACATCAAGTCAGAAAAGCTCATTTTATTTCACTGGAATGAAGGTAGGAAATCTAGAATAACTGATGTTTAATCATTCAACATCATTATTCAGCATAATTAGTTGATAACTGAGTTAGCTATTGCACTCTTGTCCAGCTTGTGAGCTTCTTATTGTAGGTCCCTGCTTTGTCAATTGTGGAGGAAAGAGTATGATGAACTAGATGAATCTGTGGCCTGATGGTCAATGATGGAGGGAAACCTGTAATATGGAAGAGGGAAAATGGCCCCAAATTAGTCAGGTACAGGTCCTTCAACAGACTTCCTTAAGTTCAGAGCCTGTCCAATACATCTGTGTTGACACAGTAGTATCAATAATCAAAACTTGTATAAATGCTTCCCTTATTGCTGTTGTTAACTGCCTTCAAGTCAACCTTGAGTTAAGATGACCCTGTGAATGAAACACCTCTAAGGGCTCATTCCCACTTACATTTAACCTGGTTTGCAAATCACTTTTGCTCCGGGTTGGTGAATCGATTCCAGTCCATGCGTTGTTCCCACTATGGAAGTGGGTATTTTCTTCATTCACTTTTTTTTTTGGCATGATTGTCATTCCCACCAGTTTATGCTCCTTCAAAATGCCTATCAATAATCTATGCGTCATCAGTGATGCAACTGGCAACACATTCAAGAAAACACAGGAGGGACTCATGGGTGCCATGGTCAGAATCCCATCTCTCATTAGTAGCCCATCCCTCACTAGTTTTTGGGGAAATCCACCATTCCCCCTCTCTCCTTTCCCAGGATCCATCCTACATTCCAACCTTGTGTCCAGGAGGAATTCCAAAATGCACTCCATTCTGAGCTTGACTAGGAGGCATGTCCTCCAAGTCCTGCAAGGCTGGGAGGGCACCACTTCAACTCCCCATGTCCTCCAAGTCCCCTGGGATCCTCAACCATGGGTGTCATATGGAGGACTCTCCCCTGGGATGCCTCAGCCATGCTTCCTAGTCAAGCTCTGAATGGAGGGAATTTTGGAATTCCTCCTGGACAGAAGGTTGCTGAACACACTTGCTAATCACTTTTTTCCAAAAGAACCACCAAAAAACTAGCATCAGAAAAGAGTTCTTCTGAGTTTGCCTCAAATAGATAGGGTGAATAGGTAAGGTGATAGGATGCAGCCTTGTCTGACTCCTTTGCCAATTGGGATCCATTCTATTTCTCCATGTTCTGTTCTGACAGTAGCCTCTTGTCTTGAGTACAGATTCCTCATTAGGACTATCAGATGTGTTGGCACTCCCATGTCTAAGGGTGTTCCATAGCCTTTCATGATCTATGCCAACAACAGGCAACCTTTTTCAGACCTGGGCCGGTCTGCTGTTGCCCAGGTCTCGGCTGGGCCGAGGGGGGGGGGGAATGGCGCCGTGTGAGCTCACGCGCACGCGAGCACCCTCCTCCTCCGCACGCGACCCCCCCAAGCACGCGGCCGCCGCCGTAGCGCGCACAGCTCCAGCCGCCACGGCGCATGTCATGGCCGCCATTTTGGAAGTCAAAATGGTGGTCGTGATGCGTTTGCGCATGCGCAAGACTACTGCACATACGCAAACACATCGCGACCGCCATTTTGACTCCCAAAATGGCGATCGCTGTGAGCGCGGCCGAAAATGCTCTCCGACGGCGGCGAGCGGCGGCCGAAGGTAGCCGCTGCCGCTGCTGCAGCCACACACTGGAGCACGTTTTCGGGTACGCTCATGGCGATCGCCATTTTGAAAGTCAAAATGGTGGTCGCGATGCGTTTACCTGGGCCGGTAAGTCTGGGGGCCCCGGGCCGTAGGTTGCTGGTCCCTGATCTATGCAGTCAAAGGCTTTCCTATAGTCTATAAATCACATGCTGATTTTCTTTTGGAACTCCCTGCTATGCTCCATTAGCCATCGTATATTTGCAGTGTGATCCCTAGTGCCTCTTCCTTTCCTGAACCCTGCTTGGATTGCTGGGATTTCTCTCTCCATATGTAGTTGGAGTCTATGTTGCAGAATTTTTAGCATGATTTTGCTTGTGTGGGAGATCAGTGCTATGGTTCTATAATTGCAGCAATCTCGTGTCTCCTTTTTTGTAGATGGGGATGTATATTGATCGCTTCCAATCTGTTGCCCATCATTTTGTTTTCCATATCTGTTGACATATGTTAGTTAGCACTAGAGTTGACTCTGTCAGTGTGGATTGCAACAGTTCTATTGGTATATCATCTGTTCCTGTAGTCTTTTTGTTTTGTTTTTTTGCCATTTCTTTTATTGCAGCTTCTACCTCAGTTTTTAGAATGTGGAGTTCATCTTCATATGGCTCTTTGCTCCATGTGTCTTTCATTTTGTCATCTCTTTTGTATAGTTCTTCTGTGTATTGCACCCAATGTCTTTTTATTCCTTCCTGGTCCTTCCTGATTTGTTCTAGGAGTCGTTTATTTGTCTTTTTAGCCATCCATGGTATCCACTGCATAATCCTTCTCCAGCACTACATCTCAAATCAATTGATTTTCTTTCAGTCAACTTTCTTGCCTCACACCCATACATAGTGATGGGAAATATAGTGGTATGGACAATACTAACTTTAGTGTTCAGTTGCATATCTTTATCTTTTAGGATCTTGTCTAGTTCTGTCATAACTGCCCTTCCCACTCCTAGGGGGGAAGCACACCAGGGCGTCGGGGACGCCCTGGGACGGAGCGCCGTGGGACCGCAGCCTCCGCACTGCGGCGCTCCAGCGACATCCCTGAAAGGAGCGCAAAAATAGCGCTCCTTTCAGAAATCAGGGAAAGTGCACCCTAAACGCGTAGGGCGCACTTTCCCTGACTTTTCCACCGCAGCGTGTCCGGACGCTGCGGCGGGAGGTTGCCCTGGGAGCGCCGGCCGTGCGGAGGGCCGGCTGCTCCGAGGGCAACCTCGGGAAGAGGAAGGGGCGCCGCTCGTGCGGCTGCCCCTCCTCTTCCCTGCCTCCAAGACGATTGTATTAGTTGTCTGCCGAGGCCCTAGTCTTTTTCTGATTTCTTGACTACAATCTCCATTCTGTTTAATGATTGATCCAAGGTATAGGAAATCTTTAACTATTTCAATTTCCTCATTGGCTACATTGAATTTAGGTAAATCCCCCATGATCATTATTTTTGTTCAATGTTCAACAGTAATCCTGTCTTAGCACTTTTTTCTTTGACTTTCCTTAGTAATTGTTCCAAGTCTTATTCCTAGCATTACGGTGTCATCTGCATATCTTAGATTGTTGATATTCTTTCCTCTGATCTTCACTCCTCCTTCTTCCATGTCTAAATTTGTTCTACTAGTTGAACAAAGAGGGAGATAGAATGCAGCCTTGCCTGACTCCCTTTCTGATTCTCCTTCCCTTATTACAAGAGTTTTATTAAAGGTCTACAACCAATAATTGAACTAGTAAATTTCAATGCACAGGACCATGGAAGAACTTTTCCCTGCCCCCATATTCTTGATACATGCTTTCACTCCCACATATCCTCCATCATTTCATAGATGAAAACCAGAATATGTGCAACCAAGCAGAGTAGTGAAAATAGCAAAAGTTATTAAAGAGGAAGAACACACAAGGTAGGCGAGAATGAAACAGTTTGCATTTGCTTGAACCAACTGTGGGAAGGACAGGATTATTCCCCTTTCCCTCCTCTACTTTTGCACTTTGAATTCAGTTTGCGGGAACTGAAGTAAGCTGAGGACAAATGGGGAAAGTGGGATGAGAGAAAACAAACTGGTACATTTGAAAGGCAGCTAGAAAAGTGGGACAACAGAGGATTAATTGGGATTGTCCCTTCCAAATCAGGACAAATGGAGGGTGTGCTCCCATATATATCCCCCACTTTGTTACTCTGTCCTTGAAGCTCTCACCCAACCTCCACTTGTCCCAAATTGGAGCTCAGAAAAGTTTTTTTGTTTGTTTGTTTTTTGTTTTTTTGGACAACAGTTCCAGATCAATTAGGAAAACCCTCACTATAATTGGCAATGCTGGCTGGAAATTCTGGGAGTTGTTCTTCCAAAAGAGGATCTCTTCCAGGCTCTGTCCCAGACACATATGCACTTGGTCTCCCCTTTCCACCTATATAACCAGATACACCTCACTCCTGGATGGACAGTGTATCTCATAGCTTCATTGCCACAAGGGCAGTATAATATAGGCATACCGTATTTTAATAGTCATCATCATCATCATCATCATCATCATCATCATTTTTTAGCATCAGCTTTCTCATAACCCGTCTTTGATATGCAAAAAGTAGCCTTTCTGGAATTGGTTTTTTTTCTGTAGTAAACACAGCCATGCTCCCAACTCAGCCAAATATAAATCAGAGGAGAAATTTCCTGTCCGGAAAGCTACAAATGATTTGTCATTCTCCATGTTAACCATCACCATAATAATTTGCTGTAGCAGATAAAAGAACAGTCCCTGAAAAATGTTTATAAAGGAAAATAAACATCATTAGCATTTTGTACAAAATGTTTTTGCAAGAAAGACACCCAATTATTTTGTCCTAATGCCTCTTATTAGCAACAGCTGTTCCTCAAAAGACTGGTAAAGTAGCATCAATCAACCAACATCAAGAGAACATGTTATCTAGTTAGTGGTTTGTGGTGTGTTGTTGTTTTTTTAAAGGGAAACTCTTATGCCAAAACAATAATTTGTTTTTGAGGCCTTGAGCAGACATAGATACACAAACTGCTGTTTTAGTGAATACAAACAAATAGCCAGATTTGCAAATAGGTATAAAGAGAAGTTCTTCAATGGCTAAAAATAAATCTATGTGTAAAATAAAAAAATATTAAAAAATAAACAGTTATAGCTGAGTTCCATTCATATTTACTTGGCAATGAATCTCAGGACATTTTCACACTTGGGGTCTAAAGCCGCATGGAAGCAATGAAAGAATCATACCGGAATGGATCCTGCAGCTTCAGATCGGTGACAGCAGCATCATTCCGGTATGATTCTGGCTGCGGCAGATGCAATTCCTTTTAAAAAGAGGAATTGCAAAGAACGGGGATGATGCCGGGGATGGGACAGGATGGGGTGGGGTGGGGCGGGGCTTGCTGCGATATCGTTTGAACACGCGGAAAAAGGACCCGGAATGATGCCGGGGATGGCACTGGATGCCGGGGATGGCACTGCGACGTCGTTTGAACACACTGGCAAAGGAGCTGGCATGGGGCCCGAGTGAGGTAGGATTGCTTCTGCCTTAAGCCCAGTGTGAAAACGTCCTCAGAGATTTCAGTCAGATTTACTGCCAATAGAGTGGGTACACAACATTGCCAGCATTACTGGAGACACCATCTCTTGTTCTGTGGGTAAACCCCTTATTTCAATTCTTTTGATTTACTTTGGAAGAGGATCAAAGTGTTGCTAAATAACAGCTGGACTTATTGTAACTGGGGCGAGAAACAGGGGGGTATTACCTGCACAAGGCCTGCATAATAACCAACTTTGTGGCATCTTTAACCAGATTTCCAAATGACTATGCCCAGATTTCCAAGTAACCCCAAGAGTGGCTTACAATATATTTCAAACAGACAATGTTAAAATGTAATTTTCCATGTGATATTATATGACACAATGTTGTTGAGTGTCTTTTCTGAAGTTCCTGCAGACTGTCTAGAACTTCATTATCGTCACTAGAAAATTTCAAAGGGCATTACTCTAGTACCCAAAGTGAAAAGAAAGGCTTATTGGGGGCAAAAGACAGTTAATTCTGTACATTCTTATATAAGAATGACTATCTTTAAGAGTGTTAAGGAGTAGTAAACTACTAGGGAGAATTGTCATTTGCATTGTTTTGCTCTTCTTGGGAAATGGGGCAAAGGAATAAGAAAAGTAAGCAGGAAATATAGGAGTGACTATATAGGAGTAAGTTAAGTTGCAACTAATTTATAACAAATGGTTACCAAACTCCCTAAGAACATAAATGAGGTAAATATTTTCTCCTGAGATGTACAGTGTAACTTCCAAACACTGAGTCTCTCTACTACTTTCTTTATAAATACCTTTAGGGGTTTTTCACTGTGCTTTATCCAATCCATGTTTTTTCAAAATATCAACCCGTCTTCCAGAAGGAGAATCAGCAATTTCTGGGTACTGATTTGCCCAGATGGCTGAGGATGCATGGGCTGCCTTTGCCATATGTGGCACAATTAGGGATCAATTGGAGAGTCAGATTTGGGTTTGCTGCATAGAGATCCAAGTTGTACTTTGACGTTTTCTGATGACTCTCACCCAGGAAAATTCCCAAGGAAACTATATGAAGAGGATAGTAGGAGGGGAGATACATTGATTAATTCCTCCCCACCTCAACCAGCCAACTACCTAAACCGGGGGTAGGCAACCTTTTTGAGCCGGGGGCTGGGTTGCTGTCCCTCAGACAATTGGACAAAAATAATTGTCCCTCAGACAATTGGACAAAAATAATAAATAAATAAATAAATTTTAAAAATAAAAAAATTAAAAAAATATGCATGCACACTCTCTCAGCCTCAGAAAAGCAATGGCAAAAGCCCCTGTGGAGATTTTGCCAAGAAAACCCCAAGAACAAGAAATAACAACAATAATCAATATCATCATGGTGGGCAGCGGCGGCAGCGGGGGGCGGTGGGGGGCGGCAGAACTGGCCTGAGGCCAGTCCAAAGGCCTCGGGGGGGCGCATCCGGCCCCCAGGCCTTAGGTTGCCTACCCCTGACCTAAACAAACAAAAAGACCAAAATGTGCTGAATCTCATTCATTCACTCGGTCTATAGTGCCAATAACTAATGTAGCTTTCTAAGAAAATTTGCAGGGGCAAATGTGCAAGGATGGGACAGACAGAGGATATTTCGGTTACAATAGATGTGGCGGGGGGGGAAGCAGCAGACACACCACTGGAAGAGAAAGGAGTGGAGATATTTTATGGCCCTTTTTCCTTCTGGTTTACTTCAAAGAGACAATACAGACTGCTCTGGTGGTAGGCCATCATGTCATAAAATGCTGTGGCGGCTGCTGCTGTGCTTAATACCAAATCTGTTAACTAGGAAGAACGCAATTCAGGATTGATTAAAAAAAAACTGATCTGGTTTGTGTGACTGAAGAGGATGGGGATGGAGTCAGTTGTACCCTTCAGGTTTCCAAGAGCCAGCAGGGTATAAGGACCAAGAAGGTAGAACTGCAGTAAACTATCCCAAATTCATCTCCATATTGAAGGATTCCATCTGGTGATCTCCAATGCTGGGGAATCAGAACAGCACTGAGCTTCTGTTAGTTTATCATTTACTCATACCTGAAATGTTGGGTATGGTCTTGGAAGTAGTGTTGGTTATTTCCCCCCCAAGATAATTGTGCTGGAAAATGTTAACCTTTATCCCAAGTTCAGGAGCAACTCCGAATTCCACTCTGTGTGGGTATGCATATACCAGTGTGCACACACTCAGAACACAGCAGATACCACTTCAAATTTGCAGAAGAGAAGTAAAGGGAATGAAAAGGAGAAACTGGAAGACAAGAAAATATCAGTTTGGGTTGTTTTGTTTTGTGTTGTTTTTTTTTAAAAAAAAGAAAGAACACACACTTCTAGCAAAAACAAAAAGACTCAGGAAAGGAAGTCTGAAGTTCTGGAATTACCAAGATGTGGTCTTGAACTTGGACATAGAAGCAATAATTACAGGAGTAAAAGCCATGATATCCCAATATATTTGTCCAGTCTCCATGAACTCTTAATAATGTTACGATTTGCTGGCATTCCATGCGTGTGTGTGTGGAGGGGTGCTGCTATTAAAATAGGCTGTTCACAAGGCATACCAGGCTCAAAAGCTTCCTGAAGGCTCTGGAGGACTTTCCAGCCATCAGAATTAGTAAATCTGTTAAAGCCCTGGTTGATCTGTACAAAGGGAAGATGACCTAGCTGCTTGAGCTAATCATTCCTCAATGACTTCTTTCATTGAGCTACTTTTGCTGTAGGATGATAAAACAATCGAGTCAATTGCTGTAGTGATGGTGGAGAAAGATTCAGAATAAATCCAACAGATTTTAAGGCCTGCTTCATGAAAATAACCACTATGGTATTTACATCTCCACAGAAATGGAATGTGGAGAACAGATGATGCTGAAGTACCAGATATTATGATAGGTTTGCTGGTACTAAGGAAACCTACTGGAAGCTTACTAGAAGGAGAGTGAAAATTCTTTTCTTAAAATGTTGATTAAATGCCAGTTAGTACAGTCAGCCCACCATATCCATGGATTCTGCATCGATTGATTTAACCATCCACAACTTGAAAACATTTTTTAAAAAAACAAAAAACAAAAAACAAAAATCAAACCTTGATTTTGCTGTTTTATTTAAGGGGCACCATTTTACTATACTATTGAATGTGCCAAGGTATACAAAATGTGCCAAGCAGATACCCAGGGCTCACTGTGTTTAACTGTCAGCTTTCTTTTAAAGTAAGAACATAAAAACTTCCCTTGTTAATACTAATTTATGATGTTTTATTTTTTAAAAAAAATAAATCTGGGCTTTGGCCACTGACATTTAAACAGGTTGCTTACTAAACTCCTCACTGTACTTTCCAATGGCTGTGAATGCTCAACAAAAATATCTTCCTGCACATTTTTATTAACTCAGAATCAGCATAGCTTGGGACTTCCGGTTGGTAATGGCGGACCGTTAGGACGGATTTGCAGTAAGCTCCGTCCTGCTCGGCAGCGTTAAAGACCGTTTTACAATCTAAACTGGTCTGAAATATTCCACTGGTAAGGGGAGTACAAGAGAGGCAGTGTAATTCCTATTCGGTGGCTGGAGAACAACATTACAACTCTACAACGACCGAGGGAAGAGAGAAGATAGAAGGGAGGACGAAAACTGTTGTTAATACTCTGCCGAGGCTACCACACTTAGTGATTGGGAACGCCGGCAATTTTAAATTTGTGTTTGGTTATCATTGTGATAGAGCGGAGCCGAGACTGTAAGTCTTATGAGGCATAACAGCTCCGACCCTTCAAAACAATAACATAGACTTAAAAAGAAGGCAGAGTAGTGTTTGGAAGGCCTCCAGTGCAGGGTGTTTATGAAAAGGATTCCACCATTCACCTCGAGAATTGACAACAGCCAAGGAAGACTCGAAGGTCTGGGTTGGAGACTGCTGCATCTCTGGTCCAGGAGTGCTGAGTTGTCACCCGCAGAGTCATCCATTGCCCTTGGAAAGGCGTCTCTTCAGTGCCTGGGGGGAAAAGTGAGTTGGCTGCCGGTGTGGGAGGATGCGAAAGAGGTGACGGAACAACAATAGGGAGCTCATTCCCCGGCCATCTCAGAGAAGAGACTGAGGGCAGGGTTAGGCAAGCTCTCGCGGCGCGAGACGGACTTCCGCTATAGTGAGAGCGAAGGACTCTGGGACCTGTAGTCAAACACTCCATCTAGTGAGCTGGGCTAGACAAGTTCTCGCAGCGCTGGACGGACTTCCGCCGAGAGTGGAGAACTCTGGGACTTGAAGTCCAAGCGCTATATTCATTGAGCTAGGATTGATTATCTACTGTTTACTGATACTTTCTTCATGTTTTCATTAGATTCAGTGCTTTCCAGACCCTGTACAAAGCATAGGCATTAGCTGCCATCCACCGAAGTATTATTTTCTCTATGTGGATACATTCTTCGTGTTAATATTTTTCTGTGTGCTGATATATGTGCCAACAAAGGAATCTTTTAAGATCGGCTGGATAGTGTTGATGGTGTTAGAATTCTCCCCATTGGAGATCGGAAGACCCTTACACAGCAAAGTAAGGAGTAAAGAGACTGATAGATATTGGGATATAAATTAAATCCCGTTCTGTTGTCATCGTAGTCTGCATAGTGTTTGGATGTAAGATCTCATATGTTGAATTTGATCACTTTAAATAGGCATTTTGCTCTGAATTCAGGACACACTAAGGGCGCATTAGAAAGGGGCGAGGTCTAGTAATTTAACCCAGAGTTTATACCTGATTGGCTGTTTTCCCCCTCTTTTTCTAATGTTATTGACATGCATGTATATAAGTATAACCCCTCGTTGTGATTGTAATAACACATATCTTCTGTAGTAGTTTCATATTTAGCACTGCTGATATTTATACCCTTACACAATTATTTGGATTGTGCTCCCATCTGATTACTTAGCTGTGAAGAGCAGAATTATTAGGTGTGTGTATTAGATAATAAGATAATATACCCAGTGCTCTTATCAGTCAAAATGTCTATGAACTTAAAGAGCCAGACACTTAAATCACAAGCCTCACAGCAAAGAAGGCCATCTCTAGAACAGGCTGGGAGTTGAGATCCTTACTTGAAATTATTTGAGGAGATAAAGGCGATGCGATCAGACCTTAGTAGAGAAATTCATGACCTTCAGCAAGATGTAAATGATTTTAAAATTGAGATCAAGGAAAAGTTAAGATCTGAAATGAAGGACGTGAGGCGGGCAATTGATAAGATCTCTTTGGAATTTAGTAAGATGAAATCAAGAATAGGAGGAATTGAGGAAAAACAGGAGAAGTTTGAGGAAAGATTAGAAGGTCTTAAGGAACTCCCAAGATGTTTAGAAGAGGATAGGATTAGAAATGACGCTAAACAGAGAGAAAGATCTGTAAGGCTAAGGGGATTGCCGGAATGTGATGGCGAGAACTTAATGGAAGTTCTGATACCACCATTAGCCAATTATTTAGGTAGACCTGAGCATTTATGTGATTTTGAAGTGGACAAGATTTTTCGATTGAATTCTAAAATAGCTGCCCAGAGAAATGTCCCTAGAGATATTGTAATTAATTTTGTTAGGCGCCAGGTGCGGGATCAGCTCCTAAGTTTACAAACTCAATCTCCATTTGTGGTGAATGGCTTTGAAGTTAAGATATTTAAAGATGTAGCGCCCACAGTGATGAGGAAGAGAAAGGAATATTCAACTCCAAAGATTTAAAATTGTTTACAGGTGGTTGATTCCGGAGGGTCTTACTTTTTGGTTTAAAATGACCAAAATTGAAATAAGATCACTTTATGAGGCGAAGGAATTTTGGAGGAAGTACAGAGGGAAGTTTAAGGTAGACGAAAGATTTGAAAGCAGAAAGAAGAACAAAGAAGACGCCAAGGGAGATACTTTTAAGAAAGACTCTAAGGGCAAGGGTAAACAGGAGAAACGAGCTTTAGGAAAACCTGAATCAGAAGAGGGAGCCACAACTAAGAAAAAAGCCACCCTTTTAGATAAAAAATTAGCATTAGAAGAAGGAAGACATATAAAAGACTTCCAGGGACCTCAGGGAAGTGGAGAATCAGACTTAGATTGTGAAAGAAAAATAGGAGGAAAGAAATATCAGGATGTAGACGATTTGAAAATTGATGAAAGGAAGGATACCAGTGAGGATGAGGAAGAAACGGGGGGAGGGAAGGTAGATGATGACGAAGGACCTATTGCCGAAGATGGTTAAATTAAGCAAATTTTTAACCTGGAATGTAAAAAGCCTGACTGGCCCGATAAAAAGGAAACAGGTATTTCATTATATAAGCAAATTGAAATGTGACTTAGTTTGTATCCAAGAGACGAAGATTAAGAGTGATAATATTGATTTGTTGAAGAATAAAAAACTGGGGATAGAATTTGTGGCACCAGCAAAAGGAAGAAAACGTGGTGTTGCATTGTATGTTAAAGAAAGATTTGAACCCAAGGAGATATTGATAGATCCTAAAGGCCGATTTGTAGTTGTAGAGATAATTTGGTTAGGGCTCAAACTATTGGTTGTTGGCATATACACTCCAAATAAGAATAAAGGAAAATTTTATAACGATTTACGGTCAAAGCTAAGTGAACTAAATGTGGAAAATGTATTAATGATGGGTGACTTTAATGGAGTTATTGACCCTTGTGTGGATAGATTAAATACTAGATCAGCCGTAGATAATCAAGGGAAATTGCCTAAAGATTTTTTTATTATGGCAGAACAACTCAATTTAATAGATGCATGGAGGGTCATAAATAGCTCCATTAATGACTTTACTTTTTTTTTGGACAGGCACAGGTCTTGGTCCCGAATCGACCTGTTCATGATCTCCCAAAATTTGAGTCCCAGAATTCAAAAGATGGAAATTTTATCTAAGTTTAGATCCAATCATAATCCTCTGACTATAGAATTTGATGAAGGATCTAAGGAATTTCATTGGAGGCTAAATGATATGCTATTAAAAGATGAGGATGTAGTAAGAGAGGCAAAAATTCAACTAAAAAACTTTTTTGGGGGGAAAATACAGATTCTGATATTAAGACAAACATAATTTGGGACGCCTCTAAAGCGGTGATTCAGGGTTTTTTCATTAAAAAAGGGCATGAACAGAAAAAGAGACGGGGAAAAGTATTAAATGAGATTCAGATGCAATTAAGAAAATGCTCCCAAAAATACTACTATATTAAATGAAATCAAAGGGCTTGAGAAGAACTTGGCTTTATGGCTGACAGAGGACATTGCAAAGAAAATGAAATATGTCAAACAGAGTGCATTTGAACATGCAAATAAACCAGGGAAATTTTTATCAGCCCGTTTACGGCAGGAAAAAGCAAAAAAGACAATATATAAATTGACAGAGAATGGCAAAGAGATAACAGAACAAGCGAGTTTAAAACAAACCATTTGGAAATTTTATAGTCAACTCTATAGGAAGGGAGACGTAGATGAAGAGACTATAAAAGGATATCTTCAAAATTGCACCATCAGAGAGTTTACTGAGAAACAGAGAGAACACCTTAATAAAGAGATCACATTACAGGAAGTTTACGATGCCATTAAGAAAAGTAAATTAGAGAAATCTGCTGGGCCCGATGGATTCCCAGCAGAATATTATAAAACATTTAAAGATGAGTTGGCTTTGCACATGTTAGAGGTTTTTCGGGGAGTGGAACAATTTGGCGGACCCAATACTTGGATAGAAGCCAACATTAGTCTTATTCTTAAAGAAGGCACTGCACTAATGGTACAGAAGTTAAGAATTATCGTCCGATATCTCTCCTTAATGTTGATTACAAGATTTTCGCTATTATAATAGCCGAAAGGCTAAGAGTGATTCTATCAGAATGGATCTCAAATGATCAAAATGGTTTCTTACCTGGAAGAAGCATAAAAGAAAATATCAGACATATATTAAATATCATTGAGCATCAGCAATGAGATATTAACCGTAAACTAGCATTGATCTGTATAGACTTTGAGAAAGCCTTTGATAATGTGGATTGGCTTTTTCTGCAAAACTGCCTAAAAAAAATAAATGTAGGTCAGAAATTTATCAAATGGGTGGAGGCAATATATGATATTCAAATGGCCAAGGTTCTTATTAATGGTGAAAAAACCAAACTCTTTTCAGTACAAAAAGGCACAAGGCAAGGTTGCCCCCTATCCCCTCTCCTATTCTTGATGGTGTTAGAAATTCTAAACCATAACATTAGGGAGAATTCGGCGATCCAAGGCGTTAAAATAAAAGGAATTCACATGAAACTTAAGGCATATGCCAACGACTTAGTCCTGACCATAACTAACCCAGAGAACATCAGTGAAACTATTAAAGAATTGGACTCTTTTGCCGAAGTGTCAGGGTTAAGAATAAATAGAAATAAAACAGGTATTTTGCCTATAAATCTTTCAGATAGTGAGAAAAAAGATATAATGAAGGAGACGGGATTTCAGATTAAGAATGAAGTAAAATACCTAAGTATAATAATTACTCCTAAAAATGTAGACCTTTATAGGAAGAATTATCAGAAGAAGTGGCTGGAGATAAAAAAAAGATCTAAAGAGATGGAATAATTTACATTTATCCCTGTTAGGTAGAATATCGGTTATTAAAATGTCGGTCTTACCTAAGATACTTTTCCTTTTTCAAAATTTGCCAATAATTCATAACGATGCTCCTTTCAGAGAGTGGCATCAAGACCTTTCTAAGTTCCTGTAGAGCGGGAAGAGACCGAGGGTAAGAATGAAAAGAATGCAAGATAAAATCGAGAGAGGTGGTCTGGCGGTGCCTAACTTAAGCTTGCTGTTTTTTGTGGTTAACGGACTGGTTTCACCTGAATAACAAAGAGGTTCTTGTTTTAGAAGGAGCTGAATTATGGTATGGATTTCATGTTTATCTTTTCTATGATAAACTTAAGGTCAACAAGGATTTTCAAAACCATTTTGTTCGTAGAGCCCTAATAAAAATCTGGAATAAATATAGAGGCAAGCTCTGTAGAGGTATTCCCTTATGGGCATCTGTGAATGAGGCTCTCTTTCGTAGAGAAAGATTGTGTGAGAATAGATGGGCTACATATCAGGATATACTTAGACCACAGAAGGGAGCAGATAATATGGAATTGATGACAAGAGAAGAATTAACAGAAAGGGGGTATAATTGCAGCTGGTTTTTATATCTGCAACTTCAGGCAAGGTTTAGACTAGATAAAAACAACATAGGAATGGTAAGAGTAGAGAAAGCATTTGAGGATATTGTAGTAGCTGAAGGAAGAGTTAAGATATCTCAGTATTATGATATGCTGTTGAAATTAGAATTAGAAGATGAACCAGTTAAGGACAATATGGTGAAGTGGGCGATAGATCTAAAACAAACTATCCCGTTTAAACAATGGGAGAAATCTTGGACCAAAAGATTAAAATATTCTCTCAGTTATGAACTGAAAGAAAACTTCCATAAGATGCAACTTCGATGGTACCTAACTCCAGCAAAATTGGCTAAGATGCAGAAAGGAGTTAGTAGTCAATGCTGGAAGTGTAAAGAGGAAAAAGGTACCTTTATACACGCCTGGTGGAACTGTATAGCTGCCAGAAAATACTGGAAGAATATACACAAGATAATTAAACAAATTATTCCGGTCAAAGGTGAGATGGATCCTAAGTTTTACCTGTTAGGTATGGTCGAAAATGATGCTTTAGAAAGAGAGTATGGTAAGCTTATATTCTATATAACAACTTCGGCTAGGATGACTTTTGCGGCCAAATGGAAGTGTGAAGAGTCACCGACAATGGAAGAGTGGTTGAGAAAGTTAACTGATTTGGTTGTTGTTGATAAATTAACTTTATGTTTAAGAGGAGAATTGTGGACTAGGCAGAAAAAAGCCTGGGAGCCAGTTATGAAATTCTTAGAAAATAGTGAATACTGTGTACTGTTGGTTAAAACTCTGTAATTTCTTTAGCGTACTTTTCTTTTTTTAATAATATATAGATAAAACTATAATGAAAAGAGTTTATTTTATGGTTTAAATAAGCATGGGATCGTTTCGCTGTGCTACTCTGTGTAATTAAGCAATGAAGGGAATTTGAAATATAGGATAAGACTGTCTTTAATTCTTTTTTTTCTAGGAAGATAAGTGTCGGAGTTGGGATAAATGAGGATGTTATAAGCTACTGAGTCAAAGCTCAGGAAGTATTATTTTTTATTTTATATCTTTTTTTCTTTTTTTCTTTTTGCCTTTTGTCTTGTGATATAGATATATATGTATGTGTCTTAGTGTATGTGTTTATATATGTATTGTGATCCGTTTATGTCTTTTATAATATTGAATAAAGTTTTCAAAAAAAAAAAAAAAAAGAATCAGCATAGCTTGTCACAAGTGAATGTATTTCGTATAGCATTGATGGGGTCAAATATACAGCCAGAAAGTTGAAGCTAAAAAGGGAGCTGAAACAGCAACTAATACAACAGTGTCTGGTCTGATATAGCACAGGAGAAGGCCTACCATAAGAAGTGAGGAAAATGCTTCAGGCAGCAGATGCTGAGGGATATCCCCATGAACTGCTCAGCTGTTTCTCCTTGTTGGAGAACTGAGCTGTGTGTAACAAACAACTTGTCCAGAGCCATTTAGATTAGAATGTCCTGAGATTAGTTTAGAATGTCCTGAGCATTCATAGCCATAGTACAGTGAGAAGTTAAGTCACCAATCTGTTAAATGTCAATGGCCAAACTTTCTTAAGTCTAGTAGAAGTCACTATCCAATCAAAGGGACACTCCTCGTGCCTCTTTTCAAAGCCAGGAGTTTTCCGGCTTGAAAAAATGGCTGCCGGAGAGCCTGTCTGGGCAGCAATGGAGCCAGACTGAACCCAACTGATGATCTCCGTGGCTAAATGTATCTGATAATATCAGATTTTAAGCTGGCTCAGGTAAACCGGCTTTAGTCTTTTAATTTTAAGATGGCTCAGGTAAACCGGCTTTAATCATGATGTGATAATCTCTTTACTGAGGAGGTTAGGCAAGCTAATATGATGCTAACATGTGGCTGAGTGAAGATCAGGAATCTGAACCCAATTCCCCCAGGTCCTGTTCCAACACTCTGTCCATTGCATCATCTTAGCTTTCTTAGAGGTCATTCAGACATCAGTTTTTTAGCACGACAATGCGAATCATCTAACTCATGCATTCTGGGTTTGTTACTCACACTATGGAACGACATCGATGCGCATCTCTGCAAGTTCTGTTGCTCTCACATGCAAACACTCTAAGGGTTGCAGACTGCCAGAAATAGTGCAAATTGAGTCCACTTTTAGGGTTAGGGTTAGTGCTAGGGAATCATGGGTATTGTTTTTTTTTCTGACACATTGAGTCTTCTCTGTCAGAGAGCTCTGGTGCCACAATAAAATACAGTTCTCATGATTCCCTAGCACTAACCCTAACCCTAAAAGTGGACTCAATTTGCACTATTTATGGCAGTCTGCAACCCCCCTAATTTAGATGACATCAATGATGCAAATGCATTCAAAACACACACAGGGTGTTATCCCAGGTCTATTTGGTCTATTTGCATTGGCTATTCACACTACTGGTGGTGCAGATCTTTTTTAAAAAAATTGGGAGAAAACCAGATATTGATTATCCCAGATTAAGTGGGATTCATGGCAGCCCTCCCTATATTTAATCAGGTTGATTCAGGATGTGTGTAAACAATAGAGATTCAACGTGGATTCATCCTGGATTATTTTCACCATCTGAATAACCTCTTAGAGTTCTTGGCATTTTTGATTATAGAGAAGTGTTTCTGACCCTCAAAAGATTCTTGAATTTTTAAAAGGATGTCATTCTGTTTGTGGGAGAGTAAGATTTGCCCTGTTTGCAATGCTTTTATTACTGCTGCAACATGGTTCTGTTCCCAGTCTTGCAATGTCAGAAAGACATATGATAGAACCAGTAAAATGCATAATGATATATCCAGAAGCTATGGATGGGACAAGGAGAAATTTCATTGACCAGCTTGTGGAAGCAAAGCCATTGAGACTATTTTGAACGTATTATGTAAGCTATTGAGACTATTTTGAACGTATTACGTAATCTGCAGCCAGTATGAGTCTGCAGTTCTACAAGGCCTCTTTGCCTTGTCATAAAACATTAAGAATTTTATCTGCCATTTTTTTTTGAGCTCATAATTCTCTGAGTCATGCTATGATACTAGAATGCCCTTAATGTCTTCCTTAGATTAGCAAAAGAGAGAGAGAGAGAGAGAGGTAAAAATATGGCTATTACATGCACCTAACTAGGCTGACATGTTGAACACTTGAAGGATAAAGATGTAATAGAAGTTTTGATTACAAACATATTATCACAGTGAGGTGGATCCACATGTGAGGTGAATGCATAAGTATTCCTCATTTGATCACTTTCTTCACAACTGTCTCTCACCCTGTTTGTTTACTTTTGCACAAGCCTTGTATCTAGAGGAAAACGATAATACACCGCAGCAATATCCAGCACTTTATCAATCTTTTTTTTTTTTACTTTCTGCTTTTAAAAGAATTGTTTTTAAATTTTTGTATAATAAGATTTCAGCAGTTCTTTGTTTTGATTTGTTGAAATTTGTCTCAGGTCCCATGCTGGGAGAAATGTGGGATAACTAAATAAGTAAATGAACAATCACTAAAGTTACACTCCCAGTAAAAAGGAAGAAAAGCTAAAATTCTGCCCTGCAGAAGCCATTGAGATTTCCATTGGCTAGTATTGCCCCCAGCGTCTTTTCCTTACATTTAACTTGCAATCCCAGTGATGCTGGGGATTTTTTTTTCTAGGTCAGGGCTCTCATTCTCCATCCTCCAAGTATCTGGTTACCTGGCAACTCCCCATGCTTTCTACACTCTTCTTCTGAGTCTGTCAAGGCAGCCAGCCAAAGAATCAAGCTTTGACTCCCAAGATTGTTGTCCCCTCCTCCTGGATCCTGCTAGGTTGCCTTTACTTGCTTCTGTAAGAATCACTTCCACTTCGTAGCTGGCCACAAAGTACCTCTTAAAAGCAAATGCCCACAACAGTTCTTAAAAACATTCTCCAATCTGCCAGTACAGTTACGGAAGCATCGTTGACAAAAATGCCACTTTCCTGTGTCACAAAGGAAGGCCTTCTGCCCACCAGATATTAATTTATACAATACAGACTGTACTGTACCATGCTGCAGTCTGTTTTTGTGATTTACTCTGCCACTAAGGGTAAGTTCAAGGTCTCTCTGAAAAGAATACTTAGATCCATATATTTCTTTGAGAACAATATTTTACCTATTCTGATAAGCACTGTATGTACCTATGTGTAGCAACATGTCATAAATTTTATTAAGAAAGATTAAGGTCAAGAAATAGAACTTGCAGTTGAAACCCATGGCAGCAAGAATCCTCTCCTTTCCATTCTGCTATAAAGCATATTCTTCATCAGCTCTACTGTATATTAGGGGTTGACAACACTTCATCAATGGGCTGTATATGCCCCATCGGGCACTTTTACAAATAACAACAACTTTAGAATCCTTGCCAGCATTACTTCCACCACATCATAGAAAGTTGGCAGCCATTTTGCCTTCAAAGTACTTCCAGATTAAACTAAGGTGCATGGGGAGCACACAATATGTTTTAGGACCCAATTAGCACTTCTGTGAGCCCCCCAGATCATTAATCACCTCCTAAATATGGTGTGTGCTCCCTGCGCAACTTGTTTTCCAACAGGTTCCTTGTTGAAGGCAAAAAATAAATTTAAAAATTGAGTGCTTTTTGCCAGTAATAAAATAGATATGGCCCCAAATGCTCAGGTCCAGGCTATTATTTGAAGGACTGTACTCTCCCATATGCTTATGTTTTGAGATCTTCTGCGGAGGTCCTGCCACCTTCACAGGTAACAAGGTAACAGGGGAAAGGAGAAAGAGCATTATCAATGGCTGCTTCCACACTATGAAACTTCCTTCCTGGAGAGACTGGACAGGCAATCATCTTACTATCTTTTTGTAAATAAGTAATACCCATTTTATTCCAGCAGAATGATTCTGCCCTCAGAGGATATCTGGGACATACAATGTGTCGCTGGACCCAGTACATTTCCCTACTGGGAGCTCAACAGCGGAAGGACTTGGACTAGTAGTGTCCACTCCAGTCACACTTTTCCAGAAACTGCCTCAATGCATCCACACAAAACTCCTGTTCCAATTCATGAACCCAGCCACCATGACACCCAGGCCGAGCAATCCCACCAGGGTCTGGGGATAAACCTTTCCTACATGTTCTCTCTTAATATCCACTACCACAAGCTGAGAGCAAATGGACTAGGGAAAGGTAAGCACAGTATTAGCAGTGTGAGTACATGAAGTAAATAAGCCAAATCACACTCTTTCAAGGAGGGCAAAAGTAAAAGATATGTGCAAACATGAAACAGTATTAAAATGGAAAGAAACTTGAGGAAAATGTAATCCCTTTATAAACTTCATAAAAATAAGGTCTAACACTGTTAGGCAGGGGATGTGATTTATACTTTTTAATAAATAACTACTAAAATGTTGTTTATTTTGAATCATTTGATTTAGAATTTCGTTTTGTTTCTTGAAAGTAATTGTTCAAGAAGTAAAATGTGAAAAAATAATCTAGTTTTTATTCATTTCAATTTTTAATACTAAGATATTACCTTATTAATATAGTTTATATTAAAACTGAGCAAGCATAATGAAGTTGTTTTGATATGAGTAGTAATATGTAAATATGATTAATGAATTGTATTAATGTGTGTGGTTTACTGAAAAAGTGAACTCCAGAAAAGGCTCTTCCTTCAGTTTTAGTTATTCTACCCATTCTGTAGAATACACATTTTGTAGAATTGTAAGGTGCAAAACACACTGCAGAAATAATCCAGTTTGAGACTGCTTTAGCTGCCCTGGCTCAGTGCTAGGGAATTCTAGGAAATGTAGTTTATTGTGGCACCAAAGCTCTCTGACAGAAAAGGCTAAATGTCTTACAAAACTACAGTTTCCAGAATTCCCTAGCACTGAGGCAGGGCAGCTAAAGCGATCTCAAACTGGATTTTTTTCTGCGGTGTGTTTTGGACCTTAGTGACTGACCTTATGAAAGATGTCAGACCCCAGCTAGCAAACCTCTCCCCACCATCTATCAGGGTTACTGACTATGAGGGGAGGGGTGTTGGCAAGTTTCGTCCAAAAAGGTAACTTTTCCCAGCTCTGGCAACCACATACTGGAAGAGCATGTTTTGGATGTTGATTTTGTTATAGTTGTATGCCTTCAAATCATTTCCAATTCATGACAATCCTAAGGCAACCCTATCACATTGGGTCATGTTGACTCATAGTGTGTCCAAAGTATAATAGCCTCTATTTAGTCAAGTTGACTTCTAGTGTGAGTTCAGACCTGGAGGGAAAAAAAGGTTCGGGATAAGCTAAATTTATCATTTACAGCGTTGCCACTTAGGAACACAGGGAACTACTTTATACTGTGTCATTGGACCGTCTAGCTCCTTATTGTCAACATTAACTGTAAACAGATCTCCAGGATTTCAAACTGGGATCTTTTCCAGTCTTCTGTTGTGATTATGAGAGATTCTACATGATAAGCATGAGCTGTATCACTGAGCTGCCGCAGGAGCCAAATAAAGATTTGGCTACCCATTACTGTCAATGCCATTTTGCTAGCATGGTGCTCATGCTATCGCCTGGGGCTGGAGAATTGCATAGACCCTGCAATTCCCAATGGCCTTAGTCAGCAGAACCAATAATAAGGAAAACTCACAGTTACAGTTCAACTACATCTGGAGTGCCATTCGATTCCTACTCCTGGTATATTGGTTAGAACTGCACATTCAGACATATGTCCTACTAAGTTAAATGGGTCTTGCATCTAAGTAAATTTACATAAATAATCTCTCTCTGGACATTATCACATGGGGGCCAGTTTCGTGGTTAAAGAGATAATAAAGTGGAAATGAAGCATCCCGAAAATAAAGTGAAAATAGCGCTAAATTGCGCAAAAGCATTTCTGACATAATTAGAACAAAAGCATAATTAAGTAAAAAGCGAAAAGTAAAAAAAAGTGGAAAAAAACCCATACATGTACTAGAAATGGGTGTGTTTTGTGACCAGACTCCTCCTTTTCCAGAGCGGGTCCTGCATTTCATTCAACCTTCTCTCCTCCCCAGGAGGAAATGTCAAACTGTCCTCCATTTGGGGTCATGTCCTCCTGCACAGTCTTCCTTTGGGGTTAGGACCTCTCAAGAGAGCAGAGGAGGAGGAGGAGGAGGAGGCTGGAAAGGCAAGGCAAGCCGAGACAAGACAGAGCCTCCTGCCCGCGCTGCTGCTGTTCTTCTTCCAGCCAAAGCTCCCGGCACGGGGCTTAAAGAAGGAAGGAAGGAATAAAGAGAGAGAGCAGAGGAGGAGGAGGAGGATGGAAAAGGCAAGGCAAGCCTTCTTTCCCCTCCTTTCCCCTCCAGCCCAAGTGCCAAACATCTCCTCCATCCCAAACTTCCCTCTCCTGAGCTGTCTTCCCTTCTCATTCTCCTCCTTCCCTTCTTCTTCTCTTCTCTGGCTGAGAGCCCCCCATTCCTCTCCTGCCCGTTCTTCCCCTGCAGGACCCTGAGGGGCTGGAGGTGGCAGAGACCGGAGGAGCATGGCACTGAGGAGGAGGAGGAGGAGGAGGAGGAGGAGGAGGAGGAGGAGGAGGAGGAGCCCCTTCCCACCGCCGCCCGGGATTCTCCCTCCCTGGACACCCCTCCTCCTCCTCCTCCTGGCCCTCCTTCAGGTCCTTAAAGGAGATTTGTCTGTGAGCATTTGCATTTCACATTAAAGTAAATGAGCAATTACTTTAAAAGTGCAAATGCATTTCCTCTAAACTCCTAAAATTAAAAAGATCTCGGATAATACCACTTTCTGACCACTTTCTGACCAATTTCTGTGCGATGTCGTGTGAAATCGTGAGGCGCAAATTTGCTTTTTATTTGGGATTTGTGTGGAATAACCTACAGATTTCCCCCCTGTGATAATGTCCTCTATCTTTCTATCTCTGTCTCTGTCTCTCTGTCTGTGTGTATATAGATTGGGTAAATAGAGAGAGACTGTGCTTTATATTTATTTAATAATATAAGAATACCATTCTTTGTTATTGTGTGCCTCCAAGTCATTTCTGACTTATGACAACCCTAAGACAAATCTATTATAGTATTTTTGGTGAGATTTGTTCAGAGGAGGTTTGACTTTGCCTTGCCCTGATCAGGGCTGAAAGAGCGTGACTTGCCCAAGTTCACTCAGTGGGATCCTATGGCCAAGCAGGAATATCAACCCTGGTGTCCAGAGTTGTAGTCCAGTTGTTAGCAACAGTGCATTTTTCTGAATTTTGGTTTGTGTATGAATTCCACATGACCCCAGATGCACTCTTCAGTGAACCCCAAGTGCCACCATGGCAAGGCAAATAGGTCGTGCCCAGGTCACTTGGAAGACTGGAAAATCCCCAATCCCCAGAGCCAGGCAGATAGTGTGGGGGTTGCGAATGGACCATCATCATCTCCATAATCAGAAGGATGGGCGATAATGGCCTAGATGTCTCACCTGATGGGCCAGCTAACGACTTAATCCTCTCCCATTTCCCCTTGAATATTACCAGACCGGATTACCTCACCCAGGCAGTCTCACACCTTTGCCCTGTGGCTAGTTTTATCCCTTAAAACCCCCTAGATTTCTCCCCTCAGTGTAGATTTCTCCACTAGTCGGAGTTCAAGAGAAGTAATAGTGCCACTATATTCTGCTTTGGTCCGGCCTCACCTGGAATACTGTGTCCAGTTCTGGGCACCACAATTCAAAAAGGATGTGGAGAAATTGGAGCATGTCCAAAGGAGGGCAACTAAAATGGTGAAGGGTCTGGAAACCAAGCCCTATGAGGAACGACTTAGGGAGCTGGGGATGTTTAGCCTGGAGAAGAGAAGGCTGAGAGGTGATATGATAGCCGTGTTTAAATATTTGAAGGGATGTCATATCGAGGAGGGAACAAGCTTGTTTTCTGCTGCTCCAGAGACTAGGACCCGAAACAATGGATGCAAGCTGCAAGAAAAGAGATTCCACCTCAACATTAGGAGGAACTTCCTGACAGTAAGGGCGGTTCGACAGTGGAACACACTCCCTCGGAGAGTAGTGGAGTCTCCTTCCTTGGAGGTCTTTAAGCAGAGGCTGGATGGCCATCTGTCGGGGATGCTTTGATTGGGAGTTCCTGCATGGCAGGGGGTTGGACTGGATGGCCCTTGTGGTCTCTTCCAACTCTATGATTCTATGATTCTATGATTCTATGATTCTATGATTCTGATCTAGTTACCGGCACCTCCATTCAACCCACACTCTCGGAATGGTTGTGTCTCACTCCACATCACCCAATTGGATCCCAGAGAAATTTTCATCTGTAGTAAGTATCCCCTGTAGTTTTGCCTCTAAACCTTTTCCAAGCTAACCCCTGATTTTCCCTGAGCCTTGTATGAGAGTGTGTATGTATGTGAATTGCTCTGTGGTTTTCCCTTTTAATAAATAATGCTTTAATTGGAGAATTCTGTCTCTGCATCAGTCCTTAGATCCACCGCACTCTTGGTATACACGTGGGAGACAGTCTCGCAGGGTGCCTAGCCAATCCCCTCTTGATTTGAGCTAAATAAAAATTCCCCATATTAGACTTTTGGCTACACAGTGCTCAAACAATTACACCATGCTGGCTCTCACTGTCATGTAATTTGTTTCCCTGCTTTGAGTTACATGCAGTAGTGAATGCAGTTACTACAACAGCAGGAGGGTGGGTGGGAGATTTATATTGAGACATGGAAGCAAAATATGGGAAGATGGTGTTAAGAATCTGGTCTGCTTTGGCACTTGCTTTGAAATGTGCTTCATAGAGAGTAGATAGGCAGGTAGCAGCATGAAATGAGGCAGGTGAGGTGGGCAGGAAATGAGGGATGGAGCAGAAAGAAAGAAGGAAACAAAGGGGTGAGAAGGGAAGATGCAGAAGAAGGGAAGACAGAGATGGAGGGGGAAGAGAACCTGAGCAACTACCAACCAGCCAGCTTGATATTGATACTAGGAAAGTCTCTGGAACAGATTGTTAAATAGTTAGTCTGTTCACACTTAGGGCAGATGCAGATGGCCCCTAAGGGGCGGCTCTGTGCTGCCCCTGGGAGTGCCAGATCAGGGCCATGGCAACCACATGCCATGGCCCCAATCTTCCTTTTTGCCGCTCCAAAAAGAGCTAGCAAATGCTGCTCCTTTTGAGGGCGGCAAAAACCTCTTTTGCACCCCTTTGGCACAACGTGTGTGCACGCTGCGCAAGCGGGGCTCCCTAATGTTTGCAGTACATGTGACAAGGATCTCAGAAGTTTAATAGATCACAAGCAAAACATGGCTCAGCAGTGTGATGTAGCAGCCAAACAATAAAACAAAAACAAAAACACAATTATGGGCTTTATCATCAAGAGTACAGTCTCTAGCTTGAGGAAGGTAATAGTGCCACTCTATTCTATTTTGGTCAGACCTCACCTAGAGTCTAGCACAGGGGTAGGCAACCTTTCCCCTTTAAGGGCCGAGGGACTTCAGCTCTCAGAATCCCAGGAACTATTGGTCAACATGGGACTATTGGCCAACATGGCTGAGGTTTCTGGGAGCTGAAGTCCCTCGGCCCTTAAAGGGGAAAGATTGCCTACCCCTGGTCTAGCATCTACTTTATCACCTATTAGGATGCCACATGAAGATATGGTTCTTTTCCAATGAAATTTAGCATATATTCTTATTGCTTTTAGAATTTTTAAATACTGTTTTTATCATTTTTACTTGTTTTACTATTGGTTTTACTCTAGGCTACTCGTTTTATTTTTATTGCACTTTGAATTTTGTGTTTCTAAGGCATGATGGGCCAGAGAGCTTTTAATTATTGGATAGTGAGACTGTGAATAAATAAATAAATATGCTGAATACATGACCGCCAATGGCCAAAATGGGACCAGTAAAGGAGCCATGAGAAAGATGTGTGAGTATGTGCAGGAAAACTTCAACATTTTCAGATTTATAGGGGGAGGGGGGGAACCTTTAAAAAGCTGAAGCTCAGAGATGGAAGGGAGACCCAAAACATACCCTAATGGCAAATAAGCATGTTCCAAAGCCACAAAAATGAAACAAATCAAACACATGTGGAGTGTGCATGCGTGCTCTGCTTGGAGACTGGCTGGCTGAAACCCTGAACAAGAGCACTGCTCCTAGGAGGAGACATATTGTAACATTGTGATGCATGTTCTATTTGTAGAGTTCAAATGTCCCTGTTGGAGATTCCAACATAGGGCTCACTCCCACTTACATTTAAACCGGTTTGCGATTCGCCTTCGTTCCATGTTGGTGAATCGATTCCAAAAGGTCTGTCATTCCTACTACGAAAGTGGATCTTTTCATTATTCCCTTGTAATCACTTCTTTTTTGGTACGATTGTCATTCCCACTAGTTTGCGCTGCTTCAAAATGCATGTCAATGATCTGGACATCATCAGTGATGCAAGCGGCAACACAGTCAGGATGGGGTCATTCCAGGCACCAAATGGGGCGACTTTAGCAACTGAGCCTTCCTCTGCCCCTCAGCAACCCAGGCTACTCAAACACACCATTTCCTCTATGAGCAGCCCGGCTTGGGAATTATATATATATATATATATATATATTGACAGGATATGCGATCCATTGGTTTTACAACTACTTGCCTGACTGAGCTGCAGTTTGCCCATAATTGCAAGTAGTTGCAAATACAATGGATCTCATATTCTGTCATATATATATATATATATATATATATATATATATAATGCACCCATAGGTCACACCACAAGCACAAAAGCAATGCTGGGGGTGGGGGGGAATGGCTGATTTCCCAAAAACTTAGGTGGGATGGTAAACACCCCTCTGCCATTAGTCTCTTCCCTCCAGAATGATCTGATTCAGATCCGTCATTCCCACTTATTGAACATGCTTTGGAATCAATTCTTTTCAAAAGAACTGCCAAAAAAACTAGTGTCAGGAAACAGCGGGTTTTTTGCATTTGCCTCGCTTCATCACAATTGAAACTGAGTTCAATAAGATCGGAACTGGTTTCAAGTGGGAACGACGGTCATATAACCCAATCAGCAATTCACTTTAAATCATAATGGGAACAAAGCCATAGAATCAAGACCTGAAATCCACCAGATAATTTTTCGATTACCACGCTGTGTCTGCACCTGCCTGTGCTTCCCTAGGAGGAATCAGACAAAAAGGAATTCTTGAAACAAAAGAATATTTATTGTTTGTTTCATTGAATTGGCACATGGTATCTATTTTTGTTGAAACTGAAGAACAAACTGGAAGCAACAGATGACACTGGCTGTACCACTGAAGGCTTCTTCAGCTTCCATTTCCATGGAAACAGAATTTAGGGGGAAAAATTACAAAAAGTTAACAATTTGTACATAGAAGTTTTCTTAGAAGTAGGCCTTTCCTTTCTATCGCCTTTCTAGTTCTGCTGGCAGTCAGCAGAAGCTCAGAAAGTGCCTATGAAAATGGAGATTGTGGTATGCAGTAGTACCGTATTTTCCGGCATATAAGATGACTTTTTAACCAGGAAAATCTGAGGTTAAAGTTGGGGGTCGTTTTATATGCCGGGTATAAGGAGGAGGGGGGGATGAAGAAGATAGAGGTGCGAGGTGGGAAGGAGCCGGGGAGAAAAGAAGGAGGACCAGGAGGACACGTGTGAGGCCGGGGGGAAAGCCTGGGAAAGAAGGAGGGAAGGTGGGGGGGGAGCCTGGGAGAGAAGGAGGGTTTCCTTGGCAAGGTTTGCTCAGAAAGGGTTTGCCATTGCTTTCCCCTGAGGCTGAGAGAGTGTGACTTCCAAGACTGTTGTTATTGTTGTGTGCCTTCAAGTCGTTTCTGACTTTTGGCAACTCAAAGACGAACCTATCCTGGGGTTTCCTTGGCAAGGTTTGTTCAGAATGGGTTTGCCATTGCTTTCCCCTGAGGCTGAAAGAGTATGACTTCCAAGACTGTTGCTGTTGTGTGCCTTCAAGTCACCTCCAACTGATGATGACCCTAAGGCAAACCTATTGTGAACCTATCATTTCTTGCCTATGTGTTTTATCAGACAGCATTTGCCTTTGCTACCCTCTGAGGCTGAGAGAGTGTGACTTCTATGATTGTTGTTGTTGTTGTATGCCTTGGAGTCGTTTTCGACTTACATCATGGTGTTTGCTTGGCAAGGTTTCTTCAGAGGGGAGTTTGCCATTGCCTTCTCCTGAGGCTGAGAGAGTGTGGCTTGCCTAAGGTCACCCAGGGGGATTCCATGGCTGAGCCAGGATTTGAACTTTGGTCTCCAGAGTCATACTCCGATACTCAGACAGGGTGACCAAATGTCTTCAATGCAAAGGAGGACAAGACACTACAAAAAATGTAGGACATAGAAGAAGAAAAATGTAGAGAAAGCTAAAAACACTAATATAAATGTAAATCCATGTTTCTTAGCCATGCTCAAAATGGAGGACGTTTTAATGGTCAAAATGGTGACTTTTAACCTTATCATAGGGTTTTCTTGGTACATTTCTTCAAATGGGGGTTGCCATTACCATCCTCTGAGGCTGAGAGTGTGTGACATGCCCAGGGTCACTTACTTGGCCACAAATTGTACATATCCCAGAATGCATCACCTAGTATATTGGCAGTTCTTCCCCCCAACACTTTCTCATTTCCCCCCAACCATCTCATAGCTGGGAGATGGAAATAAATTTTAAAGCAGCATTTAAATCTGGACTATTTTTTAAAAAGTAAGGTCCAAAACACATTGCAGAAATAAATGCTAGGGAACATGGGAGCTGTAGTTTGTTGTGTTTATAAGTGACAGTTTTCCTGCTAAGTACCTGCATGTCATAAGCATTTGAATTAAAATTACCACGTTGAAATCAAATCTGATGGTTTTTTTAATTATTTGGTGTGCATTGAAAGAGGGGTCGTCTTATATGGCAAGTATATCCCAAACTCTATATTTTAACTGGAAAAGTTGGGGGTCATCTTACACGCCCAGTCGTCTTATACACTGGAAAATATGATATATATCTGATATCTTCCCCACAAAAAAAATGGTATTGTGGGCAGAAAATTATTCAATAACCCTGGTATAATTATAATTTCCTCCATTTTTGAAAAGTCACCAGAAATCAGCTACAAACCCTAGCTAAGGTTTCTCAGTGTGTCTTTCAGATCTAAACTACATGATATGTTAACTGCATGTAGTATGTGCTGTAGCCTCTCTTGTGCATTTACTTATAAATAAGCTATAAGCCTTCAAATAGACCAAGACTACCACAAATGAATCCTATATCCTAAAGTTTATGCCAGGGGTAGGCAACCTTTTTGAGCCGGGGGCCGGGTTGCTGTCCCTCAGACAATTGGGGGGGGGGGGGAAGCACCAAAAATAAATAAATAAATAAAAATATTTTTTTAAAAAAATAAAAATATGCATGCACACTCTCTCAGCCCCAGAAAAGCCATGGCAAACCCCCTGTGGAGATTTTGCCAAGAAAACCCCAAGAACAAGTAATAACAACAATAAGCAATATCATCATGGCGGGGGCAGCGGCAGCGGCAGGGCAGGGGGCAGCTGCAGGACCAGCCTGGGGCTGGTCGAAAGGCCTCCAGGGGGGCGCATCCGGCCTCCGGGCCTTAGGTTGCCTACCCCTGGTTTATGCATTCAATCAGGGCATCTGCTAAGGAACACACAATCATGGTTCTTCACAGATGGTAATAGAATGGGGTTTGGTTCCAGGACCCCCATAGATACCAAAATTCACGGATACTCAAGTCTTATCATATACAATGGCATAGTAAAATGCTGTCTCTTATATACAATGACAAAAATCAAGGTTTCCTTTCTGGATTTTTAAAAAATATATTTTCAGGCCATGGATGGTTGAATCTGTGGATGCAGAATCCATGGATATGGGGGGGGGGTGGTGGTTTTCAACTGTGTACCCTAATACAGTTTAGCTAGATCTCGAAAAGTTTAAAGTTGAAATATTGAAATATGTAAGGAAATCCTAGGATCTTTAATGCACATGTGATGGGCTCAGTGGACTGCAGCGGGTGACACGCAGAAGAGAGGTGACACCCAGTAGGGGCCTTCAGAGCGACTCACATGCACCCTTGTCGACTGCTCCAGCCCTGGGCTTCCTTCCAAGGAGAAAGTCTGTGACTGGAAGAACATGAGGGGCACACAAGTGCTCTTCCTTTCTGTTCCAGCCCCCAGGCTTCACCTTAGGGAGAAAGCCCGGGGCCAGAGGTGCATGCCCTTCGGTGAGTTTGTCCTTTGATTCAACAATTTGGGCAAAGTGTGTATAAAGATATAGGTGCTATATGCAACTGGTTGAAGCTGGTACATTCATATATTTTCTTTCACTATTTCGAAGATCAAGCCTAGGAGCAAAATTAGAAATACATTTCTAATGCCATTGGAAAGATGCAACAAATCAGTCTTTTGGAAGAAAAGGCATTGGTCACTGCCCATTGTGGAAAAGCTGACTATCCGCATGCAGGAAAAAATTAAAGGCCAACCATGCTACTCATTGTGCTTAACAAGCTCTTCATTAAGTACTATAGCTATATTAGTGGCTTTTATTTTCTACCTGTTTTACATACCAATCTCTGGAAAGATCTGTTTATTAATTACTAATTACTAATTATTTACTAATACTGTAGACCAGGGGTAGGCAACCTTTTTGAGCAGGGGGCCGGGTTGCTGTCCC
Organism: Phrynosoma blainvillii; assembly: GCA_026167975.1. NCBI lineage: Eukaryota > Metazoa > Chordata > Lepidosauria > Squamata > Phrynosomatidae > Phrynosoma > Phrynosoma blainvillii. Next base: position 257,347,613 of record JANUYF010000003.1, on the reverse strand, counting down.
TCAGACAATTGGGGGGGGGGGCCCGAAGCACCAAAAATAAATAAATAAATAAATAAATAAATAAATAAATATTAAAATTAAAAATTAAAAAAATTAAAAAAATATGCATGCACACTCTCTGAGCCCCAGAAAAGCCATGGCAAAACCCCTGTGGAGATTTTGACAAGAAAACCCCAAGAACAAGTAATAACAACAATAATCAATATCATCATGGCAGGCGGCGGCGGTGGCAGCGGCAGGACGGCCTGGGGCTGGTCCAAAGGCCTCGGGGGGCCACATCCAGCCCCCGGGCCTTAGGTTGCCTACCCCTGCTGTAGACCCTTCCCATCGGCAGAGGTTCAGTTCTGGGTCCCCCCACAGATGGGAAAAAACATGGATGCTCAAGCCCCATATTACTCATTGGGTAGCTACAGGCACACATCCACCTCAGTGCATCTATATGCAACACCATTGAATAATAAGGGCTCTGTGATCTGCAGGTGGTTGAATTTGTGGATTGCTAACCTGCTGATATGGCAGGCCCACTGTAATGTAAATATCATTGGTAACTCTGGAAATTGCTGAGTAATGTAACTATCTTAGGTATCTTTGGAAAACACTGCATTTCTTATATTTCTTGCCATGTTGGTTGCAGTTTATTGTCGTCTTATTGTCTCTTATTGTCACCCAGTAAGAGACTCTGCACAGCTATCTCAGCGCACAGCTATCTCAGATTCAGAACAATACCCAGGCCTTTTAATCTTTTCAACTTTAAGTTGCATTTAAGTTCTATTTTTATGCTGTTCATATAATTACTGAACTTTTTTTATCTTCTGAACTGACCTGTAACTGGAAGACCTGTTAATACTGTTTAATAATGATGATTACAATGATAACGATGATAACATACTCTTCTATTCTGTAGTTATTCTAATATATAAAGGATTTATTATTCTTGATATTGCTCTTATTACAATTGTTTACTGTACCCACTACCATTCTTCTTTTCCCTGTTTTAGATGTGAACCTCTGCTCTTATTATTGGAACAGACCTGTCAGATTGAATCCATTATTGTCTCTTGCCCTATGATGCTTCTGAATTTACTGCTGACACCAGAGGTTTTATCCACAATGCCATCACACTATAAATTCACAAAAAGTGTCCCTAAATACAAAAAAGGTAGTAGCTCTTATGATCCTGCTGCATCACCATGCTACTACAATAATTAAAATCAGTGCTGGTATATAATGATCTAGGCTAAACTGGTAGGATAAAAAAGGAAGCAATTAGACACTGATTTAGTTAGACACCCTTTAGAGGAAAAATGCATAAACAAGGGACATTCCATTAGTCAGAAAACAGCTACATCGGTCTCCTTCCTTTATACAAATTATTTTTGGGGTGAAAATGTTGTTAAATGAGTCAGTATAACCATTCATTTGGAGTTCCAGGGTTATAAGGAATTTGTACATTACTGTTTGGGGATTTTTAGGACAAAAGATGTATCTTTTAGCATATTTATTTAATTGTCAAGCCAGGAGCCAGGCAGGTAGCAGCCACCAGCTATTAAATCAGGACTGAGAAAATTTTGTTGTAAACGCTGTAGGTATTTCCCCCACCTCCCATATTCCAAAAAGCAATAAGATGCTATAGAGTAAGCAAACTGTTTGGGTTCCTGTCCAGCTTCATTCTGCAAGGAATAAAGCCTGAACAAATATGAAAGCAGCATAAGGCACTTGTGGCTCCCTGAAGCAAATGCAAGATGGCAGGAGCAAGCTGGTGGTGTGTGTGGTTTTTTTCTATTGCGGCAGCATGAGACCTGCCAGGAATTGACTGCACCATCTTACAGTTACAATTCCCCCTCTGTACCGATAATATAAAGGACACAATAAATAAAGTTTTTGATATATAATTTTTAAAAAAATAGATACATATCTACAACCTTTATCCAGTTTGGTGAACATTATTCATGAGCCATAAATAAAACTCCTCAATCATTTGGTGAGGTTAAAGGGCTAAATTATGTGCATGTGTAGAGCCAGTGTGGCGTAGTGGTTGAGTGTTTGGCTATGACTCTGGAGGCCAGGGTTTGATTCCTGCTTGACCATGAAACCTACTGGGTGACCTTGGGCAAGTCACATGCTCTCAGCTTCAGTGGAGGGAATGGCAAACCTCTTCTGAACAAATCTTGGCAAGAAACCCCAATGATAAGTTTGTCCTAGGGTCACTATAAGTTGCAAATGACTTGAAAGCATACAACACACACAGTGGACAGCCAGGCAATGGTGTGGTGTTATTTTTGGGATGGGCAAACCTATATCATGACAGTCCCTATAGTGATACACCTTTGTATCACTTTACAAATAGTGCTTTGATTATGTGTTCCTGCATGGCAGGGGGTTGGACTGGATGGCCCTTGTGGTCTCTTCCAACACTGATTTGATGACTCTAAAGAGATTCCCAAAATGCAGGTGGCTCTATCATCTATCTATCTATCTATCTATCTATCTATTTTCAATTTCATCTCCACCAGAAGGAAGTATTTTGTAAAATAGTGGGTCTTGCCCACTCAAGGCCAAGCAACCCCTACGTATTTTGGATTACATAGCTCAGGGAAAATCTATTATCCCTCCAAGCGGCTTCATAAAGCAAAGCAAAGCAGCTTCATTTATATACCGCTTCATACTGCGCTATGGAATATCTAAGTGGTTTACAACTGTAAGCTCATTGCCCCCCAACAGTTGGGTACTAATTTTGAGTGACCTCGGAAAGATGCAGGCCTGAGTCTAGCCTGAGCCCCAGCTAGTATTGAACTCACAACCTTGTGGTTTATGAGTGAGTGGCTGCAGTACAGACATTTAACCACTGCGCCACCAGGGCTCCTACCAGCTAAACTCAGAGGGAATGGGAATTCCTAGATGGGTGACAAATTGTGTCATCATCTGTGCTAATCAATAGTTCCTGCTGTTTCAGTCCTGCTTACACTGCACCACTGAACTCATCAGCTGAGGTGAGAATAAAATAGCATGTTGAGAAACAATGGGAGAAAATCCATTCAATCATTCAAATATACTCCAGTATCACATTGGTCTCACATGGGTGCACCTGGCTGGACTGTGTGGGTCAAACTAGAGAACTACATTTATCTCTCCCATATATATATATATATATATATATACACACACACACACACACACACACACACATATATATACATATACACACACACACACACGCTCCCTCCATATTTGCAGTTTTGACTTTTGCGGGTTTGAATATTCACTGATTTTATTTAAAATGTTCTCTCTAGGAATAGCTAGATCCTCCAGCACAACTCTATGGTCAACTTCAGCACAACTCTATGGTCAACTTTAACGAAAAGTTGCACGGAAGGACCTAGAAATTCCTAGAGAGAACACTCTATTAGGCATCTGTAGCTCCTCCAGTGGAATTCTATGGTCAATGTCTGGTAAATGTTGACAACAGAGTTGCACTGGAGGACCTAGAGATTCCTAGAGAGATGTTCTCTCAGATAAAAGCATAGTGGTTTTGTTATTTGCATTTTTTCCAGATTTGCAGGGGTCCTGTGCCCCTAACCCCAGCGTATGTGGAGGGATGAGTGTATGTATATATAGCTGAAGTGCTTCTCCAAGTGGTGAAAGGCATCTGTTTGTCACAACACATAATCTCTCTCATTTCCCCTAAAATCATAGAATTTCTCAATTTAAATATTTCTTGATGTTACACAATTACTTTTAGGTGATCAAAATTAAAAATATGTATTTGTTGAGCCAGGCACGCCCCAAACACTGGGGAGGAGTATAAAGGCTCCAGGGACATCAGCCCAGCAGAGGAGCAGCAGCAGCAAAGCCAGGCATGCCCCAAACACTGGGGAGGAGTATAAAGGCTCCAGGGACACCAGCCCAGCAGAGCAGCAAAGCCAGGCATGCCCCAAACACTGGGGAGGAGTATAAAGGTTCCAGGAACATCAGCCCAGCAGCAGCAGCAGCAGCAGCAGCAGCAGCAGCAACAACAACAACAACAGCAAAGCCAGGCACGCCCCAAACACTGGGGAGGAGTATAAAGGCTCCAGGGACACCAGCAGTAAAGCCATGCACACCCCAAACACTGGGGAGGAGTATAAAGGCTCCAGGGACATCAGCCCAGCAGAGCAGCAGCAGCAGCGCCAGGCACGCCCCAAACACTGGGGAGGAGTATAAAGGCCCCAGGGAAACCAGCCCAGCAGAGCAGCAGCAAAGCCAGGCATGCCCAAAACACTGGGGAGGAGTATAAAGGCTCCAGGGACACCAGCAGCAAAGCCAGGCACGCCCTTACGGGCAATAACAGCTGGGCCGTACACCATAAATCCGCCCCCAAACACCAGAGTGGCGACGTGATAGTAAAGTGCAGTCTTGCCAATTAAAACCAACAGTGCTGCGAAGATTTAACAGAGAGCAAGCTTCTGGGAGTTACCGGTACCTGAAAGGAGGCCCAGGAGGCCCAGAGAGCGAGTGGAGGCAGAGAGGGCGGCGGTGCTACCTTCAAAACCCTCCCCCCACCAGCCAGAACCATCGGCACCCGAGCGGAGGGCCAGGGGGCCCTGAGAGCTAACAGAGGCAGAGAGGTCGGCGGCGCTACCTTCAAAAACCCCTTCCCACCAGCCAACACCACCGGCACCCGAGCAGAGGCCCAGGAGGCCCAGAGGGTGAGCAGAGGCACATTGGTGCCAGTATAGTATATTTTGAGACAAATAATGCAGTCATAGTTGATTTAGATCCCAGTAGGGAACAGGAAAATGCATAGTTATTGTTTTTTTGGGTTTTTTTTATGTACACCCAAGACCATAAACTAGTACTGTGAGATAATTTGGTTGGTCTCACAACTGTTTATGGGACCTAAGTAAGGGTACTGCAAAGTAACAACTTTCTGCAGTCTCTAACCTCGGGGAAGAGGGGGGAGAAGAGGGGCTTATTGGAGGGTTCGAAGAGGGTAGCTTTTTACCCTATTCACCCGGCATGTTAAGGAAAAAGCAACATGTTATATACAGTAATAGAAATAAAAATATGTATGTGAATGTCAAAGTGACTAAGCAGGAGCAATCAGGAAGATACACAGGTGAAAAAGATAATATAATTAAGAAGCCTTGAGAGCCAAGGACAAAGTTATAGAAGGTATATTGAGAACACCTGTGATAGATTGCAAACACCTGAGACTCATTAAGTGGTCAAGGTAAAGTGATGAAACACTTGGGTTGATCTTAGGTATGGGATGATCTATGTGGACCAATCAAGATGTATGTACACACCCACTGGGTGGAAACTGACTGGTGGGTGGTGTCTAACAATGGCTATAAATTGCAATGTTTGCTAATGTACATTGTGGAGTACTTTTGGAGATATTGTGAAGTGTAGAGATTGTGATTTGTAGGGCATATAGTATTTATGTATATAGTAGAATAAAGTAGATCTTTTATATAAGACTACTGAGTTGTCTGGTGTCTTGAGGGAAGATACAAGAACCAGAAGAATCCTGGAGAAGTTTGAAGACATCTCAGGAAGAAGAGTGAGAAGGCTTGGAGAGTTTGTCAGAGTCTTCAGCCTATTCTCTGAAACTCTGCTGCTTGGGAAAGAAGCATCAACCACTGATCAAAGCTGGTGAGCTCTGCTGCATAACAAGGTGGTGAGTTAGAGCCAGAGGTGAAGAGCTACAACTCCCATCATCCCTGACACGGCAGTGGCAACTATCCCTTACTGTAGGAATGAGCTGAAATATCCAGCCATAATTCTTGGGCCTACACAGAACTTTGTTTACAATATATAAGAGACGAACTATATATTATTTGAAGAATTACTTTATATGAGTGGCACTAATTAATTGAATAGCTCACAAAATTACTTTGATTTAAGAAAATATTGGTAGTACTAAGTTCTAGTCAGAAAAAAAAACCTGACAAACCTCAGAAGGGAAATGACCTAATAATAGTTTGACACTCATATTATGTCTGCAATCACTAGGTCACAAAGTACAAAACAGCAAGTTAATAGAAGAGGTTCACCTGAAATGGCTCCTAAACCCCAAGACCAGACCCAAATGTTGGCTATCTTTGAGGATATGCTCAAAAACTTTCAAAAAGAAATCAAACAAGAATTAAAAGAACACAGGAAAGAGGTTAATGAAACTATGTGTGTAGGTTTTGAGAAATTTGAGAAAAAAATAGATGATCTTACTAAGGAAATGTCTAATATTAAAATGGAACAGGTACAAATTAAAAAAAGGACAGAAAAACTAAATGAAACTGTAGAACACCTAGAAGAACAACAAAAAGCCAGTGAAAACCTAATCCTGCTACAAGAATTAAGATACAGGGGAAAAAGCTTAAAATTAAGAGGGATTAAAGAAACATCAAATGAAGATCTGTATGAGATAATAGTTCCAGCTGTGGCGAAATATTTGGAAGTAGAGGATGATTATCTGGAGATGGAAATTGATAAGCTTTTCAGAATAAATTCAGAATCAGCAAGAGAAAACAATCTGCCTAGAGATGTAGTAATCCATTTTGCCTGAACAAAAATTAGAGATGAGGTTATACAGAAAAGTTATGGAAAAGTATTGCAAATTGAGGGACGACCAATTAAGATCTTTAAAGATATTCCCACCTCTATATTAAAAAGAAGGCAAGAATATAGACAGCTAACATATTTTCTATCTAAAAATAACATCAAATACTCTTGGAACAGGATTGAGGGAATCATATTTAGGCATGATCAGAAAAGGATTAGAATAAACAACAAAAAGAAAGTAGAGGAATCCATTAAGAAATTCAAGAAAGAAAAAGAGAGAGAAACCTTTGATAAAAAGAAAATAGAGACGAAGAAGAACAAGGAAAAGAAACCTCTCAATAAAAGAAAAAGGACTTATACTAATTATTAGACACAAAAGGTAAATATATATAGCTGTCTTTTTTTTGTCTTTTTTTACCTTTCCATTTTACTTAATAGACAGATTGTAATAGATCTTCTTTTCCTTTCATTATGGAGAAATCTATCAAAGTATGTTCTTGGAATGTAAAAGGAATTAATTCAATATATAAAAGAAAAAGAATATTTCATTATATAGGAAAAAAACAATATGATATAATTTGTTTTCAAGAAATCAAAATTAAAAAACAAGATAGCTATTACAGAAAAAATAAAAAATTTGGACAGTGCTTTTTTTCATTAAATGAAAAAAGAAAAGCAGGAATTGTGTTATATATAAGGAATAACATACCAGTTAATGAACTTAGCAAAGATATAGAAGGTCATTATATAGTAGTAGAAGCAATTATTAATCATACGAAAACATTGATTGTGGGAATTTATGCCCCTAACCAAGATCAATCTAATTTCTTTAATAAAATAAGGAATGATCTAGGGAAACATGAATATAAAAATGTTTTATTTATCAGAGACTGGAATGGGGTAATAAACCCAGAAACAGATAGAACAACCAGCTTAAATAAAAGAAAGAAGTTTGGTAAATTACCAAAATCTTTTTTTAAATTAATGGAAGATTATGAACTCTATGATGTATGGTCTTCACTATATCCAAGGGAAGATGGATTTACTTTTCACGCACCTCAATTTAACTCATTCTCCAGAATCGATATGTTCCTTGTTTCTACATCTATGTTTCCAAAAATTAAAGGCATGTCTATAGCAATAAGATCTGAATCGGATCACAATCCAATAATACTAGAAATAAAGACCAGAGTGAAACAATTTAACTGGAGACTTAACAATGAAATCTTAAATGATGAGGACACAATAGAACAAATTAAAACACATATTGATAATTATTTTAAGGAAAATATATCTGCAGAGATCCCAAATAAAATAATCTGGGACACTCATAAAGCAGTTATAAGAGGGTTGTTTCTTAAAAAATCGAGTGAACTTAAGAAAACACAAAAGAAAGAAATAGCAGAGTTAGAATTACGAATAAAAAATGAGGAGAGAGAATTAATAAAAGAACCAGAATCAAAAGATACGGTAAATAAAATTAAGTACCTAAAGAATAAATTAGCAGGGATATTAGACAAGGAAATTATATATAAAGACACATGGTGGAAACAGCAAAACTTTATATCAGCCAATAAACCAGGGAAATGGTTAATGAACAAACTGAAGAAAGAAAAGCAAAGTAAAACAATCACTCAAATAATAGATAAAAATGGTCAAGCTACAACGCAAGAAGACATACAAAAGAAATTCGAGGTTTTTTTTCCAAAATTGTATAAAAACGATAGAAAGGATGATCTGGACAAAGAAAAAATAGGTATCTTTCTGGAAAATACAGAATACCTGATGTTGGATAAAAATGATAAAGAAATGTTAAACAGAGATATAACCAGTGAAGAAATTCAAAAACCTATAAAAGATTTGAAATTAAAAAAATCACCAGGCCCCGATGGGTTCATATCAGAATATTATATTAAAATTGGAGCAAATATTGTAGATCACTTGAGAGTGTTATTTAATGAGATCACAACACATGGAATTCCTGAAACATGGAAATGTGCAGATATTATATTGATCCCAAAAGAAGGGCGGGATATTACAAAGGTTGAAAATTATAGGCCAATATCTCTCACTAATGCAGATTATAAAATCTTTGCTAGTATCCTTGCTAGCAGATTAAAAAATATCTTAAAAAACAGAATAAAGGAAGATCAGGTTGGTTTCTTGCCACAAAGACAAATTAGACATAATATAAGAATAGTTCTGGACACAATAGAATACTATGAAAAAAATAATGACAAGAAATTAGGCCTACTTCTCTTAGATTTAGAAATGGCATTCGACTCTGTAAATTGGAAGAGTATGATATAATAATAATAATAATAATAATAATAAAATTTATTTATACCCCGCCCTCTGAAATATCAATCTGGGCGGCTTACAATTAAGAATGAGTACATCAATAAAACATATATATACAGTAACCCCCCACCCCCCCTATTTGATAGATTAAATTTTGGGAATAAATTTGTTAAATGGACTCAAAATATCTATATGGAACAGAAAGCAAGGCTAGTGATAAATGGGGGAAAATCTCAAGAAATCAATATAGAGCGGGGTGTACGACAAGGATGTCCAATGTCGCCATTATTATTCCTCATTGTAGTAGAACTACTTATAAACAGCATTAGAAAAAACCCAAACATACAAGGCCCAAGAACAAAAGGGTCAGAATATAAGATCAGAGCCTATGCGGACGATATAATAATACTATTAAACGATCCATTAGAAAGCATAGACCATGTGATAAAAACAATTGAAGATTTTGGTTGTTGTACAGGGCTCAAAGTTAACAAAGATAAATCTACAACTATCACAAAAAACATGTCTTTTAAAGAGGAAGAAATGTTGATAAAAAGAACACAGTACAGAATTGTTAAAAAAGCTAAATATTTGGGTATCACTATAGCTAAAAGAAACATGGAATTATATGAAATTAACTATACTAAAACATGGAAAGAAATTAAAAAGGACTTAGTGAACTGGTCACGATTAAAGTTATCTCTCTATGGAAGAATTTCGCTAGTAAAAATGGTTATACTACCAAAGCTAATGTATCTCTTCATTAACCTTCCAATAATACATAACACTAAGCCATTTACAGAATGGAACAAAGAGATTAAAAGATTTGTGTGGGAAGGTAAAAAGCCTCGGGTCAGATGGAAAATACTAATTGATAAAAAAGAGAATGGAGGATGTAACCTGTCTGACTTAGAATCATATTATCAAGCATGTGTTTTGATGTGGATCAGGGATTGGATAACATTAAATGATAAGAAACTATTGGAATTTGAGGGCTTTGATCTCCGATATGGGTGGCACGCGTACCTTTGGTACGAAAAACAACAAATTCATAAAATCTTTAGTCACCATATAATTAGAAGAGCCCTCATAACAGTATGGAAAAAAATAAAACCTTTGTTTTATAGAAATATTCCGGGATGGATGTCACCCCAGGAAGCCTTACTAAACAGGTTCAAAAGCATCAACAAGTGCTTAAAATATGAAGAAATCATAAGCCTTGAACAAAGAACTGGAAAATTAGAACTTAAAAGCTTGGATATGATTAGGACTATAGAACCCAATGTCACCTGGTTTCACTTTTACCAATTGAAAGAAATACTTAAAAAAGATGTTAAACAGTATAATAATAATAATAATAATAATAAAATTTATTTATACCCCGCCCAATGGAAACCCAATCAGGGCGGCTTACAGTTAAAACGAGCCAAATAACACATGATATGGGATATCTTTGACGAAAAATGAACTAGACAAATGTTTATTAATAGAAAAACCTAAACAAATAGCAAACCTGTACAGAATTATAACATCAAGGAAGTTAGAGGAGGAAATAGTAAAAGAACACATGAATAAATGGGCTAGGAATATTGGTAATGTAATAACATTGGAAAAATGGAACAAAGCAAGACAAAATACGTATAAATTTACTAAAAATCAACTCATGAGGGAAAACTTTTTTAAAATGGAAGTGAGATGGCACTTAACCCCATTTAAACTAGCTAAAATCTATAAGAATGATAAATATAACTGCTGGAGGTGTCACAAAGAATGTGGCTCATGGTACCACATGTGGTGGACATGTCCAATAATAGAAAAATTCTGGAAAAATTTACATGAGATGATTGGCGAAATTTTGAATATAACATTTGAATGCTCCCCAGAATTATATTTATTAAATATGATTCAATGTATAGATAGTAAAGACCGAAATAAAGTATGGAAAATACTGCTATATATGGTAACAGTGGCAAGAATAATGATAGCTAGCTTGTGGAAAACTGGAAAAATCCCAAGCCTTGATGATTGGCTAATAAAAATGATTGAAATATCAAATTTGGATATTGCTAACAACATTATTGAGGGAGAATCGAAAAAAGAACAGAGAAATGGAAATGTTTATATATATATTGTAATAAAATATCGGGATAATAAAAATAGCATATTAGTATATATTAATACGTATAGAGATAATTGGTACATGAATTACAATGTTTATATTTTTTGTTTTTTTATTTAATTTCTCCTCTCTCTTACATGGACTTAGAACTTAGAAAGAATAAGAAAAGAAACAATGAAATCAGTGCCAAAGAATAAACAATCTTTAGTTTGATTTATGGAAGTTGAAACTACAATGTAATAAGCAGAATAATATATAGAAGACTATGTGGACTGCAAAGAATGAGATGAAAATGGACATAAAGAAACTATGATTATCTATGGCTGCTTAGGATATATGTAATAACTCTTCTCTCTCCTTTTCCTGGTTTTTTTTTCTCTTTCTTCTCTTTCTTTCTTCTTTTTTTCTCTTTCTCCTCTGTTTTTCTTCTCTTCTCTCTTCCTTTTTTTTCTCTCTTTAATTTACTCCCACTATTTTTTTCTCTTCTGCTATATTGTTATATCATGAATTGAAATCTTTGTATTGAAATTTTGTATAGACACTTTTTAAAAAAACAAAAACTCATTAATAAAAAAAAATATTAAAAAAATATGTATTTGTTTGCTTGTTTATTTACAAAAGTTCCATCCAATCCCATATCAGAAGATTTCTGGACAGCTTGCAGTAATCCAAGATCAAGAGTGGCAGAGTGCTAAAATGCTATTTTGTTGTATTGTGTTTGGCGCTGTTTTGGCCACATTTAATTATATAATGTATCTAATTTATATTATAAGTCTAATTTGAAAGTCTGCATTGAAAGTTTATGCAAACACACATAAAAAATGCCTTATGTTACATAGCTAACTGGCCCAGCCAAATAGCTATACAATACAATCCCCATAGCTTAGGACTGGTAGCTGCAGTTTCACTTACCCATGTCTGAAAAAATATATTCTCTCTAGGCATTTTCTGAGTTCTTCAGCCATATTCTATGGTATGATGGAAGTTGACAATAGAGTCAAGCTGGAGGGCCTAGAAATGCCTAGAGAGGAGTTCTCTCTAGGAATCTCTCCAGGAATCCAATGCAACTCTATGGTCAACCAGAGCCAGAAGTCATTCATTTCAATGGGGTTTGTTATTATTTGTGAATTTGCATTTTCATGGTAAGTCCAAGAAATGTACCCCTGTGGATACAGGAGTCATTACTGTTTTTAAAATTTCTCCACACAAATTCTACAAGGCAGTCTATCCTTGCTTAAGGTCATAGGATAATCTCTCACCTTGTGGACAATTTGGAGGTGGTAGAATTCAGCTTATCTGTTCTACAAATCCATGCATGCAAATCCATGGTGGATGATGACTTCCCTGTCAGTAGGGTAGTGAATTTAGTCCATACTTTAAGGAGTCTCAAAGGGCTCATATATCTTCCATAAATAGGTTCAGTAGGACCTTGGATAATTCCTTTAAAATTCAGAATGAAACCTGGATGGGATCTCCCTGAGTCAGCACCAAATATTTCTCTCTCTCTCTCTCTGCATTAGGTTACCTAGTGTCTTTATTTTTGAATAAAGGTGATTTTACTGGAGTTTATAACATATTTACTGTACATGTTGCCAATCCATTGATATCCAAGCCCATTATTATCTCATTTTTTATCACATCGTTTAGTGCTCATCCAAAAGGCACAAACAACAAATCACCATAGCGACCTAAGGCTTTTTTCTAAGATAATAATCTTGTGTGTTTGTTATGCTGTTCTATTTAAATGTACTTCCTCTCTTTTTACGGTCTTTTTTTTTCTTTTTTCATTTGGGTAGAAATCTGGCAGTTGTTCCAGCAATTTCCTTCACTTATACTCTATTTTGAAAAAAACAGGGGAAGCAGGACACCACTTCTTCTTTTCTCTCCCCTCCCTCCATAAGTTATATTGTTTCAGGTCAACTGAAACATATATGATCGTACAATTTAAGCTACATAAGTGTTTCAAAGGAAAGCATTAGGGTACTTGAAACTTCCATAAACTTCAGTTGTTAGCAGAAAAGATATATGAATAAAAGGGACTTGTAAGCCATTTATATTATATCGGGCTCTGTATTTTAACATAATACAAAGAGTAAAAAATGTCAGTGGGTGCAAAAGATGGGTTTTTAATTCATCACTTCCCTAGTCTGTAATTGTTGCCCATATCTGAAACAGTTCCTGTTGAATTTCATTGTGAATACCTTGGGCTCCTTGGACAGGATATCCTTTGTTTTTCTCCATCAGCATTATGATGAGCAAAGCTTTTGTTGTGCTCTGCATTTAGTGATGGGTGGGTCAACAGCTGCTCCTAGCAGAGGAAAGGTAACTATAGCAACAAAAGTTATCTGCATCCTCATGTATTTCCTTGTGCCCACCCAAGTCCATGCTCCTTCCCACTGAACCTCTGAAGCCACCAACCAGCTGGTAAGATAAAAAGCTCCAGGTCTCTTGGGCCAAATTTCTCCTGATGTATAAATGCCACTGAGTTACAAACTGAGAGTTTCAGAAGCTAAGGTTTATGCTGCTGTCAGATGTTGGAGATGAGGTCTTGTGCGCATCACCTTTCCCCCCAGATGCTGCTCTCTGTTCTGTGTTGGAGTCTGAACTGCTGTCCTTTCTTAGGAGCAACAGTCTCCCCATCTTCAGGGCCCCGGGTCAAACCCAGCTACAGTTTTGGTCGGACTTTTTTGGGACTTGATAAATGCAATGCCTGCATTGGAACATCCATTTGCAAGAAATTCTTTAGAGAAGAAATAAGGTCAGAATCTCTCCATACCATATATGAGGTGGGGAGAAGGGGAAATGTGAATCTAGGTAATAGCATTTCCAATTGCTTGAGGGGGAGGGAGGGGAGACAGGGAAAGAACTCAAAAATGTAATTTGACATCAGGTCATCATTGTTATGTGCCAGTTTGTCAGCCACCAATGTCACTTTATAGCTATCATAGTAAATCCCCATAATGTATATCTAGAACAAATGACTAACTTATCTAGAACAGGTTTGGACCAATACTATTCTTCACAGCCATATGCTTTATAGAATTTCCAGAGGGCTAGCTATAGTAGTCTGTAGCAGCAAAAACAACAATATTGTGGCACTTCAAAAAATAACACATTTTGTGAACAAATATTGTGTGTATAAAAACACTTTGGCCTCTGTACATTCACTGTCAAGCATGTTGACTAATAATATCACAAAAGGTACAAAAGGTCAGGACCTAGTTTGAATCCCAGTAATTTTAACAGGAGCGCCAAGTGCATGCTTAAGCTATTATTATTGAAATCAATTGGATTTATTCATATGTTTTAAGTAATACTTATGTAACCTTTCTTAACCTTGTAGGTTCTTGAAGCTGTTAAGTTCTGCTCTTGTAGGTTCTTTTTTTCAAACATTTTTTAAAAAGTGCAATTCCATTATGTAGTCATGGATTGGGTCATAGTGGTCAATGCTTTAATTTCCTCTTCCTTAAATGATGGTAATGTTTTCTATATGGGGTTAACTATCCTTGAAAAGTTACAAATAGTGCCAAGGGCCACTGCACTATTATTTGGTGACCAATTTAGAGACTACCCAGAATTGGTCAAATACTAACTGCACAAACTTCCAACCTGCTTTAGAGCTAAATTCAAGGTGCTGATTTTGACCTACCAAGTCTTAAATGGCTTGGAGACAGCATATCCTAAAAATACCTTCTCTGACATGAGTGTACCTGGAAGAACTGGAGATCCTCAATGCAGATCCTATTGCATGTTTCACCACTGTAAGAGTTGGTACATAAATAAGACAGGTCTTTTTCTGTAGAAAAGCACCAGAGTTATGGAATTCTCTCCCAAGCTGGCTCTATTCCTACTGAGCTTTTAGTGAAGAACCAAGAATGTGATGTTTTGTGTAGCCTTTCATCCTTACTTGTTTTAATTGTGTGTGTTAAGACTACAGGGCCTAAATATCCTAAAGGCACCAGATCCTATCTGAGCTTGGAAGTTGAGCAGGGTCAGTCCTGGCTAGTACTTGGATGGGAGACTGCTAATAAATCCCAGATGCTGTAGGTTATATTTGAGAGGTGGGAGCTGGCAAAACTGTAACTGAGTATTCCTTGCCTAAGAAAACCAAATGAAATTCATGGTGTTGCCACGAGTCAACAGGTAACTTGAAGGCACATGTACACAAATGCACACAATTAAGACTAGTAGTTTTTGTCTGTTTTTAAAGAATATTTTCATTTGTTGAGCATTGTCTGTCAGCCTGAAGGAAGCTAAACAACAACAGCAGCAGCAGCAAAAACAGGAGGAGTGATTAAAATCTGAAACAGTGCTGCTGATTAAAGCAAGTGGCAGCTGCCTACCGGACCCAATTACCTTTTCAAATCACTAGATTTTAACTAACTTTAAGTCAGAAATTGGCTTTTTGGAGTTATTAGGCAAGCAGGTGGGGGTTTTTTTAGGTGGGGGGGGCTCTCTAACAGAGGATGATTTAGCTAGATTTTAAAGCTATGTCTGATAGTGGAGAGGGGATAGAAAAACAGACTGTAGCTGATGATTTTTAACTCCAAAGGGGAACATGGAGCAGCAGAAAGAAGAATCATTCTTTCAGATACTCAAGTAGAATGATCATACTAATTCAGGATTCTGGGAGTTGTCATCCAAAAATAACTTGCCAAGCTGTGATTAGCACTTGAAATGTGAAACCCAGCACTTATGAGAGCTCTACTTTGCCAGTGGGTTGTGTTGCATTCTTAGATCTAGATATATGCAGACACCCATATATTTGATCAAACACAAATGGATTTTTCCCTTTGGATTTTGTTAAGAAAGTCAGACAACTGTCAAGCACACATTTTCTTCCAGCAGTGTAAAAAATGTGCATAAGCCAATATTATTATCACAATGATTTTCTTCAATTTCAGGTTCTCAAAGTACAGATGACTAAAATAAAAGGTATTATGAAAGATAACTGGGCAGGCAGAGAATTTAAAAGAGATACATTATTCTCTTCCAGTATGATTTATAGACCTAGAAATGCTTTCAAAGAAATAGGGGCCCTGCAGAGGGGTGTATCATTATTATATTATTACACTATAGTTAAACAATTGACTATACTATTATTTCTTTACACCAGAGTCAAATCACATTGCTTAGTTCTCTGCTCCTCTAGCAACTGTACTACAGTAGGGCCACAACAAGCCTTGCTGATGTTACTGTAAGAATTGTTTTTGCTTTTATATTTAAACATCTGAAATACCTATTATCATGGCGTGTGTGTGTGTGTGTGTGTGTGTGTGTGTGTGTGTCATAATAATGAAGAATTCAAGACACAGTATGTCACTGTGCTTTGCATGCATTTACAAATATGTACTTAAGAGAACATGAATTGTTCATTAGAGCAGTGCTACTCAAAAGTGGTGGTTCCTGGACCAGTGCTGGTCTGCAGCAAGTTTTCAGGAAAGAAAGAAATAATTGTTAGCCACTGGGGACAAATAATAGCAGTACCTGGTAGATTGGGGGGGTGGGACTGCTGTTCCTCCAGGTCAAATAGCATGAGAAGCACTGCATTAGATGACACTATGGAGAGGGGAAATGACATTCAGTCACTTTTCTCTGTGAGAGTGTAAATATTTGGTATACATTTGGGGACAAGCTGGGGTTTCCCCTCTGGGTTAATACAAGCCAAATAAGCTGCAGTCTAGGTCCTCACTTTATTATTTAAACTAGTTTTAGATAATGTTGTGGGGCCTCTGAACAGCCAGTGTGGTGTAGGACCAGGACTCCTGGAGACCAGGGTCTGAATTACCTTTAGGCATGGAAATCCATTGGGTGACCTTCGGCAAGTCACACTCTCAGCTTCAAAGGAAAGTAAAATTCCTCTGAATCAATCTTGGGGGAAATTTTTTTTTTTCTATGAAAGAGTCCCCCATAAGTCAGAGCGGATATGAAGGCACATAACAACAGTGGGCCTCTTAAACATGAAATAGCTTATGTCTTCAGCAGTTGTTAATTTTGCCCCAGTTCTGAAAGGAAAGTATACAGACGGCTGGAGAAAAATACAAAAATGCAATCACTGCTTTTGAGAATCTGCATCCACAGACCAAATACAGCAGTTAGACCTCAGGCATGTGCTAAACCTAAACCCAGCAGATCCTCCCAAAGGAAACTGTCCATATATATTTCATAGAGCTGACCATCCTGTTTCTCCTTCTGGTTGAAGAAAGTTCTTGACCTCACTGACTATCAAATGGGGGCACTGCTAGAGACAATTGAGGAGAAGGAAATCTTTCTTGTGGTGGTTGTACTAAGGGGATAATCAGAAATTCAATATAGCAATATGTGAATCCCTCTGCTTTTCAAATAAACCCTGAGATTCTTTGGAAAGTTAGCAGTTTCCAGTTCTTCCAAGGCTAGATGTACTATTACATGAGGTGAGGAGGCTGCATCAGGAAGCAGATTTGGGCTGTCATTAAAGGCAAATTGTTAGGTTTTTAATTTGTTATCATTGTTTTTTACTGTCACAGGTTGAGAGAGATGAATGTATGTAGAAAATTGAAGAACATGCAGCCTTCCAGATATTGCTGGGTTGTCCCTCACAACATTCCTAACCATTGGCTAGGCTGACTATAGTTTCTGAGAGTTTCAGTCTGAGAAACTTTGGAGGGCCACATGTCCTTCCCATAAAAACAGAAAGTTTAAAAAATACTGTTCTAATCCTGTAGGCTGGGCACTATATAGTATAATAAAGAAGAGCTCTCTTTAGCCCTAAAGTAAAGAAAGAATGTGCTACTGAAGTGCTGACAGAGTGCCTACTCTCCATCATACTATATAACAGAATGCTACTCTAGATATTTAGAGTATTTTTGGTATGGTGTCACATGTACTGAGATAACTGCAATATATTTTGTACTTCAGTATGCAGAGCAATTTAGCCTGCTGAAGCTGATAAAATGAGCAATTGTGACAGGATGTGTACATTTTTTCTAATATTTCACACCCAAAAGAGTCAATAATTCTATGGTAGACTCATCACTATGAGAACTTCTTACATACCCTAGTCATATGCTGTTGTCTATAAGCAGAAATGTGCAGCACATTGCCAAGAGAGAGAGAGAGATCTGCAGCCTATGAAACCTTGTGCACATACTAGTCCCTCCAGAATACTTCCCCAGATGTAATGCACTACAACTCCCTTCAACCCCACCCAGCATGCCATCCAGTCTGGGAAGGCTGCTCTAGAATATGACACATGACACTCTTCATTGTTCGCAGCCCCACTCTGCTCAGTCCAGTTGAGCTCTTTCCTACCAAAACCTTGGATGGAAGGCTATCATAAATAAATAGCTATTGCATGGCTTGCAGAGTTAGGGACTGCTAAATAAGGACAGCTAAGATTCCAGGTCCCCAAAAACCTGTATTATGACATCCATCAACATAGACATGTTTTATTTATTTGCAGTCAGGCTTTGGAAAGCACTTCCAGTTTTAGAGCATATTAGAACATATGATTCAGAAACCTGAATGAAACATCATTCACAGGAAAGAAGTGGTAACCAGTGTAGGCCTGCTCAGTTATTCAGTTAAACTCTCATATCATTTCATACTACCGTTTTCGTTATCTTTGTCTGGATTAACTCTTATTAGCAAAATAGGATCACTCAGTCCTCCACCCTGCTGAGTAATGTAATTAAGTGGTCTATATCATATGCTCTAAAGCGCCAGATGAAAGAACATGATATATGAGTAAACCATTATTCTGGCACCACTCTTGATGAGTCTCTATCAAGCATGCCAGGTCATTGGTGAACTGGTTAAAAATACTACCTGGTGTGAAATTAAGAACAGATAGAATCAGGTTCCCACGGACTTTTCACTTTGCCTTAAAGGGTTTCAGAAGAAATTATCCATTTTTAGTTTATATATATTTGTGTTTGTACTGATAGGATGCTGCAGTTTTAACAGATTGTAGCAAACATTTGCAATTATGAACTATTACACACAAACTACTTAAAAGCCTTTATCCAGATTATCCTCATAGTAGAACCCTATTACTCATACCTTGGGAATTCCCATTTTGTAGATGTAGGATGGAGGCCAAGAAAGGTTCATTGATTGCAGCCCTTACATGGGGATTTTAAATATAAAAGCAAAGGGAGAGCTACAGAGGCATACAGATTCATTATAGTCCTAGAATTACAGCTGAAGGACCTTGTCACAACATTAGGCAATTGATCCAGGCATTTGCTGACCCACCTGCCACACAGTTATCATTTACCTACCCCATATGTTGGGAAACTCCAAGGGACAGCAGGATATGGGTTCCACATGAGTACATGCCACTGCATGCTTCCCTTGCCACCTCAATGTGTGGGCAGGTCTGCCAGCCTCCAAGCTGTGCCTGATTATGAAAACCCTCACCCCAAGATCCCTTATAGCAGGGGTAGGCAACCTTAGGCCCAGGGGCCGGGTGCAGCCCCCCAAGGCCTTTGGACCGGCCCCAGGACGGTCCTGCCGCCGCCGCTGCCACCCCCCACCGCCGTCCGCTATGATAATATTGATTATTGTTGTCATTACTTGTTCTTGGGGTTTTCTTGGCAAAATCTCCACAGGGTTTTTGCCATGGCTTTTCTGGGGCTGAGAGAGTGTGCATGCATATTTTTTTATTTTTTATTTTTTAAAATATTTATTTATTTATTTATTGTGCTTTGCCCCCCCCCCCCCCCCAATTGTCTGAGGGACAGCAACCTGGCCCTCGGCTCAAAAAGGTTGCCTACCCCTGCTTTATAGGGATGCCTAAAATGGAGGAGAGACGTACACAGGCCCCATTTCCACCCCAAAAAATGGATATGGGTTGTCACTGTAAACACCAACGAAAGTTGTGACAGAGAGGAGGAGGAACAATGTCATATGTATTGTGCAAAATGAAACAACCACAGTTCCAGAGCCAAAATAATGTTGTTAATCAACCCCCACAACAAACACAATAGGAAGAAGGGAGGCTGAGGAAAGACAGCCAAAGACTAGCTCAATAGTGTGTCTAGGAGTCCTTTAAAATTCCCCAGGTAGTTAGTTTTGAGTTACATAAACTGAATCTAGCATTTGCATGACTGGACCAACTAGCTCTTATTAAAATGTGGTTGGAAAGGCTTTTTAAGGTAATTTGCAAATTTGATACTTGAAGGAGCTAAATGTGAATCTGAACCCTGCAGTCACCATTCTAATGTCAGCATTACAGATTTCTCTTCCCCAGTATTGGAAAGAGACTGTAGCTAAATGAGAGGTGATATGTTTTGTATGCTGAAGATCCCAGGTTCAAATCCCTGTCATTTTCACATAGACCTAGGGATCCTGCCTGAAACACTGGAGATCCAGTGCCAGACAATGTCCACAGAACTCAGCTAGATAGACCAATGATGTTACTCAGTATTAGCAGTTTCCTACACTCCTATGCCAGAAATAGTGCAAATTGAGTCCACTTTAAGGGTCAGGGAATCATGGGAACTGTATTTTATTGTGGCACCAGAGCTCTCTGACAGAGAAGGCTTAATGTCTCAGAAAAAAAAACAATTCCCATGACTCCCTAGCACTAACCCTAAGTGGGCTCAATTTGCACTATTTCTGGTAGTCTGCAAAGGCCCTTAGTTACACATTTAGAATTGTGAAGCTGCCATTAAAGGCAACTGGTTTGGTTTCCAGGTTTGTTTGTTTTTTAATTGTCTCTGTTCATTCCAAGAATAGTGTGATACGTCTACACTTTGCAGGTAAAGCTCTTCCTATGATTATAACACCACATGAAGTAAAGCATCACTAAATTTGTCTGTATCAGACTGCTGTCAAAGGCACAAGAGTCAGGGGGTCCATTAAAAAAACAGCTGACTACCTAATTAATGCTCAGTTAGCAGTTACTTACTGTCAGCAGTGTGCTAATAAGAGAGCAAATAAATGCAAGCTTTTTGGCAGGAGCTCTTATCAATCAATATTAGAAACTGCAAGGCAGAGATAAACTTGTTTGTAACTGCTCTGATGTTATTTTATTAGAAAATTGGGATATGCAATTTTAAAACCAAGGTTATTAATATATTTTTTGGAACACCACATCTAACACACCCAAGCCACTGTAGCCAATGGCTATGAAAGTTTCCAATGTGAATAGGATCACATATTGTCATTGTAGTCATTTACAAGCATGGCAATCCAATAGTCTTCCTGACACATTCAAAGAGTTTGCATGAAGGATTAGATTTCATTCCTTTTTTTAGATGGAATAAAATGCAATTCAAAATAAATTCATCATCAGGATTGCCACAGCCATTCTGAAGGGAATCTACTGAGTTTGCACTGAAGATTGCATCTAAAGCATGTAAGGTCTTAAATCAGTTAAATCAGAAATTGAGACTGTGTGCTAAAAATAATGGATTGTGTGCATTTTTTCAATATTCCTTTATAGAACTATTTTAGAGTCAATGAAGTTAAATATGTATATTTTTAATGGTGGTAACTGAAAACCTCTGATGTGGACTGCTTTAGCCTGGTATTTTGCCTTCACCCAAATATAAAAGATTCATCCACATGTAAAATCTTTGACTTCTAAAGAGTTTCCAAATACTTACAGTGTGGGTGTAGGGGAATAGAATCAGATAAGCACTGATCACCTAAATAACACAAGCCAAGGGAAAGAATAATTAGAAATGGATAGAACAAATATGTTTACAAATCTGTAGGAGCTCTGATGGCGCAAAGGTTAAATGCCAGTACTGCAGCCAAAACGTTGTAAATTCAATCCTCCAGGGCCTCAGGTTGACTCAGCCTTCCATCCTTTCATAGGCTGGTAAAATGAGTATCCAGCTTGTTGGGGGCAATTGGCAAACACATTGTACACTACTTAGAGAGTGCCTGGCACTATAAAGCTGTATAAAAATGTAAGTGCTATTGCTATATTCAGCATAGTGACTTTCATTTGATCATATAAATCTGTCAGTAGCCACAAATAATATACATCAGGGGTAGGCAACCTTTTTGAGTCGGGGGCCGGGTTCCTGTCCCTCAGACAATTGGGGGGCCGAAGCACCAAAAATAAATAAATAAAAATAAACATTAATTTTTTTAAAAAAAAAATTAAAACATTAAAAAATATCCATGCACACTTTCTCAGCCCCAGAAAAGCCATGGCAAAACCCCTATGGAGATTTTGCCAAGAAAACCCCAAGAACAAGTAATAATAACAATAATCAATATCATCATGGCAGGCGGCAGCGGCAAGCGGTGGAGGGCCGTGGCGGCAGCAGCGGTGGCAGGACCAGCCTGGGGCCAGT
Organism: Phrynosoma blainvillii; assembly: GCA_026167975.1. NCBI lineage: Eukaryota > Metazoa > Chordata > Lepidosauria > Squamata > Phrynosomatidae > Phrynosoma > Phrynosoma blainvillii. The sequence goes on along the minus strand of JANUYF010000003.1, from coordinate 257,325,359 downwards.
CCAAAGGCCTCGGGGGGGCTGCATCCGGTCCCCGGGCCTTAGGTTGCCTACCCTTGATATACATCAATTAAGCTTATGGCTATTTCCAGTTGTCTAGAAACAGAAGAAAGAAACAGACAGAGAAGAGGAACAGAGTGGTTACTCTTTCCAAATGTCTAGGGATCCTTTTATTGTGTGTCTCCAATCTCTTTTTGCATATTCACCTTTTTCTATGGATTTCCTACATCAGATGATCACCACTACAAGTGTTTTGGCTTTATAGTGATTCATTCTGTTTATTTCAGAAGCATTCCTTCTGTGGTTGCTACCCCTTTACCTCCCTCTGTGGCCAATAATGTATACAGTGAAAACAAAAAAGCCAAGGAAGAAAAAAGGGCATAGGATCTTCTGCCTTCATTGAGTAGAATCTTTAAGCCAAATATTCACCATCCTATTAAAAAGGGGGTACTATTTAGCCTTCTTACAGATCTGTTCTGGAATCTGACCTGAAGCCTTGAGAATTTGGCAGAAGCTTCAGCATACCAATAATTAGCAGGATTGTGGTGGACTGCTGCAAAAGCTCCACTGGGTGCTGGGTCTGTTTCTGGGCATAATTAGTGTTGGTTATGACCTATAAAGCCCTCTATGGCTCAGACTCAGGCTATTTGAAGGACCATATCTTCCCATATGGCCCAGCCTGAGTTCTGATATCCTCAGGGGAGGCACATTTCTCCACCCCCCCTGCCTTCATGGACCCAGTTGGTAGAAACATGGGAGAAGGCCTTCTCTGTGGTTGCTCCTAGACTTCAGCATTCCCTCCCTAAGGAAGCTAGGCTAGCCCCTTCTCTGTTGTTTTCCTAGCTGCAGGTTAAGATCTTTCTTTTTCAGCAAGCCTTTGGGAATTGATCTTTAATAAGAGAAGGACTTTTGATGGTGCTGTTTGTTTCTAATCTTTGTTTTAAATTAAGATTTTGAAAAATTAAATTTTGTTGTTTAATACTGTTTGAATCTCACTTTTGTATGTTTTAACTATATGTGTTTTTATTGTAACGTTCTGTCTTTTTGAGCCACCTTGTTCCCAGTCTGGGAGAAAAACGAGGCATAAATAAAGTGATGGATGAATAGTTGGACGGATTAACAGTGTCATATGCTTTCATTTGATTACAGGTTTGACAGCTGGCTTTCTTCTCACTTAAAACTCCCTCCCAACTACCTCTTCAGCTATTCTGGGAACTACTCTGATGATACCAAAAGTTGGCGGCCAGTTGACATCTCCAGATTGACCACAAAATATCAGCATGACCAATCTGACAAGAGAATCTGTACTTCCCTTATCCACAATAAAAGCTGCAGTATTGAGAAAGCCTTATGGAAGACAGAGAGATTTCAGAAATGGCTGAAAGCAAAACGCCTCACCCCTGACTTGGTTCAGGTTAGTGTTCAGGCTCTTGAAATATGAGGTTTATGCATAGAATATTCTCATTTAAAAGCTACTTACTGTCATTTTGGGGGGCTATGTTTTATTGTTATGAGGGTTTCTGTCTCCCTTAACATACACACCATAAGTCAAGACTGGGTTAGGCTAGCATTCAGCTTAAATCAAGAAAAAACTATACAATCTACACACCACAGTCAAAACCAGGTGGGTGTGGATGCGAAAGGTAAATAGAAATAAGTATTTTTCAAATAGTTTCAGATCATGGTGCATATAATAACCACCTAGAAAATTGGCCTACTCTATTGACCTGAAAAAATAATGGAAAAAATGCCACACATCTCCCTCCCCCCATTTATTAAGGAATTAAACACATTAAATACACAAAAGCATATACAACAGAATTATTGCAACTTAAAAATACAAAGTATTTTTCAGGAAGATTTTTAAAAATATGAGTTAGCTGTTCTCAACTACCTTTTCTTGATACTTACTTGAGGAGGGAAGCCATTTATGCATGAGGCTGGATGGCCAAAGCAGAGGCTGGATGGCCATCTGTCGGGGATGCTTTGATTGGGAGTTCCTGCATGGCAGGGGGTTGGACTGGATGGCCCTTGTGGTCTCTTCCAACTCTATGATTCTATGATTCTATGATTCTATGATTCTATGAAATGCATAAATGCCCAAAGGCTGACAAATCAAATTGTCATATTAAAAGTTGTTTATTGTGATTGACAAATACCCAGACAACTTTTCCCTTAGCCGCAGTTCAAAAATTTGAGATGTGGAAACTTCAGGGACGACCAGTAGCAATTCAAACAGAAATGGAAAACGAATAGCAGTGATAAAAATGTTATATTTTAAAATTATGTTATTCTCAAATATTTTAAATATTCTTAAATATTTTAAATATTCTAAAATATTAATCTTTTCCATTATTTTACTCTTCATTGCCTGCCCCCATCTTTGTTTTTTGTTTTGGAGAAAAGGAAATGACCAAATAAATTTTTGAGAACCCTATTTCTCACCCACTGCACAAAAAACATTTTTCTTGTTTTTCTCACCCATATTATATAATCTCATCTCATTGCTCTCCCACTCTCTTTAGTTTACTGATTTCCACATGGATCACAACAAAAGTCCTAAGGTTAAGATTCTTAACTTAAGAGCATCTAAATTCAGTTTCACTGGACAAATGGGGCACTTCCATGGGATGATCCATATAGAACAAATATCTGAATATAAATAAGACAACCCCCCTTCCAAGTTTTCCTGACTATCTGTGGCCTAAATCCTGTCATTCTCCAACCTACAGGGGCTTTTTAAAAAGTCCCTTTGTCAAAAATCCAAGTGACCCAAGCTTTGGGCAAATAACCAACTTGATAACATCAAACCTGTTGGCTTATTAGCACTGTAGCTTATTTAATTAATTAAAATGTATACTTTAATTCTGGAAAAATATTACTGCTGTAATTCCCATTTCAGTCAACTGCTAGTTTAATTAAGTTGTACCTTTTGGAGCAAATTTTCAATTTAATTAATAATTTAAATTATTTTAATTCATTGGTTCCTATCATTGCATACTCCCAGCAACAATTATCCCATTTTGGTCCATTCATGTTTGAGATAGCTAATGGGACAAAGCCAATAGATTTGTGACCATTCAGCTGAAATTGAGTGGGAGAGTAGCAGTTTTTGTACCACTTCCATTCTCCTTCCTGAGGGAGACTGTGGTAAAACCATGCCTTTTGCCAAACAGATTTTTCCAACATTTCAAAAGGCACACTTTTGCAATCATCTCCCTCAGGAAGAGAATAGAAGTGTTACAACAGCATGTGGAGAGGCACAGAGAAAGCCCCTATTCTCCCACTTGGCTTCAGCTTTCTTTTCTCATGTGATAAGGCTCCAAGTAGTTACATGCACACTGTAGTGTTAGACAAAAACCGTTTTTGCTGCCAGGGATGGAAAAGCAAATGGCAACCCCCATTACAAGACAAGATGACGAGCACCCAGTCCTGCCCAAGTAATTCTGGCCCCTGAGGCAATAGGTCCCTCAAGCACCTCTCTAGCAGAAATAAAATACAGTCACCCCTCTGTTCTTGTGGACTTCAAGTCCACAGTTTTACATATTCACAGAGGGGTTACCTCCGTTTAAATCAATGGGGCATGCCTATGCCCCATTAAATCAATGGGGCATGCCTATGCCCCATTCAAGCCTATGGGGCTTGAATATTCACTAATCTCCATTTCTTCGGGGGGGGGGGGGGTCCGGAACAGATCCCCTGCGAAAATGAAGGGCCAACTGTACTGATAAATTGATAACAATTTGCTGCACTTTGATGATACCCCATTTAGCACAATCACTTTGTCCAGTGGTAGGACTTCCCCATCTACAGTTATTACTTGGTGAAAGAATATATTTAAAAACAATTGTTAACACAGAGATTGTTCTATATATATAAAACTTACAAATCAAACAAAGAAAAAAGAAAAAGAAAAAACTAACAAAAGTCCAAAACACGCTGCAGAAGTAATCCAGTTTGAGATTGCTTTAACTGCCCTGGCTCAGTGCTAGGGAATTCCGGAAACTGTAGTTTGTGAGACATTTAGCCTTCTCTGTCAGAGAGCTCTGGTGTCACAATAAACTACAATTCCCAGGATTCCCTAGCACTGAGCCAGGGCTGTTAAAGCAGTCTCACACTGGATTTTTTCTGCAGTGTGTTTCAGAGCAAACTATATCACAAAGAATGAAAGAAAGTACATATACATCGACCTCAACATTAGGAGGCACTTCATGACAGTGAGAGCTGTTCGACAATGGAACACATTCCCTTGGAGTATAGTGGAGTTTCCTTTGGAAGTCTTTAAACAGAGGCTGGATGGCCATCTGTTGGGGATGCTTTGATTTTGAGTTCCTGCATGGCAGGGGGTTGGACTGGATGGCCCTTGTGGTCTCTTCCAACTCTATGATTCTATGATTGTATGATGATTTCCTTCACCAAACCATTTGGCTATACTTGAAACTATAGTTTAACTTCCTTTTAATGATACTAAAAATCTCTTTGTACTTCTATTGATTTGTAACTATTATTCAAACTCACATGTTGACAAATACCCCCATTTTTGTTTTTAAAATGAAATAAACAAATCCCACTCTTTTAAAAAGTTAATCAGGATTTCTCCTTCATTAACATTGTCAACTTATCCATTTCAACATATTCTTTAAGTTTTATCAGCCAGTCTTCTTGAGTTGGTGCCATTGAGTACTTCCCTTTTTGGAGCATATACAGTTGTCACAGCTCTAATCAAATACTGCACAACTCTGCCATGATTTCTCTTCAATTATTCACCCAGCATTCCCAGCAAATACAGTTTGGGTTTCTTCTGTATAGGAATTTTCAATATATCTCCCATCATCAAATGAATCTGAGTCCAATATTGCCTTGGTGTTCTACATGTCCCTTCATGAACAGTTATCTGAATAATAATAATAATAATAATAATAATAATAATAATAATTTATACTCCGCCCCTCTGTGTAGCAATCAGAGCGGCTTCCAACATAAAAATACAATACAATAACATCAACCCCAGACCCCAACCCTCCCACCCCTTAAAAATTATTAAACAACATCAAATTTAAAACAGTTTTAAAATAAGGCAAATGCCCACAAATTACAAATTACAATAATTAACGTAATTATAGCAGCAGTGAATACAACAGTGGCTGAGATTGAGGGGAAAAAGAAACATGAGGACCAGTTCTATGACTGGGAAGACTAATCAGGAAAGGCCTGCCGGAAGAGATCTGCATACCCTGTAAACTGGATTTCCAAGAGTGAGGAAACTATAGCTCCCTCTTCCATTCTGACCAGTCACGATCTTTGAAGTCAATGGACCTGCTGAGTTGGCTTATTAAATTTTACAAGTTAATGTGGAGTGGGGGGAAGCTAGTTGGTGAAGACATTGCAGACTGCCAGAAATAGTGCAAATTGAGTCCACTTTAAGAGTTAGGGTTAGTGCTAGGGAATCATGGGAATTGTTGTTGTTTTTTCCTGAGACATTGAGCCTTCTCTGTCAGAGAGCTCTGGTGCCACAATAAAATACAGTTCCCATGATTCCCTAACCCTAACCCTAACCCTTAAAGTGGACTCAATTTGCACTATTTCTAGCAGTCTGCAAAGGCATTATGTTGACTTTGTGGCCAACATATTCAGACAAGTTGTCCAACTGGTCACTTTGGAATCTATAGAAACACATTCCCATTGGATCCCAAGTATCAGTAAAAGTAATAACCGGATCTTTAATTCTTTAGACACACCTTCCAGGAGTTGATGCCAGTGACTTTTCCAAAGGACAAAACATTGCCTGCTGCTGCAGCTGATGCCAACACCATCATCATTCTGTGGGGGCCTGTGATGTTAACTCGGGGGAGATGCAAGAACCTTGCCAGAGTATCAGAAACACATTGGTGGCCTAGTGCCCAGAGGCACCAGACTAGTACTCTCAAATGTCTTTAATCTTATTCCTATATAGCAACATATGTCATGCAAGAGGAAGTCTGTTGGCTTTTTAAATGAATTCCTTCAGAGTCACACACAAGTTGACTGAAGAGTTATATCTTGTGGTCTGCCCAGAGTTACTGCTGCTTCAGGACAGCTGCTTGGAGTTGCAGTCTCCAAGGAGCAGGAGCTAAAGTCTAAGGAGACAAGAAAAACTGGATATGGTGTATAAACAACAACACACCCCTGCACCACAAATGTAGAGATAGGACATTATCACACGTGGGCCAGTTTCGTTGTTAAAGAGATAATAAAGTGGAAATGAAGCATCCAGAAAAGAAAGTGAAAAAAGAGCTTAATTGCGCAAAAGCTTTTCACACGTAATTACAGTAATAACAGAGTTAAGTTAAAAGCAAAAAAAAGGCGTTTTTAACTTTCATACACAAGTGAAAAGAACCCGTACATGTACTGGAAATGGGTGTGTTTCGTGACCAGACTCCTCCTTTTTCCAGGGTGGGTCCTGTATTTCCCAGGAGGAAGTGTCAGACTGTCCTACATTTGGGGTCATGTCCTCCTGCACAGGTCCTAACCCCCTTCCGTTGGGGTTAGGACCTCTCAAGAGAGCAGAGGAGGAGGAGGCTGGAAAGGCAAGGCAAGGCAAGGCAAGGGAGGGATTGAGATGGCTCAGCCTCCCTTTTCTCTCTCTCCTTTCCTGGCATTGGAGGCTGTCAGCTGCTGGGGAGATGAGCAAGGAGGGTAGGATCACAGGCAGAGCTGGCAGGGAAGGAGGAGGAGGAGGAAAGGGAAGGAAGGGAGGGAGGGAGGGAGGGAGGGAGGGCTGGGTGTTCCCTGGGAAGAGCCAGAGCCTTGGATGATGCCCAGGAGAGGGGGAAACTGGGGGTAGCTCCCATGCCCCCCCATAAGCCTTTCCCCTTTGTAGGACCTGTAGGGCAGAACTTCATGGTGAGATGGATTTCCAAGTTGCTCCACAAGCACACCCCAAACTTGCACCCATATCCACCCACAACTGCTGCAAGGGAAGCCTTCTTTCCCCTCCTTTTCCCTCTATGCCAAACTTCTTCTCCATCCCAAACTTCCCTCTCCTTGCCTTGCCTTGCCTTCCCTGCATGGCAGGAGCCCGGGACTCTACCTCCCTGGAGGACCCTCCTCCTCCTCCTCTTGGCCCTCCTCCAGGTTTTAAAAGAGAATTGTCCGTGCGTATTTGCTTTTCACATTACAGTAAATGCGAAATTACTGTAATTTCGCAAATGCATTTCCTCTAAACTCCCGAAATTAAAAAGATCTCTGATAATACCAGTTTCTGTCCAGTTTCTGACCAGTTTCTATGCAACGTTGTGTGAAATCGTGAGGTGCAAATTCAGTTTTTGTTTCGGATTTGTGTGGATTAACCAACAGATTTCCCCCGTGTGATAACGTCCATAGGCAGGTCAGGTAAGCAAATGGAAGCAGTAGCAGCACCAAACACTGCCCGCAAAGGAATAAACAACAACGGAAGGCATTTCTCTTAATAAAACAGAGAGTGCTGTTTTGTTTTGTTGTTTAGAAAGGGCTCTCACTGTGTTGAAAGATACACTAGAAATAAAGTGCAGCAAGGGGTGTTGTCAGTTATTACATCCAAGGACTAAAGGAACTGGAGAGTCTGAGACCGGAGAGAAAAATCTAGAGAGTTGTATAGGAAGGAACTCTTATAAATATCTGCAGCACTGTTACAGGTCAATTTTATCCCATAAAAAAAGAGGGGACAATCCAATTGCCCCAATGTGAACTATTTAAGGAACAGCATTTCTGAACCTAAGAGTGAAGAAAAGTGATTATTTGAATATGTGTCATCAAGACCAACTGAAAATATTATGTTTAGCACTGGAAAGCATCTTGCTTTTCTTACTAGTTACTTTGGGGAAATTCATTTTTTGCCCTAACAAACTGGAACAGATATAGATACACAGAGAGAGAGAGAGAGAGAGGTGTATTCCTGTCTGCAAAAGTTATGGCTGTACACTATGTGGGTGTGCTAATTCAATCTAAATAATAGAGGGAGAGGGAGAGGGGAGGCTGTTTTGTCCAAGGTAGAATTGCTTTTGACTTTCTCGTTTTCTTAGAATTTCTAGAGCACAATATCTGAACTGGCCACTTGGGGGAAATTAAGTGGGTTTTCTTGTATTTTCCAATGGCACAGTAAATAACAGTAAGAGTCACTTATTAGTAATTAATATGTCAGCAAGTCAGCAAGTTTTGAACTATTGTATAATAACAAGTAAATGGTTTGTTGAATGATTAGAGAAAGTAAGTAGTTCCTTTAAAAAGCAGTATCCTTTCAAAAGTAGAGCTTTCAAGGGTCCCAAACTGATAAAGGTAATCCATAAACAAATTTAATCTTGGCAATGTGATGGCCATTCATTGCCCACCCATGATACTTTTGATTTCTCCCAGTAGCCATGGCATTGTTAAGCTAATAGTTAATAATTCAGATTTACAATAATTACCAAAAAAAAAAAAAAAAACCTTCTTCTGAAACTCCTTTTATGGAAAGTTGCATACAAAATACATTTGCTAGGAAATTGCTTTGAAAAATCTTGAAATTCCTAGAAGGTTTTGTATTTAAATAAGGTTTTGTAAAGGTAGGCAAGCTGAATAAGACAGCATGGCCAGGGCAACCACAGAGTTGCATGTATGTGACATTCCCTATGGTCTAAATACCCCAAAGTCACCAGATCTTGTCTGAGCTTGGAAGCTAAGCAGGGTCAGCCCTGGACAGTACTTGGATGGAGACTACCAATGAATACCAGGTGCTGTAAGCTATATTTCAGAGGAAGGAACTGGCAAAAGCACTTCTGAGTATTCCTTGCCTAAGAAAACCCTATAAAAGTCATGAGGTCACCATAAGTCAACAGGCAACCTGAAGGTGAAGCTGCATATGAAAAGAAACACATTTTTATACTTACAAAAAATAATAAAATCACAATCTGATGCTGAATTTAGATAGACTGAATATATGAGAAACTGGTACTGACCAGGAAAAGATTGAATCACCTAGTCCTAAAACTCAGCCTTATTTTCTGTCATGTGAATGAGAAGCTTGTAGGGCAAACAAGCAAAATAATAAGACATGGTCATGGTCCTGAGATCCTTATCTTTACATCTTCCTTCCCACCTTTCTAAGGCATTTGGAAAAGTCAACTCTTGTTTTATTCCTGTTCCTATTGCTGTTCAAATCACTGCCGCCTTGCTTGACCAGAGAGGAAAAAAAAATCTGTAGACCAGAATTCTTTTTGCAGCAATCTCCAAAAGGAGATGCTGCCTGCAAATCCCAGAGCTGTCAGATCATTTATCCAAAAGTGAAAATGAAATCAAGTTTGGAATTTCCTAGTCAGGCAACTTGAAAGATTTTGGGGTAGACACATATAGGGACACACTTTATTAGCTGTCAACATTTGAAGTTTGCAAACCAAGGGCTTTCATCAATTAAAAAAAATCATCAATTTTATGCATTTTCACCAATGACAGTTTAGACAAAAGTAATCCCTGAGGAGAGACACTTTCAAATGAAACCATTACTGTCAACAAAAGTACATTGACGGACCCTGAGCAAAGACTAAGCCAGGCTGGTTGTTGTTGTTGAAAGATAACAAATAACAAAAAGGGACTTCTCTCTCCTCCTCCTCCTCTAAACTCGCTCTATCCCAATCTTGTACATGGTGAGGCATTATTTCCAACACCCACAAGTCCTCTCTTCTCCTCCACAAGATGGCAGCACTGATTATCCTACTAGATGGGAAATTTGTTGGCAAAACAAAAATTGCAGCTCTGTGACCAGTTTGGGTTACCCTGTCTGGCAAACATGATTTCCAATTACAGGTATATAAGGCCAAGGACAATAGAGTTTGGTTACTTTAAATGGAAGACCACAAGCAGACTTTTGTGAAAAGAAAATCAGAAAATGCAGTATTAGCGTGACACATCTGGCATGTCATTCCCCCCCCCCCCTCTTTTCTTTGGCAAGTCTTTTTTCACAAATTACTTCTCCCTGCAGTTTGCAAGGGCTGTTTGCCACAACTAGACGCTTTCCCTCTTTCCATTCCCTTCTCCCTCTGTCCAGTTTGGATGAAACCCAATCTACGCTGGCTGGCCTGTGCCACACAAATATCTCCCTTAGAGCAAAATCTTTCATGCACTCAGTACTCTCCATTTGAGCACTCCCTCGGACTGGCACCCATCCAATTTCTCTCATAGGCTAAAGTTTCCTGCCTGTGCAGAAGGCGCCAGCTAAATGTCTGCATAGGCTCAACGTTTGCTGGTAAGTCAAACCCAGGGGTCCAGAAATTGAACAAAAAGGAAATCAGACAGAATAAGGGACATTCACATACTGGGTGAGGTTTGACAATTATATATATATTATTTTAATTAGTTCATCCTCCCCCCACTCCAGATCAGCTCTCCACATGCTGACTGCATAACAATAAATATTCAACTGAGAGAAGAACAGCTTTGCTATCAACACTAATTTTTCCTGGTTATTTGAATGACTACTGTATTGGTTACTATTTTTCCTGGTTATGTTACTATTGTGCTGGACTTTCTTTCTTTCTTTCTTTCTTTCTGCAATTATTTATTAAAATATTTATTCCCCTCCCTATATCTGAAGATCTCAGGGTGGCTTACAATAAGATCAATTTAAAACAATAAATAATAACAATAATTTTAAAAGACTATTAATTAAATCATTTATCAATTAAAAGCCAGACAAGTAATGCCAACTGCAGTTCTAGATGGACGTTACAACAAAATACCATTTGAAAACAGACTATGCATCTGCAGTCAGCCTCAGGTGGAGGACATTGTCCATTATATGTTAATTTGTCCATTATATAATCAGCCTAGAGAGAAATTCCTAACACCCCTGTTGATAAACAAAAGTGAGAGCTCCCTTGTAGATTCAGTTCAATTTCTTTTGAGTGACACCTATGACTATATAACACACAGAGTGGCTCTTTTTGCTTTGGCTGCAAAAAAGATCAGGAAGAGAGAATTAAATAAAATTGCCATAAATTGCAATGGAGATTCAAAGTATTAATTAGTTTGTTTGTGATGACAATGTACAAATTTATCAATATTTAGAAGAGGTTTTTTTATTATTATTATTTTATTTTTATTTATTAGAAATAATTTTTAATGGCACGTTAAATTGATGGGATGTATTTTGTTCTTTGTATCTTGTGCTATTTGTTTTTAAATGATTTTCTATTTTGATGAGCTGTTTGTCATGGCCTTTGGCTAGTACAATAAACATTTATTGATTGATTAAAAGCCAGACAAATCAAAACCAGTTAAAATAATTTAAAATAATGCAACCAGCCCAGATATAATCCATTAGGCGCAAGGGCTTAAATAAAAAGCCAAGTTTGGATACAAAATGATACCAACATTGGTGACAATTTGGCCTCCAAGGGGAAGGAATTCCACAACTGCTTGCCACTAATTTTATTTTTGTTGTTGTTAACCACCTTCAAGTCAATCCCAACTCATGGCAACCCTGTGGATAAGACATCTCCAAGATCTCCTATCCTCCACTGTTCTGCTTTGGTCCTGTATATTCATACCCATGATCTCCTTAATAGAGTCCGTCCATCTAGCATGCAGTCTTCCTCTCGTTCCACATCCCTTCAGCTTTCCTAGCATTATCATCTCTTCCAATGAGTCTTGCCTTCTCATGATGTGATCAAAGCATGACAACCTCAATTTTATCATCTTGGCTTCCAAGGAGATTTCAGTCTTGATTGTTTTAGGATCCATTTGTTTGTCTTTTTTGCTGTCCAAAGTATTCTCAGTACTCTTCTCCAGCACCGCATCTCAAATTAATTGATTTTCCTCTCATCTGCTTTCCTTACTGTCCAGCTCTTGCATCCCTACATGGTAACAGGGAATACAATGCCTTGTAAAATTCTACCTTTTGTGTTCAGTAATATATCTTAGCATTTTAGGATTTTTTTTCTAGTTCTTTCATAGCTGTCGTCCCTATTCCTAGTTGTCTTCTAATCTCTTGACTGCAGTCCTCATTTTACTATTTTGATTTCCTCATTGTCTAGGTTGAATTTGTGTAGATCTACACTAGCTTTATTTATACAGCTCAGTTGTGTGGTCAGTTTTCTCTGCAAGGGAAATTCATATATTGAAGCTCAGTTTGGTAAACTGAGTTTATCCACTATTTATTTATGTGTTTGAAAGTTAATATTTACATTTAGCCTTTCCTTCAATAAGCTTCAGGTGGTGTTCATGGCTTTGTCACTCTGTGCTTTTTCCTTACAACACTCCAGTGAGGCATGTCAGTGAGAAAATATGGGCCCAAAACCATCCCATAAGTTTCATGGACCCAATGAGGGCTTGGACCTGGATCTTTCTAAAACCCCAGTGCAACATGGTAACTACTAAACCACACTGGAGATAAATGCATTATTTAGACTGAAAAGTCATTCTGTTCCAGAGACTGTGCAGGTAATTCTGCATTGTCTAAATCATTGCTACATTTTCATAGGCAAAATGTGTTTTATTGCCTTTAGAGTGCAAATTTATGCATGTAAGTGCTCCTAATGCACACACGCACACACCCTACTGCAGTTCAGCTCTGTCACTCTTTATGAATTTGACTTCTTCCATAAAAGGTAAGATACTATAGGATCCAGATATAATGTAAATCCTTTTAGGAATTCTGTGTGCACCAGCATAACCTTTTGGCACTTTAAATGGAGAGGAAACTCAACCTCATTCATCCAAACCAAAGAATATACAAAATTCAAAGGTTTAGGATTCCATGGTTTGTGATGGAAGTTGGCTGTTCCACTGGATTATGTTATCATCTCCCATTACCAGGCTAAGCAACTGAAGGTAGAATAGTTGAGTGAATTTCACCCCCCGCCCCAAGTGCTCACTCCCATGGTTGCATCATAGCACTTGTACTCCCTTGATGGCTGCTGCTTCCTCTGTATAGTTTGGGGATATGTAGGAGACTTGACAGAAGTTATTGGGCTCAAGTAATTTTCTTTTATAGTGCAAAGAATTATGACAAACCTTAACATACTTGAATCAAAATGACAGACCATGAAATAATGTTTTTCACTTTACACAGCCTGCCCTGCCTGACCCAGCTATCAATTGAGCAGCCTGCCACGATGATTATTTCATCTGACACAAGAAAAAATCTTTATTGAAAACTACAGTTGCTTGGTACTGAAAACCTTGTCTGCTCCAGAGACAACTTTGATTTAACTATAAGTTTATATGCAAGATGGGTGTTGCTGGGCCAGGGCCCCTGGGAACTTGGCCCTGAATCTGTTTCATAAGGGTATGGATCTATTCCTAGATGAGTGTGTGTGTGTGTGTGTGTGTGTGTGTAGAGCTGCTTGTATAAATTTTATGCAAATCTGTGACCTACTGGCCTGTGCCCCTGTATGCAGCTCTTCATAAACTCTTTCAGAATTTGGGGGGATTTTTTTTTACTGTAGCTCCCAGAATTTGGAAGCCAGGATGGCCACTTCTAATCCATAAAGAGTAATCTCCCCACACTCTTCTCTTGCACATAAACTTCCATGCCACAGAGGAACCGTGCATTTCAGATACTGGTAACCATCACTTTCAGAGGAGGAGTTTAGATTTGTTTTCATGCCATCAGTATTTAGGATTAACTTGTAGAAATAATCTGTAGATTAGCTTTAAAACATGACTTCACAGAGAATGTAAAAAAGTTGCATGCTACCAGAAAAGAACAGCAGATGCTAAAGGCAATGGACATATCCCCTATTGTGACAGGACACATTAGTCCTACGTAGATAAGCAGCCTGATCAAATGAGGGTACGAAGTGTGTAAGGCACTGGGAGAAGAGTGTTGCCCATTGTGGCCACTGGGAAGTTCCAGGGAGAGATCCCAGTTGTGGGCAGATGTATATGTACACTCACCTGGACCTGTTCAGAATCTCCCTTCCTGCTAACATACAAGTCAAATGTTGGGGGAGGGCTGAAAGGAGTATGCCAGGTGCTTATTATTTTCATGCCATCAGTATTTAGGCATGAAATCCTTGAGCAAGAGATATCAGAATTTGGGAAAGTGGATGTGGTAACTAGGGGATTCTGGGAGTTGTAGTCCCAAAAGATAACTTTTCCAAACACCAGAACCAAGGGATGGAGGGAAGGGATGTGAAAGGGTGGCCACTGGAGGCAGGAAAAGGCTCCCTGACCCTACTCTACAGACCATCCAAACAGGTCTAATAATTTGATTCCTCTACAAAACTGCTAAATTGTGAAAATAATCTTTTCGAGGGGAACCTATTTTGTAACTGTTTTCTACCTGTGACATATTGTGGATTTGAGTTTCCAGACCATAATGAATATCTTCTTTATAGTGCTGCCTACAAAATTGTGTTGATTTGTTTTCTTTTATACAGAGAAAAATTCTCTATCTACAATTCTCCATAACCTTTGAACATGTTCTTTGCATTCCTACTGGAATAAGATTTATTTATTTTTTTTTAAAAAAATAACCTACCTTATTATTTGCCTTTAAAAAGGGAAGCCTTTAGAAATGTGTGAAACTTCAAACATACTCAGGAGAATGCACTGTACTGAGAGTATTAAATTGATTCTGAAATATTGAGCAAGCATTATACTAGAAAACATTGGATTGCTTCCAGACAAACAGCAGCAACTTATCCATGTTTATTCCAAAGGAAGGCCCACTCTGTTCAATAGGGCTTACTGCCCCTTAGTATTTAGACTTACATTTCATTAATTCAATTTATATTAATCATGATTTAAATAATTGCTGGGGGACCTGTGGCCCTTCAGATACTGTTGGACCTCAAAGAGGCAGAGTCTGGGTGCATTTCTTATTTGGTCTCCATTGTCCAGAATCCACCAGATTCATCCTTGGGAATTTTGACAATGTGATTCACAAATGTAACATCTTCAGGTCATGGAAGGGGAGATATGTAACACTTGCCCATCCCATTAAGCTACGTTCAGTGCACAGAAACATAAGGTTTGTTCCTTTCCCCCTGAAAGCCAGAGTGCCATAATGGTTGGCGTGTAGGACTATGACTCTGGAGACCAGGATTCAATTCTCTTCTCGGACATGAAACCCACTGAATGGCCTTGGGCAAGCCACACTCTCTCAGCCTCAGGAGACAGCAATGGGAAACCTCCTCTGAACAAATCTTGCCAAGAAAACCCCATGATAGGGACACCTTAGAGTTGCTATAAGTCGGAAACAACTTGAAGGCACACAACAACAACAACAACAACAACAACAACAACAAACCTTTTCCTCTCCATCTCTTTTCCAGGGTCTGCATACACCAATGCTCCACTGCCCCTCTCAACGGCTACTGGATCGAATAGTGCGCCGATATGCTGAAGTGCCAGATGCTGGGAGCATCTATATGGACCATTTCACAGATCGGGATAAACTGCGCCTCCTCTACACATTGTCAGTTAATACTCATCCCATCATGTTACAGGTAGAACTGCATTGGCCTTCCTGTAGTGAAAATTGTTTAGGAGTTTTCACTGGTGAGGGATGAATTCAAAAAGGCACTTTAAATGTCTAAGAACAGTGTTTAAAATGCCCTTTCACTTCGTCTTAAATGCACATTTATTTAAACAAAAATGTCATTATTGTATTATGTATGTATGTATGTATGTATGTATATATGTATTCCTCCTAGTATGCCTACAGGTTATTCTGGATAAAATTTAACACTATCACTTCACCTGATGAACCCTTGCTGAGAGTTTGCACTGGACATAGCAATGGTAGTGGTTTGAGCGCTGAACTACGACTCTGGAAACCAGGGTTCAGATCCTTGCTCAGCCATAGAAACTCACTGGGGCTGCATCTGCACTGCAGAAATAATCCAGTTTGACACCATTTTAACTGCCATGGCTCAATGCTATGGAATTCTGGGAATTGTAATTTTGTGAGACATTTAGCTTTCTCTGGCAGATTGCTTTAGTGCCACAACAAACTACAGTTCTCAAAATGACATAGCATTCAGCCATGGCAGTTTTAAAAGTGTCAAATTGGATTATTTCTGCAGTGTAGATTCAGTCGGGGTAACCCTGGGTAAGTCACACACTCTCAGCCTCAGAGAAAGGAAAATGCAAACCCATTCAGAACAAATCTTGCCTAGAAAACCTCATGATAGGTTGGCTTTAGGGCTACCATAAGTCAGAAATGACTTGCAGGCACACAACAAAGACAATAATTGTGTCCCATTACATGAAATTTTCCTTCAGTCCCCAAATTTTTAAAACTCTTATATTTCCATTCCCATGGTAATCTTGCCTGAACCTTTTATTTGGATAGTTAAACTGTGTGTATATGTCTTTTAATGAGATGTTTTAACCTGGATTTAGATTTTTTTTTCTGATTAATTATGTTTTAACTTTTGTATTTTGTGGATTTTTAACTATTTTTTTTTAAATAATTGCAAACCATTTTGAGTCCCGGTCTGGGGGAAAAGCAGGATAATCATCATCATCATCATCATCATCATCATCATCATTCCAGGACCATGCTCAGTGGCATAGTAAAATGGCGTCCCTTATATAAAATGGCACAATCAAGGTTTGCTTTTTGGAATTTTGTGGGGGAAGTGGCGGAGAATATTTCCAAGCCATGGATGGTTGAATCTGTGGATGCAGAATCTGTGGATACAGAGGGCTGACTATAATCATTATCGTCCTCATCATCTGTCTTTCTTAATACTCAACTAAAAGTTTAAGTTACTACAATATTAGAAATTTGGAGACTGAAGGAAAATTCCATTGAGGGTGGCAGAATTCTTATTGGGAAGGGGCAATGCCCTCATTTTACCCATCTCCATACCTGCACTTCAGGCAGTGCCCTTTCACCAATTTGAGCTGCAATCAACTCTTATATTGTCACTTAAGAGGCACCCTTTCCCCTTCTCAACTCCCATGAGCCTCCAATTGGCTTGGTGTGGACTTCTCACAAAACAGCAAGCTGGTTTGGGACAAGATTTTCAAACTTCCTTCATAACTAGCTTTGATACCCACCAATCTGACCCTCATTGTTTTACAGGTCAAGTGGTCATGATCATTCTCCTTTGCCTTTTTCACTGGCTGCTAAAGTGAAAATGATCACCTGGGTCCTCCTCTTCTTTCCATGAATGGAGCACTTCCCAGGATGTAGGGTGGAAAGGGAGTGTCTTCATTGATTCTCCTCTTCTTCCGCAGTCCTCTCTCCAGCAACTCCCTCTAACCATCTCCAGAAGATTTGGAGAGAGGAGGGAAAGTTGGGGGGGGGAGGGATGAGAGATTCTTGGAGAAGATTGCCTCCTTCTTAGAGTTTGGAAAGCTACTTTTTATCAATTTATTACTGTCATAATTTCAAGGTCTCCCCTCCAAGGACGTTTTCACACGCATGGGTCCAAAGCCGCCTGGAAGCAATCAAGAACCATTCCGGAGGTGAAAGCAGCAGCATTCCGGAATGGCTCTTGATTGCTTCTGGCAGCAGCAACTTAATTCCTTTTTAAAAAAGGAATTACAAAGACCGGGGATGATGCCGCCCAGCGCCGGGGATGGCGCTGGATGGGGCGGGGCTTGCTGCGACGTCGTGTGAACACACGGAGCAAGGACCCGGACTGACGCCGGCTAGCGCCGGGGATGGCACTGGATGGGGCAGGGCTTGCTGCGACGTCGTCTGAAAAATTTGCAAAGGAGCCGGACTGGGGCCGGACGGAGGTAGGATTGCGTCTGCCTAAAGCCCCGTGTGAAAACGCCCCAAGAGAGTTAGTTACTGTCACAGTTCAATTTCAAAGCAACTATGTACAGTTGCCCCTCAGTTTTTGTGGGGGGATCCATTCCAGAAACACCCCCAACAAAAATGGAAAACTGCAAATATTCAAGTCCCATAGGCTTGAATGGGGTTGCGGGCACCCGCGGGCATGCACCACAGGCACGTGCCCCATTTTGTCCCCTTCCATTTGCCACCCGCGAACGGACGAGGGACGCGGACTTCCAGTCTGCAAAAATGGAGGGGCAACTGTATAACCCTCTTTCTCAAACACAGCTAAAACAGTTGCTTTTCCATGGGTTATTTTTGCAAAATTTGAATGCTACAAACTGATGATTTATGGTGCAAAACATGTATCACCTCAGCACCCACAAGAGAACAAGAGGTTGCACTAGATCCATGTGACAGTCTCCTTCTACTTTTTAGTGTGGTTGCACCCTGTAACTGTAAAAACAGTTCAACAAAACAAGGTTTTTACCACTATAAATGCAATGTAAATTAACTAGTTATTGCAAAGAGTAAAAATTATTGTATATAACTAATATATATTGCACTAATTAGTTATTGCCTATAGCTAATATACATTGCCCCTCCATTTTTGCAGACCAAGTCCTCACCGATTCGCCGGTGGCAAATGGAGGAGGATAAAATGGTGTGTGCCCATGGGCACCCGTGGGCACACCCCCCCCATTCAAGCCTATGGGGCTTAAATATTTGTGGTATTCCATTTTTGCGAGTTATTGCAACTAGTTATTGCAACGTATTTATGTAATATGCAATGCTATAATTGTTAGGATATGAATGGGATATATAGTCAAAGGTGAAATGTAGAGATGTGTGTGTGTCTGTAATTTTCCACTTGAGAACAGTTTTTGGACAAGGCACAAACAATATTTTGAAAAACAGGATGAATCAATGCCAGGTGGTAACAGAGACATCAACAATGTACTTTCCCAGAGGTAAAACTAATGGAACCAGACTTTGTTATGGATAACAAAGAGATATCAAATACATAAACATCGTTAGGCATGGGAAAGTTACTCACGTGGTGGATGATGGACAACAAGAGGCTGGGTTAACATACATCATACTGTCATTATCCAATTAACATAAAGTTAACACCTAGAAGGTGGAGTATGGGATGGGCTTAGAAAATCCTTTGTCTAAGAATTGTTTATTGTTCAAGATGTGAACATGTGTGGCTGGATGCAGTGGTTTTAACTGCAACAAGTTGGATCCTAATGCTTTTGGGATTGTTAAAGATGTAATCTTATATGGCTGAACTGGACAAGTTCATCACAATGGATTTTACTTAGGTATCTTATTTTTACTTTTTATATGCATTAATAAAGCTATGCTTTTGGACTTTACAATGTGTCTTCTTGACTGAGGAAGACAGGATGCTGGAGAAGGGAAGCTGAGCCAGTTGATGGCAAGTCTACACAGTGGCTGTGGATCACAGCAGCCAGCTTGTCCTGCAGACTCTGCTGGGTGCCAAAGGGCATCACTACAACACTCATCATCCACACACCAACAATAATGACAGCCAGTGTGGTGTAGTGGTTTGAGTGCTGGACAGCAATTTTGGAGACCAGGGTTCGATTCCCAGCTCGGCCATGAAATCCATTGGGTGACCTAGGCAGGTCACATGCTCTCAGCCTCAGGGGAAGGCAATGGCAAACTTATCTGAAGAATTGCTGCATAGAAACCCCCATGATAGGTTCACCTTAGGGTTGCCATAAATCAGAAACTATTTGAGGGCACGCAGCACAGTTATTGCAACAAGAAACTTATTATTACCAAACTTTGTTCCTTGTTTGCCTCTTGTCTTATGCATGAGAAACTTTCTTTGGACAGAAGTGGCGGCACTCTCTTCAGAAGACCTAGGGCCTTTAGACTGCCAGAAATAATGCAGCTTGAGGCCACTTTAACTGTCCTGGCTCAGTGTTAGGGAATCATGGGAATTTTATTTTTTTCTGGAACATTGAGCCTTCTCTGTCAGAGAGCTCTGGTGCCACAACAAACTACAGTTCCCATGATTCCATAGCACTGAGCCAGGACAGTTAAAGTGGCCTCAAGCAGTCTGTAAAGGCCCTCAGTCCTGTGAGACATATGTTCAATTAGTCTAGATCTCCTAGCATGGCAGTTGGGGGCTCTCATATCACTGGAGTAGTGGATTCATTTTAGGCTTTGATCCAACTTTAAAGTAGCTTCTCAAGGTGTTAAATGATATACTCAAAATAGGAACAGTGCCTTGGAGTGGATTCCACAGACATGGAAGGAAGCCACCAGCTACCACTGTCCCAGGGATTTCAGAACCTTGAGAAAAAAGACTTTTCTAACTGTGGGTCTCAAAATATTATAATCCATACAACTTCCACCATATCCAGCTAGTATGAGTCCTTGCTGGAGTTAATGAAAGATAATAAATAGTAAAGCAACATCTGGGGACCCAAGATTGTCCTTTTATTAAAATTAAAATATTAGATTCAGCTTTTTAAAGCCCCCCACCAGTATTCACAAAAAGTGACACATTTTTATCCTTCTGTTTTACTTTGCTGCCTTCACAAACTTGGTGTCTGAAATTATTAATTTTAGTCCACAGCCATTTTCAACATTTGCAGTGAAAACTGAGATACTACATAGTTTTGTAGAGCTAGTTACTCATGTGTGCATTTCAGAGACTTGTATTTTCACCCATTCTGACAACTTTGCAGCAAATGTCTTTCGATTTAAGAAATAGTTTTCTGAGTCTTTCTTAAATTATAAAAATAGCATAAGCAAAGTTCACATGTACCACTTTAGCCTTGATTTGACTCATTAATTAACTTCACCCTTCAAATAAAAAAAAACTTTTCAAAAGTAAAACCGATTCTTTTCTATCTAATTAAATGCCACCACATTTTAATACAGTAAGGGTTCATGGGGTGGCAGAGATAAATTAGCTTATACTCATGACTACGTATGTACAACATATAATTTTGAAACATCAATTTAATGAAAAATAACAGTTCTTCCTGAACTTTTTCCATGAGATAAATGCAAGCTATTAACAAACCAGGACAAGTATTATGTAATTATGCTTGCTTTTCAATAGAGATGTGGATATGTGTAAGTGAGCACAAGTGAGCATATATGGTGACATGCAAGTAGTAGATACAGTTGGCCCGCCATATCCACAGATTCAAGCATCCACAGCTTGAAAATATTTTAAAAATAAGTAAATTCTGAAAACCAAACCATAATTTTGCTTTTTATATAAGGGGCACCATTTTACTATGCCATTGTATATAATGGGACTTGAGCATCCACAGATTTTGTTATCTACGTGAGGTCCTGGAACCAAATGTCAGCAGATACCAATGGTCCACTGTACAAGGTTGGTCCTAGTCCAGATGTCTCCAGCCTGATATCATCCAGATGTTTTGAACTACGGTTCCCAATATTGTTAATGACAGGTGGGGCTGATGGAAGTTAGATTCCAAAACATCAGGAGAGTGCATTTCTGTGAAACAGTAGCCTAAAATGATGGAAGCCTGTTTATCCTTTGCTCTCCCTTATATTGTTCCCAGCTTGTTCAAAGTGGTGAGGTACACTAATAGTATACACACACACACACAAAACAGAGAATGGGGCTATGATTCAATATACAGAATGATGGATCCTTGGAAATGGAAGCACTTAAATGACTTTCAGTGAAGGAAAATGCACATAATCACCTACAAAATGTAGACAGAGCTTTCTGCTTAGAATTAGTACATCATTAGGCAACTGCTGGATGCAACAGACAGGTGCTTGATCCCAATATAATTTTGACAAACTAAAAAACTGGATTGTACTTCTTCAGTGATAATATACTCACATTCATCCTTATGTAAGCTTGGAATCAAACTAAAAGCCAGTGGAACTTGTACAAGATCAGGGAAATTAGTAGAAAAGTGCCAATACATTACATGAAAAAGCTAAGAACCTCCACTTAATTATGGCTGCATCTACATTAATGCAGTTTGACACCGTTTAAACTGCCACGGCTCAGTGCTATGGAATTCTGGGATTTGTAATTTTGTGAGATGTTTAGCCTTCGCTGTCAGAGAACTCTGGTGCCACAAGAAACTACAAATCCCAAGATTTCATAGGATGAAGCCATGACAGCTAAAGCAGTGTCAAACTACATTAACTCTGCAGTGTGGCAGCAGCCTATATTTACGTTAACGGGGGAATATTTATTAGTATTAATTTAATTTTAAGTGGGCGCCAGAATTAAAGGGGAAATCCCATCCATGATTTTACTCCTTTGCCATTCTTATCCTTGCTTTGAGTTTGGGCAAAAAGAAATAGCTGCAAGCATTTTTGAAAAGCTTATTTCTTATCTATGCCCCTCAAACCTTTCTCTTGCTTTCCTCTTTTCCCTAATAATCTCCTCTCCATGCCCACATCCTTTCTTTAATTTACTGACTCATTCACTTTTTAAAGCCCTGTCTTTATCCATAGAATGACAAAGAATGTTAATTAATGGAAGAGCACCTTAGACATTTTGATCTGGGGAGACCAGAACTGGGTTTAACCATTCTGAGCCCAGAAAACCCTTTCATACTAAATAATAATAATAATAATAATAATTTTTATTTATATTTCCTGCCTCTCCTACAGATCAAGGCAGGATTACATCAGTAAAAATATAATACAAACACAAAAATACAATTGATAAAATATTAACATGATTAATAATTCAATAAAATAGCCAGCCATCATTATAGTACTATATTTCACTTCAGCTGCCATGGCAACATCCTATGGGGTTGGCAATTTAGAATTTTGTGCCAGGGAGCTCCTCTAGTGCCTCCTCAAACTACAAATCCCTGGAGTCCCATGGCAGTTAAAGGGGAGTCATAGTGCTATACTTGTACAGTGTGATGGGACCTCAAGGAGAGAACAACAGCAATTACCAGCAGCATGAATTTGAAGCTGGCTGGCAGATTTTGCAAAAGAACTGCTGATATTTTGGGACTGATGTTGCCCTGAATGCCCTCATGGTCTGGGTTGTTCTCGTTCTTACACCCCCACAATATCTATTCAGATGGACATCTGCAAAAAAAAAATGTCTTAAAACATTGCAAGTCCTTTATACTTTGCTCCAGTCTTTGCAGAAATGAGATCTAAAGACAAAGTAATGGTTGGTTGTGCAAGTCTGAAAGAGCTGTCAACATAATCTATATCCCCATATTTTTCTAAATCATTCCCTGTTATTACCAACAGTAACAACTCTTTCTCTCTTTGGCAGATTTTTCCTGGAGCAGAAGGCTGGCCATTTCCAAAATACTTGGGGTCCTGTGGCCGGCTGATAGTCACTATCAGCACCAAGCCCCTCAAGTCTTTTTATGGTGCATCTTCTGATGTGGCAGCAGACTTGGCTCTTCAGCTCCTTGCTGTTCTTGAGTCCATGACAAGTAATGACCTGAACTATTTCTTCTACTTTACTCGTGTGGATGCTGGCACGTTTGGTGTTTTCAGCGATGGACATCTGTTCATCCGGGATGCCAGCACTCTGGGAGTCATTGACAAGCAGGAAGGTACCCACTTTCATCTTTCAATAAGCATCTGTCACAAGAAGATATGAGACAAAACAAAAATTAGATTTTATTCATTAGCTCTTTAGGTTTAGGCATTTAGTGGTAGGGCAGTGAACTAAAATGACAATAAGAAACAGTTAGCAGCAATCTCCACACAAATGCCAAGCTGACAGATTCTGTGTGATTGTCAAACTCAGTTGAGTTGCACAGATGCAAGTGTGTGTATACATATATACGTGTTGTGTTCATGCAAATACATTCACATGGTTGTCTGCTGCTGAAAGTGTAGCAGGTTCCAACAAAGATGGCAATGGCCCTTATAGAATGATTTGTATTTCAGACATATGTGTCTGAATGCTCAATAAGCTCTTGCATGTGGAAAGATAGTCTGTCAAGGGAGAGAGCTGGGGAAAAAACCACACATTTTCCACACAATATGCAATTAGTTTTATATTTTCAGAAATTGAGACGCACAATTGCCTCTTCTTCACACTATGCATTGCTAGGTATAATCTGAGTGAACAGCTGTGGAAGCCTAAGGGGCTACATTAGCTCCCAGGAGACCTTGGAGGAGTGCGCCTGCTCCTGCAAAAAGTATAATTAAAATTAAACATCAAAAACATTTTCGCTCCCAAATGTCTCTGGAGGGGTTGGGGGCATTTTCACCATGTTTTAGGTGTCAAAAAAGCCCTACCTTGGGACTAAATTGACCCAGGGAGGCCACAAAGTGTGGTGGCAATGCCCCTCAAGCTCCCAGTGAACATTTTGGAGCATTTTGGGGCAAAATAATTTGAAAATTTTGGCAAAAACTTGCTTTTCAGCCTGGGGAGGCAGGGGGGCTCCAAACATGGTGGAAATGCCCTCCACACCTCTAAGCATTTGGGGGTTTTCTGGATATACATTCATATACATAGACAAAGAGAGGGAGGGAAGGAGGGAGGGTTGTTCCATGCCTTCAAGTCATTTCTGACTTAAGGTGACCCTAAGGTCATGGTGTTTTCTGGGGCTGAGAGTGTATGACTCGCCCAAGGTCACCCAGGAGGTTTCCATGGCGAGCGGGGAATTGAACCCTGATCTCCAGATTCATAGTCCAGTGCTCAAACCACAACACCATGTTGGCTCTCAGATTTACATTAGAGGAGGTTAAATTAACTATGAGATTATGTCGCGCACGCACACAAACACACATATATAGCTCCCCCAGGGTAACCAAGTGGGTTTTATGGTGAATTGAACCCTGATTTCCATATTCCTATCCTCAAACCTTTTCCTCCCTCTGTCTCTGTCTCTTTCTCGCCCTGGGGAGCCCTGGGGAGGGGGTGCACTTTGCTCTCCCCTGATGTACACAAACCAGTGATTTCTGCATTGTGCAATTTGCATCTTGAAATAACTTCATGGCTATAGCCTGAGACCTAATTTTTTTAGACTTTCCTGACTTACCCCATCCTCCAATTTTTATATTGTGTAGCTTTATGAAGAATTCTGGAAAATCCAAAAGCTTGCTTGCTTGCTTGCTTGCTTGTTTTCTTTCTTTCTTTCTTTTTTTCCTTCCCTCCCATTTGCGGATATGGGTTTGTTTGTTTTGTTGAGGGACCATCATAGTGTGTGCGTGTGTGCCAGTGTGTGTTCACATGTGTGTGCATGCGTGCATGTATAGATAAAAATAAAAATAAGTTTTTGATGGGCTAGATTCTCACTCCGAGAAGCCAAAAGGAGACTGTTGTCTCATAGCTTGTAGATTTCACATGACAATCCTTTTCTTCCTCTACTTCATGTCTAGAGTTTTTAGCCTCCAAGCCTTCTTCTTTACTTTGTGCATTATGTCTTATATTTTGACTGCAAACCTAAGGGCAGGAACTATTACATGTCTTCGTAAGCTATTCTAGGGCTGTTTTTTGGCTACACAACAGGATATAAGTTAAGATAGACACAAAGACAGTCAGTCTTTAAATGGAGTAGTCTGAAACACAATGAGGCAATATTTACCTATATTTTTTAATGTATCAGAAAAATTCCTTTTTATTCTTCTGGAGTTTTTAAGAACTGTATGGTGCTTTCAAATCTTGGCTCTGTTTTAATTTTGTGGCTGGTTTTATTTTACCTTTATTATATATTGCATTATTTTCTTCCTGCTGGATTTATCCTGGTTTTGTTATAAGTAGAATCATAGGTTGATGGAAGGGCCATCCATTCCAACTTACTCTCATGCATTCATACACAACTACAGAAAGATGTCCATTCAATCTCTGTTTAAAGACCTCAGGAGAAGGAGAAGGGAAACACACTATCTTGCAAGGTAGTCTATTCCACTATCAAACTGGTTTTACAAAGATTCCTCCTAATATTTGGAATCTCTTTTCTTCTCATGTTTATCCAAGTAGTTTTATTTCTATTTTGTATGTTAGGTTTTTTTCATGTGCAAAATCCAAAGAACTGGGCAATCTATGAGTTAAGGAAGTCGGTCTGTAACTAACTTTTAATTAACTTTTGTCATTGTTGTTAGGCAGCCAATGGATGGATGGACAACAGGAAGAGAAAGATATTTTTAGCTGCTTGGTGATAGATAACCAGTCTGTGCTACCCCCCTGTAATTCCATCAAGCATACACAGAGCCTCAGCATGGTGTGTGCAGAACTTCTGTCTAAGCTCTTAAAAGGAACATTTCTGCCTCCTGTGCAGACGAAGATTGATAGTGCTCTGAATATCTGTGCAGACAGCTCTCTCACCACCCAAGAGATTGCCATGGCAGCTCAGGAGCTGGTTGAGATTTTGAAACCTCTGAGGACCTGTGATTCCCATTTTGCCTACCGCTACCCTGACTGCAAATACAGTGTCAGACTCTGAAGAAAATGTTTCACTGGAATTCCAAAGCTAATCTCCACATACCTCTTCTGCCTTTTGAAGATAAAAGAATTGGAATCATTCGATCCAGTGGGATGTGCTCTTTTTCACTGTGCAAATGTACCACTTCGTAGCTTTCCTGGGTCAGCAGTCTTCAAAACTTCATAAAGTCAGTCTCACACAGCACCTATGTGATAATATATCTCTGAGCCACTTATCATTTTGGCCATGTTCAGATGTCTCCTGTTTATCTCACATAAATGTGAAGTAGCTCACAAAAGCTAGTTGCTGTCGTGTCTGATATCTCAATAGAGACTTCAGAAGACTTCCCAAGGTGCATTGAGCCAAAGCCACAATTCTTTTTAGGCAGCTTTTTTCTATGGCTGCATGGAAAGCAACTCTTGAATAGCTTCCAAACATCTTCCCTGATCATTTACTGGAAATGTGATCTTTTGTTCCTCTCAGGAAAGGAGAGACTTACTACCAACTGTCCTGTCTCAAGTCACTCTTCCTTCTTTTCCTGCTGTGGTGGGAAGCTGGGGTTGTAGTGGGGCATGGGTTTGGTTGGATTTCTGTTTGCAACCATGAGCTGCATCTGCTCCACTACCAATTCTGGGTTGATGTCTTAGGATCAATAGTTGCCAGGGGGCTACTTAGGCTCCCCCATCTTTTTTTTAACTTCTCTTTCCTTTCCAGCTACATTAAATCTTGCTGTTCTTTGTTTTACCTTCCTATCCAGACTAATTTCATTTGTTTCTGTGGGTATAGAGACTGGTTGGTTGGAAAGGCTTGCTTCAGTCACAAAAGGAGTGGGAAGGAATCTTTGCTGATACCTGCAATTCTAGAAAGATGAGAAAGGACAAACAGGTGTAACAGTTTAATACAAATTTAATGATGCCTTCATGGGATAAAATGGGATCATAAGAGATTCCTTCATAAATACTTATGATTATCTGGAATGTGTTTGTGTGTGTGTAAGGCAGAGCTTGACAAATGAATGTTGGGAGGAAAGAGAAGAAGAATCAGGTAGCATCAGAAAAGGTTTTGCTCAGTAAGGTGATCCTGACAAGAAGAGAAATGGCTCAAATTAGTCCAAAGTGGTCCAAATGTGTGGCACAGCACAATAGAAGACAATAATGCAAGTGTGTCAACTTGTTGCATTGTTGGATTGTAACCTCCATCAATCCTAGCCAGTGTGGCCATATGGTGGGCATGGTGGGAATTTGTCAACATCTGGAGAGCTGCAAGTTCTCCACCCCAGTCATATGGTGCAAGAGAAACAAAACTATATGTTTCTGCCTTTTATAAAATAATACAGTGGGGCTTGGTATCTGCTGGGGTTTGGTTCCAGGATCTGCTGTGGATACCAAAATCCATGGATGTTAAGTCCCATTATATATAATGATATAGTAAAATGGTGCCCCTTATATAAAATGACAAAATCAAGGTTTGCTTTTAGGAATTTATATATTTTTGGAATATTTTCAATCTGTGGATAATTGATTCGGTAGATAAAGAATCTGTGAATATGGAGGGCCGACTGAATAGTATCCCTCTCATTAGCATGTTCTTTTAATAGTGTGGTTAGAGTGGTTAAAGTATGATGCAACAATAACCTTGTAAGAGGGAGGCTGAGGTTCAGAGATGGTGATATGTTCATGGCTGAGGTCACATTTTAATTGGAGATTTCTTGGCTCAAAGCTCACATGTTTTAATGTTTGATTGCACAAGGTTTAAACCACAAGCGCTCCATTACTCTTTTTAAGTAAGTAACATGGCATATCTTTAAAAGCATTTTCAAACCAAGCATTTGGTTTGTAGGAAGGCTTGGGAAGGAGCACCAAATCATGCATCCTGTCCTGGGCTAACTTCAAGTGGCCTTGACTACAGAAGTGGTTGGCTCCAAGTGTATTTTTGTAGCCCTTGGCCTCTCCAATCCCTCCCCATCACCTTTTTTCTAGCCTCCCCAACAGGGCGTGTATGTGAATTGCCTCTGCAAAAAAACTTTAGGATGACAATTCACTTTTTAAATACGTAACTTGTAAGGTCACACTGCACTGTTTACTGTATGAGTGTGTGCACATGAATACACGCACTCTCTCTCTCTCTCTCTCTCACACACACACACACACACACACACCTATTATTGAAAAACAGAAGTAGGCTAGGTTTTTTGCCTTTTGGAGAAGGTTGCATTTTTAGCAATCTATTTCGTTATGCCAGGGCAGAAAATTGTCTGAAGACCCATTGCAGCAGACCCCCCTGGCCTACAAGAAGATTTGGAAACACTCCCCTCCTTTATTCTGGTTGCATAAGAGTCGGCAAACCTGGTGATCTTTTTGTGGGCTACCGATTTATGAATCTGGAGAATATAGCAGTATGAGATTGGAATGACGGTATTTTCAATCCTTGCTTTCCACAGGGAATTCTGTAAGAGACTATGGGCTACAGGTTTATAGAAGAGGTTTCGTAGTATGGGATTGTGGGCTGTATGTGTGTAAGATGTAGTTTACAGAGCTTCTCCCTTTGGCTTGTAAGCTACTTCTGCTGTTACCTTTGTGAGTTACAGATTTATGGAACTGAAAGTTTAGCAGTATGGGATTGGAACGATGGTGTTTTCAACCTTTGCTTCCCATGGGAAGACCTACGAGAAAGACTGTGGTTATGAATACAACCAGAAGTGGAGCTCCAAGAACTGTAATAACCCATGTCTATATGGTAAGTAGGAATGATATTGGTAACTTCATCTGTGACTTTCACTGGATCAGCTACTGAAAAACTACCTCTGTCCCTGAAACGAGACCAATTTCTAGAGCAAGGAACCTTTAGCCTTCTCTCTATGCCCATGAGTCCTAATCAACAAGACTGATTTTATTTATTTTTCCAACAACATCCCACCACAGGACCTAAAGTGGCTTACAACAATTTCACAGATGAAGTCTGAGACATGTGTGATCAAGCAACATCAGAGTGTGGGCAAGATAACAGAACTTGTTAATGAGGAAGAACACCCAAGCTAGTCGAGTTAGTTTTGCTTGCATCTACTGGGGGGGGGGGGGGCAAGACTCCATTCCCTCCTCTCCTTTCCTCTCCTCTCCTCTCCATCTGCTAAGTTAACTGAGTCCAAACTACCTTTGCACTTTGAGCCCATTTGCAGCAGTCTATGTAACCTGAGAACAAAGAGAGAAAGTGCAAGGAGGAGAGAGAAACCAGGACAATTAAAAAGCAGCTGAAAAGGAGAAATGACATAAGAATAATTAGGACTGTCCTTGCCAAATTGAGACAGTTGGAAGGTATGCACAAATCTTAAAACCTAATGACAGCAAAACATTACAAAGCAGTTCAATAAGTTATGTAACATCTTGCATTTATTAACTGCTCTCAAGTTAAACTCAACCCATAGTGATCCTATGAACGAAGCATCCCCAAGATACCCTATCTTCAATAGCTTGTCTCAGTTCCTGCAGACCTTGGGCTATGTCCTCTTTGACTGAGTCTTACCTTTATTGGCCAACCAAAATGCACAATATACTTGTTGCAAAGCTTTCAAAGCTCCACTGGCTTCTTCATCAAGCAATGTTACAAACCAAATAGGAGGAAAAAATGGGAGATATTAGTCAGATGCTTGCATTTTGATGTTTCTGTCCTTAGTTAAGATGGTAAGTGGGGGGTATTTTTTGCAGGCTGGCCCCTCCTCCTTCTGGCCGTGTGGATATTGGGAGATTTGCAAAGACCAGGAAATTTAAAATCCATTTGCATCTCAACAAGGACCCCTCTCTTGCAATCTTGCCTGATAAAGAAGCTAGTGGAGCTTCAAGAGTTTTCAACAAGTATATTGTGCATTTTGGTTGGCCAATAAAGGTATCACTGTTTGGTGGATTTTTTGTTTAATTTGCTTAATGGACAACACAGCTAACCCTGCATATTCATTGAGTCTATCCATCTCTTCATTAAGTCTATCCATCTCTTTGATTGAGTCTACCCATCTTCCTCTCTTCCTCCTGCCCTCTTATCTTTTCAAGCATTGTCATCTTTTCTAGTGAGGCATGCCTTCTCATTGTGTGGCAAAAGTATGACAGCCTCAATTTAGTCATCCTGACTTCTAGGGAGAATTCAGGCCTTATTTGTTCTTGGGCACATTTGTTTGCCTTTTTATATATCAATGCTATCTGCAGAACTCTTCTCCAGCACCACATCTCAAATGACTTTTCTTTTTTATCAGCTTCCACAAATAATTCTAACTTGAGCATTCAGGTGTATATCTTAGAATGCTATTTATTTAAAACAGTATAAAAGCATTTAAAAACATCACTGTAAGGATGAAAGAGGAGATTGTGGGAGTTTTAGACCAAAACATCTGGAAGGCCAGATCTGCTTCTCATACCTTTGCTTGATGGTTCTGTAAAACAAAAAAGGTGTGAGCCTACTCTCAGGTCAAAGTGTTAACATCACTTGACCTTCCTGAAGAAAAGAAGCAGCATGTTTGTGGTGGTGCCAGTGCTATGGTTCCATTTGCAAGGACCATGCATCTTCCCTGACTGGGAGCATCAATGCTGGAGTGCATTCAGGAGCCAGCACCTGTCTGTTTCAAGTATCTATGGCAGGGGCAGGCAACCTTTCCCTTTTAAGGGCCGAGGGACTTCAGCTCCCAGAATCCCAGGAGCTATTGGCCAACATGGGGCTATTGGCCAACATGGCTAAGGCTTCTGGGAGCTGAAGTCCCTCAGCCCTTAAAGGGGAAAGGTTACCTACCCCTGATCTATGGTTATCTAATCCACCCAGGAGCTGGTTCCTATGTGGTGGAAGATCAGAGTGTGCTAAAGGCCCATTGGAGCTCAGCTGGCTCCTACCTTGCCAATAGGATGGCCAATATACCAGAGTGATGCAAGCAAATAAGACTGCAATCATTCTTGCCTTCTTTCTTAAAGCTGCTGGAGTAGTTAGTCCAGTAATTACCCAGTAACTTTTGTCCAAAGTATAAACCAGGGGTAGGCAACCATTCCCCTTTAAGGGCCGAGGGACTTCAGCTCCCAGATGCCTCAGCCATGTTGGCCAATAGTCCCATGTTGGCCAATAGCTCCTGGGATTCTGGGAGCTTAAGTCCCTTGGCCCTTAAAGGGGAAAGGTTGCCTACCCCTGGTATAAACTTTTCCACTTTCCTGCTGCCCAAGATTTTTGATTAGATTCAGATGTATGGGAGTGCAACCTTTTCCAGCTGCAAGATGTTACAGATCATCAACTAACCAAATGCTCACTTTTGTTGTAAAAGTTAGTTTGGTAAATGCCCCAAAGAGCTGTATTAACCTATAATCAGAAGGAGCTGCCCTGTACCAATGCTATTCAACATGGTGGTGCATAGATAGATGCCATTGTTCAAGCCATCAGCTGTTGCTCTAGGGGTTTCCAGGAAGGAAACAATCAACTGTAGCCAATGGACACAAATATGGTATCGGCCCCTGGAGCACTAGGGGGGAATTGTCAGTTTCCCACACAAGATAACCTAAGAAGCACTGCTCTATACAGAATCAAGCCATTGGTCCATAACACTCAGTACTAAAGTTTCCAGATGTCTCTTATTATAAAAAGAGATATCCCTTATTTGAGGTCCAGAAATCTTGACCCTTATAGGACTGACAGGTGTCCCTTAGAATAAAGAATATCCTGTTTTAGGGTTAGAAGCTTTTACTTTTACATAAACTGACCAAGATGCTCCTCCCGTTCCCATATTTGGAAGTGTAGGATTTTCATAAAGACAGAAATGAGAGGTTGGTACTTACAGTGAACGTTCATACTTCGATGGCAGGAGGAGCCATCCACTGTCTGTTTAGTGTTTTGTTTTTTCCTGGCATGCAGGGAATAATCCATGAATGACTGGTTTGCTTCTCTGTGCCATCCAGATAATGTATGCATCATGTAATTTACGAATGTGGAAAATAGGTTAATTGCACAGAGAAATACATGGCTAATTTAACTGATATCAACACTTTCACTTACTTTCACTTGGTATTTTGATAGAGCTCAAACATGTTAATAACTGTTTCCTGATTATGCTATGACAGAGGAGCACCATACACTACTCAGTACTGTCTATACTGACAGGTTCTCTCTGAAGTTTCAGACTAAAGTCCATTATATCCCTACCTTGAGATGCAACAGAGTGAAATTTGCAAAGCATACAAAAGTTGCCATGGCTAAGACAGCTATGGTATTTGCCATCCCACATATTAGCATCAGTAATTAAGACAAACTAAAGCAGAAATGAGTATTTTGGCTAGAGATCTAGGGCAAATGAAAGGCATCTATTACTATTCAGGTACATAGACTCAGCAGTACAGCTTCTCATGTTCTGAGAGTCACTTTCTCACACAGATGTTTCCTTGGGTCTTTCTGTGAGGCATCACTTAACACATGAGGTCTTATAGATGGTACAAGTGGAAGCAGCCCCAGCCAGTAGTAAGTAATGCTTGGAATTGCAGTCCAACATCTGATACACCCCATAATTCTCAGCCCTGAATTAAACAGGGAGAATAAATGTCCATTTGGGGAAAATGTGATAAACATTTCACTTGATCTTAATATCACAGAAGTCTTAAACAGACATTGTATTCTTTTCAAAGAAGATATAATTCAGTACTATGACTTCATTTCCATTGGCTACTCTATCCAGCTAAGGAAAATTACACAAACTGGTTGTTTACTCAGCTCTTCATATATGGTTTGAGAGAACTTAATACCTATTATTCATTTGCTAGCCAATGAATGGATTTGTGTTTGAGAATTGTCCTAAATTCAGCCATAACTTAGAAAATAGTACATATGTTGTGACATCAACAGCCCATCAAACTACTATCAAGATAATTAAATATTTGCCAATATTGATTGTTCAAATAACACATTTTAATTTCTTTCTTCAAAGTCCTTTAGGGCAACATTCCAACACATTGTGAAATTCATTTACAAACTGCAATTATTTTAAACTTTAAAAGATGCTCAGATCTTGCCAGCAGGTAGATTTGGAGGGCCCCATAATGTCCATCCATGGTTTATTGGATTAGTGTTAAGAGGAGACTATTAGAAACATATAACCTGAGAGTTGGAAGGGATCACAAGGGTCATCTAGTGCAACTCCTGCCTTGTAGGAAAACATAGCTAAATCAATCCTGAAAGAGCCCCACCCCACCCTCCCCAGCAGTCCATTCCACTGTCAAACAACTGTTACAGTAAAGAAACACTGCATAAAGTTTAGGTGGAATATCTTTTCCTCTGGTTTGAGCCCGTTGCTATGGAGTAGCAGAAACAAGCTCACTCCATCTTTTACATGATATCCCTTCAGATATTTAATAATAGTTCTATCACCTCTGAAAACTTCTCTTCTCCAAGCTGAACATACCCAGGTCCTTAAGTAATTTCTCATAAGGCTTGGTTCCAGACCTTTCATAATTTTGGTCATAGGCAACTTTCATAGTCCCCAAAGTTGTAATTACAATATCTGAATTTCCCCTGGCAGCTCTGCTCACATTTTCAGCCCTTAAACCAGGGGTAGGCAACCTTTCCCCTTTAAGGGCCGAGGGACTTCAGCTCCCAGAATCCCAGGAGCTATTGGCCAACATGGGACTATTGGCCAACATGGCTGAGGCCTCTGGTTGCTGAAGTCCCTCGGCCCTTAAAGGGGAAAGGTTGCCTACCCCTGCCTTAAACTGAGCTGTCCCAGACAATGGCAGCTCAGCTTCCAGATCCTAGAAACCATTTCAGAAAACTTCCAAGCTGTGCTGTTCTGTTTCAGGAGAGACATACATGAAGACCAAATCTCTGTGAATAAGTCAGCATCTTATGCACGTTTGGACAAAAACCTGAAAAAGAATCTGGCATTCACATTTGTAATTTGCCAATACCAATAGTTTGGGTACTAGTAGCTCACCTCACTCCCTTCAAAATATTTCAGAAAAGGTGATTCAAGGGCTCCGTTCATTCTGCATCATGGTTATGTACGACACAGGACCAATCTTCTTTGTTCTTGACTTCATGCATGGCTTCGTCTTGAAGCCCTACCACCATCTTAGTAAGATGGCATCAATGCTCACAGATTCTCAATAGACTGCTTAGCCTTGGATGAGGTATGTCTGACATCCACTGTCACTGGTGTCTGATTCAGTCTTTTGAAGATTTTTAGTAAGATATGTAAAGTTTAGGGCTTCTACCTCTACCACTGGCCTGGCATTTAGCCCACTGAACAACCTTCATTGGTTCATTATGATCAAGCAAGCTGAGCTGTTATTACTTTGCACTACCACCTTGCATTATACACCACCAGGATGACCACAATGTGCAGTCGCTACACTTCTGGATATATTCAGTAATTTGGGTGCCCTCTGTCACTACAGATAAAACGCCCAACCCTTTAAGTCTATAAAGTCTCATTTGCTTTTAGAAAATCCTTCCTAGGTATGGAAGATACATGTATCTATGTGCTTCACATGATTACAAGTCTGCATCATGATAGCTGTACATGACCAAATAATATTTCCCTCCTGAAAGCACAGCTTTGTGTGCAATGGGGTACATTATAGTAAAAATGTCATCTTGACTGTGATATGCAAAGCAGTTGCACAGGCATTAGTGTGCTCATTTCTTCGCGCTGCAAAACTGATTCCATCATCTCATCAAAGGCAAGTTACAGAATTAAAGAGCAATAAGAATTCCCTTTCACAAAGGGATAGCACTATTCTTGTACATCCTGTCATCTCTTATGAGAAATTATTGGACTCACAAAGATTGTTCAGTCTAGTTAGTAAAACTCACCTTGAGGGTAACTGAAGTGCAGGATGAGTGGATGCCCATGCCTTAAGTTCTGTTCTCTATAGAATTTCTGTGTTTTAGGTAGCATTTATTTGTAGCATGTTATCATATACTAATTCTGGTTAGTAATCCAATTCTGCTCATACTAAAATTTCCCTATGGCTCAGGCTACTGAGGACTACATTCCTATACAGTTTTAAAACTGTTCATGGAAGCATTTTGATGCTTTGTATCAGCAACATCAAATATAATACAATACTTCTGGAAGTTAGACTTCTCAGTTCACTTAATGCAGAACCTGATGAATCAGTAAACTAATCCACTGTGATGAATAAAGATACTGGATTTAGATTTAATGTTTTTCCATGTAACAGTTCAGAAAGTATGGGAGCAATTTAATAGAATGAAATGCTATCATTAACTTTAAACTTCAAACAAATAAATGTCCTGAAGGACTCTAATGCTTTAAAAATTATCAGTGTATTTGAATTACAAAATAAACAGAAATATAGCATGATTTGTATTTAAAACAATGCAGCCATATGCTTACTTAAAAAAAAAAAGAAACTGGAATGTACAATTCTTGTTTTGGTTGTGTTCTAAAATATCATTCTCATTAAAACTATCTTCTTTATTATTCTTTGCTAAATATCAAGGTGTCTAAATCTAACCTCCAAAATCCTGTAAAATATTATACTTCTTGGAGCTGTTATTTTCATGTCTCACTACTACAATTTGGCATTAGCTATTTGTATGTATTTGCAAGAAGGGCAAGATAACAATAAATCAGTCCAAAGGACATATATGTCATACTTTTGTAAGCAATACTTTACAGTAGACACCTCAAATCTACTATAGATGTAAAACTTAAAAACGAGAAAATTTAAGTTCTAATTCTTTATACATATATTTATATTCAACTTTATATATATAATATATATTATATATATACACAAGCACAAGAGTATATATAAAATATATATAACCAAATTCAAAAAGATCAACAAAAATTGGGCAATGTACATATATTCTTTTTAAAACTCAAACAATACAAAAACTTTAAACATTAAACAATTTTAATAAAAGTTTCTGTACAATGCTAAGCAGTTTTATTTACATATAGAAAATGTAATAGGAGTAGTGTTTGAAATTACAGAACTCCTTAAAATTTCAATGGCAGGTAATCTGGAAAAAATAACAGCATTCCATTCACAAATATTTTCAAGCAATAAATATGTATTTATAAATAGTGTAAATTTACATCAAGATTAGAAACAAAATCACAAATCTGAAGTTTATTTTTTAGTCTATGTGCAACCCATTTATCTTTGTGACTTGGCTGTTAATTTTTTAAATTTTTATTTAGGAAACAAAAAGTAACCATCATGGTTTCAAAACAAGACAGGATAACATAAAAGCAGTAAAAAAAAAAAAAGTATCACCTAACCTTTCACATTAAAAAAAAGTGTAGCCCAAAGAAAGACTTAAAATTCTAACTACCTTACAAAGAAATGACCAGCTATGCTAGTACTTTTCCAAGAAAAAACTCTGAAGAGGGAGGGGAAGAATAGATGAAACCAATTCATCAGCCCAGAAACAGAGAAATACAAAAGAGGTGGTCTTCAAGTCAGTAGTCTGTATAATGTTGCCAGTTTTGTCAGATATATACAAAACATGGAATTTGTTTTTAAAATTCAGCTGAATGAGCATTCTATATGTTAAATTCTGGAGTAGGAGCTGTGCTCTCTCCTGTCCAGCTGGTTGACACTCCGCACTTGGAAGGTTGCATAGACACAGCTTTCAGCCAGCAGCCTTATGGGATCGCTACAAAAATCAGTGGTGCAGAACTGGGTCACTTCCTGAATATCAGAAAAGTTTTATGTAAATGTCCTTGGAAAAATGTCAAGATGAAGATGATGGCAATGGAGGTGCCTGAAAAGAGAAAATACACCACATTACCTTTTAAAAACTGGTACTTATGGTGTTGACTAGAAGTGTACAGAGCAATTTTGACTTTGTAATACAGGCATTCTCTTTCTGTGACAAACCTCAGTTTACTATTACTGTACTCTTCAGTTTTCTTGAAGGCACACATCCCTCAAGCTCCCAATAACCACACAGCAGCTTAGGTGCTATACATTTTCTATCTGAACATCTGTCCTTGGGGATCAAGGGATCCTTTGAAATAGTGTGGGAAGAGAGACTACAGATGAGGTGGGCAGAAATTACCTACATCCTTATATGGATGATGGAGCAATTTAGGATCTAATCCAGAGGTAGCTGAAGTATGGATTTGGAGTCAAAATAACCTTTCCAAGGTTGTTTTAATGCCCTCAACCCTCCAGACTACCCTGTTAAGTAATGGCAATTCACCTTTTAAATATGTTACACCTTCCCCAAAACATTTAAAACAAAACCCATTGTTGTTGTTGTTATTATTATTTAAAATCAAAACAACTTCTCGCCACTACAGATGTCCCTCTGATCATTTTTTCTTCCTTCAGAGAATAACAAATATGTTAGTCCTCCAAGCTTATTTGAAGACTTGGGGAGGGGAGATGCAAAAGGAGTTTCATGAGTCTCCTTGTTGGGAATTCCTGACACTTGAGAAACCTCTCTGTCTTCCCTTTCACCAAAGTGTTGAAGTATTATTTCAATCCCTACTGACCATTTCCAATTTTGTGTGTGTGTGTGTGTGTGTGTGGGGGTAGTTTTGACAGCCCAAGTTGTTCCACAGGCCAAAAATTGGTCCTTTGTCCTGTGACAACTGCCCACTCCAATTTAAGTCACAGGACTTATGCTGATCTTTCAACCAGAAGGTACTCTTTGTTTTTCATGTCCTTTCCTGGTCATTTCAAGAACTTAACTTTTCATCTGATGTCATCAGGGGGAGAGACAACAGGCCCAGTACTATCGGGCCTAGACTAAGAAGAAGAACCCTTACTTTTTAAGGGGCGGGTGGGTTTGGGGATTTTTAGGTTCTGTTTATATTATATTAACATATCTGTATGGAAATTTTAATGTTGTAAGCTGCCCCGATTGCTCTGCAGAGGGGCAGGATATTAATAATAATAATAATAATAATAATAATAATAATAATAAATCTGATGCCAAAGTAAGGTTTAAAACCTGTTCATTTTGCCCAATATGGCTCTAATTCTTTTCTGCTTTCCCTCACCAAAGTAAACTTTCTATATTGGAAATCTTAACCTATAGTGAACACAAGACCAAAATGTAACGGTCTTCCTCATCCAAACTGCTTACTCAGTCCATGCCCCTAAACATTTGTTTACAGTTTTTCTCTCTTTAACATACCACAGTACTACCTGTGTATTTAAATGAATGAAGAATATGCAAGTGTCAAAGTCAGTCAGTTACAAAGATTTACTTGTTTGTAAATGACCTAGAATTAGTGAGTGAGGTTTGCTGTTCAAAAATAGATTGTGAAGAGCTCCAAAAAGCTCTCTTCCACACAGGGGGAATCAAATATTAAAATGGCAAATGAAACTTTACATAAGTAAGTGTAAAATGATGCATATTGGGGCAAAGAGTGTCACATATATAGTACTGATGGAGTCTAAGCTGGCAGTGACTAACTAAGAATGGAGTCTTGGGATTGTGGTAGATAGGTTAATGAAAATGGCAACCCAATGTTCAGCTGCTGTTAAAAAAAAGGGGGAGGAGGGAGAGGCAAATTCCATGTTGAACATAATTAGAATAGAAATTAAAACTAGAACACCCAACAGCATACTGCCCTTATACAAATCCATGGTGTGACCCCCATCTGGATTACTATGAACAGTTCTGGTCACTGCACCTAAGAAAGACCTCTGTATTGCTGAAAAAGATGCAGAAAAGGGCAGCCACAATGATCGGACTGGAGTAATTCCCCTATGAGGACAGAGTACACCATTTGGGACTTAGAAAAAAAGGACAAATAAATTGCACATGGTGTTGGCAAAGTCAATAGGGAGCAGCTTTTCTTTATCTTATAATGGTATAACTTGGGCTCATCTGCTGGAATTAAATAGCAAAAGACATTTTCAAACAGAATATAAACTTTCGAGTTCGCTGTCACATGATGCACCACATGCTAACATCCTGGACAGATTTAAAGGAGGATTATAGAAATACATGGTGACTAAGACTGTGGTAGATGGGGTTACATTCCGCCTGAAGATGCAGGTTCACAGGTTGGGAGTACTCCTGGACTCAGCTCCGAACCTGGAGGCTCAGATCTCTGCAGTGATCAGGAGTGCTTTTGCACATTTAAAGTTTGTGCGCCAACTGCGCCCATTCCTTGAGATGCTAGATCTGACCTCAGTGCCTTGGTTACATCCTGTTTGGGCTACTGTAATGCGCTCTACTTGGGGCTGCCTTTGAAGAGTGTTTGGAAACTTCAGCTGGTCCAAAGAGTTGTGGCCAGGTTGTTAACAGAGGAAGGTTACATGTTACATAACGCCCCTGTTGAAACAGCTCATCTGACAGCCGGTTTGTTTCTGGACAATTCAAAGTGCTGGTTATGACCTATAAAGCCCTATATGGCTCAGGTCCAGTCTATATGGCAGAGTGTATCTCCCTGTATGAGCTGGCCAGGCTCTGAGATCCTCAGGAGAGGCCCTTTTCTCCGTTCCACCACCATCACAAGCATGGTTGGTGAGGGCATGAGAGAGGGCTTCTTGGTGGCTACCCCTGGACTCTGGAACTTCCTGTTCAGTCAGACAGGGATTTAAAACAGAAGGTTTTTAAAGAACAGGCTGGAGGTTATATTCTTTTAAATGTACTTTAAACACCTTTATCTTTTAAACTATATTTTATTATTTTATATGCTGTCTGTTTTAATATTGTAATAGTTTAATACTGTTTTAATGTAACACTTTTCTACATTTTTAACTGTACTGTTTTTAATCTTGTAAGCCGCTCTGAGTCCCAGTTTTGGAAAAATAGAGGGATATACACTTACCCCTCCATTCTCGTGGACTTGAGATCCACGGTTTTCAATATTCATAGAGGGGTGACCTCCGTTAAGATCAATGGGGTGTGCCCCCATGGGTGCATGCCCCATTGAAGCCTATGGGGCTCGAATATTGGTGAGCTTCTGTTTTCGTGGGGGTGGGAGATGGTTGGGGGGAAATGAGGAAGTGTTGGGCGGGAAGGACTGCCAATATACTACTAGGTGATGCCTTCTGGGGTATGTACAATGTGCAGCCAAGTAAGTGACCCTGGGCATGTCACACACTCTCAGCCTCAGAGAATGGTAATGGCAACCCCCATTTGAAGAAACATGCCAAGAAAACCGAATGATAAGGTTGCTTTAGGGTCACCATAACTCGGAAAAGACTTGAAGGCACACAAGAACAACAAAAAAGTCTGCAATTGTTTCATAGGTAGTACATGGGAATAGGAGTCAGTGTAGTGTAGTGGTTTGAGTGTTGGGACTACCACTCTGGAGACCTGGGTTTGATTCCCCACTCTGCCATGAAACCCACTGGGTGAACTTGGACAAGTCACACACTCTCAGCCTCAGGGGAAGGCAATGACAAACCGCCTCTGAGCGGATCTTCCCAAGAAAACCCCATGATCACCATAAGTCAGGAACAATTTGAAGGCACACAACATACACATATAACCTCCAAGTTAAGGAACTTGGGTCTTCTTTAGATAAATCTTCAAGGGTACTCTCTCTCATTGTGCAGAATTATTTGTTAAAGAACCTATGCCCAAGCAACACATTAACTTTGGCTGCATCTGCATTGCAGAAATTTATTAAAGTAGTTTTACACCGCTTTAAATGCCCTGGCTCAAGGCTATGGAATTCTGGGATGTACAGTTTTGTGAGATACTTAGCCTTTTCTGTCAGAGAGCTCTGGTACCACAAAGAAAACTGCAGATCCTAGAAATTCATAGGACGGAGCCATGGCAGTTAGAGCGGTGTCAAACTGCATTACTTCTTCAATGCAGACTCAGGCTGCATCCATACAACAGAACTGGCTTCCTTCTCTTTCTCCCTTCATCCTCATCCCCCTCTTTCTGTCCTTGGCCCCTTTTTCCTTCTCTCTTCATTTGCAGACCCCTCTTTCTTCCTTGGACCCTTTCTCCCTCCATTTTCAGACCCCCCTTTTTTTCTTGGCCCCTTTCTCCCTCCATTTTCAGACCCCTTTTTTTTCCTTGGACCATTCCTCTCTTCTCCCTTCGTTTTCAGACCCCTTTTTTCCCCTTGGCCCCTTTCTCCCTTCTCCCTTCATTTTCAGACCCCTTTTTTTCCTTGGACCCTTTCTCCCTTCTCCCTTCATTTTCAGACCCCTCCTTCTGCCTTGGAACATTCCTCTCTTCTCCCTTTGTTTTCAGACCCCCTTTTCCCCCTTGGACCCTTTCTCCCTTCGTTTTCAGACCCCTCCTTCTGCCCTGGAACATTCCTCTCTTCTCCCTTCGTTTTCAGACCCATCCTTCTGCCTTGGAACATCCCTCTCTTCTCCCTTCGTTTTCAGACCCCTCCTTCTTCCTTGGAACATTCCTCTCTTCTCCCTTCGTTTTCAGACCCCTCTTTCTGTCCCTGGCTTCCTTCTCCTTCTCTCCCTACTCACCGTTCTCATCCTCCTCCTTCTCTACCCGGCGTATAAGACAACCCCCGATTTCTGAGACCCTTTTCCAGGGTCAAAAAGTCGTCTTATACGCCGGAAAATACGGTATTTGTTTTTACTCTTCCTGGAGATATAAAATCTGTTCAATGCCTTCCTGCTGATCAGACAAGTTCTTTCTCCTTTGTGTTTTTCTGGGTGAAGGTACCATCTTAAAAACTCAGACTATGCCTGTGCCATGTAGGATTCTAGTATTCTCTGGACTAGTACTTAGTAAGTGTGTTACTTGATTTGTGCAACTATGGATTGAAGAAGAAATGTAAGATGACAACACCAATGGAGGACTGCCTCCCTATGTAAAAAACAGTACAGTCCACACTGCAGCATGGGATAAACAGATTAAATCTGCAGCTTTGATTAATTATCAGCCACTTTACAGCTACTAGAATTGATTTTTTTAAATAAAAGAATGCATGTCAAATGAAGATGGATTTTCAATGCCCTGGGACTGCACCTAATTCAAAAGGTGTGGGATACAGTCTTGAAGCTGAACTGCTTCAGTGTAATGGGTATCAAAGATTTAAAGGGGGGCTGCTCTCAGTATTGACATAGTGATGTTAAATTTCCAGATGGCAAACTGATGTACTGCAAATAAGTTATTTGAGTTGCTCTTCAGGAATTGTCATGTGGTAGTAATATGAAATTAATCTCTGTATCTTTCAGGATATATGCCAAGGGAACTGAAAACTGCAATCTGTGAACCAGCTGTAGCAAGCAAAACTCTGCTCCATTTCAGCCACTAGGTAATCAAAGTTATTCAGGTAGACATATAAACCCTAACAGCCAAGGCTCTTCTGGAAGGCTGGTAAAGTACCAAGCACATATCTGGAGTAATCAAAACTTTTTAGTTGGCTGGCATTCAGTCTCTCGACAGTTAGATGAAACATCTCTACCAAGTGTTGGGACGGCACCCTCTATCAGAAGATCTTAATAATAATAATAATAATAAAATTTATTTATACCCCGCCCAATGGGGACCCAATCAGGGCGGCTTACAAGTTTAAAACATAATCCAGATAAAACATATAATACAGAAAAACCCACCCACCCACCCCTTAAAACAATATTAAATCAAACAAATTTAAAATCAACATGATTAAAATTCAAAATCCTACACAGAACAACTAATGCCTAACTGAATGATACCCTCCATCTAGTGATGGAGCCATGTAGGAGCATCATTAACGGCTATTTATGTCCGGGGTGGGGGTAACTAGTCCGGAAAGGCCTGTCGGAAGAGATCCGTCTTAATAGCCTTTTTAAAGCTATCCAAAGATGTTAATATCCAGGCCGTTCCAGAGGCTAGGGCCAACAACTGAAAAAGCCCTCCGGGAGGTAGCCGCAAGCCTCGATTTCTGAGGCTGCAGCAAATTCCTCCCGGAGGACCGAAGAGCGCGGGGAGAATTATATGGGAGTAGGCGGTCCCTGAGATAGCTTGGACCCAAGCCATTTAGGGCTTTAAAGGTAATAACCAACACCTTGTACTGGGTCCGGAAACTAATAGGCAGCCAGTGGAGGGACCTCAGAACCGGAGGAATGTGGTCCCTCCAAGATGTTCCCGCAACAAGCCTGGCCGCCATGTCCTGTACCAGTTGTAGTTTCCGAACCAGGCACGAGGGTAGCCCCATGTAGAGTACATTACAGAAGTCGAGGCGTGAGGTTACCAACGCATGCACAACAGTCTCGAGATCCCTTACTTCCAGAAAAGGGCGCAGCTGGCGTATCAACCGAAGCTGATAACAGGCGCTCCTGACTGTCGCATTAACCTGATTCGTCATCAGGAGCGACGAGTCAAGGAGCGCCCCCAAGCTGCGAACACAGTCACTGGAGGAGAGCGTGACCCCATCCAGGACTGGAGGTTGCAACCCAATTCCTGGTTTCGGGGCCGCTACCGTGAGCACCTCCGTCTTGTCTGGATTCAGCTTCAATCTGTTTTTCCTCATCCAGCCCATTACCGCCCCAAGACATTCATTGAGAGAAGAGATGCCATTGGAATTCGAGACCGACGAACGAGATATGGAGAAATAGATTTGGGTGTCATCAGCGTACTGATAACACCCAGCACCATAACTCCGTATAATCTCACCCAGTGGCTTCATATAGATGTTAAACAACATCGGGGACAAAATAGCTCCCTGAGGGACCCCACAAGTGAGTTCCCTCATGCTGG
Organism: Phrynosoma blainvillii; assembly: GCA_026167975.1. Lineage (NCBI taxonomy): Eukaryota > Metazoa > Chordata > Lepidosauria > Squamata > Phrynosomatidae > Phrynosoma > Phrynosoma blainvillii. The sequence goes on along the minus strand of JANUYF010000003.1, from coordinate 257,281,604 downwards.
AACTACAGTCCCCGAGCAGCACCCTCTGGGACCGACCCGAGAGGAAGGACCAGAGCCACTGCAAAGCAGTGCCTCCGATACCTAACCCCCTCAGGCGGCCCAAGAGGATGCCGTGATCTATTGTATCAAAAGCCGCTGAGAGATCTAGGAGCACCAACAGGGTCATGCTACCCCTGTCGATGCCCAGACGCAGATCGTCGGTCAAGGCAACCATGGCAGTCTCAACCCCAAAGCCTGTCCTGAAGCCGGTTTGAAATGGGTCTAGATAATCGGTTTCATCCAAGACTGCCTGGAGCTGAAGAGCAACTGCTCTCTTGATCACCTTGCTCAAAAATGGCAGCAATGACACAGGCCTATAGTTCTTCATGTCCAGGGGGTCCAGGGAAGGTTTTTTCAGAAGCGGCCTAACCGCCGCTTCCTTTAAACATGATGGAACATGTCCTTCCCTGAAGGATGCATTGATGATATCCGTAAGGAATCTCATCAATGCATCCCCCCCGCGGATGGCCAGCCAAGATGGGCAAGGGTCGAGAGGGCAAGTCGTCTTCCTCACCTTACCAAGCAGCTTGTCCACGTCCTCGGTACTCACAGATTGCCACTGATCCAGTAAAATTACATCGGCGGAGTTGGTGTCCCAATAGTCACGTCAAGGTCGGCTCTTATCTGTGAGATTTTGTCTGCAAAGTAGTTGTTAAATGCGTCACAGCAGGCCGTTGTCGGGTTAAGCAAGGGATTTGGCGCAGGGGGCACCTGCGTCATCTCCCTCACCACCTTAAACAGCTCTGCCGGACGTGACTCTGCAGACGCAATGCGTGCAGACGAGAATGCTTTCCTCGCTGCACGCAATGCCTTCCGATAGGAACAAAGAAAGTTCCTATGGCGAGTCCTGTCAGATAAGAGCCGAGTTTTCTGCCACTTGCACTCTAGCTGTTGTCCATACCGCTTCATCCTCCTCAACTCAGGTGTAAACCATGGCTTACGATTAGGAGCGGGATGGCAAGGGTGCTTGGGAGCGATCGTGTCGATGGTCCTGGTAAGATCACTGTTCCAAGTGTCAACCAGAGCCTCGACAGGGTCACCGGCATGCCCAACCATTAATCCCTCTAAGGCTTTCCGGAATCCAATTGGCTCCATCAGCCTTCGAGGGCGGACCATTCTAATAGGTCCACCACCCCCGGCAGGGCAGGTGTTGGCTCTAAGTTCCGTCTATAACAAGTTCCGTCTTGTTATATTTGGAAGTCTCCAGGGTGGTTGCAATGACATAGTGATTATCCATCAAATGCAGTGATCATGTAGGATTAATGAAGTATCCCTACATATCAATTCTCTCCACATATTCTTGATCTTCTGTAGCACTTTTATGACCAGAAAGCAAACCGGAAAGGAATAACACAGTACTCCTTGCCAAGTACACATTAAGGTATGAACTTCCATTATTTCTACATTTCTATTGGGTACAGCTTTTCTAATTGATGATTGAAATATGAAGTAACGAGGTCTCCTTCCCAACATCCAAAGTATCTCATTATCTGCAGCAAAAGCAGCCAGTATTTCTGTGGTTCAGGCAGCCTGCAAACCTGCCTGAGTTTCTGGAAATGCTTTGACTAAAGAGAATCCAGATACCTCTCTGTCCATGACAGCTCTCAATGGTTTCCTTGTGGAGCACTGAAACTCTAGCAGTCATTTTGTTAATGTGAACCATGACAAGTTATTCCCTGGAGTAATTTTTAACAAGAAAACTTGTGATGTCCTTTATTCAGATATAAACCATGATGGCCTTTGTGAAGAAAACCTGATTGGCAGAGTGTTGTTATTTGCCATCCATCTTGATTCAATTTATGTGACAGCCATAGTCATCAACAGCACTTCTCAGGTCTTAAAACCCAGGTCCATTACTTCTTTTATCTACGGTCCAAAACACACTGTAGAAATAATCCAGTTTGAAACTGCTTTAACTGCCCTGACTCAATGCTAAGGAATTCTGGGAACTGTACTTCTGTGAGACATTTAGCATTCTCTGTCAGAGAGCTCTGATGCCACAATAAACTACAATCATCTAGAGAATAGCTATATCTGCCACATTATGTCCATCACTTTCCTTTCTTTTCCTTTCTTTTTTGAGAAAAGAGCTGCTTACAGGGGTTTTTTCTTCTACCTATGCAAATCCAACAATAGGCCAACCCTGACTGATTTCGGCTCCCCAAACTTTGGGGATGATCTAATGATGGAAGATAAACTGTCAGATACTATGACACAGAAATCCTGCCATATGACTGTAAACTGGATGCTTCCTGCCAACGTGGGGAGAAAGTTTGTTCCTTGCTAAATTGCCTTATCTGAGGCTAATGGAAGGGGTAAAAACATACAAAATAATCCAACAATTTCCTTGCTGTATCTCTAAAAACAGAAACAACTAAAGCTCAAACACAGCTGGCTTGGGTAAGTGGGGAGCTCATCTGCTGAGAAAAAGACCCTCCTCTGTAAAAGATGACCATGTCTATTGCCTGGAGGAAAAGCAATCCGAGTAAGCAGAACAGTTTAATAGTTCGGTATTCACCAGCTTGTCCTTTGCACTTCTGCAATCTCTTTCTGACTTCTACTTGCTTTGCTTTTCTCAAAATCATTTGCTGATCAGCTGTAATTTCATTGTGGGAGGAAGAGGTAGGGAGAAGTATTATGGATTTTGTGACTGCACTTGCTTTGTAGAACGAAAACAACTACCATATTTTCCGGCGTATAAGATGACTTTTTAACCCTGGAAAAGGGTCTCAAAGGTCGGGGGTCGTCTTATATGCCAGGTAGAGAAGGAGAAGGAGGACGAAGGGAGAAGGAGAAGGGAGCCAGGAAAGAAAAGGAGGACGATGAGAACGAAGGGAGAAAGAGGAGGAGGAGGAAGAGGAAGAGGAGGAAGGGAGAAAGAGAAGGGAGCCAGGAGAGAGGAAGAGGAGGATAACGAAGGGAGAAAAAGAAGGGAGCCAGGAGAGAGGAGGAGAAGGATGAGAATGAAGGGAGAAAGGGAAGGGAGCCAGGAGAGAGGAGGATGAGGACGAAGGGAGAAAGAGAAGAGAGCCAGGAGAGAGGAGGAGGATGAGAATGAAGGGAGAAAGGGAAGGGAGCCAGGTGAAAGGAGGAGGAAGATGAGAACGAAGGGAGAAAGAGAAGGGAGCCAATTCTACAGTATGGATGCAGCCTGAATCTGCACTGCAGAAATAATGCAGTTTGACACCGCTTTAACTGCCATGGCTCCATCCTATGGACTCCTAGGATCTGCAGTTTGCTTTGTGGTACCAGAGCTCTCTGACAGAAAAGGCTAAATATCTCATAAAACTGCAAATCCCAGAATTCCAAAACCTCGAGCCAGGGCAGTTAAAGCAGTGTCAAACTGCTTTAATAAATTTCTGCAATGCAGACACAGCCAAAGTTGATGTGTTGCTTGGGCATGGCTTCTTTAACAATTCTGCACAATGAGAGAGAGAGAGAGAGAGAGAGAGAGAGAGAGAGAGAGAGTGTGTAGTCTTGAAGATTTATCTAAAGGAGAACCAAGTTCCTTAACTTGGAGGTTATATGTGTATGTTGTGTGCCTTCAAATTGTTCCTGACTTATGGTGATCATGGGGTTTTCTTGGTAACCCTGGTTCAGAGGAGGTTTGCCATTGCCTTCCCCTGACGCTGAGAGTGTGTGACTTGTCCAAGTTCACCCAGTGGGTTTCATGGCAGAGTGCGGAATCAAACCCAGGTCTCCAGAGTGGTAGTCCAACACTCAAACCACTACACCATGCTGGCTCCTATTCCCATGTACTACCTATGAAACAACTGCAGACGTTTTTGTTGTTCTTGTGTATCTTGAAGTCCTTTTCAACTTATGACGACCCTAAGGCAACCTTATCATGGGGTTTGCTTGGCATGTTTCTTCAAATGGAGGTTGTCATTACCATCCCCTGAGGCTGAGTGTGTGTGACATGCCCAGGGTCACTTACTTGGCCGCAAATTGTACATACCCCAGAATGTATCACCTAGTATTTTGGCAGTCCTTCCCCCCAACACTTTTTCATTTCCCCCCAACCATCTCATAGCTGGGAGATGGAAATAATTTTTAAAGCAGCATTTAAATCTGGACTATTTTTTAAAACGTAAGGTTCAAAACACACTGCAGAAATAAATGCTAGGGAACATGGGAGCTATAGTTTGTTGTGTTTATAAGTGACAGTTTTCCTGCTAAGTACCTGCATGTCATAAGCATTTGAATTAAAATTACCATATTGAAATCAAATCTGATTTTTAAAAATTTTTATTTGGTGTGCTATACGGCGTCTTATACGGCGAGTATATCCCAAACTCTATATTTTAACTGGAAAGCTGGGGGTCGTCTTATACGCCGGAAAATACGGTAGGCATAAAATAACTAGATTCAACTGATCTGCCTTATCTGTTCTTGAGTTTACTGCTACATAGTAGTTAACTGTAATAAATTCATACTATCCAGGAAAACTGGATAGTGCTGGTCATGATCTATAAAGCCCTACACTGCTTAGGTCCAGACTATCTGAAAAACTGTATCTCCCCACATGAACTTGTAAAGGTAGTAAGATCTACGGGCAAAAGGCTTTCTTTCAGTCTCACCACCATCACAGGCTTGTTTGGTGAGAACACGAAAGAGGTGGCTATTCCCACCCTCTAGAATGCCCTTCCACAGGAGGCTAGGCTGTCCCCCTCCCTGCTTTCTTTTCACCAGCAGGCTGCTTTTATTCAAGCAGGCATTTAAAATATAATTGTGTCAGGAAGGCTTTTATATGGGGTGTGTGGTTTAGCTATGTTTTTAACTTTTGTATGTTTATGTAATTTTATACTGTTTTTAATTAGTTGATTCTAATTGTTTTTTAAATTTTTATTGTAAATTTTTTAAATGGTTTTATTTGTGAGCCACCTTGGGTCCCTTTCTAGGAGAAAGACAGCATAGAAATGAAATGAAATAAATAAATCTATGATTTACTTATAAAAGAGTATCATCTGTAGTTTATCTAATCTCCAAAAGGTATAATTATATTTTCTACAGTTAAAAAGTGCTTACTGGACACAAGGTTCTTCTCTGCTCTGTAGAACAATTATCTGAGTTCAACTAACATAACTTAAAGTATACTCATGTGCCAATATGCTTCTGCCTCAAAAATACATTTCACTTACTAATGTAAATTGGTCATAGATTTGCATCAGGTCCTCCATTTTGTACTGTTCTAGCACCACAAAATTTTCCAGGTTCCCACATATCTTTCGTGCACAGTCTAGGCAATGTACAATATAGGTTTTTCGAGAATTACTCTCATTTGTGACATAAAGCAAATTGAAGACTTCCACCTGTGGAACATAAGAACAAGTAAAAATTAAGTTGTAGCAGGATGTAAAATGAGGCAGGGAAACACTGTACCACCTCTGGATCAATATGCAAAGATAAAGTTCTAATCTGTGATTATGTTATGTAGGTGATCAACTAAAAAGCACAGATTACCAGGTTGGCAGTGCTAAAACTGGGAGACAGTAAGAAGAGCACAGATACAAATAACTAAGTGTAGGAACAGAATGCTCCTGGTCTTTCATCCCATAGCCCATCCACAACTAAGCTTCTAGATGTTCTGTTCACAAACAGCTTCTGCTACTTTATGTGCAGAGTTTTCAAATCCAAGATAAATATTTGTCCTTGAATATTGTATAGTACTAAAGGACAGCAAGAATATATTGCCATAAAGAATGAATACACTTTAAAAAGCTTACAAAATGGATGAGCTATCCTTTAAAACTCTAGACAATACAAACATTATATTTACATCAGAAGTAAAAAAACAAACCCTTCACTGGGAATTCTAAGATTTTGTTTTCTTTGTTCTTGAAGGCACACAAATCAATGAGCAGAACAGTTCTTGTGCATAAGTCATAAAATGTAATGTCCATACTCTGCATCCTCCAAGAAAAGGAGCATAAATCTACTTAGTGATTTTTGACTTCTCACAAAAATGAGAAATGTCATGAGGTTTCAACTGCTAGTTCCAATTAGAGTAGACCAAACAAACTAATGGAATATATATATGCATCAATTTCATCAACTGATTTAATGCACTTACCAGGTGGATATAGGGCTAATATTTTTATAATAGATTGTCGAAGTTATAATACTGCTGCCTAAAACTTGGTTATAATCACATGCATCTTTTGTGCAAGCAAGATAATGATGTCCACAATGCTCCTTGTTGGTGCCAATTTTTTTTTTAAAAAAAGTTGTTTAATTCAAGCATTTGGGGACCTAGTAAAAGTATGGCTTAGTATTCAATCTGTTAGATTTCATGTCTTATTTTTGTGAGTTAATAATTGTTTTACATGGTTTTAAAAGCGAGTTCACTGACAAACAAACAATCACAAATATGGTTACAGTAAGATCACTTAGCTGCAGTGAAAAAAACCTGACACTTCAGAATAGGTGTAATGGGATAGAGAGTTGAGAACTATGACAGCCAAAATGGGAAGGGTGAATATTTGAATGTAATAGAGCCTTGCAGTATAATTTTTTAAAAAAAACTATAAGAAAATCCACAGCATACATATTTTTACTAACCTCACATATGCTACAGTAATGAGCTGGCTCTTCCTTTGTTCTCCCATGCCATACAATCTCTTTTCCTGCAGCAATTAGAGCTTCTCTCAAAGTCTGACATTGCTTGAGAGTTCTCAACAGGCAATACCTGTAACAGAAATTAAAATAATCTTTCATCCATTCATACACTTAGATGAATTTGTTTTTAATTTTATCATTAAAATATTATGGGCTATCTTGATAGCTAGTCCTTTAAATTAGTGGAATATACACTGTCTTAAGTGGGTACCACAGCAATTTTATAAAAATCGGTAGATGGTATATTATACTGGTAGTGAAGCAATACATTCAAACAAATTGAATGGATAAAAGACACAGTGGCATGTGAACTCTTCCAATTGCTCATAAGAATTTGCTTGATTGTAGAAAGATTATAAAAAGTGAGTCAACTGGGATACTCCTATCATTCCTCAGCCATCCTCCTATAACACCTTATCAGCATCCCTCTTACTTAGTGGTTTGAGAGTAACATCAGAAAGATCCCTCTCTCCCCCTCTCCCTCCTCCACAGTGCAAAGAAGAAAGCCACAGCACAGCATACTAGGTATAGTGAGCCTGGTAAACATAGTTCTTCCAGGATCTCAGTAAGTTCAGTTGAGCTTATTGGACTCAGAAACTTTGAAACTTTGAAAGACTAACTTTTGTGGTTTTTTCGGGCTGTGTGGCCATGTTCTAGAAGAGTTCCTTTCTGACATTTCGCCAGCATCTGTGGCTGGCATCTTCTGAAGATGCCAGCCACAGATGCTGATGAAACGTCAGAAAGGAACTCTTCTAGAACATGGCCACACAGCCCGAAAAAACCACAAAAACTATGGATGCCGGCCATGAAAGCCAACGGCTTCACTTTGAAAGACTAGGTTCCTAAGTGTAATAGTGGAGGAAGAAATACTTTTGCTCTCCTCTCCCCATTAAATTTGGAAAGAGAGAGCACATCAATACAAGATTAACAGACTAACAAAATACATTATAATTTAAAACAAAAAGCAAAGACAACATAAAATCCCATTCATCATTTCAACACAATGTATTTTTAAATTCCACCTAACACAGTGAGAGTCAAAGATACCCCTTCTGGGGGGAAATTCCATAGATAAAGTCTCACCACTAACAAAGCTGTAGCTCTTGTGCATATCAACTTAGCTGACTTTAACAGTAGTCTTATGAGCAGGAAAGGCTTGTGAGCCAAGGGTGCACAAAGTGCAGCCTGATGCAGTTCCCTAAACCCTCTCTGCAGCCCCCAAGATCAAGGAAAACAGAAGTACTGTGCTGCTGAAATTCCACAGCCTAATTGAACAATACAGCGGTTTACTGTTGAAATTTGGCAACAAACTATGCCTAGAACAGGCTAAAGTAGGGGGAACATTATTTGGGGCAGAGATAACAACCACCAAAACTCCAATGCTGCTTCCAAAAGCTCTGTACAGAACTATCAGCTTCCTGAATGCCTGGCTCTGGGTCAGTCACTCTTGCCTCTCCCAGACCCAGGCAAACTCTATACAGCAGAGCTAGCTGTTCTCAGCAAGCACGAGGGCTTTAATAGTCAACCTCTGTATTTTCACCACATCACTGTCCTCTTCCAGAGAAGCTTCTCAATACCACTGCGTTGCTCACCTGCCTCCTTCTACTCCATCACTGCAGAGGAAGCCAGCCACCAGCCAGATAAAGATTAAAACAACAACGACAACAGATAAAACACACACACCAAGTGCCATACTCAAGCAACCACTCAACTTGAATGCAAAAAGTGTTTTACTGTGATTTATGACAGCTGATTTTCTGATTAATATTCTGGCTACCAAGAGTAGTTTCAGAATTCTGAGGTCCCTCTCCATTTGGTTAAATGGCTAATACATGCTTTAACTGATTTGGCAAATCTTTTGCCATAGGAAAAACAGCTTTTAAGGATCATGATTGGAAGTCCTCCTGTTCCCCTACATCTCACTGAATGAGCCTTCAAAATAACCTCTAGAACCCATATCTTCCTACCACTATCATTTAAAAACTAGATTAAAACTGGTGCATACAACATGTATAAACATGATATTTTTCTAGAACTAGCTTCTGTGTTGTGCACTAGTAAGAAACCTTTTACTTATTTTAAGCTTATTTTCACAGCTTTCTTTTCTGCATTTCATTTAGTCTCCTCCACATTTCAAGTGCCTCCCTCTTATAATACTAACCCTTTATCTGATCGTTGTCCTCGATTTGGACTGGATGGCCCTTGTGGTCTCTTCCAACTCTATGATTCTATGATTCTTTTACAGTAATGCTGCATTGTACTTTAATTACTATGCCTTTTAGAAGACCTCAAATACCTCTCTCAAATACATCATTTTATTTGTTTTTACTGCATCAATATCACACTAATTGTTCTAATATACTAATTATATGAAAGCATGTTTTGGTTAATATTTAATTTTTTTCACTAATAGTTTGAAAAAGTGATGTTTCTATCATGTCTGGGTGAAGTTACTTAGCTTAGTTGTAATTTAGACATTTCCAAAATCACTTTAGCTAATGACTTTCCTGCTGTCTTATTACGTTACTTTTAGTAATTATCACATGATTTAAACAATTGGTGTGTGTGTGTGGGGGGGCAAATTTAGGAGGGATGCCCTTCTGGGAAAACAGCTAATAACTAGCTCTATGACAATACTGAAGGGAAGGATTACAGATGCAAACTTCTGAACTACATGGGAAATCATGAAGAAACATTCAAGAATAGGGAGGAAAGAGATAGGAAGGGATGGGAGGAACCTCTCTGCCATTCTTTACATTTTATATTTAAAACTATTCAAAAAGGTGGGGGGAGAAGTGCCAGCCCCTCTTCAACCTTCCTTGGTATTTACTTCTTATGTCAGAAGTGTCTTGCTACTCGTAAAAAAATCAAGAAAATTATTATAGGATGTCCCTGACCCCCCAAGGTATGGGATTGGTTGCGATTCTGCCCAAACGGTCAGAATCTCTTAGTATGAGCTATTCACATACAAAATTGAAAACAAAATAGCAAGTATTCACTGTACATGTTTTTAATCTTTTATCTAAAAGCCTCACGCTGACGCTTGTTCATTTGCTGATTCTGCATTGCAATGCCACTCATGGCCACCTGAAGGCTTTATGCTTGGCTGTTGTTGGCTAGAACCCTAGATATGACTGTGACACCCTCTTTTAAATTAACTGTGTTTAAATTAACTTGTTTGCAACTGCAATATTGGAATGATAGTGGCAGCAATGAGAGACTGACATATTAAATTATATTTTCCAACACAATACTTGCTCTTCAACATAACAACAACAATACTCCAAACTGGACAAACTCAGTACGCAAAGGGATCTTGTAGCACCTTTGAGACTAACTGAAAGAAAGAACCTATTTCCTCAGATGTATGAAGTGGAGGGGAGAGTCCAGAAACAGAACTATATAAGAAAGCTCATGATACCAGCTTTTTTCTATCAGTCCAAGGTGGTACAAGATTTCTTTGCATACTAACTGTTCTCCAGACTAACACAGCTATGTCTGAATTCTGGACTTACTCAATGTAGTGCTAACTGAACTTTTCAATATTTGAGTCTAGAAATCTCCAAGTATTTCACAAAGACTTTTGTTCTTTATATCACTTTGTACCAATCAAAACTTAGTAAATAAAGACATACCAACTTAAAATGGGACTTACTTGATCATTTCAAAAAGCTTTGGATCTGAGACTTTGATATTTCGTGCTATGTTCCAAGAAAGATGAACCATAGGTACTTTTGACTTCACACTTTGCAATTTATTCCATTCGTACCGTTCCACGGCCAGTTTATATTGGCATGCTGCAAGGTAACAGTGGGTAGAAAATATAGGTATCAGCTCACTATGGAGAAAAGGCAAGGGGTAGTTCTTGTCAATTAAGAAAAAGGTCTAGTCATATGCAAATTATCTTGATAGTATTCAAACTACTTTGAAAGAATTCTCATTGCATACACCATACAGAGAAATACAGCAAAGACTTTCACTTCAAATAACCTGTATTCTTTTGCCTGAAGAATCACTGGTGATAATAAAACAAATTAAATCTCATTATCTTCCAATTGTAACCTTTTGTAAACAAGCTATATTCCTAAGGAAAAGTACTTGTTTACCAAGTGGTCAGATATTTACAATCTAACATTATTGGCTGCACTAAGACACCATGTTCTCCCAACAATAATTTAAAGGGTAAGAAAAGACTCCCTGGGATCCCTCTTCTGCTCTTGCATCTGGCTTCTGGAAAAAACTTCCTTTTCATCAAATCTCAGAGACTACCATGATGTCCAAATAAGTAAACTGTAGTTTGAGCTACCCATCCAATGTAGGATTGCAAGCTACAGTTAAATCCTGATGTATAGATGTCAGTTAATCCACAGGAACTGGTGAGTTGTCAAACCAAGATGCACTCTATTAAGGGGTAGGAGAATTTGTACACACAGAGTTTTAAAAATTTAACCTGCCGGAAATTGTTTTGAAGATTGGACAACATGACATCTGAATACAGCTTGTATTACATCATTCACAGAGTTCTTAAAAACCCTGATATGTTACCCTATAGGAATGGTGATTTTGATCCATAAATACTGTTTGAAGGTTAAATTCCTATGCCCCACAAACCTTTTTCTTCTATAGAAATAAATGTCAAGCAGTCTTATGCATTACTCTACTTTCTAACTTCTTCAATATGACATTCTAACGTCATCTGTTGCAGAGATCTAATCTTTTAGAAGTTCAGATTTCAATGCCAGAATTTTCAAATTATTTGCACAACTACATGACTTGTCATACCTGTAAGAGGACCAACATTCCAGGCAATGTTGTTACACCAGCCGATAGCCTGAACCCAATGAACAGTCCCAGCATTTATCCATACCAAATCTCCAGGTCTCTGAATAAATCTATAAACTGGGACATTTGCTTCATACAAATCTTCCAAATTAGGCCACCAAGAGCCCATTAGAAAATTCATATTGTTTCTAAAATAGGAAAAAATGGATATAAACATTAGCTGATATAAATATCTGATATATAAATTTCTTTAAATCAGCCCACAACATTCTGCACAGCTAATACCATGATACTCTGAGTACTGTTTAATCAGTTCCAGGAAATGCAAAGTACACAGGAAATTAAGCATATCTATCTAGATCTCTCATTCTAGATGTCTATCTAGATCCGTCATTCCAGCAGCTCTGCAACAACAAGTATAACTGTGATAGATGCAAGAAGTTTCAGCAATCACTTGCTAGGAGTCATAGACTCATGGAACCTATTATCTGACCAGAAGCTGCTGAAACCAACTATGCTGGGATGCTACAACTAGGTGTTTCACATATATGTCTTGGCTGTGGTCTACAGAGATTCACACCAACACAGAGTGGAAACCTTGTGCAACACAGTTTTGTCACTACTTGCTGCCTAACCTTTTCACACCCTTAATAATAATAATAATAATAATAATAATAATAATAATAATAATAATTTATATTTAATATATAATTATTTATATATAATATAAAATTGTTTTTAAAATAATATAAATTATTTTAAAAATAATATAAAATTATTTATATTAATTATATTATTATTATTATTATTATTATAGTGAAGGATGTTTAAAAAGCAAAGAATTTCAACAGGCTCAAAAGGCTAATCATGTCTAATAGGATTTCTGTTTCTTTTCTCCTTGCCCTATCATATATGATCCCTCCAATGTGGAAGCCTGCCATATGGTAGAGGGAACCTTTTTTCTTTAAAGTACAAAAGGCTCCAGGGCTACCAGAATGAACTGCACTGCTTCATTTGATTATAGGTACAAGGAAAACATGTATTTGTATTTCTATAAATATTGCTGTTGCAGTGGAATGGATACAAAGTAACAGAGGAAAGGTAAGAGGAATACAGTGGGACTAAACCAGTGTTTCTCCATTATTTTCTGTCACGCCCCCCCTAGGAAAGAAGTGTCCAAGAAACCTTCTCAAATAAGCATAATACATAAGATTATTTTAGAGACAGAGTGGGTTGTAAAATAATTGGAAGCACAACATATGGTAATAGAAAATAGTGAACATACTTTTCACAGAAGTCATTCATGACGCCCCAATAATTTTCTGGAACAACAAACCATTCACAGTCACCGGGACCTATATTTATATTGACTGAGCAAAAGTTGTTATTTTCCTGATGACCTAAAATTAATAAGAAAAAGAAAACAATAACAGCGATGTTTACAATGGTGTTTGCAAGGCACTATAACATATGACGTGTGACATGTTAAAAACAACAACACAGGACTCTGTTTTTAAAGATTAACAAATTTGCTATTCATAAGATTTCATAGACAAGAAGTTTTTTTATGTATCAAATGACAGATATGTTCTCATGGTGCTGCAGCCATTTTCCCCAGCAAATTACTACAGGGATTCCCAACTGCTGTTAAGGTATGGGGAAATTCTGAAATTTGGAAAACTGACTGAGCATCATGAATAAACTGTCTGCTATATAGACAGGATAAATGTTGCCAATATACTATTTTCTATGTGCTTGTAGTTGTGACATTTGCACACTTATCCTGTATGATTTCGCTTTGTCACTTTGGTTCCTTTATTTCCCTCTCTTTTATTCTGACTCCCCACTTTTCTTCCCCTCCCTCCTTCCATACAAATAAATGAACTGTCCCCCTAAAAAAGAGACGGACAGAGAAAAGTACACCTCTGCCAAAGATGCTGTCACTCTTTGGCATGAGGGAAGGGGCTTTTTTTGGGGGGGGGGCAAAATGAAGACTGAACTAATTTCCAAAGTCTTTGGACAGGAGTAAGCATTCCACCTTCAGGCATCTTTTGGAAGGACAGGTCACCCTGCTTTTATGTTAGTAAATAAAACAACTGCTTCATTCACATGTAGGATTTGTTTAAAAAGCTTGGCGGGCACCTTATCCTAACTCACATATGCAGTTTCATCTGCAGGTAATCTGTCAGGGTATAGGAAATAAACACTGGCATTAACAACATAAAAGAAAATGTAAGTTTTGAGGTAGAACTGGAACTCAGCAAGAAAGGTGACTCTGCTGAGGAGTTCTTTCGTGCATAATGAGCGGCAAGATAGAAAGTGCAGAATTCTTTGAAGAAACAGAGAATTTTCAGATGGGAGGGAGGCTTAAAGTCACAGACAGAGATGTGCCAAGATGTAAGATGGATAATGCTATGAAAGGACTTGAAGGTAAACACAAGCAGCTGGTGGAAAATCCAGGACCAGAAAATTCATCAATATAAAAATTTAAGGAGGGGAAGTGATGAGAGAGAAATTATTTATTTTTTAGTACCAGATATTTATTTATTTATGAATGAATGATGAATGAATGAATTATTTAAAAGGAACAAGGCATCAATGTTTGTCTAAAATAATCAGTAAGAGGGAACTCTAGACAGCATGCCTGCCCTTTTGTTTTACTTCTCTGTATCTTTCTTTGATCTATGTACTCAAGCCTTTTTGCTTCCTTCCTGCCTGCAGAGGTCCTTCCTCCTTAGTTCAAAAGTTAGTCAGTCCTTTCTCTCACTGTCTCCTGACATTGGTGCGACAGGCTCTCACATCAGAATGAGGTACCCAGCACTGAAAGCATGACTGGGCACTATGTTCTGAACTCAGCAGTAGTGCTGGCTTATAAACAAGGGCCATGTGGGAAGGCAGCCACTTCTCTTTGGCTGTGAGAGCTGAAAACCCACAGAAAAAAGAGCAAGTTATGGGTAAATTTGAGGCCAGAATATGGGGGGGGGGGAGGGGGGAGGAGAGCCTGGAGTATTCTGGCAACTGTAGACCCACCCAAATATGTTGAAAACTTCAAAATCAAGATGCATTAATGTATAATTTAGAATTGCTAACTATAAGTAAAGCACAACAATTAAGCCAATGACAGTGTTTTCGATCAGTATGTAGCATAAGTACCAAACATTACCCACCTGGTGTTCTACTGCCTGGTACTTTCATATACAACTGGACTGTATTCATTCCCAAAATTGTATGACCAACATGACTAAGGAGATTTCCTGCTGACACCACACGTACGAAAGCAGGAAGTTTTGTAAGCTCATGGAGTTGCAGCTTCCACCTATTATCAAAGAGAAAATTGATCAATTGTGAATTTATTTATTTTTTTAAAAAAAGATTCTTCACAGTCCTTAAGCAAAGTCATTCATTTGCAAAGCTATTACTTTCCATTTACCACTGATACATTATGTTGAAATCTGGCTAAATAATACTAGAGCTGCCTGTTCTCAACCAACTGACAGCATGGAAACAGAAAAGACTCTTCTAGGAACACAAAGAATTTTTGTCTATATTTATTTATTTATGCTGCCTTCCTCCCAGAAAAGGGACCCAAGGTGGCTCATAAGATAAAGCATCTTTAAAACATTATAATAAAAAATTAAAAACACTTAAAATCATCTAGATAAAATAATATAAAATTAATTTTAAAACCATACAAAAGTTAAAAAACATAACTAAAAACACATTTTCTAACACATTTTTATTTTCTAACTACTGACAAAACCCCAGATAAAATTTACATATGGTGAAATTCTTGCCTTGGTCCTTTTTCTGCATGGAATTTGTATATGGTCAAGCATTTTTTTTCCTGCACACAAAATTTGTTTTTATTTATGGCATTATTTATTAAAATATTTATGTCCTGCCCCATAGATAAAAATCTCAGGGTATTGTCCAACAAAATTAATGTAAAATATAAAATGCTTTTTAAAATAGGATTTTTTAATTCAGGAAACCTGATTCCTATACAGCAAATCATGTTTTGTAGGTTAAAAAAATATGATATAGTAAAGTTGGGTGCTGTCAGTATCATTTTTGACTTTTTGGTAGATGATACTAAATTCATTACAACCAAGGATGCTACCTTTGCAGTAGCATCCCAAAACTTCCACTGCAAATTTCTACAGGTGCTGAGAGGAAACTACCAAGTTATCTTTATTGTTCTTGTCAGTGATGGCCTTTAATGATCTATTATCAGCATTAACTTTTAATGCTCTTCTTTTATCATGTGCCTTTTATATAATTTCTTGGTATCATATTGTAACGATTTTGTTATCACTTTGTTTTAGCCAGTAGTATACTGTATGTACATAGTGTTTGTTACGGATGTTGTGTCAGACATATAAAACTGATCTGAAATCTTTGAAAGCAGCCTTCACCTAAGACAGATGGTGACTAGGAAAGGAATCTTTTCACTTGTGGTGCCACACATAAACAACTTTTAAAAAAACAAAACACTGTCAGACAAAGACATTTTCATTTTCCCCAAGCTCTTTAAGTATTTTTTTTAAAGTTCTTTCTTTCAGTATGTGGAAATGGTCTGTAGCACCAATCCAGATAAAATTCAAGAACCTTTCTAGGAGCATACTGAATAACTCTAAAATAAAATGGTATAGAATCATAGAGTTGGAAGAGACCACAAGGGCCATCCAGTCCAAACCCCTGCCATGCAGGTATTCACAATCAAAGCATTCCCAACAGATCCAGCCCCAACAGATCCAGCCTCTGTTTAAAAACCTCCAAAGGAGGAGTATACAATCTATACTTAAAATGAGAAAGGCTAGGTTAACCAAGGCTGAAAGGATTTTCCTGGGGAATAAAAAGGAGGAAACACCATATTTTTTTTGTACTGAAAGCCATAGTTGTACAGGCAAAAGAATTCACATTTTCGCATAGCTCTGAGTCATTCATTCACTATGGTTCCCAAACTTTGGTTCTCCAGATGTTTTCGACATCAACTCCTAAAAGCCCCAGCCAGCTTGGCCAACAGTCAGCAATTCTGGGAGCTGAAGTCCAGAACATCTGGAGGATCAACGTTTGGGAAACATTGCCCTATAGCAGGGGTAGGCAACCTTTTTGAGTCGGGGGCTGGGTTGCTGTCCCTCAGACAATTGGGGGGCCGAAGCAACAAAAATAAATAAATAAATAAATAAAAATAATTTTTAATTTTTTTTAAACCATTAAAAAATATTCATGCACACTCTCTCAGCCCCAGAAAAGCCATAGCAGGCGGCAGCGGCAGGACCGCCCTGGGGCCGGTCCAAAGGCCTCGGGGGGCCGCATCCGCCCCCCCCCCCCCCCAGGCCTTAGGTTGCCTACCCCTGCCCTATAGTATGGTTATAACTGTAGCAAAAGAACTTGGTGAACTTTGTTGCAAACAGGATGCCAGATTAAGTGAGATTTTCATTTAATCCAGCATGTTGTTGTTTTTCTTAACTTGGCTTTTTGAAGAAAAGAAGTAATGAACAACTAGCAATATAAGACAGACAATCAAATTCAGTCAAATTCAATGGTATAGTTAGAATGGCTTAGAACAATGGTTCTTAACCCTTTTTTTAAACCAAGGACCACTTTTAAATATTTTTTGTTGATGTGGGCCCCTAAGACTTAACTCAACATTTAAAAGCCAAATAATAATAATAACAGCAAAGCAACACTGAACCATTAACAATTATACCATCCATTAAACCTTCCCTCAGAGGTGCCAAAGGAGGAGGGAAGATTTTTCTCCTGCTTCTTCCTGCCAGTTTGTGGCTGGAGCAGATTGAATGGCTATGCCAGGCCCAGCCAGCTAGCCTTTGCCTTGAGCAGAGCTGACAGTCAGACAGTAATCAAGCCATTGTCCTTCTCTCTCTTTCCTTCCCCTCTTTTTCCAGGGTAAAGACAGGACACCTAAAACAAAGACCTGAGGCAATACAACAGGGTGGGGGTAGGGAACTAAACTGGCCCTTCTAATAGTGACACCAGCAACAAAAACTCTCATGTCTCTAGCCTTAGGCTGAGGCAACTATCTCCCTCAAGATTCCTCCTTCACCACCACCTCAACTGCTGTTATATGCCCCAAACTTAAGTTCCTAAATTCTATAACTTCCTCCTCCAGACTGAAAAGGGGAGAGGAGATACAGACATTTCTTTACTGCCATCCTGCCTTCATACATGGAGTCAGACTTATAACCCTTTCATGGTGTGCATGCTTCCTGAAGTGACAAGCTGGTGTTTCAAAGCATACATTTCTGTATTCAAGGATTATCATGGAAGAGATTGGAAAGGGGTAGTGAACAAGGGGGGGGGGGAGAAAGGGGGGGAAGAGAAGCATCCCATCAAAATACCAGCCCTCAAAAAAGTGATGCAATCATAGAAACCTGTCTTTATAGTCGCTTAAGAAACACTTCACCCCTCCCTTTTTTTCTTTCTTCATCAGGAGAGGAGACCGAGATGAGAGAAGGTAGGAGGGAAAGAAAAAACAGGCAGGTGAGTGGGCAGGTGGACAAGGATGCAAGCAAGAGGTCTGGCAGCCCTACTCAGCACTGATGTTTCTAGTTGAGAGTTCAGAAGAAAAGGTTGGTACTCCTCAGCCAAAACTCCAAAGTGACTGACTGCAGTTTGCGGGGGATCTGGCATGTGGGAGCTTCTTCTGAACCCCCTTCCCACAGTGGAGTAGGCATGTCACAGATAATGTACAGGCCCAGTTAGCCAGCCTGCCTGCCTGCGCCTTGGCTCCTGTCATATGGCTGCTCTGCTGTGAGAAGATCTGAGCAACCATCAAGCCTTAGAGGCCCCACTATGAGGGGGGTTCGTGGACCACATTTTAAGAACCACTGGCTTAGAACAGTCAGAGTTGGCAATGAAACCAAAAAATAATATTCAGTTTGGAATGGTGAAAGAGATTTTAGTGGCAATTAAACAAAAATAGCCATACTTACTTTTTGTCATCTGAGAGATCGATATTGGTCCCAAATTTGATCATTTTAAAAGGTCCTTTTCTCCTCCTCCCACAGCTGGAACATTAAGGACATAGATAAGAAACATGGCCAGTAACAAGAATTCTATTAGCTATTCTACATTTATTGTAATTCTAGAGCTCTATCCATTATGACACTACACTAGCAAAAGTCCTACAAAAGGTTGTGAGTTCCATTGCAAGGGTGTTATGTAACAAAGATGGGAACCAATAATGATGACATGGTGTATGTGACACAGAGATTAGTTGGTGTCATGTTCATTACCAGAGTAGACCAACATAATCAATTGTTGAATGTTCAGTCTAACACATAGGCAAATTCTCCTAATTCAATGAGTCTACTGTAATCAGCATTATCCACAGGATTTAGGCCAGAGTGTGCCATGAACAGAAGAAATAAATATGGGGAAGGACCTAAATACCCTGAAAATACCAGATCCTGTCTAATCCTGGAAGCCAAGCATGGTATGCCCTGGTTAATACTTAAATAGGACACTGTGAAGGAGTACCAGGGGCTGTAAGGTGATATTTCAGAGGAAGAAAATGGAATACCTCTGAATATTCCTTGCCTAAGAATGCCCTTTGAAATTCATGGGGTCACCATAAGTTAACAGGTGACGTGAAGGCACATATACACACAATTATCATTATCATTATTTTATTTGCTTATATGCCACCTTTCTCCCAACACAGGGACTCAGAGCAGCTAACAGCAAATAAATGAGGATGACTACGCACAGATGCATTACAATCTAAAATACATATTTGCACATTTTTACAAAAGTTGTTGGTTGGCATACATACATAAGCTGCCGGTAGTATACTTGAACTAAAACTCAGATCTGTTTTACCCAAAATGCAAAAGTTATGATTTGCTTACATTGTCTCATTTACAGATAAAAGACCCAGCTGCTTTCCAGTCAACTTTCTTTGAGTGGTCAACTATGGATTCACATATATGGATTATTCTGTGCTTATGCAAAGTCTGCCAGAAAGTTCTAGAAATAAGCTAAGCCCTACCCCTCCACAATACACACAAGCCCTTACTGCCAACTCTTTCAATTCCTGTACACTGTAGGACGTAACAAAAGATAACGGAGACAACAAACATAGAACAGTGACAGCTATAGAGTGTACACTGTGTGAATTCACAAATGACCACTTGAAAAACTCCAATTACAGATAAGTAACCTATTCTTATCATGGTCTGTATGATAGGTATGGATGAAGGGCATGCTGACTCATCTGGAGGCAAGGTAGTTCTCAATTGCACACAGATGACAGCACTGCCCTTCCAAGCTCAGAATCCTTGCAGGCTCTGGCATGAAGGTTATATAGCTTAATGAACATCAAAAGCTGCACCCAAGGTGTTGTTTTAAAGATGTACTGAAAAATAACTTTTGAAAGAAACTCTGTTAATGTCACCATAGACCTTGTGGAATGGCTCCTGATGAAGGAAGGCAACAATTTTCTAGCCAACTAATAACACAAGCTAATTTGGGTCACCATCCATTTTGAGATATGCTCAGAAGATATAAGCAAACCATTCCATGGGTCTCCGTAATACACCAAGAACCGTCTGGATAACTGAATGGTTCTATCCTTGTTCACACAAAACACCAGAGCCCACTGCATATTGTGAAGAATGCCATCTCTTTCAGATGAACTTGAAGAGATGTGGAAGAAAACTGGTAATACACATAGAATTGTGATATAAAGAATATATTGAGCTTCAAGGCCATCTTATCCTTATGGAAAAAGAGAAATGGGGGAGGGGGAATCACACACACAAAAAAAAAGACTCTAAGGGCCTTTGCAGACTGCCAGAAATAGTGCAAATTGAGTCTACTTTAACTGACCTGGCTCAGTGCTAGGGAATCATGGGAATTGTATTTTTTTCTGGGACATTGAGCTTCTCTGCCAGAGAGCTCTGGTGCCACAATAAACTACAGTTCCCATGATTCCTTAGCACTGAGTCAGGGCAGTTAAAGTGGCCTCAATTTGCACTATTTCTGGCAGTCTGCAAAGGCTCTAAGTCACAATCATTCTTTTAATTAATGTGATTGCCACCATAAGGTGGAGTCTCTAGTAGCCACAGGCTCAAAGGGTCTTCTTGCAAGATCTAGTAATACAATATGTAAGCTCCATGAGGGCATTAGAAGGGGGCGAAGAAAGTATAGGTTACTGTGATCCTTCAGAAGGAATTTTACTTGCGAATGGACAAACCATTATGAGCCAACTGAAAAAAACAAGTGAACTGCACTAGCTGCCAAATAAATTTTGAGATGTGTATCCTAAGTTATTATTTGTCTTATGGGTTGTTTTCTAGATGCTTCTCTGATGTCAGTCACTTTGAGGAAGCAGTCTGGTGATCAAATTCTCCATGTCACAAAGTATAATGTTTGGAGATCTGGGTGACTGACTTGCTCCTCCTGCTGTTTCAGAAGGTCAGGTCAGAGGAGAAGGTAATGGTAGCACTGCTGTGCTAGGCATAAGAGTGGCTATACTGAGGCTACCATGAAGTATGTCAATAGCTGGGAAGAAACCATGAAGCAAAGAAGGGGAGTGTTTACGAAGGTGGGAATAGTCAAAGGCAACTCTTTCTCGAAGAATTAGTACCCTTTTTCTTGTAAGAAGATGGTACTTTCATTTTTGAGAGTGTTATCTGACCAAGGGCCAGGGTTAGTCCCAAAAACTGCATTGCTGAGTTCCAGAACTTTTCAACAAGTTCTGCACAAGTTCTGAACAACATATGTGAGTCAAAGGGACCATTTTTTATAATAGTTATTTTGAATTTCTTGCTTTCCTACAGGCAATTACTCCAAAACAGAACTCTAGATAATCAGACTTTAACCATGATCCCTCAGCTGACACACAAGCATTTGTCTGTATCTGCAGGTCCAACACCTTAGTTTGCAGTTGACTAAGGGCCTGAACAGACCAGCTGGAAAAGCCAGCTTCGAGGTGGCTTGGGGTGTGGCATTTTGATAGCTGCCCAGCTGATCAGACGGGGACAGCTTCATGATGCTCCAGGGATGTGGTGTTTTGACAATGTACACCTCTGGAGTGCCCAGAAGCCACCTGGGTGTTGTGCTGGGGCTGACCAGCCCAAATAGGAGCAGATCTTTTCCGCTCCTATTTGGGCCGGTGGCAGAAGGCACCTTTGGGACCGTGGCATGTATCTGCCGCGGTCCCGAGGCATCTTTGGTGGGGGCAGCTTCAAGCCGCCCCTTCATGGCCATCTGTTTTGGCCATTAGTGACAAAAGCTGTATTTCTCAGTTTTACTCAAATGTACTTTAAAAAACAATAATCAATTGGCAGGTGTTCTAAAGTCACAGTTACCATGGAAACAAATGAAAATGTAATTTTAACCACAGCTTTTTAGAAACACCTAAATGTGGTGTGACAGTTGCCCTACAGGTGGGGTGGGGCAACTGCCAGGGATGAGGGGACCAAACGGATTCCTGAAGGGCCTTGAGGGAGCCATACCCCTATTATACTCCCCACAAATGAGAGGGGTTTCCCCCATTTTTTAAGCAAATGGGACAGAAATGCGTCCACATATTCTCTAGGGGACATGGGCAACAATTTCCCACATGGTTTTGGTTTCTCAGACCATTTTTGGGCCATCCTTTTCCTTATCCTCTTTGTATTTTACATAGCTTAAAGCCTATTACTGAGGATATAATGAATTCAGAATTGTAGTAATGGCAAAAACCATTTTAGAACACCTTTATTTCACATAAATGTTGGTTAAAAATAGTAACAGTAAATTAAGAATTATGTTCCTTATTTCCAACCTATCATTTTTCACTGCAAATGACTTGTGTCAATTCTTGTAATACAGTATTGGAAATTATTTGGCTGGGAATTTCTAGAGATTAATTTCCAGGGCAAAAGCAAAACAAAACATTTTTCCTATTCTTATTTCATCTACACTCCTCAACAGCTAAGGCTTTAGGAACAAAGAAATCTATTAAGTATACTGTCTCTACAAGTTGTATGCATTAAGATTTGCTCCACTGCTTCTCTTATTGTTGAGACCGTCTTCATACATGTTACCAGAAACATGGAAACTACTTCTATGTGAGTTATTCTCATCCTGCAGAGATACATGCATATGAGTATTAGTGGAGTAAATAATGTGGGTGTTGTTGAACAAGCAGCATCCTTTGCTGTCACTCCGAAGTAAAGTTGGAAAGAGAAACAGCATCAAGCTCTGCAATTTTACAGCACAGCCTGAAACAGAAATAAACTGGAGTACGCCTTGAAATGGGGAAGGGGTTGGCAACTAATAGGCTGTAGTGGGGAAAGAACTAGATCTAGAATGAACAAACCAAATTAACCAATGACATACTTAATGCTATCCACTCACTTATCAGAAGATGTTGATTCACTATCTGAATGGTCCTTATGGTGACTTTTTTTCTCATTTTCCTCCTGCAAAAATTAAATCAAGATATACTACAAATATAGCATAGAGAAATATATAGCAAAAATAACATGATTATTAATATTAAATAAAAGCATGAAACTATCTTATATTGGGAGGTATGAGATCATTGCTCCCCAATCATAAAAAAACAATAAAACACCTGAAGAAAGATCAGTTTACCTATTAATTTTTAGTATTTCTATGTACATGTTTGGCAAATAAATACATTCTTAAAGGTGTCACGAGATTCCTTCACATTTTCTTTTAAAAGGCATCTGTCTAGCCAATATTCTTAAAACATTGTTTAAACATTGTTTTATACATGTATATTCATATGTTTTACAGAATGTTCATGGCGCTCTTCTTCCTCCCCATGATTACATCTGCACAACTATTTCTTGCATCTGATTCCAATATTAATAAAGATTAATTAGAATCAATCTGTTTTAATCAGTCATTTTAAAACTCAAGTTAATTGGAAAATAATTTCTTATTAAATTTATTTCTTGTAAATGTGACGAAAACAGAGGTATTATAATTTCATTTTTTCATCATAAATTTTCACAGTATGAAATATTCACTATTTCAAATGACTATGCATCTTTATTTCTCCCAGTCCTAATATAAACAGATGTAATACTTTTTTTTTTTGAAAAGATATATTTTTTTCATTTAACATTCATACTTGTTCTAACTAGTCAGCATGTGCTGCATTCCTCTTAATTCTTTATTTGAAAAAGTGGGATTCCAGTTGTGCACCACCACAAATTCTAATCTCCATGCAAGGCTTTGTCACATTCTCTGAGCTTTCTATCTTACCTTTTGGCCCTCAGAATCAGAGAGGCTTAATGCTTCTGGAAACCCCCACCCTCCAACAGCACTGGAATGATCTGGGAGAACACAACGCTGGCTCCCTTCTCCAACCAGCAGCCGGAAATCTTCAGTGGATATCCCATTTCCCCAATCACCACTGGCAATCTAGAAAAATCCCATTTGTGTCCCTGATCAGCCCAACCAAGTACTATCAAGATCTCAGAAATCCTCACCCACCAAACCAGCCCAGCTTCTATTTCTTCTTCCAACAACACTATCTGTCTCACTTACCACCCACAAAATCCTTTCAAATTCTTCCACATGTAACCCAGGCAACATTCTCCCCAGAAAGTACTTCTGACTTAGTGTTACATTATCTTCTAATTTTTCTCTTTTTTTCTTTGTTTATGCATACAGAGGTATAACACTATTTTCCTCAATTATTCACCCAAACAATTTCCTATTAATTTTTTTATCAAGCAGAAGCTGGTACTCACTACTTCAACTAAGGTGACTCACATACAAACACACATTGTCATATTATTAGGTTTATCAAGATGATGTAGTTGTTTGTTTATAACACTGATAATCAAGACAAGCACTTTCTTTTTAATAAAAAAGGAACACAAGCACATTTTTTCACCTTGATGAAAAATATTTCAAAACCTTATATCTGATGTTAACTTAATAAAAAAGTTAAGTGAAGCTGCATTCACACTGCAGAAATAATCCACCTTGACACCACTTTAACTACCATGGTTAAATGCTATGGAATCTTGGGGTTGTAGTTTCTTGTACAAAGCTATTTCACAGAGGTTAAATGTCTCACAAAACTACAGTTCCCAGAATTCCACAGCACTGAGCCATGGCAGTTAAAGTGGCTAATTTAACAGAAACCAGAGACGAGGTGTCCAGAGACTCCATTGATGAGATTATTCTGGATCAGCTCCAATCTGTGAGTACTGATGACGTGGACAAGCTCCTTGGTAGGGTGAAGAAAACAACTTGCCCTCTCGACCCTTGCCCATTGTGGCTGGCTGTCCGGGGGGGGGGGGGGGATGCATTGAGGAAGTCCTTTATGGACATCATCAATGCATCCTTCAGGGAAGGATATATTCCTTCTTGTCTGAAGGAGGCGGCTGTTAAGCTGCTTCTGAAAAAAACCTTCCCTGGACCCCCTGGATATGAACAACTATAGGCCAGTCTCGTTATTACCATTCTTGAGCAAGGTGATCGAGAGGGCAGTTGCTCTTCAACTCCAAGCCGTCTTGGATGAAACCAATTATCTAGACCCATTTCAAACTGGCTTCAGGACAGGCTTTGGGGTTGAGACTGCCATGGTTGCCTTGACCGACAATCTGCGTCTGAGCATTGACAGGGGTAGCGTGACCCTGTTGGTGCTTTTAGACCTCTCAGCGGCTTTTGATACGATAGATCATGGCATCCTCTTGGATCGCCTGAGGGGGCTAGGTATCGGAGGCACTGCATTGCAGTGGTTCTGGTCCTTCTGAGAGGGTGCTGCTCGGGGACAGTCGCTCCAGCAAAAGGGAGCTCACCTGTGGAGTTCCACAAGGTGCTATACTGTCCCTGATGTTATTCAACATCTATATGAAGCCGCTGGGTGAGATCATTCAGAGTTATGGAGCTGGGTGTTATCAGTATTTCTCCGTGTCTCGTTCGTCGGCCTCGAATTCCGATGGCGTCTCTTGTCTCAATGAATGTCTTCGGGCAGTAATGGGCTGGATGAGGAAAAACAGATTGAAGCTGAATCCGGACAAGACAGAGGTGCTCATGGTAGTGGCCCCGAAACCAAGAATTGGGTTGCAACCTCCAGTCCTGGATGGGGTCATGCTCTCCTCTAGTGACAGTGTTTGCAGTCTGGGGTGCTCCTTGACTCGTCGCTCCTGATGGTTAATCAGGTTAATGCGACAGTCAGGAGCCCCTGTTATCAGCTTCGGCTGATACGCCAGCTGCGCCCTTTTCTGGAAGTAAGGGATCTTGAGACTGTTGTACACGCGCTGGTAACCTCACGTCTAGATTTCTGTAATACACTTTACATGGGGCTACCCTTGTGCTTGGTTCGGAAACTTCAATTGGTGCAGAACATGGCAGCCAGAGTTGTGTCTGGAACATCCAGGAGGGACCATATTACCCCTGTATTAAGGTCCCTCCACTGGCTGCCCATTAGTTTCCAGGCCCAGTTCAAGGTGTTGGTTATTACCTTTAAAGCCCTAAATGGCTTGGGTCCAAACTATCTTCGGGACCGCCTCCTCCCCTATAATCCTCCCCGCGCACTCCGGTCCTCTGGGAGGAATCTGCTCCAGCCACAAAAAACTAGGCTTGCGGCTACCTCCCAAAGGGCATTCTCTGTGGTCACCCCTAGATTGTGGAACGCCCTGCTGGATGAGATCCGTCAATTGACCTCTTTAGACAACTTTAAAAAGGCTGTCAAGATGGATCTCTTCCGGCAGGCCTTTCCGGAATAGTGATCCCGACCTCAGGAATTCCATCTGAGAGCCCTCCCAGAAGTCCTCTCCTAGCTTAAAAGAACATCCCCCCTTTTTCTTGTAATAGTTGAAGTGTCGGCTCATTGCTGTTTATTGTCTGTTTTAATTTGGATGGGTTTAATTTGTCTGAATTTAATATTGTTTTAAGGGGGGGAGGGTATTGGGGTCAATTGTATTTGGGTCTTTTCTTAACTGTTAGCCGCCCCGATTGTTCTGAGAGGGGCGGGATACAAATTATTATTATTATTATTATTATTATTATTATTGAAGTGGTGTCAAACTGGATTATTTCTGCAGCATGGATGCAGCCTGACACACAGATGTTGAGTCTTTAGTACTAGCTTTTACTATTACACTTTAAATAGTATTTTATTTGTTAATCTTAAAGGAGAACCTAATTGAGAAAACACAATTCTGATCTCCTTAAAAAGGGATGTGGTTGAATTTTACTCAGCATTTGCATAAGTTGCCACATCTTAAAAACTATTTCTTTGTTAAATATGCATATATGATCACTTGGAGCTTTTATAAAAACAATTCAACATGAAATGTGATAAGTGTTGATCAATGGAGGAGTGAGAGTAGTCTACTCACCCTTAATGACTCCTGGAATGAGGAGGCCTGGTACTGTGCATATTTAGCTATAGTAGTTTGAGATTTACTACTTTCACAACGCCAGATTTTTTTTGTTCCAGTGGGGTCCCAGTTTTCATCTGATGGTTGCAATAGCTGTGTCCTTACTTCTACTAAGTGTTCATTATTAGCTTCCACCAAAGTTTTGGTAGAGAAGAGTCCTAGATCTAGACAAAATGAATGTTATCAGTACAACAACAGCATTCCTTCCTGAATGACTACTGCAGAACAGCAGGAGATCACTGAATATGCAATTAAAAGGTACACAAACATCATCACATCATATACATACATCATCAATTTAATCTATGCAATATACACACAATAGGCAGTGTAGTGTTTTGAGCGTTCGATTATGACTCTGGAGACCAGAGTTTGAATCCCCACTCAGCCATGGAAACCCACTGGGTGACCTTGGGCCAGTCACACTCTTTCAGCCTCAGAGGGAGGCAAAGGCAATCCCCCTGTGAACAAATCATGTCAAGAAAATCCCACGAGTTCCCCTTGTATGTGTCTGTGCTGTGTGCCTTCAAGTCACTTCTGACTTATAGCGACCTATCATGGGGTTTTCTTGGCAAGATCCCTTAGGGTTGCCGTAAGTCAGAAACCATGTGAAGGCAGAAAACAACAACAATTATAAATTGTTCTGTTTGGTTTATAAATCTATCATTACAATAGAGCAGATATATATCAAAAAAGACAAATTAAAACTATATCTGTAAAATTCTAAATTCAATCTAAAATAAAGATAAAATTCTAGTATCCATGCTACAAAGAAAGAAGTATAACTTCTGCCAAACTGACAAATTACTTCATTTTTTTTTAGTAAATCAACAAAGTATTTTTCTCTAATATCTTGTGTCAAATAACGATTGCATAGAAAGTATGCAGAAGACAAATTCATTATATCAGGCAGGGGGACATATTTCAGGCAAGAAATCAAAGTCCTATTTGAGAAGTAAACGATAGATATGGCTGTGGGCACAAAACAGGGTCAGGTGTAATTCTTACACATTTGGGCATTTCTACTTAATGTACAAATTCAAACTACAATTCAATTCTATTAATGTCTACTCAGTTCCACGCAAAAAAAATTCTGGCCTGGAAATAAAGCTCAGCTTCATGCAACTGCTTCCTGGCCCTAATAAATGCCCTCCTATCTCTAATCACTGATCAAAGATAACAGCAGAAGCTTGCAGGCCAGACGGGAGAATTTCTGTAAGCTACCTATGGTCCACATCCAGCCAACAGGGCTGGTATAAATGACAAGGGTCTTTAGTTTATCTTATCAAGAACAGTACACAGCATTAACCAACCACGAGCAAGAGTTTATTCCTTCCTCAGTCTGAACACACAGAATTTTAAAAAGAGTCTTACTGGCCCTAGGATGTATTTAAACAGGTTACATGAGAAGAGGTGTCTTTATAAACTCAAGAGATGCAAAAATCTTGCAAAAAATCATCATATTGTAAAACAACTTCAGCTAAACATGTTCATACTGCAGAAAATAAGTTTTGCTATATGCTACTGTTGCATTTCCTAAATTTTTCACTAATAATTAAATGTCAGCTAGCATATCTTCATAGCCCAAGTCTGAGATGTCATTTGCAACTGCAGATTACTGTGTTTGTATATAATTTTGGGGTCCCTAGAACAGATCTTAACTTTCATTTTGAAAGCAAAGAATTATTTCTCAACTAAGTATGTAAGAAATATTTCTCAAATAAAACAAAAGCTGTTTTAAAAGATATATACAAATTTGTGTTTTCAAAAAAATTATGTAGGCAAATCCTCATAAAATGTAGAAAAAGCAAACAATCATCACCCAAACTATAGTATTTTGTTCTTGACAGATGTTATATAAGAAAACAGAGGAGGAATCTAAATTGCACTTTAATTTTAAGATTAAATTTGAGTATTACATAATTGAAAGAGATAAAAAAAGAATTACTGGGTGTTTTGAATCCAGAAAACAGGCATGTGAATTTGATATACGATAGTTTGTGATTAGTCATAAATGAATACAGACACAGAGACTAAGTGATTTGGAAGCATGCCAGAGGTCCACTAAGGCTGCATCTGTACTGCAGAAATTATGCAGTTTGACACTGCTGTAACTGTCATGGCTCACTGCTATGGAATTTTGGGATTTGTAGTGATATTTAGCCCTCTCTTTCAGAGAGCTCTGGTACCATAATAATCTACAAATTCCAAAATTCCATAGCACTGAGCTGTGGTAGTTAAAGTGATGTCAAACTACATTATTTCTGCAGTGCAGATGCAGCCTTACTCTTTTACAGATCTCTTTTAAGAAACAAGATCTAAATATACAATGCAAGTATTTGTAAATCAAACTTACCTAACTTAAGAGCTCCAGCAAGGCCACGTATTACAGTAACAGGATTGTTCGGATTTGTACAAAACTGATGTAAAGGTGGGAAGAAAGCATCACGCTTATTCTCCAACTACAAAAATTAAAAGGAATATGGCAACTTTTAACTTCAGTACAGTGGGCACTTGGTATCTGCTGGGGTTTGGTTCCAGGACCCCTTGTGGATTCCAAAATCCATGGATGCTCACGTCCCATTAAATACATGACATAATAAAATGGTGTCCCATATATAAAATGACAAAATCAAGGTTTGCTTTTTGGAATGTATAGATTTTAAAAATGTTTTCAAACCATGGATGCTTGAATCCGTGGATAAAAAATGTGTGGATATGGAGGGCTGACTATTTATGGTTGTTAACACTGTGCAGGATGGATTGGTCCTTTTGTCATAATCATAGTATTTCTAACTATAGTATAGTTACGATGATGTATGGTACTGCTAAAATTATAAAATCCAGCTAATCAACAGTATTTTCAAGATATTATGGATACTTAATAATGCACGTGTTGGACTAAGACTCTGGGAGATTAGGAATTGAATCTCATCTCAGTCATGGAGGCCCATTGGGAGGCCCTGGGCAAGACATAGCCTCTGAGGAGGGCAAGGGCAAACCTACTCTGAATAAATCTTGCCAAGAAAATGCTGTGGTAGGTTTGCCTTAGGGTTGCCATGAGTTAGACAACAGCAAATGAGGCACACAACAGCAAATGATGCATTTACTGGAAGTTGTGCACTGTACTAGACCTCATTTCAATAAAAAATAGCAACTAAATAACAATTCTACAATTTGAAGTTGTAGGCTTTCATGGTCAGCATCCATAGTTTTTTGTGGGTTTTTCGGGCTGTGTGACCATGTTCTAGAAGAGTTTCTTTCTGACGTTTTGCCACCATCTGTGGCTGGCATCTGTGGCTGAAGATGCCAGCCACAGATGCTGGCGAAACGTCAGAAAGAATCTCTTCTAGAACATGGCCACACAGCCCGAAGAACCCACAGAAAACTAATTCTACAATTATTTGGAATGCAGACTCAAGTTATATGGATTTTTATGGTTCATAAGAAATAATGAATACATCTTACTGCAATTAGAAAATTGCAAGATTATAAATGCTCAGATGAAACTGAAATGCCTGCAGACACATATATAGAAAACAAGGCCTTGCATGAGAGCTGAAGCACAGAATCTTAAGCAAATATTATTTTTCTTCTGTGTTACAAAGCTTCATTCCAATTAAACTTAAAAAAAAAAATAATCAAGTTCTCGGTGAACACTGGGCATTATCCTAAAAGACCCTTGATTTTCTACAGGGTACTTATCCTATAAGAGCAGGATAAGCTCTTGGATTCCTCATAGCGGTGCCCTACATTCATCTTTTCCTCTCACCACAAGCTAGTCCCATTACAAAACTGGACCTACCAGTTCAGCCCCATGCACAAAGACCATTTTCCTATGTCTTTGTGTACTAACAACCATCATTAAGACTGGACCTGCCACTTCATTTCCATACACAAAAGATTTGTAATTTGAATTGACATCCTCACATATCTGTACCTGGCCTCCACTCCCCCAAATACATATGAGGAAGCAGACTGAAGTCTACAAAAGCTCATGCTGTCAATTTCTTTCTTTCAGTTTGTCTCAAAGGTGCTATAAGATCTCTCTACATACTGATAAACAATGTTTGACAAAATGCTGCTTGAACAGAGTATAGGGAAAGTAAAATGCTGCTTTGTGGAGCGTGGTCTAGGCCTTTGTATAAAACTAAGCACCTTTACAGATTATAGTCAGAATATTTAAAAATATATATATCTTCAGCATATAAATGTATTCAAAGGTTCAGCCTGTTTCTTAAAATCATGTAGATGACACTTACATAAATACTAGGTGTAGGTGGATTCAGCTTGTCCTTTGGCAGGGGAGGATATGGAGGTGGTGGTGGCTTTGGAGGAGGACATTTATCCAATAAGATGCTACTATTCGATAGGCCATTTTTACCCAGATTCCTAAGAATAAAACAAAAGTTGTTATACAAACACTGAATGAATACATATGTGTATCACCCATACATTAATAGGGATGCAAATTTAAATTCAAAAGTAAAATGATAAATGGAAATGGAAAACCACAGTATATTTTGATGAAGATTTTCAGGTCTAAATCCAATTGTAAATTCTAAATTCAGCAGACCCTTTGAATCCATAACTGCTTTTTAACTAGATTTCCATTAACTGCTTTCATTGGAACTAACACTTTGATACAGCTCTCAATATTTATTTACATTGTATTTTAAGCAGTTTTTTTTTAAAAAAAATCCTTTCTCCACTAACGTTAATATACAATCTAATCTATAATCAATTTCAAGTGAAATTATTAATTAGTTTGAAACATGGAAAAGCTCTTTATACGTCAAGGGAAACCTGGAAAACATTTATTAGGTTCAGAAGGTTACACAATGTAGAGTGTTCATGTACAACAAACAATGTGTTAAAATGATTAGGCAACAGAACAGACTGTGTGCTCAGTTTTTAAGGTTTACTGATATTTTACAAACTTCAATCACATCCTCACTTTACAGTCCACGGTGAAAGGATGTAGGAGGAAAGGCAAAAATGAAAACAGACAAGTGAAAAAGCAAGAAAAGCAAAACGTATTGCAAACAACTGCAGAATAGTCTTCTGACAGAAGACAGAAGTACAGGACACACATGTACACATGCACACAAATGTACAGTTGTACAAAAATTACTGTGCCATTGGTCTAAGTTTAAAAAATAACACAAAGCTAAACTAGTACCATACTACAAATTCACAACAAATTAACTATTATAAGACTCAAACCAAGAAAGAAGCCATTAGCTACATGTTTTACAGATGATATAAGAGCTCCAATATGCATAAGTATTTTCTGGCGTATAAGACTACTTTTTAACCCAGGAAAATCTTCTCCAAATGGGGGTCGTCTTATATGGCGGGTGTAGGAGGAGGAGGGAGAAGGGGTGGCGCGGCACGAGGCGGGAGGAGGAAGAAGAGAGGAAGTCAGGGTTAGAGGAAGAGGAGGAAGGGGTGGTGTGGTGTGGTGTGAGGCAGGAGGAGGAAGCAGCAGCGGATAAGAGGTGGACCCCTATCCTGGGGTTTTCTTGGCAAGACTGGTTCAGAGGAAGTTTGCCATTGCCTTCCTCTAAAGCTGAGAATGTGTGACTTGTCCAAGTTCATCCAGTGGGTTTCATGGCAGAGTGGGGAATCAAACCCAGGTCTCCAGAGTGGTAGTCCAACTCTCAAACCACTACACCATGCTGGCTCCTAATCCCATGTACTACCTATGAAACAACTGCACTTTTCTGTTGTTCTTGTGTGTCTTCAAGTCCTTTCTGACTTATGGCAATGCTAAGGCAATCTTATTATGGGGTTTTCTTGGTATGTTTCTTCAAATGGGGGTTGCCATTACCCTCCTCTGAGGCTGAGAGTGTGTGACATGCCCAGGGTCACTTACTTGGCCGCAAATTGTACATACCCCAGAATGCATCACCCAGTATATTGGCAGTCCTTCCCCCCAACACTTTCTCATTTTCCCCCATTGGAAGAGGGGTCATCTTATATGGCGAGTATATCCCAAATTCTACATTTTGGCTGGAAAAGTTTGGGTCGTGTTATACGCCAGAAAATACGGGTACATTGCAGGCTTTTTTGTGATGTCTTCAGAACCACTCTTTTCAAAAAGTATTTAGTTAAAACTCTAAATCCAATTGTTACTCTCAATTAGAATAGACACAATGAATAAATAAAAAATCTGGTAAGTCAATACTTTCGTTACATTTAACTGATTTAATGTATTAATTCACACAGTAAAGAATCCATAACCAAAACCCCTTGAAATGTCTATACTACACTTACACTTGTAAAGCACTGAATTAGTTATAAAGACCAGAATGTAACTGTAAGATAAACTATTGCTGATGCTAAAATCCTAAACTAAATCCCAAAATGTTGAGTTTCAACATGTTGGTAACTAACTGGCGAACACAATTTTCTCCAGAGGGTATTTGTGCTGTATTTCTTCAAAATACGAAGGTGGGGCTGTAAAGGAAGCAGTCAGAAGAGGGGGAATAGTCATTATAAAGCATCTGAAGATTCCAAAGGTCACAAGACTCCTGCCTATATTGGGCAACAGAGTGGGTTAATGATCCTGGGTTGATCACAGGGTACACACATTTCCCTAATGTCTATTTTGACCCTAAAATGATCTTCCCAGCAAGAGAAACAGTTGCACATGACCCTTCTCTTCTTTATGATCTTAAGGGATCAGAAGAATCAGAGTACATTTTCCTCCTCTCTTGCAAAGAATTACAGTGACAAGACTGAATACAAGCATTTGGAGCAAGGAGACATATTTTCTGTTTAGCTGTCTCCAAGACTTACTACTATTCCTTACCCAAACCCTAATCAGGCCATTGATTAAAGTTCCCATGGTTCTGACAAATACATCTGAAATCTTGTTCAGCTGAGACAGGCCTTGTTGCTCTAGTGCCACTCAGTAATTCCTCCAATGGAAAGCATCAATATAACTGAACCATGCTTGTTCAATGAAAGGGAAGCACTAAACTCAAGATTCTAGAATGCATTTCAGAAAAATTAGGAAAATGAAGATGACTTATTTCCTCAAGTCTGAAAGATAAGTAGAGTAAATCTCTTCAGTTTTCCCTCTACCCAAGTTCACGATTAACTCTGAATATGAGGGCCTCTCCAAAAATTAAAGTTCTTAATAGTTCTAATTCATTAGATTAGTTTTGTATTGATAACTTAAAAAACTATTCTTAAATGCTGCCTCGATCCCCCAATAAAACAAAACAAAATACATAGGCAACACAAACCACACACAAGACCATACGTACTTTCATTTTGATTTCTGAACAAAATATAGTAAGAGAATGAAAAATACAGATGTAGATAAGCACATCTGCATCAGAAAATAGTAACTGAAAATGATTCAGTCAAACATGGGTATAATGAATGCCTATGGCCTTTTCTGTACTCAACCTCACAGCACCAAAGAAAGAATGTGTGTGTGCCTCTGTCACATCCCCATTTAGCTTTCTACTATGAGGAAAAAAGATGGGGGGGGGGGGGGGAGAGAAGCAAATTTGTCCACTGAAAGGGAAGGGATAGGGCAGGAGAAGAGAATCCAAAGAAAAAAGTGGGGGTAACAAGTTGGGGAACATGTGACTTTGTTTTTTAAGTCGGCCAGCCAAAAATTGCAGACAACTGTAACATTGACCTAATGGGCTGGTTCAGATATAACATCAACTGTCATTTAGTATTAATAAGAGATTAGGTGAGCCACAAGTCCCTCCTCACTGTGCCAGCAAGTAGGATTTCGGAGGCATTCATTTGTCTGACTGGAAACAAGCCAACTTCAAATTCTGGATTACATAGCTTGTTTTTGCAAACCAGAATGATTAATCAGTTTAGGCTTCAGATGACATATTAAGCTGTGATTAATCTAAAATAGAGTTGGAAGTTTCTGGTTTTCTCATATCCATGTCAGAGAAGGATAGGGATAAGGTAAGATAGGAAGGGTTTCAGCTGAAGTTTCACTATGACTCATTAATAAAAGTTCACCAAAAATTAATACTACCTCACAAGAATCTTCTGTTTAAATCAGCGGTCGGCAAACTATGGCCCGTGGGCCGAACCCAGCCCATTGAGGCCTTGTAACCGGCCCATGGCCGGTCCTGCTGCTGGTGCCACCGCTGCCGCAGGGCATCATTTTGCATTCCAACGCAAAATAGTGCCGGCGTCGTGCGCATGCGCTCACAATGCTGTTTTGCATTCCAAAATGGCGCCCACCGGCGTGCGCATGCATGCGTGAACGCAGCCACCATTTTGGAATGCAAAATGGAACCCCGCGCTCGCGCACGCACGACCGCAGGAGTAGTGTGCATGCGCACATGCGCGCACCTCCAGTGCCATTTTTCCTCCCTTCGGGCCGCCGACGATTGGGGGACAGCGGAAATGGCTCCACCCCCAAAAGGTATGCCGACCCCTGGTTTAAATAGTCCAACTTATCTCTGAGAAGTTCCTACCTTAGCCAAAAAAAGGGAATGTCAGAAAAGACATTGTTTGTACAGGACATTAATTTATTTGTAAATGGAACCCACCTTATATGTTGAAGCTAATGAAGCTGCTCTTCTCTCCCCCCCCCCCCACCCCACTAATTTCTCTCTGGTTCAATACTATGGGCATGAACATATATGAAAAGGGCACATACCCAGTTCACTATGTTCCTAAAAAGTGTGTTTAGTTTAGAAAGAGTACTCTTACTGAAAGTAACAAAGGACTGTTAGGACATAACTAAAGAATTTACAATTTAAGAACATATTTTGATCTATAGCACCTCGTTATTATCCCCATAAATATTTTCTTTAGAAAATTTAAAGAAAAATTAGATAGATTAATCTGTTTCATGTGAGTTTATCAAAATATTATAAAACTTAGTATGAAGTAAAACAAAATCCACAATCCACAAGAGGATCATATAAAGGGGGGGGGGGGGGGAATTGGCTGAATTTTTTTCCCCAAATGTAGCAGTACAAGGTCTTGAGAAATTCAATGATCTGACAAAATAAGGGGCCTATGCCTTCATAAAAGATAGAAACACCATGGTTCCCAATAGGAGTTACTATTGGAAGAAACTTATGCATTCTTTTCCCCCCCTCATTATATAGATAGGGTTTCCTATTTAGATCCCTTTCTCTTTAAGCCTAACTGCCTTTATCTCAAGATTCTAAACTGTTAATCTTACAGTTGGTATGTGTCTCTAGCCTGCCTGCTAGTCTTATCTCTCTCTCTCTCAATCTTCCGGTTATATATAACTATCTTTAATTAGATTAGGATTTAGTGTTGTTATGTAATTATTTATTAAAGTCATTATTATTGTTTTAAAACTACAAACTATATGTTTGTTTTCTTTTTTGAGTCAGTCTTTATTTTTCAGTTCTGCTAATGAAAGACAGCTTTCATATTTGTTTATTTTTGTTTCCTTTAAAGGGCTAAACCCTTGGGGAACTTAATTTACCAGACAGTTACTTTACTGCTGCTAATGGAGTTTAAATTTTATTGCCCATTGTCTTGGTCCCCACATGAGCATGAGGGCAATGGCCTCTTCCTGAATTGAAATCCCTCCAAACCAACTGAACTACAGCAGAGACAAGATCTGACACAAAATGTAGGCCTATGACTCCAACACTGTCACTCTCCCCCCCCCCCGCCCCTATGATTTTTAAAAATCTTTTACCTGACGAAGCCAGTGCAGCTTTCAAAGCTGGCATGATATGCTTTCTGCATTTTGACCAGACAGCAAAGGTATCACTCCTTCAAATCGTAGGATTTGAAGTTTATTGTGGCACCACTGCCCACGAAGATTAAATATCTCACAAAATCACATATCCCAGAATTCTACCACATTGAGCCATGGCAATTAAAGCACTGTCAGTGCATTATTTCTGTAGTGCAGATGCAGCTTTAGAAATGTCTTATTAAGCACTGAGATGTAAGAACTGCCACCAAGTAAGTTACATGATGCCATAAGCTAAGTATTCACAAGCTCCTTTCAATAATTTTGTCCTTCCAAAAGGATCTAAGGGTTAAATCCTTTAGTGTGTGCCAAATAACTCTTCCTATGAAGATGGTGCTTCTCTGCCTGAGTAATATCTGTGGAATCTGGTATCTCAAGCCTCATCTCATTTTCAACCTGTCAGTGATGATGTCAGTGTCCCAACAGGTGCTAGGCTGCTGCCTGAGAAGTAAGCTAAGCATATGATGTTAACCAATCATCCAACTGAAGGGATGAAGTTTGGACTCCTCTGTGGACTAGCTGGCTTGCGTGAACATCACTGGGTAATCAACACATCATACAGTCTCAATAAATGAGCCTGCAGCATGGTGCAAACATCTTCCATTGCCTCTTCACTGTTAATCTTACAGTTGGTAGTGGAGCTGTATGGAACAGCATGGTGTGCCTATGTTCATGTTTGCAGCAGAAAGACTTCATAGCATCTGGATAGGCACTACACTACAAAATACAGCTACCTCTTTCATGTAAAGTCGGCCCTCCATATCCACAGATACTGTATCAACTGATTCAACCATCCACAGCTTGAAAATCTTTTTTGAAAGAATCCAAAAAGGAAACCATTATTATTATTATTATTATTATTATTATTATTATTCAATTTTGTATCAAATGTCACCATTTTAATACCCCAGTGTATATAATGGGACTCGAGCATCCATGCATTTTGGTATAGGGGATGCAGTGGCTCAAGTAGTTGAGATGCTGACTTTGTTGATTGCAAGATGGGGTGAGCTCCTGTCACTAGTCCCAGATTCTGCCAACCTAGGAGTTCAAAAGCACACAAATGCAAGTAGATAAATAGGTACCATTTTGGTGGGAAGGTAAACAGTGTTCTGTGCAATCATGCCAGCCATATGATCATAGAGTAGTCTCTAACAATGCTGGCTCTTCGGCTTAGTAATGGAGATGAGCACCGCCCCCTCTAGTCAGACATGACTTGACAACCTTGTCAATGGGGAATACCTTTACCTTTACTGTAAATATAGAACCTAGTTAGCAACTTTAACATTATGATTGCTTCCTTCTGGATCCTGATTCATTCAGTGATGCAGGAGGTCAACAAATGGCAATAGATTAAAGAAGGCAGAAGCAAAGCAAAGCAAAGCAGCTTCATTTATATACCGCTTCATACCGCGTCATACAGTGTCTAAGTGCTTTACAACTGTAAGCTCATTGCCCCCCAACAGCTGGGTACTCATTTTAGTGATCTCAGAAGGATGCAGGCCTGAGTCAAGCCTGAGCCTTGGCTAGTATTGAACTCGCAAACTTGTGGTTTATGAGTGAGTGGCTGCAGTACAGGCATTTTACAGCAGAGACTGGCTACATGAAATGAAATATAGTATGACTTCTGGAGGGCTAGGGAGAATGGGCCCAGCAAAGAGATAATTCATAGAATAAAATGTTATGATTTTGTTAGTGGTCTTTACCCAATATGTCTTTAGGCCTTGAATTTTGGATTACAAAAAACTTATGTGCAAGTACAGTGTGACACCCATATCCACAGATTCAGTACCCATGGTTTCATTATCTACTTCTGAAAAAATATTCTTTCTCTAGGCCAGCAGATCCCAACCTGTGCTCCAAGGGGCT
This sequence comes from Phrynosoma blainvillii, assembly GCA_026167975.1. Taxonomy (NCBI): domain Eukaryota; kingdom Metazoa; phylum Chordata; class Lepidosauria; order Squamata; family Phrynosomatidae; genus Phrynosoma; species Phrynosoma blainvillii. The sequence continues at coordinate 257,243,168 of JANUYF010000003.1, read as the reverse complement.
CTCGGGATTAGGGTTAGGAATCCCTGCTCTAGGCATTTCCAAGTTCTCCAGTGCAACTCTATGGTGAATTTCCAGTCCAAGCATACCATAGAATCATGCTGAAGGACCTATAAATGCACAGAGAAGTGTTCTCTCTAAGCATTCCAAGGTCTGCCAGTATGATTTTATGGTATACTTGGACTGCAAGTAGTTCGCCTCATTGAAAATAATAGGGTTGCTTAATATTCACAGTTTTAGGTATCCAAAGGGGGTCATGGAACATAATCCCTGCAGACACAGGGATTGTACTGTATTCCAATAATAAAAGAAAAGCCTAGAAGATACAAAATGACATGAAAAGGCTAATAAGTACACAATGATAACAAATACACATTGTTATTTTTCACGAAAGTTATAAAGTTATTTTGTCTAGTAAACTGTAACAAGTTAATTATAAATGAATCTGTGGTATGAGGAGAGTGATAACAGTAACACAGAAAACACTATAAAATTATTGGTAATCACACAGTCACATCATTCAATGTTGCAGCTATAGAAAACTAATATGGTATAGTGAACTGATAGTTGAACTAGGACTAAGGGAGACCATGGTTTAAATCCTCACTTAGCCATGGAAACCTACTGAGTGACCATGGGCAAGTCATACACTCAGATAAAGACAATGGCAGACCTCTGAAGAAATCCTGCCAAGAAAACCCTATGACAGGGTCACCGTAAGTCAGAGTCAACTCAAAGGCACACAACAGAAACTATGACTAAGCATGGAAAGGTGCTGAGAAAGTTAAGAGCAAGCATCAAGGTTAGAACAAGTAAAAATACAGACAGTATGAGAGTTGTGCCCCCCTTTTGTTAGCAATTAAGACACTCACTCAAATTTAATGAGATTTAAAATGAATGTTCCCACACCATTCAGTGATGCAAGACATAACAGGGTCTAGTTATACCTGTACTTTTATAATACCATACATTATCCATACTAATGATCTGTCAAGTTCTCAATATTTACTGCCCACTTTTATAGTTTTCTATTTTTTTATGTTTATCATTCCTTTATAGAAGAAACTGCTACCTATAAAATAAATGCTAAATACTATTAAAAGAATTAACTTCTTCATTACAGCTTTGTGCTTTTCAATACTTCTTTAGTCTCTGTTTGTATATTCATTAAGTCATTGAATTTACTTGCTTCACTTATATACTGCTCAACAGCTGAAGCTTTGTGAGAGTCAGTAATAGTGTAGAGCAGGGGTCAGCAACCTTTGTTGCCGGGGGGCCGGGGGGGGGGGGGGGGGGAGAAATGGCGTGGGGGCCGGCCAGGCGTGCGCGCACTTACCCCCCCACACGCATGCGCAACGCCCCCCGTTGTGCGCATGCGCGCGCGCGTGTAAAGGCGCCATTTTGGAACACCCCAGACCGCCTGCACCAGGCGAATTCACCCGGCGCAGGTGCGTTTGAGCCTTTCCAGGACCCAGGGAAGGCCCCAGAGAGCCTGTGCCGGGCGAATTCGGCCGGCGCACGTGCGCTGGAGCCTTCCCAAGGCCCAGGGAAGGCCCCACGGCAAATGCGCCGTGCGAATTCGCGTGGCGTAGCCGCCATGGAGCCTTCCAAAATGGTGCTACAGGCCGGTCCAAAGGCCTCCGCGGGCCGCACCCGGCTCACGGGCCATAGGTTGCTGACCCCTGGTGTAGAGCTTTGAGTGTTGGACTAAGACTCTGAAGACCAGGCTCTGATTCTCTGCCTGGCCATGAAAACCCTTGGGTGACCTTGGGGGAGTCACTCACTCTTAGTATAAGATTCTAAAAAGTTCTGACAAGAGGGTGTTTTTTTTAAAAAATATATATCCTTGTTGGAACTTTTTAGAATCTTATACTAAATATTTCTTCTGCCGTTTTACTTTGATTTTATTCTGTGCTTGTTTTCATTTGTTAGATTTTACATTTTTTGCTATATATGTGTTAAAAAAACAACAACCCACAAAAGTATAAAAAGCCTAGGAGAAGCCTAATGATTACAAAATCCTCCACTTACTCAGACCAGAGCAAAGGTGCCAGAGATACCACTCTACAAGCATTCCATAACTGGCACACTTGCTAGCAACCATCTATCTCAACTCATTTGACAGGAATAACTAGGGAAGGGCCTCAGTACCTGAGGAAGAGGCAGGAAAATGTTTTTTCAGTCTGGGAACCACATTCTAATTTGGGAAGGGTATCCAGGGGCTGCATTGCAGCAGTGGCCAGTGCTGAAGACATGGAACAGGGCCAAATCAAAGTGGATAAGATCAGATGTAAATCATACCAACAGCACAGATCATTTGAATGCTGTGCCTACTTAGGCACAAGTTGCAGTGGTACACCTTTGCAAGTTGGAAACCAGAGCTTAATTCCATGCAAGACTTTCCTAGCTTTTACCTCTTATTTCTTATATTTGGTTGCTGGAGAGAACAGCAGGATAAGTTTATAGCCAAATCAGGAACTGCAAAAGCAGCATCCAGCCTACAAGAGTTTCTCCAACATTATCCTTGGCCTGAGCAGCAGCAAAATTGATCCATAGCCCTACATTTTAACTATCAACACTAACATTGTGAACTGGACTCAGGCAAAATATGACTATATGAAAACATTAAAGTAACAAAGAGTGATAAACCACTTCTTTCGAGGTGCTGCACATTCTGAAGCAATCATTCACTATGTTCACATTTCACTCTCTAACATAGCCCTACTACTCATTTTTGCCTCTTCTCTATGTTCTTGTTCTTCACAGACCATTTCTCTTATGGGGTCACAATACTGATATGTACTTCCATATCAATATTCTCTCCTTCATAATTCCCCCGTCAGTAGGTGGGTGGGAGAAGACGAAGAGAAAAGGGAAGGTACATATTAACTGAATTTCCACATGATGTATGTTGCTATTAAGAGCTACAGAAACATAACCTGTTCTATTACATTTTAAGAATTATAATACAGGACTGTTGAATTACTGGGGTGAACACAACACTTTCCCCCCTAATAATACAATACAGGCAAATATAGCCATATATATATAGAGAGAGAGTTCACTATCCAAGGATCTAGTCTAGAATTGTCCACATACTTACATGGACA